>JAVUPR010000348.1:2436666-3655000 GCA_036785695.1 Gentiana straminea
TGGCAAGCTCTACGACCAAAGCATCTAGTTCAACAACCTGTCAAATCAACGATCATAAGTAGACAACAGCAAGAACTCTATCATAAAACTAATGACAACTCTTGACTTACATCAATATCCAGGAAAGGCAGGCATTTATTAAGAAACATAGGTAGCAGCCCCGCTCCAAGGCCAATCACAGCTCCTTTTACCTAGACAGATGTCAAAAGGAGCAAGAAACTTAGCCTCCGCTACCGAAAATACAAGAAATCTAGACCTGAGTTGAGAATGATGTTCCAACTAAGTCGAGAGCTTCCATTCATTCGGCCGAAAATACATCTCACTAGAGCAAAACTGATTTAATTATGTACTGAAATGAGGATACATACAAGTGCAAGAAGAGGAAATGTATATCAGAATCTGAGTACTAAAAAGCTTCTCACCTTGCCTCCATTTGTTGCCACACCCTCCAAATATGATGATATCAATGCAAAGCCAGATATAATCCCCGAGTGATATGAGCTTGCCAAGAAGTTGTGATCAACTCTCAGGGCATTGTTCAATTCTAGACCGTTATGAAATAAAAAAACATACCAAGTCAAGGGGCAAATACTGCATGTGACATAATTCAATGAAATAAAGTGTGGTAGCATGATTTCACAAAAGCTCATAAATAGTTAATTCCTAGTATGAAGCACCATTTTACACTGTATTGCTGTGTCGGACACTTCTAGGACGCGGACTTCCGCCCGACAAGCTCCGACATGAGTCCATTTTCTTCCAAAACAGTTTCATACTAAGTGTGCCCTAACCGTGCGGTGTCCTACTTTATGTAAATATTAAGCGTGCCCTGGCAAAGGTTGACCCAAATACTACATGCATCATGTCATGTCTGTTATCAATACATGAGTTCCCCATGAATAACACGGTTGGCAAAGTTAGAAATGTCATTGCGAAGAGCACCTAATCAAAACATAGAAAAGTAATTGCAAAGAGCACCTGATCTTCTCCGATTTCCTCTTTTTTTGGATTTGGAAGATGAATGGACTTTATTTTGCTCTCTTTCATCATTTATATGCTGTGATGTATCTCTTGTCAGGAGGGCCTCAGATTGAATTAAACTCTCACTCCTTTGAAATATGAGGCGGCGAAATGTGAGATCCTTTGATGGAAACATGCGGCTAATCTCTTCTTCATTATTTTCATATATTACGTCCTCAACAATTACTGAGCCAGTCAAGGCAGAGGTAGCCTGAAATAGCAAGAAGCAAAACGTTATATGAGAACAAATATCTAATCTACTTGAAATTCTAGTAATCACGAATCAAATTATGTCAACGCAAAAATAATCCTATCAAACTGATGGTCATTTCTTAGATGAAAATTACAAAGAAACAAGGAACAAAGCACATTTATGACTTGAGGTAAAAGAGAAACATTCTGCAGTCACAAGCCCACGCAAGCTCTATTGTATAAGAACAAAAAGATGATTGCATCTTAGCAATTAAATAGTGTCTCCCCTGCTAGTGAAAGTAGACACCAGTATAAACGAAAGTGGTTTCCAAGATACGCATAACTTGGAGGACCAGACCACTGAAAAAAAGAGCATTCAAAATATGTTCATCTGCACCTGATGGACAATCTTTCGATGCTTTATTCCATCACTTGCTGCCAAAAACCTGTAATGAAGACCTGTTTAAACTTGACAGAATTGAGTAAATAGAGAGAAATGCCAAAATCCAATTAAAATTGTAACAACTTAAATGCAAATTACTATCATAATCACAAAGCAAGTACGTCAAATAAATTTTCAAAATCACAACAAATGGTAAATCCTATCAAATTTCAAGCAACAGGTAATTCGGTTTAAATCATGGTTTTAACAAACCTAATACAAGATCAAAGCCCAATACCAACTTCGAAACACGATGTCAAACCAATAGGAAACTCCTATCCAAAGAAGTATGAGAAACAAAGTATGTGCAGAACTTTATTATAACAATCTACAAACTCAACCATATCAGATGCATGATAAATGGATCACTTGACAACCCTTTTTTTTCACTCAGCCCTCAAAAGAGAACTCAAAGAGGTAAGAAACCAACTGATGGACAGCATAGGTCAATTTGATATCTACGTTTTGGTTAGAGATTATGCCCAACCCGAAAGAAGGCAAGAATCCTCAATTGCATAGGATATCACAAATATAAAATCAGAGCAGCTAAATAACTTTTTCCAAATAAATGAACTACACAGTAGATGCACATGACTTGCATTAACAAACAAATAAACACCGCTGCATAACTTACGGAATTTGAAAATTATCAGCACAATCACGGGGTGCAAGATGCTTGACCAAAGGAGAGAGATCCTTCTATAAAAGAGAATGCCACCACAAAGACAAACAAGATGAGAAGAAAAGAAAAAAAAAATCATTAGAACAGTTGCAGTGCAGTGGCACATCAGTGGACTGAATTAAATATAATACTACCTGGATGACATCCATTGCATCCGTGTGGCTAGAGTCGAGCAAAATCTGGGGTCACATAAATCCACTTATTACTTAGCTATAATAGTTCAAAACACCAACTGTAACAATGGAACTATGAGATATACCATGATAAGGCGAGCAGCCTTTGAATTGTCAACAATGAGCCATTGCCCTTCTTCTGAAGAGAATAGCCACTCATGAGCTCGACTCTGAAATCTTAAACTCAGTTAAAGCGATACAAACAACAATTCAAACAAATCCGGAAGAAGATTGGCAAGTTTAACAGTCTTAATTCACTAGCAGCGCGTTACTTGTAGGCGGGGCATAATTTAGTATTTCATTGCTTTGTCTGGTGAAAAAACAGGAATCGTTCAGAGGAGGTAGAAGGAGAAAACAGTTGTAAGGAAACCATGAAAAGCAAATATGATACCAAACACACACGTGACCATCATTAAGAGTGTAATGTGTATATTAGTCTATAAGAGAGGATAACTTGCACATGGATCAGTAAAAAAAACTACGTCCTCGAATCACTTTTCTTGCTTACACATTCAAGAATGTATTTGCTGCCACACAAAATGAATTCCTAAAGACACAACTGCAGGAAGCAC
Organism: Gentiana straminea; assembly: GCA_036785695.1. Lineage (NCBI taxonomy): Eukaryota > Viridiplantae > Streptophyta > Magnoliopsida > Gentianales > Gentianaceae > Gentiana > Gentiana straminea. The sequence continues at coordinate 2,439,748 of JAVUPR010000348.1, forward strand.
AAAATCTCTTCATATCAGTAACAAAAGCTTGAATGGTTCTTTGGTGGGATAATTTGGAAGTTCTAGGGGGTCTTCGACAAGGTGATTCCATGTCTCCATATTTATTATTTTTTAGGCAACCTACACACGAAGTCATAATTATTCAGCTTAGTTTCCTCATGAGCACTAAAGCTTAGTTTCCTCAGATAGTCAGATGAATAAGGATAGGTGGGCAAGTTAGAAAGTGATCCTGCTTTATAAATTTTGAAGACATAACACTGACAATCCATTTAAAGCCCCATTGTTAAATAAAGGGCATAGTATGCTATATTGTTTTATGAGTGCAATATACAATCCACATATAAAGTATTCATGTATACAATATAGTGCACAAGAAATTGTACCTCTAACAGAATACATGGAAACTTTCCCTACTACAAAAGGTAAAATATAATAAACTACCATAGAATATCTAGTAGTTAAGTACCTTTGGTACAAGAAAAACCCCATAGTGGTAAGAGAAAGGCCCAGACTCCTGCTGAGCATCAAGAAGTACAGCTCTGTAAACAAAACGAGAGGCCCCTGGTTCACCCAGAGTTAACTGGACTCGCCGGCCAGGATTGAGCTCTTCCAGATTCCCTTTAACCCCTAACTTCAGATCCACCAGTGAGTATAACAAGTCAGATTCACCGGAGTATTGCGAACGAATTTGATTCTCAGTTTCCAGTGCCTCTTGAAGACCACGTGCCTACAGCATACCAGGAGATTGTCAAGTTTTAAGGTCACTCAGATCAAAAAATAAAATTAAAACTAAATCTCCAAAGGGAAACAAAGGCAAGTTGTTCTACCTGGGCCCCATGTATGTTAATAGACTGATTGACTGAAGATGATATCAAAGAGCACGAAGGAGAATTATTTTTCTCTGCGATCACCATGAAGGTCAGCAGGCTTGACTTTTCAGATGTCTTTTGGGGAATAGCATGAAGACTCATTTCCCATCCACATCTAAATGTGGGAAAAAGTAAGCCTAGCAACATAGTAATATTAGTTAATAACATTTTGAATCTACAAGAAGCATAAATGGCCAAGAAAGCTAGCAGAAAAACGAGTCATAGTACAAAACAGCACTTGACACAGTGAAATGGCCACTAAGCATATAATACTTTCAAGAAATATACCTAGTACATGAGACTCAGCCAAGGTGAGGCATACAAATTTTCCCTTATGCTTGAGAACTCTCTTGACCTGATAGAAAGAAACACCCCCAATAAAACACCGGAATGATGCACTCACTGACTGACACACATAACACCCAAGAATACACTATAAAACAGAAATAAATGATAAGTCTAAATAGAACCAGTCCACCTCTGATAAATACCGATTTCCTAAGTCAGGGCCCAGCTTTGGTTCCATTAAGGCATCCAATCCTCCTTTGTCAAGTACAACATCAAAGCTCTCCTTTTCTAACTGAGTAATGTACAAAAAATGAGAAAAACAATAGCACGTTAAGATCATAATAACATTTCAACAATCACGCCATAGTCAGAAGCATAATTTGGCCCAGAAATGCAAAATTTATGACATTTACCCACTATATCACGTAAAAGCCTCCAAAGCAGGGGAAAGTAAGACATTTTTTCAAGGAGCTAAATTCAATATCAGTGCAGATTGAGTACTAAAAAAACAGAAAAGCCCTCGCATTTACATACATACAAAGAAGAAGAAAAAGAACAAGTATCGAAAACTTCACAACAGCTCCATTCACACAACCAAATGACAAACACTAACTCATTCAAGTACCTGCATATCAGTCATGTCCATAACACGCCACTTCATTTCAGGCCGCGACCTCACATTCCGCCTCAGCATTTCCGAAATAACAACTTTCGAGAAATCAATGTTGGTAACATTCCGAAACCCCTCATCATAGAGGCATTCCGAAAGCTTTGAATTCCCACAACCAGGAACCAATATCTGTATCTTCTCATTCTCCGATGCTACTCCACGGTCTCCGGTGGCTTTTTGTGGTCGAGGGAATTGGCTGAACAGAACATCTCTGATTTGTGGCCAATCAGCGTACCATTCGAAGGAATCATGACTGCCTCTGATGGTGAAAAATTGGTCCCAATTCTCTTTGCTCGTGAAGTCACCTAGAGTTTGTAGGAGCTCATCTTGCTGATTTTTTCGCCCTTTATTTTTACCCATGTCCGAAATCCAGCTTTTTTTACGTCGGAATCCAGCTTTTTTTCGCCGGAATCCAGCTCTGCTTCCTCTGTTCAGATGAAAAAACTGCCCGGTAGGGTTTTAGGCTGGTTTTAATGGTTGACTAACTGAGGTAGTTGAGAGCTTTAACCGGGAGATAAACAAATAACGGAAAAAACTACCAAGTCTTCAAGAAAATTCAGAAATATATTTATGAAAAAATAATATTCCATCCGTCCCGATTTATTGGCAACATTTTAGAAGTCACAATATTTAAAGAGATATTAATTAATGAATTTGTACAATTTAGACAATTAAATCAAAAAGTTTAAGTCTATTTAGAGTTTTAGGACTTATTTTAAGACAGCTAAAAAAGAAATAAATTCAAAACAAATTGGGACGAATGAAGTACTAATTGTAAAAGAGTAACTTTGTAACAAAAACAAAAACATTATTTCAAATCCATTTTAATAAATTTACAAAGGACTTTATTTATAAGATTTAAGTTGACATCTTCTTGTAAATTGTGTATGCTCCGTTCCAATTTATCTGAGACAGTTGTCAAAATTACGCATATTAAGAATGTGAGTTGATGCATTAATTTTTACAATGAAATGACTAGAATGTCCTTGAATATAATTAAGTGTACTTGTTTTTTATATCCCATACTGTAATAATTAAAGGTAAATCAAGTAAAAACTCAATACATGTTGTATTGGAAATTGTACCGCCTCAAATAAAATGGAACAAAATATTTTTGTAACTGCCTCAGTTATCTTGGAACGGTGGGGTATGTTGTTTGGTCCTGCACACTAGCAAACAATTTTGACAGAATAATTATAGAAAAATAATTTTTTTTATTCTGATCGAATTTAAAATTCACGGTTAATTATGTTTTCTTCTCTTGAGCATTATTATTATTTGTAATGATTCTCATGATTTTATTTTGGCCTTTTTCATCAAGCTTATTTGATATGTCAGTTTGTGGTTACGGCAATATTGTTGCAATGATGTGAGAGTAATTAATTAAATGTCGATTCATTAATGAATACTTATATATATATATATATATATATATATATATATATATAAATGAGTTCGTATACATACTATTGATCATGCTTTACCGTACATACTATTAAAATAAATATCGATCACTATTTTATTTTAGTGCGCATTTCAGTTATTGTTTGAGTGCACCTAGTTAATGAAGCGGGGAAATCTGCTATTAGGTAATACTTAAACCTAACTAAACCCGCTCCTCAATTTGTAGTTACCGAAACAATAAGCAGGGTGCACTAAAATAGTGATCGGATGCACTATTTTAGTAGTATGTACGGTAAGCATGGATAGTATGGTATGTAGGGGAACCCACATTATATATATATATATATATATATATATATATATATATATATATATATATATATATATATATATATATATATAGTGTTATGAAATAATATCGTTGATGGATTATCTATTATTCGATTGATTTAAGTAGATTTGTGATTAATTCGGATTATTGTGTTCGCATTGTAATCTCTACTTATAAATACCGCTTATATCGTTGGAATAATACACAAGCAATTTTCCTTTCTTTATAATTGTATTTCCTCTTGTTCTTCCTCCATTATCTTCTTAGTTTTATAACACGTTATCGCACGAGTCTCTAACCACGTCTCAAATCATCAAAATTGTTTTGATGAAGTTTGGCAACCTTCGCAAAAACAAAAAAAAAAAAGACCTACAAGAATCACCATTCATAGATTGCGGAAGAACTCGAGTCGATCAATTAATATATTTTATATCTACACATCTCGATACGGGTAAACATTAAGGTAAAAATTTGATTTATTTAAATTATTTATCGTGATCAATTCTATTATTTTATAGATATATGTAATATTGATGCTAGTGGTATTGACATCATCAAATCATTATGGATCAAGTCAATACCGCGTAAGCAAAAGATATGAGTAATCTTTCATCGGTGATATGAAGCGCTTGATGGCTATATTCCTTAGACAAAAGAGTTTGTCTTTTGTGCAAATTGAAAAATGAGGTATGATCGCATGAAGTTGATCAATGTTTGAAACGAGCGTATAATGGATCGAAATCCATATGAAAATAGAAAGCTCGTAAAAGTGAATATAAAATTCACATAAATGGGCATGTCAAAAACCGATGAAAGTGAATATTAAATTCACATAGATGAATTTCGGACGTGCCAAAAAAAAAAAAAAAAAAAAAAAAAAAAATTGGTGAAGGTGAATTTGAAATTCACGAGAGAAAAAAGTACAAACATGTCATTCATATAAATAAAAATTAGGACCCGATGTCCATAGAGAAAACGTGTTCCACGAGTGATACGAAATTCGAGAGATAAGAAATCTCTTGAATATATCATGGGATTTCATGATCACGGTTGAGAAAATAATTAAATCATTTTCATCATGATGATATCTACTTGAAGCGACAATATCAATCAAAGTAATTTATGATGTATATGAAATTGATTATGATTTCGTATCATGAATGAAAAATAATAATCCCTTTGGATGTGGAATTATGAAAATAAATAATGAGTTCCGACCAAATTATAAGAGTTAAATACTTTATAAAGAACGTGACTCAATTTATAAATATTTGAAATATTTGGTTATGGTCGTGGAGGAGGACATTATTGATACGATCTAACAAAATTATTTTATATGATTAAAACAATAATCATGACAAGAAACAAAGTAATCTTTTAGAAGATTACGCCACGTATCGGAGTTAGTGGCGATTTACGAAATTGTTTATACGATGCATTTAAACTTAAGCATCGTTTATTAATAAATAAATTGTTTCTTGTCTTGGGTTTATTTTGATACGGCTAAAGTATTTTGTGATATATATAGTAGCTTTGGAATTTTTTTTATCGATTGTGTATAATTGATACGTGTGACTAGTTTTCTTCAAAAAGAAAAAGGAAAATAATTGTATCATCATGTATTTTTGGTAAGTAAATCTTGTTATTTGACCACAATAATAATATATGATTCTCAATCATTTGGATTAATCAACATGTATATTACTTTTGCAATCATATTCATATTAATTAAAGTCATTTTAAATAGTTAAAATTAAATAGATTATATTTTACATGATTGTGTACGTAGTTGTGTTAATCACTTACATGGTGCGCATATATGATCTTTATATTGATACGACGTGAGAATGTTTTATACATTTGCTTTATAATTTATCAATATATTTTTCACTATAAAGTTGATATGATATGAACACATGATATTTCCATATCATTTAGTTAATTGGATTGATATTAAACATAACTTTACAATATTTGCATGATCATTGCGGTAATTAATGCATTCGTTGTATTTTTGGCAACTACATTTGCAATAATTTCAATAAACAAAATCATATTTGTTAATTTAATGAAAAGATTTTATTGACAATAAAAATAGTGATCATCATTAATGTGATTATCTATACACATGTTTATTACAACGAGAAAAATATTCAACCTGCGGTTTTTTTTTAAAAATGAATACCATGTATATGGTCTTTGATTGTAAGGCGCATTCGCTCTATATTGTTATTATATTCAAAATTTGTTGTCTAGTTGTGATAAGAATGAATATGACAACATATTATAGTGCTTTATTGGTGAGTGAAATTATTCATAATGATTGATTCATGAATTGTAATCTTTGGATAATTGTCACTCGGATCCACTAGCATTTACAATATCAATTTAATTTGCTTGAATTGATACATAATGTAATTTTCTATTTAAAATAATTAATCATTGTAATTCATTTATATTATGTGACAATTGTTATATTTTGAAAAATTAATTGCTCATTTCGTTCTAAGGAAGAAATGGAGTCGGAGCATGAGAGCAATTAAATTGCCTCATCGATAGTGCGACACGCACATTATATTGAGAAACAAGTTCTCAAAAGTATTAATGAGAGATGCATATGGTAATGCAACATGCAAGTGCTATATTGAAACAAAATTGTTTGAAATAAAGCACTATGCTCTCTCAAGTCTCGATTTTTTTGAGTAATATGGGTGTTATATCGAGATCGAAATATTTGCTTTATATACTATTTCCCGATGAAATGTGTATAAATAATGTGTTTGAAAATAATGAGATATGTCCATTCCACGAAGAGAATGTGAGCGATACTACATGCATCATTTAAAACAATGATATATGTATCATATTACATGTGATGCATCACAATCATTTACGTGAAATGAATGCGACAAAATTAAGTATTTAAGATGCATATAGTGATTCGAATATTGTGGTTATAAACATTCTTTATGTGAGAATCCACTTAGAATTGGGATGGTGATTCAAGAAAATTGGTATAACTCGATACATTGTATTCATAATTGTGAGAACGGATATAATATCTCTATATGAGACAAAATTTCTCCACAAATCGAAAAAGATAAAAGAAGTTTGTTGATACCCGCATAAGAGGATCTCACATTAAAATGTTGAATCCGTCACGGGTTATTTCAAATTTTTGACATATCAATTATGAGAAAATGTTGTCCGAGAATGAGGGAGGAAAACCCAATATGAATTATATCTCGTGACAAACTTCGACATAAATGAACTATGAGTTCACATATCATTCATTGATATCAAACCCATGAAGGGTAGATTTTATGCACATTTTGCATATATCAAATATTTTCCGAGAAAGAGGGAGAAACGAACCAAAAGTTCGTTGTCTCATTCTAGTGATTTCTCTAAATATAACGTGAATTTTTTCGAACGATTCTTGAAGAATCTAAAATCACATAGTGATATAGTAAATCGCATGAAGCGAATAAAAGAGCATCAATATATAGTTCGGTGCTACATGTTCGATGAAGATCGATTCTCGGCATTAGGGGGAGATAAAGAAAATCTCATGTTAGAATAAAAGAATGCCGAGAAATTTTAACAAGATAAACGATCTTCCACGCATCGGTTTAAGCGAAGCTGCGAAAATAATCTTACTTGTAGTATTTAACAAGTAATATGCCGGATGCCTATATTGAAATTAAATGAGTGATTATTTATAAATGCACCAACGGTATGATTAAAGATATTTCTACGCCGAAGCGTAGAAGACCGATCGGTGTTAAAGATAAAAAATCCGCGGAAGAATGATCAATTTATTATTGATATTCAGTCACTCATGAAATCTCTTAAAGAGATTCGTCTTGTAGACGAAAACCCCAAAACAAAAAATTGCACGTGCGACAGATGATTAAATATTGGGGTTGCGGAACAACCAATCCATACATTGATAAGGAATTGGTTTATGCTAATATCAAATTAGCAATGAATTTTATGGGAGAAATTTATAATAAAATATAATAGTCGTCGACGACATATTTGCCTCTTTAATTGTTATTATTATATACGGATCCGGTACCTAAGTCATCGGCGAGTGTCATAAACACTCGGACTAGGTAAAAATGAAATAAGCAATTGAGGTTGAGTTTGAATTGAAAATATTTGTTTGTTAATGATCAAATATATTCTCCCATTATAGATAATATAATGTTCCGCTAACTAATATATACGCGGTAACTTTATGTCATGACGGTATATTTATGGGTCGTTGGACATTAATATTGATATGAAAATCCTTGGTGGATTTCAAAAATAAATTAATATGACAATCGCAACATGCAAATGGTTAAGGTCATTAACATTCATGTTGATGTAGTATGACTTGAGTTGAGAAGATTCTATTGAGAAAGGAATATATGTAAGTAATGCATTGTTAATGTCATAAATTTAAAGGAATTACGATGCATGATAGTGAAAATATATGCATGCAAATTTCGATTATATTACTTCCCCCATTATTTAGGCGATTACGGTGTTAATTGTGTTGCATGTGTTGCACAAGTGAGTAGTGGGAATGACACTTATTAGCCCCTACATTTGACTATCCAATAAACTCTAAAAGAGAGTGATATGCAAAAGTACGCTACAGTGACAATCTCATAGATTTGTTCACTAAGATTATTCCTACATCGGTTTTGGATAATAAGTGTTTATAATAATGGAATGCGTACATTTGAAAGATTGTTGTCATCAGGAAGAGCGACAACTTCAAAACTTTTGTGTGGATTTGGTCTTAAAACCAATGATTGTACTCTTTTTCCCTTTAACCAAGTTTTTTCCCAAAGGGTTTTCTTAGTTAAAGGTTTTTAATGAGGCGATCGGTGCAACACATAGAAACGCGTATGTCATGAACTATTTACCTTGTCTAGTTTTTTTCCCACTTTGGGTTTTTCTAACAAAGTTAATAGTACATGACATATACGTTATGCAACTACGATCGAGACAATCAATTCTACCATTTATTCATTGAGACATTGTCTAGATGAGAATGAAAATCATTTAAGCACTTTATATGAAGACAATGCATCTTGCATATCCCAATTGAATTGGGCTATATTAATGGGGATAGAACAAAACATATTTCACCCAAGTTCTTCTTTACTCATGATTTGCAAAAGAATGAGGAGATTGATGTGCAACGAGATCCGGTCAACCGATAATTATTTATCAAGACATTGTCGTACGCAACATTTGAAAGACCGGTGAAGAGCATTGGGAAGCGCAATTGAAATATCTAAATTGACGCTTGGTTTAGGGGGAGTAAATCAAACGGATAAATATGTACTCTTTTTCCTTAACTAAGATTTTTTTTTCCCCTTTGGGTTTTCTCTTAGTAAGGTTTTAATGAGGCATATCATATACGTTGTATGTTTAAATAATAGATATCAAGGGGAGTGTTATGAAATAATATCATTGATGGATTATCTATTATTCTGATTGATTTAAGTAGATTTGTGATTAATTCAGATTATTGTGTTCACATTGTAATCTCTACTATAAATACCCCTTATATCATTGGAATAATACACAAGCAATTTTCCTTTCTTCTATAATTGTATTTCCTCTTGTTCTTCCCATATTAATTCAGATGTTTTTTTTTCCTTCTTTTTTTTTTGTTGAGAATAATCAGATGTTTTCACTTGTCCATATGATGCATAATTGTTGAAGTGTTTATTTTTTACATGGGTTTTTTAAGTTGTTTATATTGAACTCTTTATAGTCTTAATAATTTAATTTTTTTATTATCTTTGTCTCAAAAAAATAATTCTTTAATATCTTTTTTTAGGAAATTTCTTTAATGTCTATTTACATTTTTATCAATATAAAAACTATTTTTGAAGAGACTCGTGCTGATAACGTGTTATAGAATTAATAACAGAGAAATAAACATGAAATATAACGTAGAAAGTAGAAGGGAAAAGTTGTGTATTATTTCACTGGTATAATGAGGTATTTATAATAGAGATTACAATGTGAGCACAATATAATAGAAAATCTAGAAAATCAATTTGAATAATAGATAAACATATTTTTATCATTTATAACACTCTCCCTTGGATATCTATTATTCAACAAACAATGGTAAATTGGCAAATCAGGTCGCTGTAATGTCTGATTTTTTTTTCAGGTTCCCCGTCCAAATTTGGACGATTTCGTCCAAATACAGTCAAACCGTCCAAATTTGGATTCATTTTCGTCCCAATCCATTCACTGACCAAAATGGACGGAATCCGTCCAAATTGTGACGAATTCCGTCCAAATTTGAACATTTTGCCCAAAAACGAAAAAAAAAAACCCATGAATGAATAGTTATTTTCTCTGTCATTGATATCCGTCCCCTTTCTTTCTTTCTTTCCTGCCAAACTAATTTCTCTCTCTCTCCATTGAAAAGTGTCTGTGGTGATTTTGTTGAAGTTCTGGGAATTTCCGATTTGCAGTAAAGTAAAAAGGTTAAAACATGGGTGTAGAAAATGCTCTGAGTCTTGGAGAGATCAGAAATGAGACTGTTGATCTGGTAAAACCCTTCTCTATAGACATCATCATTTATAAGAATTGTTTATTTGTTCTTTGATAATCCTCTGGACGGAATTTGGGAGAAACGTCCAAATTTGGACGTAATTCGTCACAATTCGGACGTTCGTCCGAATTTTGGACGGATTCCGTCCATTTTGGTCAATGAATGGATTGGGACGAAAAGGAATCCAAATTTGGACGGTTTGACTATATTTGGACGAATTCGTCCAAATTTGGACGGGGAACCTGAAAAAAAAAAAAAATGTCAGACATTACAGTGACCTGATTTACCAATTTCCCACAAACAATAGATATGATATGCCTCATTAAAACCTTACTGAGAAAAAACTCAGTGGGAAAAAAATCTTAGTTAAGGAAAAAGAGTACATATTTATCAATGTTGTTTTACTCCCTCTGAACCAAGCATCAATTAAGGTCTTTCAAACGCTGCATCACAATGCTCTTCAACAGTCTCTCAAATGTTGCAGTCGGCAATGTCTTGGTAAATAAATCTGCCAGATTGTCGGATGATCGGATCTATTGCACATCAATTTCCACATTCTTTTGCAAGTCTATTATATGGCTATTTAACTTCTCGATCTGAGTTGCATAACGTATATGTGATGCACTATTAACTTTGCTAGAAAAACCCAGTAGGAAAAAACTAGACAAGGAAAATGGTTCATGCCATATCCGTTTTAATGTGTTGCACTGACTGCCTCGTTAAAAACCTTTAACTAAGAAAACCCTGTGGGAAAAACTTAGTTAAAGGGAAAAAGAATACAATCATTGGTTTTAAAACAAAATGTTTAAAATAGTTTTGTAGTTGTTGCTCCCTTGACGACAACAATCTTCCTTATTTACGCATTTCAGTACTATAAACACATTTTTCTACAGAAACATATGTAGGAATGATTTTAGTGAACAACTCTTCTAGATTATTACTAGAGCATACTTTGTATATCCGTCTCTTCTAGACTTCACGTAGATAATTGAATGTAGAGGCTAAATACTGTCATGCCCACTACTCATTCATGGAACACATGGAACTCAGTCATTACTATAATTATAAAAACAATGGAGAAAGTAATACAATCATAATTTCCATGCATATATTTCCACTCTCACACGTCGTAGTTTGAGTTACTTATATATTCCTTCCTTATGACTATGGTATAGCAATATTACATTCAACATGAATGTTAACGACATTTTTAACTTAACAGTATGCATGTTGCGATTGTCATATTAATTCGTTTCTGAAATCCACCAAGGATTTTCATATCAATATTAATATCCAACGACGCATAAATATGCAGTCATGACATATGAAAACTCAACTTTACTGCCAGATATACTAGTCAGCGGAACATACATTATCTATAATGAGAGAATATATTTGATCATTAACAAACAAATATTTCCGATTCAAACTCAACCCAATTGCTTATTTCCTTTTTACCTAGTCTGAGTGTTTCTGGCACTCTGCGAATGGCTTAGATACTGGATCCAGATATAATAATAGCAATTAAAGAGACAAATATGTCGTCGACGACTATTATAATTTATTATAAATTTCTCCCATAAAATTCATTGCTAATTAGATATTAGCATAAACCAATTCCTTACCAATGTATGGATTGGTTGTTCCGCAACCACAATATTAATCATTTGATGCACGTGCAGTTTTATTTTGGGGTTTTCGTCTTTAAGACGAATCTCTTTAAAAGATTTCATGAGTGACTGAATATGAATTCATTTTCCGCGGATTTTTATCTTTTACACCGATCGGTTTTCTACGTTTCTCTCGTAGAGAAATATTATCAATATTATCAATAATACTTTTGGTGCATTTATAAATGGTCACTCTTATTATTCAATAAAGGCATCTGGCAAATTACTTGCTAAATACTACAAGTAAAATTATTTTCGCAGCTCAGTTAAACTGATGCGTGGAAGATCGTTTATCTTGTTAAAATTTCTCGGCATTCTTTTATTCTAACATGAAGTTTGTTTATCTCCCCCTAATGTTGAGAATCAATCTTCATGTTACACCGAGCCATATTTTGATGCTCTTTTATTTGCTTCAAGCGATTTATACATTTAAAATATAGTGGTTTAATTAAATATCTCATTCTATGAATTTTTTTGAAATTATATCTTTTTTGCGCTTCATGCGTTTATATACCACTATGTGATTTCGGATTCTTCAAGAATCGTTCAAATTATTTTTCACATCATATGTAGAGAAATCACTAGAACGAGACATTAAACTTTTGGTTCATTTCTCCATTTTCTCAGAAAATATTTGATGTATGTGAAATGTTCATAAAATCTACCCTTCGTGGGTTTATGAATAATATATGAAATCATGGTTCATATATTTAAATATTTGTCACGAGATATAATTCATAATGGATTTTCCTCCTTTTAATCTCAGACAACACTCTTTCACAATCAATATCTAGAAATATTTGCAATAACCCGTGATGGATTCAACATTTCAATGTGAAATTCTCTTATACGGGTATCAACAAACTTATTTTAAAATTTTCGATTCAGGGAGAAATATTATCTCATATATGACAACCAAAAGATATAAAGAATTTTTATATGTAAATGAATTAATGTCACCGGAAAAAAACGGTAGGAAATGCATATAAGCATATGAGTCATTAAAACATCACGAGACAAAATCCAAGGTTCAATTTAGTGGTTTGAAATAAAATAACAATAGCATGTCTCACCCAGCAGCTGAATAACAAGAAACGTTAGAAAATATTTTACAGATAGTAAAGTATGGCAAAAAGCAAGTATTAAAGCCCTACATATCTTGTACTCCTCCTTATCTAATTCCTTGTAGGGGTCAGGGCCCGCAGTGGGCAACTGGGCAGCCAAGATCAACTCAGAAGAATACTTTTTCGCATTGATGTACACCCCGCTTTTGCGAATGTCGTCTAGCAGTTTCCTATCCACGTCAGTCGGCCGTGGATCGCTGTCTAGGTCCGAGGAGTTCCACCTGCCTAGGTTTCGAGTCACCTCGGGACAGATAAAAAAGAATCTGGTTTTCCAACCTTTGTATGAAGTATCCCCCGGCTCAGTGAATTGAACGTCAGGCATGAAGTCCTCTCGACGTGGGAAGCAGTAGTACCCAGCCTGCCCAGGCACTTGTTTGCGTTGGAAGAACAATCGAAATGTTTGGACTTTAAAGGGGATGCAGGCACATCTGCACCAAATGGCGAAGCCTACTATTGCCCTTATTCCATTCGGCACGATCTGGGCCAACCCTAGATCGTAGTGCTCTAGGACAGCCAGGACGGCCGGACAGATCGGAAACCTTAAACCGCACAAAAGCTGCTATCTGTAAACGGCACAGTACCCGGCCGGAGCTTGATAGGCATAAACGCCGGGGGCCGGGATGGTAGGTTTGAAAAGCGGGTTCACCAGATTGTATTGTTTACAGATACGGGTCACATCTGCAGCATTTAACTTGGTGTCAATACCATGGCAGGCCGCCTGAGATTTCAGAGCCATGAATGCCTTTAGGGTAAGGACAAATCTGGAAGACGAGGAAGAAGGGAGAGGATTGAAAAAAGAGAGGGCAGGTCTCTCGAAATTAACTCCGGTAGGGGTATTTTCTTCTTCTAATTCTGATTCTGATTCGATTCAAATAAGGCCTCAATGGAACTATCAGTAAGGATCATAGGTTCGCTCATTAACAATAGGAAAAGAGTTAGAAAAATGAGACAAGAGAGAAAGCTTACTTGAATAAAGAAACCGGAGAGATGGAAGAATGGAATGGCAACCGTCCCGACTTCACGCTTGGTTTAAAGAGTAACGTCTGAAAGGACGTGACGAGACTAGGGAGTTAAAAACCCAAAGATAAGTCTTGGAAAAACTGCCCCATTATTAATGTGTGTACAAAGACGCTTCATTTCTCACGCTCGCTATGGCAGCCTAAACGGTAGCGATGCCACGTGTCAAGGCAAGCATGTCATCCTGAAACAACCGAGCTGATCTCAGGTCTACCCAGCTCCTAGGTAGTCTGGCCAGACCTGGGGGGCTTATGACGATGGTGAAAATAGACCTGGCCACGTGTCATCTTTAGAACACCTCAAGGTTAATAGAGAAAGATAGGAAGGAAGCTTTTAGGGCCAAGAGCCCTACAGTAGTAAGACCTTACCCCAGGAGGGAGGTCTGTCCCATAGCCTTCTCGACCAGGATACTGCAGAGCAGCTCAGTCAAGTCGGGAGGTAGGACGCGCAGCTCAGGTCAGGACGGTCTGAGGAGCCCCTCGGGTGCCAACTGTCACTTTCCTTATATGATAATTCACACATGTGCCTATATTATAGGATAATCATTGGAGAATCCCTGGATCACCGGAAGGAAATCCCACAATTCGAATATAATCTTAATTATCTCTTATCAGAGATATACACGTGACGATCCTTAGGGTGTAAGGGTTCCACGACTTGTTTGACAAGAAAACGGACGGACGTGAGACGCTATTGCATTCTAGACGCATATAAGGGTTACCACCAAATTGCCATGGACCCGGACGATGCGGAAAAAACGGCATTCATAACAGAAGATGGAAATTTCTGCTACGTTACCATGCCGTTCGGATTAAAGAACGCTGGGGCCACTTATCAAAGAGCAGTGAATAAAATCTTTGAGAAGCAGATCGGGAGATGCATGAAAGTCTATGTGGACGATATTTTGATCAAGAGCAGGTCTCTGGATCGTACATGATCGACGTCCGAGAAGTATTTGAGGTACTCAAGCAGACCCAAATGAAACTCAACCCCAAGAAATGCACGTTTGGGGTCAAGTCCGGAAAATTCCTGGGGTATATGATTTCAAAGGAAGGAATTAAGGCCAACCCGGATAAGGTTGAAGCCTTAAAGATGATGCCGCCACCCAGAAGCATCAAGGAGGTGCAAAGGCTAACAGGTCGCATGGCTGCCCTAAGTAGGTTCCTATCCAAGTCAGCACAACGTGCTATACCGTTCTTTAAGATCCTAAGGAAAGCAAGTCCCTTCCAATGGAGTAAGGATAGTCAGAAGGCGTTTGAAGATCTTAAAAAGTATTTGGCCGAGTTACCAACTCTGACGTCTCCTCGGGAAGGAGAAACTCTGCTTTTATACTCGACAGTGGTCGACGAGGCGATTAGTGCAGTCCTAATCAGAGAAGAGGGGCAGATACAAACACCCATGTTCTATGTAAGGCGGGCCCTACATGGACCGGAGATCAGGTACACCAACGCAGAAAAGCTAGCTTTAGATCTGGTACATGCCTCTAGAAAGTTACGACCATACTTTCAAGCACATTCAATCACTGTGGTCACAGATCAACCGCTACGCCAGATTTTGGCATGACCGGACACATACACATCGGCGGGTTAGCCCAGTGGGTTATCGAATTGGCCGAGTATGACCTGGATTACCAACCCCGGATTCTTGTCAAAGCCCAGGCTATAGGCCGACTTCTTGGCGAAGGAATTCTCGTTGATGGAGCCGGAAAGAATAGCCTTTTGCTCCTCATCCAAGAGGGGAAGAATTCCCGTATGCATTGCGTTTTAACTTCACGGCAACAAACAACGAAGCGGAGTATCTTTAATTACCGGGCTCGACTAGCCATTAAGCTTGGGGCCTACATGTATTCGGTGACTCCCGGTGGTAGTCAATCACGTTAAAGGTAGTATGAAGCGAAAGAGGAATCAATGAAAAAGTATCCGGCAACAAGACACGGGCTTTCTTTGAAACACTTCAAGTCGGTCCGGATAGAAGGTCTCTCGATCCGGGAACAAAAAGGCCGAACTACGAATGACGGTATTTGTGGTAACCACGCAGAGCCCGGACAACGGCTCGCAAATGCCGCTTGTACCTTTTTCATATCCAACGAAAATGATTCCTTAATGATTAAATAAGAGAACGAATTTCACTATTGGATATGTAGGACTATATCCGGTTTGTCGGGTACTTAATTTGGACTAAGAAAATTTCACGGATCAAATTGGAACATAGAATTTTTAGTGTGATATTTTTTTGTCGGGTGGGCTTAGAAGCTCCTCAACATTTCACATACCTCCGTCCTTGAGGGAAACTAACTCTCAAGGCTTTTGGAATAGATGATAATTCAATACATACACAAAAATCTAGAAAATCAATTTGAATAATAGATAAATATATTTTTATCATTTATAACATATTTAAAGTTTTAGGATTTATTTTGAGACAGCTAAAAAAGAAATAAGTCCCATATAAATTGGGACGGATGGAGTACTAATTGTAAAAGAGTAACTTTGTAACAAAAACAAAAACATTATTTCAAATCCATTTTAATAAATTTACAAAGGACTTTATTTATAAGATTTAAGTTGAGATCTTCTTGTAAATTGTGTATGCTCCGTTCCAATTTACCTGTGACAGTTGCCAAAATCACGCATATTAAGGATGTGAGTTAATGCATTAACTTTTGCAATGAAATGACTAGAATGTCCTTGAATATAATTAATGTGTACTTGTTTAATTTTTATATCTCATACCGTAATAAATAATGATAAATCAAGTAAAAACTCAATAAATGTTGCATTGAAAATTGTACTGCCTCAAATAAATGGAACAAAATATTTTGGCAACTGCCTCAGTTATCGTGGAACGGAGGGAGTATGTTGTTTGGTCCTGCATACTAGCAAACAATTTTGACAGAATAATTATAGAAAAATAATTTTTTTATTCTGATCGAATTTAAAATTCACGGTTAATTATGTTTTCTTCTCTTGAGCATTATTATTATTGGTAATGATTCTCATGATTTTTTTGGCCTTTTTCATCAAGCTTATTTGATATGTCAGTTTGTGGTTACGGCAATTATACCATGAAAAGGAGAAGATAACTTTTGTATATTATTTCATAATCAATCATTCCACACATACACCCTTATATCACCAAGTTAGTTATAACTGAAATCACATATCCCAACACAATCTACTACTAGATATAATGATGTGTCATAAGATCTAGTCTAGCCAATAGATGATCAACATGTGTCAAATCTATCCTCGATTCTTTTCAGCCCCTCTCAAACGAATATGTGGATGTGTAACATTGAGTTTGTGTCTAAATACTTCATATGACACAGTTGGCAGGGCTTTTGTGAGACTATCAGCAACCTGATCTGTAGATGGCACATATCTGATCTGCAACTCTTTATTCAGCACCATGTTTCTGATGAAATGCACATCTACTTCTACGTGCTTGGTTCTAGCATGATAAACCGGATTCTGTGCTAGAGAACTTGCACCTGTGTTATCACACCATAAAGTTGGGATGCAAGGCAGCTTGAACTGCATTTCATTGAGCAGTTGTTTGATCCACTTTACCTCTGCTGCTAGCTTGGCCAGTGATCTGTATTCTGACTCATAACTAGATCTTGATACCACTGTTTGCTTCTTTAAACTCCAGGAAATGAGAGAATCACCTAGGTAAACTTATCTTTGGTAACGAGTTCAAATTCATGTTTTCTTCATATTAACGAGTTCAAATTCGTGTTTTTCTCTGGTAACGAGTTGTCCTTGAAGAAAAAAAGGTTTTTTCTCTGATAACGAGTGGACATCGCCGGAAATTTGTGTTTTCCCTTTATAACAAGTAGAAATTTGTGTTTTATCTTTGGTAACGAGTTCGAATTCATGTTTTTTCATATTAACGAGTTCAAATTCGTGTTTTTCTCTAGTAACGAGTTGTCCTTGAAGAAAAAAAGGTTTTTTCTCTGATAACAAGTGGACATCGCCGGAAATTTGTGTTTTCCCTTTATAACAAGTAGAAATTTGTGTTTAATCTTTGGTAACGAGTTCGAATTCATGTTTTCTTCATATTAACGAGTTTAAATTTGTGTTTTTCACTGGTAACGAGTTGTCTTTGAAGAAAAAAATGTTTTTTCCCTGATAACGAGTTGACATCGCCGGAAATTTGTGTTTTCCATTTATAACGAGTAGAAATTTGTGTTTTATCTTTGGTAACGAGTACGAATTCATGTTTTCTTCATATTAACGAGTTCAAATTCGTGTTTTTCTCTGGTAACGAGTTTTCCTTGAAGAAAAAAAGGTTTTTTCTCTGATAACGAGTTGACATCGCCGGAAATTTGTGTTTTCCCTTTATAACGAGTAGAAATTTGTGTTTTATCTTTGGTAACGAGTTCGAATTCATGTTTTCTTCATATTAACGAGTTCTAATTTGTGTTTTTCTCTGGTAATGAGTTGTCCTTGAAGAAAAAAAGGTTTTTTCTCTGATAACGAGCGGACATCGCCGGAAATTTGTGTTTTCCCTTTATAACGAGTAGAAATTTGTGTTTTATCTTTGGTAACGAGTTCGAATTCATGTTTTCTTCATATTAACGAGTTCAAATTCGTATTTTTCTCGGTAACGAGTTGTCCTTGAAGAAATTTTTTTTTTTTCTGATAACGAGTGGACATCGCCGGAAATTTGTGTTTTCCCTTTATAACGAGTAGAAATTTGTGTTTTATCTTTGGTAACGAGTTCGAATTCATGTTTTCTTCATATTAACGAGTTCAAATTCGTGTTTTTCTCTGGTAACGAGTTGTCCTTGAAGAAAAAAAGGTTTTTTCTCTGATAACGAGTGGACATCGCCGGAAATTTCGTGTTTTCCCTTTATAACGAGTAGAAATTTGTGTTTTATCTTTGGTAACGAGTTCGAATTCATGTTTTATTCATATTAACGAGTTCAAATTCGTTTTTTTCTCTGGTAACGAGTTGTCTTTGAATAAAAAAAGGTTTTTTCTCTGATAACGAGTTGACATCACCGGAAATTTGTGTTTTCCCTTTATATATAACGAGTTGAAATTTGTGTTTTATCTTTGGTAATAAGTTCAAATTCATGTTTTCTTCATATTAACGAGTTCAAATTCGTGTTTTTCTCTGGTAACGAGTTGTCCTTGAAGAAAAAAAGGTTTTTTCTCTGATAACGAGTGGACATCGCCGGAAATTTGTGTTTTCCCTTTATAACAAGTAGAAATTTGTGTTTTATCTTTGGTAACGAGTTCGAATTCATGTTTTCTTCATATTAACGAGTTCAAATTCGTGTTTTTCTCTGGTAACGAGTTGTCTTTGAAGAAAAAAAAAGGTTTTTTCTCTGATAACAAGTGGACATCGCCGGAAATTTGTGTTTTCCCTTTATAACAAGTAGAAATTTGTGTTTAATCTTTGGTAACGAGTTCGAATTCATGTTTTCTTCATATTAACGAGTTCAAATTTGTGTTTTCACTGGTAACGAGTTGTCCTTGAAGAAAAAAAAGGTTTTTTCCCTGATAACGAGTTGACATCGCCGGAAATTTGTGTTTTCCATTTATAACGAGTAGAAATTTGTGTTTTATCTTTGGTAACGAGTACGAATTCATGTTTTCTTCATATTAACGAGTTCAAATTCGTGTTTTTCTCTGGTAACGAGTTGTCCTTGAAGAAAAAAAAGGTTTTTTCTCTGATAACTTGTGTTTTCCCTTTATAACGAGTAGAAATTTGTGTTTTATCTTTGGTAACGAGTTCGAATTCATGTTTTCTTCATATTAACGAGTTCTAATTCGTGTTTTTCTCTAGTAATTAGTTGTCCTTGAAGAAAAAAAGGTTTTTTCTCTGATAACGAGTGGACATCGCCGGAAATTTTTGTTTTCCATTTATAACGAGTAGAAATTTGTGTTTTATCTTTGGTAACGAGTTCGAATTCATATTTTCTTCATATTAACGAGTTCAAATTCGTATTTTTCTCTGGTAACGAGTTGTCCTTGAAGAAAAAAAGTTTTTTTCTCTGATAACGAGTGGACATCGCCAGAAATTTATGTTTTCCCTTTATAACGAGTAGAAATTTGTGTTTTATCTCTGGTAACGAGTTCGAATTCATAATTTCTTCATATTAACGAGTTCAAATTCGTGTTTTTCTCTCGGTAACGAGTTGTCCTTGAAGAAAAAAAGGTTTTTTTCTCGATAACGAGTGGACATCGCCGGAAATTTGTGTTTTCCCTTTATAACGAGTAGAAATTTGTGTTTTATCTTTGGTAACGAGTTCGAATTCATGTTTTCTTCATATTAACGAGTTCAAATTCGTGTCTTTCTCGGGTAACGAGTTGTCTTTGAAGAAAAAAAGGTTTTTTCTCTGATAACGAGTTGACATCGCCGGAAATTTGTGTTTTCCCTTTATAACGAGTTGAAATTTGTGTTTTATCTTTGGTAACGAGTTCAAATTCATGTTTTCTTCATATTAACGAGTTCAAATTCGTGTTTTTTCTCGGTAACGAGTTGTCCTTCTTTGAAAAAAAGGTTTTTCTTTGATAACGAGTGGACATCGCCGGAAATTTGTGTTTTCCCTTTATAACAAGTAGAAATTTGTGTTTTATCTGGGGTAACGAGTTCGAATTCATGTTTTCTTCATATTAACGAGTTCAAATTCGTGTTTTTCGCTGGTAACGAGTTGTCCTTGAAGAAAAAAAGGTTTTTTCTCTGATAACGAGTGGACATCGCCGGAAATTTGTGTTTTCCCTTTATAACGAGTAGAAATTTGTGTTTTATCTTTGGTAACGAGTTCGAATTCATGTTTTCTTCGTATTAACGAGTTCAAATTCATGTTTTTTCTCTCGGTAACGAGTTGTCCTTGAAGAAAAAAAGGTTTTTTTCTCTGATAACGAGTGGACATCGCCGGAAATTTGTGTTTTCCCTTTATAACGAGTAGAAATTTGTGTTTTATCTTTGGTAACGAGTTCGAATTCATGTTTTATTCATATTAACGAGTTCAAATTCGTGTTTTTCTCTGGTAACGAGTTGTCCTTGAAGAAAAAAAGGTTTTTTCTCTGATAACGAGTGGACATCGCCGGAAATTTGTGTTTTCTCTTTATAACGAGTAGAAATTTGTGTTTTTTCTTTGGTAACGAGTTCGAATTCATGTTTTCTTCATATTAACGAGTTCAAATTCGTGTTTTTCTCTAGTAACGAGTTGTCCTTGAAGAAAAAAGGTTTTTTCTCTGATAACGAGTGGACATCGCCGGAAATTTGTGTTTTCCCTTTATAACGAGTAGAAATTTGTGTTTTATCTTTGGTAACGAGTTCGAATTCATGTTTTCTTCATATTAACGAGTTCAAATTCGTGTTTTTCTCACGGTAACGAGTTGTCCTTGAAGAAAAAAAGGTTTTTTCTCGATAACGAGTGGACATCGCCGGAAATTTGTGTTTTCCCTTTATAACGAGTAGAAATTTGTGTTTTATCTTTGGTAACGAGTTCGAATTCATGTTTTCTTCATATTAACGAGTTCAAATTCGTGTTTTTCTCTCGGTAACGAGTTGTCCTTGAAGGAAAAAGGTTTTTTCTCGATAACGAGTGGACATCGCCGGAAATTTGTGTTTTCCCTTTATAACGAGTAGAAATTTGTGTTTTATCTTTGGTAACGAGTTCGAATTCATGTTTTCTTCATATTAACGAGTTCAAATTCGTGTTTTTCTCTCGGTAACGAGTTGTCCTTGAAGAAAAAAAGGTTTTTTTCTCGATAACGAGTGGACATCGCCGGAAATTTGTGTTTTCACTTTATAACGAGTAGAAATTTGTGTTTTATCTTTGGTAACGAGTTCGAATTCATGTTTTCTTCATATTAACGAGTTCAAATTCGTGTTTTTCTCTACGGTAACGAGTTGTCCTTGAAGAAAAAAAGGTTTTTTCTCGATAACGAGTGGACATCGCCGGAAATTTGTGTTTTCCCTTTATAACGAGTAGAAATTTGTGTTTTATCTTTGGTAACGAGTTCGAATTCATGTTTTCTTCATATTAACGAGTTCAAATTCGTGTTTTTCTCGGTAACGAGTTGTCCTTGAAGAAAAAAAGGTTTTTTCTCGATAACGAGTGGACATCGCCGGAAATTTGTGTTTTCCCTTTATAACGAGTAGAAATTTGTGTTTTATCTTTGGTAACGAGTTCGAATTCATGTTTTCTTCATATTAACGAGTTCAAATTCGTGTTTTTCTCGGTAACGAGTTGTCCTTGAAGAAAAAAAGGTTTTTTTCTCGATAACGAGTGGACATCGCCGGAAATTTGTGTTTTCCCTTTATAACGAGTAGAAATTTGTGTTTTATCTTTGGTAACGAGTTCGAATTCATGTTTTCTTCATATTAACGAGTTCAAATTCGTGTTTTTCTCTCGGTAACGAGTTGTCCTTGAAGAAAAAAAAGGTTTTTTCTACGATAACGAGTGGACATCGCCGGAAATTTGTGTTTTCCCTTTATAACGAGTAGAAATTTGTGTTTTATCTTTGGTAACGAGTTCGAATTCATGTTTTCTTCATATTAACGAGTTCAAATTCGTGTTTTCTCGGTAACGAGTTGTCCTTGAAGAAAAAAAGGTTTTTTTCTCGATAACGAGTGGACATCGCCGGAAATTTGTGTTTTCACTTTATAACGAGTAGAAATTTGTGTTTTATCTTTGGTAACGAGTTCGAATTCATGTTTTCTTCATATTAACGAGTTCAAATTCGTGTTTTTCTACGGTAACGAGTTGTCCTTGAAGAAAAAAAGGTTTTTTCTCGATAACGAGTGGACATTGCCGGAAATTTGTGTTTTCCCTTTATAACGAGTAGAAATTTGTGTTTTTCTTTGGTAACGAGTTCGAATTCATGTTTTCTTCATATTAACGAGTTCAAATTCGTGTTTTTCTCTACGGTAACGAGTTTTCCTTGAAGAAAAAAAGGTTTTTTCTCGATAACGAGTGGACATCGCCGGAAATTTGTGTTTTCCCTTTATAACGAGTAGAAATTTGTGTTTTATCTTTGGTAACGAGTTCGAATTCATGTTTTCTTCATATTAACGAGTTCTAATTCGTGTTTTTCTCGGTAACGAGTTGTCCTTGAAGAAAAAAAGGTTTTTTCTATGATAACGAGTGGACATCGCCGGAAATTTGTGTTTTCCCTTTATAACGAGTAGAAATTTGTGTTTTATCTTTGGTAACGAGTTCGAATTCATGTTTTCTTCATATTAACGAGTTCGAATTCGTGTTTTTCTCTCGGTAACGAGTTGTCCTTGAAGAAAAAAAGGTTTTTTCTCTGATAACGAGTTGACATCGCCGGAAATTTGTGTTTTCCCTTTATAACGAGTAGAAATTTGTGTTTTATCTTTGGTAACGAGTTCAAATTCATGTTTTCTTCATATTAACGAGTTCAAATTCGTGTTTTTCTATGGTAACGAGTTGTCCTTGAAGAAAAAAAGGTTTTTCTCGATAACGAGTGGACATCGCCGGAAATTTGTGTTTTCCCTTTATAACGAGTAGAAATTTGTGTTTTATCTTTGGTAACGAGTTCGAATTCATGTTTTCTTCATATTAACGAGTTCAAATTCGTGTTTTTCTGCGGTAACGAGTTGTCCTTGAAGAAAAAAAGGTTTTTTCTCGATAACGAGTGGACATCGCCGGAAATTTGTGTTTTCCCTTTATAACGAGTAGAAATTTGTGTTTTATCTTTGGTAACGAGTTCGAATTCATGTTTTCTTCATATTAACGAGTTCAAATTCGTGTTTTTCTCTGGTAACGAGTTGTCCTTGAAGAAAAAAAGGTTTTTTCTCGATAACGAGTGGACATCGCCGGAAATTTGTGTTTTCCCTTTATAACGAGTAGAAATTTGTGTTTTATCTTTGGTAACGAGTTCGAATTCATGTTTTCTTCATATTAACGAGTTCAAATTCGTGTTTTTCTCGGTAACGAGTTGTCCTTGAAGAAAAAAAGGTTTTTTCTCTGATAACGAGTGGACATCGCCGGAAATTTGTGTTTTCCCTTTATAACGAGTAGAAATTTGTGTTTT
Source organism: Gentiana straminea (assembly GCA_036785695.1). Lineage (NCBI taxonomy): Eukaryota > Viridiplantae > Streptophyta > Magnoliopsida > Gentianales > Gentianaceae > Gentiana > Gentiana straminea. The sequence continues at coordinate 2,463,723 of JAVUPR010000348.1, forward strand.
ATCTTTGGTAACGAGTTCGAATTCATGTTTTCTTCATATTAACGAGTTCAAATTCGTGTTTTTCTCTAGTAACGAGTTGTCCTTGAAGAAAAAAAGGTTTTTTTTCTGATAACGAGTGGACATCGCCGGAAATTTGTGTTTTCCCTTTATAACGAGTAGAAATTTGTGTTTTATCTTTGGTAACGAGTTCGAATTCATGTTTTCTTCATATTAACGAGTTCAAATTCGTGTTTTTCTCTGGTAACGAGTTGTCCTTGAAGAAAAAAAGGTTTTTTCTCTGATAACGAGTGGACATCGCCGGAAATTTGTGTTTCCCTTTATAACGAGTAGAAATTTGTGTTTTATCTTTGGTAACGAGTTCGAATTCATGTTTTCTTCATATTAACGAGTTCAAATTCGTGTTTTTCTACGGTAACGAATTGTCCTTGAAGAAAAAAAGGTTTTTTCTCTGATAACGAGTGGACATCGCCGGAAATTTGTGTTTTCACTTTATAACGAGTAGAAATTTGTGTTTTATCTTTGGTAACGAGTTCGAATTCATGTTTTCTTCATATTAACGAGTTCAAATTCGTGTTTTTCTACGGTAACGAATTGTCCTTGAAGAAAAAAAGGTTTTTTTCTCGATAACGAGTGGACATCGCCGGAAATTTGTGTTTTCACTTTATAACGAGTAGAAATTTGTGTTTTATCTTTGGTAACGAGTTCGAATTCATGTTTTCTTCATATTAACGAGTTCAAATTCGTGTTTTTCTACGGTAACGAGTTGTCCTTGAAGAAAAAAAGGTTTTTCTACGATAACGAGTGGACATCGCCGGAAATTTTGTTTTCCCTTTATAACGAGTAGAAATTTGTGTTTTATCTTTGGTAACGAGTTCGAATTCATGTTTTCTTCATATTAACGAGTTCAAATTCGTGTTTTTCTCACGGTAACGAGTTGTCCTTGAAGAAAAAAAGGTTTTTCTCGATAACGAGTGGACATCGCCGGAAATTTGTGTTTTCCCTTTATAACGAGTAGAAATTTGTGTTTTATCTTTGGTAACGAGTTCGAATTCATGTTTTCTTCATATTAACGAGTTCAAATTCGTGTTTTCTCTGCGGTAACGAGTTGTCCTTGAAGAAAAAAGGTTTTTCTCTGATAACGAGTGGACATCGCCGGAAATTTGTGTTTTCCCTTTATAACGAGTAGAAATTTGTGTTTTATCTTTGGTAACGAGTTCGAATTCATGTTTTCTTCATATTAACGAGTTCAAATTCGTGTTTTTCTCTGGTAACGAGTTGTCCTTGAAGAAAAAAAGGTTTTTTGGACATCGCCGGAAATTTGTGTTTTCCCTTTATAACGAGTAGAAATTTGTGTTTTTTCTTTGGTAACGAGTTCGAATTCATGTTTTCTTCATATTAACGAGTTCAAATTCGTGTTTTTCTCTCGGTAACGAGTTGTCCTTGAAGAAAAAAAGGTTTTTCTCTCGATAACGAGTGGACATCGCCGGAAATTTGTGTTTTCCCTTTATAACGAGTAGAAATTTGTGTTTTATCTTTGGTAACGAGTTCGAATTCATGTTTTCTTCATATTAACGAGTTCAAATTCGTGTTTTTCTCTGGTAACGAGTTGTCCTTGAAGAAAAAAAGGTTTTTCTCTCGATAACGAGTGGACATCGCCGGAAATTTGTGTTTTCCCTTTATAACGAGTAGAAATTTGTGTTTTATCTTTGGTAACGAGTTCGAATTCATGTTTTCTTCATATTAACGAGTTCAAATTCGTGTTTTTCTCTCGGGTAACGAGTTGTCCTTGAAGAAAAAAGGTTTTTCTATGATAACGAGTGGACATCGCCGGAAATTTGTGTTTTCCCTTTATAACGAGTGGAAATTTGTGTTTTATCTTTGGTAACGAGTTCGAATTCATGTTTTCTTCATATTAACGAGTTCAAATTCGTGTTTTTCTCTGGTAACGAGTTGTCCTTGAAGAAAAAAAGGTTTTTTCTACGATAACGAGTGGACATCGCCGGAAATTTGTGTTTTCCCTTTATAACGAGTAGAAATTTGTGTTTTATCTTTGGTAACGAGTTCGAATTCATGTTTTCTTCATATTAACGAGTTCAAATTCGTGTTTTTCTCTGGTAACGAGTTGTCCTTGAAGAAAAAAAGGTTTTTTCTATGATAACGAGTGGACATCGCCGGAAATTTGTGTTTTCCCTTTATAACGAGTAGAAATTTGTGTTTTATCTTTGGTAACGAGTTCGAATTCATGTTTTCTTCATATTAACGAGTTCAAATTCGTGTTTTTCTCTGGTAACGAGTTGTCCTTGAAGAAAAAAGGTTTTTCTATGATAACGAGTGGACATCGCCGGAAATTTGTGTTTTCCACTTTATAACGAGTAGAAATTTGTGTTTTATCTTTGGTAACGAGTTCGAATTCATGTTTTCTTCATATTAACGAGTTCAAATTCGTGTTTTTTCTACTGGTAACGAGTTGTCCTTGAAGAAAAAAAGGTTTTTTTCTACGATAACGAGTGGACATCGCCGGAAATTTGTGTTTTCCCTTTATAACGAGTAGAAATTTGTGTTTTATCTTTGGTAACGAGTTCGAATTCATGTTTTCTTCATATTAACGAGTTCAAATTCGTGTTTTTCTACGGTAACGAGTTGTCCTTGAAGAAAAAAAGGTTTTTCTCTCGATAACGAGTGGACATCGCCGGAAATTTGTGTTTTCCCTTTATAACGAGTAGAAATTTGTGTTTTATCTTTGGTAACGAGTTCGAATTCATGTTTTCTTCATATTAACGAGTTCAAATTCGTGTTTTTCTCGGTAACGAGTTGTCCTTGAAGAAAAAAAGGTTTTTCTCGATAACGAGTGGACATCGCCGGAAATTTGTGTTTTCCCTTTATAACGAGTAGAAATTTGTGTTTTTCTTTGGTAACGAGTTCGAATTCATGTTTTCTTCATATTAACGAGTTCAAATTCGTGTTTTTCTCTGGTAACGAGTTGTCCTTGAAGAAAAAAAGGTTTTTTCTACGATAACGAGTGGACATCGCCGGAAATTTGTGTTTTCCCTTTATAACGAGTAGAAATTTGTGTTTTATCTTTGGTAACGAGTTCGAATTCATGTTTTCTTCATATTAACGAGTTCAAATTCGTGTTTTTCTCGGTAACGAGTTGTCCTTGAAGAAAAAAAGGTTTTTCTACGATAACGAGTGGACATCGCCGGAAATTTGTGTTTTCCCTTTATAACGAGTAGAAATTTGTGTTTTATCTTTGGTAACGAGTTCGAATTCATGTTTTCTTCATATTAACGAGTTCAAATTCGTGTTTTTCTCTGGTAACGAGTTGTCCTTGAAGAAAAAAAGGTTTTTTTTCTGATAACGAGTGGACATCGCCGGAAATTTGTGTTTTCCCTTTATAACGAGTAGAAATTTGTGTTTTATCTTTGGTAACGAGTTCGAATTCATGTTTTCTTCATATTAACGAGTTCAAATTCGTGTTTTTCTCTGGTAACGAGTTGTCCTTGAAGAAAAAAAGGTTTTTTCTCTGATAACGAGTGGACATCGCCGGAAATTTGTGTTTTCCCTTTATAACGAGTAGAAATTTGTGTTTTATCTTTGGTAACGAGTTCGAATTCATGTTTTCTTCATATTAACGAGTTCAAATTCGTGTTTTTCTCTGGTAACGAGTTGTCCTTGAAGAAAAAAAGGTTTTTTCTACGATAACGAGTGGACATCGCCGGAAATTTGTGTTTTCCCCTTTATAACGAGTAGAAATTTGTGTTTTATCTTTGGTAACGAGTTCGAATTCATGTTTTCTTCATATTAACGAGTTCAAATTCGTGTTTTTCTACGGTAACGAGTTGTCCTTGAAGAAAAAAAGGTTTTTTCTACGATAACGAGTGGACATCGCCGGAAATTTGTGTTTTCCCTTTATAACGAGTAGAAATTTGTGTTTTATCTTTGGTAACGAGTTCGAATTCATGTTTTCTTCATATTAACGAGTTCAAATTCGTGTTTTTCTACGGTAACGAGTTGTCCTTGAAGAAAAAAAGGTTTTTTCTCGATAACGAGTGGACATCGCCGGAAATTTGTGTTTTCCACTTTATAACGAGTAGAAATTTGTGTTTTATCTTTGGTAACGAGTTCGAATTCATGTTTTCTTCATATTAACGAGTTCAAATTCGTGTTTTTCTCGGTAACGAGTTGTCCTTGAAGAAAAAAAGGTTTTTCTCGATAACGAGTGGACATCGCCGGAAATTTGTGTTTTCCCTTTATAACGAGTAGAAATTTGTGTTTTATCTTTGGTAACGAGTTCGAATTCATGTTTTCTTCATATTAACGAGTTCAAATTCGTGTTTTCTCTACGGTAACGAGTTGTCCTTGAAGAGAAAAAAAGGTTTTTCTCGATAACGAGTGGACATCGCCGGAAATTTGTGTTTTCCCTTTATAACGAGTAGAAATTTGTGTTTTATCTTTGGTAACGAGTTCGAATTCATGTTTTCTTCATATTAACGAGTTCAAATTCGTGTTTTTCTCGGTAACGAGTTGTCCTTGAAGAAAAAAAGGTTTTTTCTACGATAACGAGTGGACATCGCCGGAAATTTGTGTTTTCCCTTTATAACGAGTAGAAATTTGTGTTTTATCTTTGGTAACGAGTTCGAATTCATGTTTTCTTCATATTAACGAGTTCAAATTCGTGTTTTTCTCTGGTAACGAGTTGTCCTTGAAGAAAAAAAGGTTTTTCTATGATAACGAGTGGACATCGCCGGAAATTTGTGTTTTCCCTTTATAACGAGTAGAAATTTGTGTTTTATCTTTGGTAACGAGTTCGAATTCATGTTTTCTTCATATTAACGAGTTCAAATTCGTGTTTTTCTCTGGTAACGAGTTGTCCTTGAAGAAAAAAAGGTTTTTTCTCTGATAACGAGTGGACATCGCCGGAAATTTGTGTTTTCCCTTTATAACGAGTAGAAATTTGTGTTTTATCTTTGGTAACGAGTTCGAATTCATGTTTTCTTCATATTAACGAGTTCAAATTCGTGTTTTTCTACGGTAACGAGTTGTCCTTGAAGAAAAAAAGGTTTTTCTACGATAACGAGTGGACATCGCCGGAAATTTGTGTTTTCCCTTTATAACGAGTAGAAATTTGTGTTTTATCTTTGGTAACGAGTTCGAATTCATGTTTTCTTCATATTAACGAGTTCAAATTCGTGTTTTTCTCACGGTAACGAGTTGTCCTTGAAGAAAAAAAGGTTTTTTCTCGATAACGAGTGGACATCGCCGGAAATTTGTGTTTTCCCTTTATAACGAGTAGAAATTTGTGTTTTATCTTTGGTAACGAGTTCGAATTCATGTTTTCTTCATATTAACGAGTTCAAATTCGTGTTTTTCTCTCGGTAACGAGTTGTCCTTGAAGAAAAAAAGGTTTTTTCTCACGATAACGAGTGGACATCGCCGGAAATTTGTGTTTTCCCTTTATAACGAGTAGAAATTTGTGTTTTATCTTTGGTAACGAGTTCGAATTCATGTTTTCTTCATATTAACGAGTTCAAATTCGTGTTTTTCTCTGCGGTAACGAGTTGTCCTTGAAGAAAAAAGGTTTTTTCTCGATAACGAGTGGACATCGCCGGAAATTTGTGTTTTCCCTTTATAACGAGTAGAAATTTGTGTTTTATCTTTGGTAACGAGTTCGAATTCATGTTTTCTTCATATTAACGAGTTCAAATTCGTGTTTTTCTCTGGTAACGAGTTGTCCTTGAAGAAAAAAAGGTTTTTTCTTGGATAACGAGTGGACATCGCCGGAAATTTGTGTTTTCCCTTTATACGAGTAGAAATTTGTGTTTTATCTTTGGTAACGAGTTCGAATTCATGTTTTCTTCATATTAACGAGTTCAAATTCGTGTTTTCTCTCGGTAACGAGTTGTCCTTGAAGAAAAAAAGGTTTTTCTCTCGATAACGAGTGGACATCGCCGGAAATTTGTGTTTTCCCTTTATAACGAGTAGAAATTTGTGTTTTATCTTTGGTAACGAGTTCGAATTCATGTTTTCTTCATATTAACGAGTTCAAATTCGTGTTTTTCTCGGTAACGAGTTGTCCTTGAAGAAAAAAAGGTTTTTTTCTCGATAACGAGTGGACATCGCCGGAAATTTGTGTTTTCCCTTTATAACGAGTAGAAATTTGTGTTTTATCTTTGGTAACGAGTTCGAATTCATGTTTTCTTCATATTAACGAGTTCAAATTCGTGTTTTTCTCGGTAACGAGTTGTCCTTGAAGAAAAAAAGGTTTTTTCTCGATAACGAGTGGACATCGCCGGAAATTTGTGTTTTCCCTTTATAACGAGTAGAAATTTGTGTTTTATCTTTGGTAACGAGTTCGAATTCATGTTTTCTTCATATTAACGAGTTCAAATTCGTGTTTTTCTCTCGGTAACGAGTTGTCCTTGAAGAAAAAAAGGTTTTTTCTCGATAACGAGTGGACATCGCCGGAAATTTGTGTTTTCCCTTTATAACGAGTAGAAATTTGTGTTTTATCTTTGGTAACGAGTTCGAATTCATGTTTTCTTCATATTAACGAGTTCAAATTCGTGTTTTTCTCTGGTAACGAGTTGTCCTTGAAGAAAAAAAGGTTTTTTCTCTGATAACGAGTGGACATCGCCGGAAATTTGTGTTTTCCCCTTTATAACGAGTAGAAATTTGTGTTTTATCTTTGGTAACGAGTTCGAATTCATGTTTTCTTCATATTAACGAGTTCAAATTCGTGTTTTTCTCACGGTAACGAGTTGTCCTTGAAGAAAAAAAGGTTTTTTTCTCGATAACGAGTGGACATCGCCGGAAATTTGTGTTTTCCCTTTATAACGAGTAGAAATTTGTGTTTTATCTTTGGTAACGAGTTCGAATTCATGTTTTCTTCATATTAACGAGTTCAAATTCGTGTTTTCTCTCGGTAACGAGTTGTCCTTGAAGAAAAAAAGTTTTTTTCTCGATAACGAGTGGACATCGCCGGAAATTTGTGTTTTCCACTTTATAACGAGTAGAAATTTGTGTTTTATCTTTGGTAACGAGTTCGAATTCATGTTTTCTTCATATTAACGAGTTCAAATTCGTGTTTTTCTCTCGGTAACGAGTTGTCCTTGAAGAAAAAAAGGTTTTTTCTACGATAACGAGTGGACATCGCCGGAAATTTGTGTTTTCCCTTTATAACGAGTAGAAATTTGTGTTTTATCTTTGGTAACGAGTTCGAATTCATGTTTTCTTCATATTAACGAGTTCAAATTCGTGTTTTTCTCGGTAACGAGTTGTCCTTGAAGAAAAAAAGGTTTTTTCTCACGATAACGAGTGGACATCGCCGGAAATTTGTGTTTTCCCTTTATAACGAGTAGAAATTTGTGTTTTATCTTTGGTAACGAGTTCGAATTCATGTTTTCTTCATATTAACGAGTTCAAATTCGTGTTTTTTCTCGGTAACGAGTTGTCCTTGAAGAAAAAAGGTTTTTTCTACGATAACGAGTGGACATCGCCGGAAATTTGTGTTTTCCACTTTATAACGAGTAGAAATTTGTGTTTTATCTTTGGTAACGAGTTCGAATTCATGTTTTCTTCATATTAACGAGTTCAAATTCGTGTTTTTCTCTGGTAACGAGTTGTCCTTGAAGAAAAAAAGGTTTTTTTCTCTGATAACGAGTGGACATCGCCGGAAATTTGTGTTTTCCCTTTATAACGAGTAGAAATTTGTGTTTTATCTTTGGTAACGAGTTCGAATTCATGTTTTCTTCATATTAACGAGTTCAAATTCGTGTTTTTCTCTGGTAACGAGTTGTCCTTGAAGAAAAAAAGGTTTTTTCTATGATAACGAGTGGACATCGCCGGAAATTTGTGTTTTCCCTTTATAACGAGTAGAAATTTGTGTTTTATCTTTGGTAACGAGTTCGAATTCATGTTTTCTTCATATTAACGAGTTCAAATTCGTGTTTTTCTCTGGTAACGAGTTGTCCTTGAAGAAAAAAAGGTTTTTCTACGATAACGAGTGGACATCGCCGGAAATTTGTGTTTTCCCTTTATAACGAGTAGAAATTTGTGTTTTATCTTTGGTAACGAGTTCGAATTCATGTTTTCTTCATATTAACGAGTTCAAATTCGTGTTTTTCTGCGGTAACGAGTTGTCCTTGAAGAAAAAAAGGTTTTTTCTACGATAACGAGTGGACATCGCCGGAAATTTGTGTTTTCCCTTTATAACGAGTAGAAATTTGTGTTTTATCTTTGGTAACGAGTTCGAATTCATGTTTTCTTCATATTAACGAGTTCAAATTCGTGTTTTTCTCTCGGTAACGAGTTGTCCTTGAAGAAAAAGGTTTTTTCTACGATAACGAGTGGACATCGCCGGAAATTTGTGTTTTCCCTTTATAACGAGTAGAAATTTGTGTTTTATCTTTGGTAACGAGTTCGAATTCATGTTTTCTTCATATTAACGAGTTCAAATTCGTGTTTTTCTCGGTAACGAGTTGTCCTTGAAGAAAAAAAGGTTTTTTCTCGATAACGAGTGGACATCGCCGGAAATTTGTGTTTTCCACTTTATAACGAGTAGAAATTTGTGTTTTATCTTTGGTAACGAGTTCGAATTCATGTTTTCTTCATATTAACGAGTTCAAATTCGTGTTTTTCTCACAGTAACGAGTTGTCCTTGAAGAAAAAAAGGTTTTTTCTCGATAACGAGTGGACATCGCCGGAAATTTGTGTTTTCCCTTTATAACGAGTAGAAATTTGTGTTTTATCTTTGGTAACGAGTTCGAATTCATGTTTTCTTCATATTAACGAGTTCAAATTCGTGTTTTTCTACGGTAACGAGTTGTCCTTGAAGAAAAAAAGGTTTTTCTACGATAACGAGTGGACATCGCCGGAAATTTGTGTTTTCCCTTTATAACGAGTAGAAATTTGTGTTTTATCTTTGGTAACGAGTTCGAATTCATGTTTTCTTCATATTAACGAGTTCAAATTCGTGTTTTTCTCACAGTAACGAGTTGTCCTTGAAGAAAAAAAGGTTTTTTCTACGATAACGAGTGGACATCGCCGGAAATTTGTGTTTTCCCTTTATAACGAGTAGAAATTTGTGTTTTATCTTTGGTAACGAGTTCGAATTCATGTTTTCTTCATATTAACGAGTTCAAATTCGTGTTTTTCTACGGTAACGAGTTGTCCTTGAAGAAAAAAATTTTTTTTTGACATCAACCAAAATAACGAGTGGACATCGCCGGAAATTTGTCAAAATATTTCCCTTTATAACGAGTAGAAATTTGTGTTTTATCTTTGGTAACAAGTTCGAATTCATGTTTTCTTCATATTAACGAGTTCAAAATTCGTGTTTACTCGGTAAACTATCAAATATTTAAAATAAAAAAATGGACTACCCTAATTATTTCAATTCCATTATCGAAATATATACAAAATTAACATCGCCGGAAATTTAAAAATCGAAAATTTATAACATTAACAATATTAATAAAAATCGAAAATTCATAACATTAATAAAAATCGAAAATTTATAACATTAATAAAAATCGAAACATTAACAATCGAAAATGCACATACTACACTACGTCGAAAATCGAAAATTTATAACATTAATAAAAATCGAAAATTCATGTGAACAAATAACAATAAAAACAAACACAATAAATAAATTTATTCAAACTTAAGTAAATGCTTACCCATTTTGTTTAAAAATACAACTCCGGTGAAATAAAATAACATAGCTCAAATGGACAAATATGGTTTGTTTGTTGTTTTTTTTTTGGGTATCAATGGTGAATTTTTGGTGTAGCAATGGTGATTTTTTTGGAAGCAATGGTGAATTTTTGTGTGATGAAACGGTGAAGACAAGAGTATGTGAAGAGAGTAAATAAGACATTGATAAGGTTTTCAAAATGGATGAATCCGTCCATATTTGGACGGTGCGTCCTCTGTTTGGACGGAGAGACTAGGTTATACCGTCCAAATTGGGACGGTTTTAGACCTTTGGACAAAATGGACGTAAACCGTCCAAATGTTGGACGCACCGTCCAAAAATGGACGGTATTCGCCCCAAGATGGACGGTGCATCCAACATTCGACGGTTTTCGTCCATTCAATATATTTGGACGAAATGCTCTAAATTTGGAGGGTTTTGACTGAATTTGGACGATTTCATCCAAATTTGGACGGTGAACCTGAAAAATAATGTCAGAATCTGTCCGACCTAAAAAAAATTGTCAAATGTTAAAAGGGGCTGATTTTCCAATTTCTGGAGATTCGCTATAGCTAATCAATGGCTCTACTCTTGTTTAATTATTTACGATGTTATGACAGTTTAGTCAGAAACACTTTATTTTATACGTAATTTTTGGATCATTTATTAATTAGCATCACAAGCGTTACATTCTCTTATGTGATTTTTTTATATCTTTTTTTAGCGGTAAAGTAACAATTATGAATAAAGTAACAATTATAAATTATCAACCATATCAATGTTAAAGTAACAATTACATATGAAATAAAAGTAACGCATGGATTAAACAATGCAATATAAAAGATTATTTCCAACATAAATTATTATGAAATAATAGTAGCATATGAAAGAAACAATGCAATATGAAGCATTATTTCCAACATAAAGTTACAATCATAAAATAACATGATTATAACAATTACCGTTAAAAACTATGAAGTTATACATGCTTATCGTTAGAAATTATGAAGTAACAATTATCGTTAAAGTAACACTTGCTTATATTTAAAAATTATGAAATATTATTAACAATTATGAGCTTCAAGGTTGGCACTATAGATTGATTTACAGTAGATTAATTTCTGCCGCAACACTTTTTTCTTTTTTTCTTTTTCTTATGTGAGAGCCGTATCAACTTAACGTCGTAAAAAAGTGGGAAACATTTTACGTGACTCTTTATGTGGGGTTATTCGATGCGGGGAGGGAACGATAGAGAAGCGCATACACGTACGCGGCATACGGGACCACGCGCGGTTTCGTACACGTACGCAATTCCCTATTGAGGATGAAAGCTCGTGTGGTCCGGATGTTGCGCGTACGTATGCAGCTCTACTCTATGGCGTTCCCTCCCTGCATCAGAATAACCCCTTTATGTGCTAGTATTTTTCTTTTTTTTTTTTTGGTTTTTTTTTGGTTTTTTTTTTTTTTTTGTTTTGAAATTTGCGTAATTTGATTTGGAAAGATTCTTCGATTACTCCAGAATTAATAGGTGACATTTACTCCAACTCATTTAAGGGTTCTATTTTCATTATTTTTTATATTCCTAACTTTCTATGGTTAATTCGGTTAATCTATCATGATATTTTCTTTTTAACCACACAAAAACGAAATTGTCATTCTATCTTAATTTTTACCTTATATGTCCTTCTGACACCTTCCCTAACAACGACAACAACAAAATACATGCAAACTCCACATCTTCAAGCAATCAAGTTTTTTAAAGTAATATTTTTTTTCCCTACGATCAAACTAAATGCTTAAATCATACTCTGTATTTGTTTGCGAACACACTAATTTTAAATTTTTGGATACAATATCATCAGTTTGAAAAAAACATAATTAGCTGTTTTTTTTTTATACACAGATGTTGATCATAAATCTCTTAAATCCTATTGATCGGACACATTAAATAGGATTTGGTCCTGGATTATAGTAAAATTTGTGTTGCGAACATCATGGTTTTATTTTTGCCGGGTCACCATAAAAATTGTGAGAGCTTAATAAAAAAGTGTATGTAGACATAATCATATCGTTACTCTTATGAAAAAGAGAAATTATACGAAACTAAGGCTTGGTGATTTAGGACTAATAGAATATAAGAGATTTTATGGTACAATGATGTTGTATCAGGTGAGTGACATACACTAGAACTTTTTATTTTTATTCTTTTTCATATAATAATACAATTTTATTGTTTTTGAGAGATTAGAAACGAATTATTGCTATTTTATCGTGTGTGGGATTACAATTATATATGTCTTATTTACTAGTAATTTTAATTTTAAGAGTTATATGCTGTTAGAAGCCGTTAACTCTCAGTTCCGGCGGCAAGCATTGTGTGTTACTTTACCTCTTCTAAACTTATGCCCTCCTCTTCTAGTCGTCAACTTCATCCCCATCCCCATCCCCATCCCCAACTCTGGATCAATTTGGATCAAGTTCATCCCTAAGGTTTCATCTTATATTATCTAAGCTTTCATCTTAATCTTGCAATGAGTAAAAATTAGTGGTCATTGGCCACAAAGGGGCGGGGAAAATCAACATTGGTCGCTCATCTTGTTGGCGAACTGGGTATACACGATAAAAGGCTTGCGACGCGAGATTTAAAAAGGAGGCAGATGAGGAGGAGGTAACCTGCGGTTTTAGATACTCGTGGATTCAACATCAACTTAAATTGGAAAAGGGTAGAACAACCTCGATTGATAACCATTGAGATATTGGATGCGCTGGTGATCCTGATTCCATCAGAGAATCGATCAAATTGATTTTGTCAGGGTGACGTGGCTTTATTGGTGGTTGATTCATCCTCCGACGATATTGGATTCAGGTGCCAGACGCGGGAGTATGTTTTGCTGGCTCATGCTTTGGGTCTCAAACATATCATTTGCTGTTGTAACAAGGTATTGCTTGATTTTCTACCTTATTTTGATGTTTGTTCTTGGGAGGATGTGTGAATTTAATTGTTTGTAAAATGTAATGGATGCTATGCAGATGGACAAAACTATCCCTGAATACTCGGAACAGCGTTACGGAACAATCCTTGATGAGGTTTCTCGTTATTCGATACAAGTGGGATACAAGAAAGATGAGTTTGTTCCCATTTCGGTTTGGAGGGGGAAAACTTGAATCAGTGGTGCTTATCCTTAGGTTGGTATACCGGGGACCCTTATTGAGGCGGTGAACAGAATCAAGCTAACAAGGCCCTTGAACGGTCCTCTCCGTCCTCTCCGTCTCCCTATTCACGCCTTTTACAAGATTAGCGGTATTGGAACCGTGGTTGTAGGAAGAATTCAGGCGGGTGTTGTAAAACCCGGCATGGAGATCAGGATCACACCACCGCCATCCACTGATGAGGTAACAGCTCGGGTTAAAGCCATCGAGATGCATGGTTTTCCGCTAGCAGAAGCGGTGCCCGGTGATACCTGGGTAATATAGCCAAGGTCAAGTCTTGTCGGATTCCACAGTCGAACCTGCAAAGCGAACAGTGAATTTTACGGCTCTGGTAACCATCAAGAACCGTAAAAGGCCTATTCATTAAGGCTATTCCGCTGTCATCCACTGTAATTTGTGTCAAAGCACCATCAAGTTTGCAAAGTTACTCGCAAAAGTGGATGACGAGGGCAGAGTGTCGGAAGTTGAGCCACTGTTATTGAAGAATAACTTTGCAAACTTGACGGTCCTTTGACACAAATTACAGTGGATGACAGCGGAATAGCCTTAATGAATAGGCCTTTTACGGTTCTTGATGGTTACCAGAGCCGTAAAATTCACTGTTCGCTTTGCAGGTTCGACTGTGGAATCCGACAAGACTTGACATGCACCCAGGTATAGCCTCACATTAAAAGGCATTGAACAAGGTCAAGTGTCGATGGCTTTAACCCGAGCTGTTAACTCATCAGTGGGTGGCGGTGGTGCGATCCTGATCTCCATGTCGGGTTTTACAACACCCGCCTGAATTCTTCCTACAACCACGGTTCCAATACCGCTAATCTTGTAAAAGGCGTGAATAGGGAGACGGAGAGGACCGTTCAAGGGCCTTGTTAGCTTGATTCTGTTCACCGCCTCAATAAGGGTCCCCCGGTATACCAACCTAAGGATAAGCACCACTGATTCAAGTTTTCCCCCTCCAAACCGGAAATGGGAACAAACTGAATCTCATCTTTCTTGTATCCCACTTGTATCGAATAACGAGAAACCTCATCAAGGATTGTTCCGTAACGCTGTTCCGAGTATTCAGGGATAGTTTTGTCCATCCGCATAGCATCCATTACATTTTACAAACAATTAAATTCACACATCCTCCCAAGAACAAACATCAAAATAAGGTAGAAATCAAGCAATACCTTGTTACAACAGCAAATGATACAATATTAGCGGTCTTGACGGTGCTTTGACACAAATTACAGTGGATGACAGCGGAATAGCCTTAATGAATAGGCCTTTTACGGTTCTTGATGGTTACCAGAGCCGTAAAATTCACTGTTCGCTTTGCAGGTTCGACTGTGGAATCCGACAAGACTTGACCTTGTTCAATGCCTTTTATGGCTATATTACCCAGGTAGAGCCTCACATTAAAAGGCATTGAACAAGGTCAAGTCTCGATGGCTTTAACCCGAGCTGTTAACTCATCAGTGGGTGGCGGTGGTGCGATCCTGATCTCCATGCCGGGTTTTACAACACCCGCCTGAATTCTTCCTACAACCACGGTTCCAATACCGCTAATCTTGTAAAAGGCGTGAATAGGGAGACGGAGAGGACCGTTCAAGGGCCTTGTTAGCTTGATTCTGTTCACCGCCTCAATAAGGGTCCCCCGGTATACCAACCTAAGGATAAGCACCACTGATTCAAGTTTTCCCCCTCCAAACCGGAAATGGGAACAAACTGAATCTCATCTTTCTTGTATCCCACTTGTATCGAATAACGAGAAACCTCATCAAGGATTGTTCCGTAACTTATTTGTTCCGAGTATTCGGGGATAGTTTTGTCCATCTCGCATAGCATCCATTACATTTTACAAACAATTAAATTCACACATCCTCCCAAGAACAAACATCAAAATAAGGTAGAAATCAAGCAATACCTTGTTACAACAGCAAATGATACAATATTAGCGGTCTTGACGGTGCTTTGACACAAATTACAGTGGATGACAGCGGAATAGCCTTAATGAATAGGCCTTTTACGGTTCTTGATGGTTACCAGAGCCGTAAAATTCACTGTTCGCTTTGCAGGTTCGACTGTGGAATTCGACAAGACTTGACCTTGTTCAATGCCTTTTATGGCTATATTACCCAGGTAGAGCCTCACATTAAAAGGCATTGAACAAGGTCAAGTCTCGATGACTTTAACCCGAGCTGTTAACTCATCGGTGGGTGGCGGTGGTGCGATCCTGATCTCCATGCCGGGTTTTACAACACCCGCCTGAATTCTTCCTACAACCACGGTTCCAATACCGCTAATCTTGTAAAAGGCGTGAATAGGGAGACGGAGAGGACGGAGAGGACCGTTCAAGGGCCTTGTTAGCTTGATTCTGTTCACCGCCTCAATAAGGGTCCCCGGTATACCAACCTAAGGATAAGCACCACTGATTCAAGTTTTCCCCTCCAAACCGGAAATGGGAACAAACTGAATCTCATCTTTCTTGTATCCCACTTGTATCGAATAACGAGAAACCTCATCAAGGATTGTTCCGTAACGCTGTTCCGAGTATTCAGGGATAGTTTTGTCCATCTGCATAGCATCCATTACATTTTACAAACAATTAAATTCACACATCCTCCCAAGAACAAACATCAAAATAAGGTAGAAATCAAGCAATACCTCGAACCTGCAAAGCGTACCAGTGAATTTTACGGCTCTGGTAACCATCCAGAACCGTAAAAGGCCCATTCATAAAGGCTATTCCGCTGTCTAATTTGTGTCAAAGCACCGTCAAGTTTGCAAAGTTAATCTCAAAAGTTGATGACGAGGGCAGTGTGTCGGAAGTTGAGCCACTGTTATTGAAGAATGGCGATCGTGTCATCATCGAGATGAGATGCTTCCTACAGGGTGGAATATGGTTGTTGAGACCTATGAGGACTGCCCAGCCCTCGGAAGATTTGCCCTAAGGATACCCGGGAAACTATTGCGGTCGGCATCATCAAGAGCGTCGTCAAGCTTCAACCATCTGAAGACGAGCCTAACATGGAGCCAACAGCTCCAACTCTTGAGGAATTAAATGATATAATCAAAGAAAAAGAAAGAGAAGCCAGGTTTAGTCTTGAACTGTTAGATTATATGATATTGTTATATGATATTGCTTATGTAATTTTTATTTTTTGTATGTATTTTATTAGGGTGCAAAAACTCCCAGTAAGGAGAAGCAACGTGGAGCCTACCGTCGATTCAGGTACAACGCGCTACAGAATCGAATCTAATGACTTATTTGTCCTTAGACGTCTACCTTCGAGTATGTAAATAAATCAAGTAATAGATGGCATTATTAAAAAATGGGACTATCCCCCTTTCTGAGCAAGTATAGTTTCAGTAAAATTCGCGAGGAAAGAGATGTTTGGATAGCTAGTAAACTGTAGGTGCGCTTAATAATTGAATTTTCATGGAAGCTGGTTAACAGAAAATACCAAGCCACTGAAATTTTACAACAGAATGCAGTCTTATGGTTTCTTGTCCTTGTCTAAAAAAAATCATGGAAGCATATCTGATGGGTGTTTATCATTATTTTAAAAAAAGTTCTGTCACCGAAATTAAGGATTGACCTTATTGCGTACCAATAATCTTGGATTTAGATGATGCGTGCATTGCTTTTCACCAAGTCTAGCCATGTCCGGTGCTTTGTATTGTAATTAGTTATGTTATTTTTTGCTTGCTTTTCTGATTTCCAGAGGCGCCTGCTGATAACGTTGACCCGGAGATGCTTCACCAGCTGGTTGTAGCTACAGGGTGTTCTAAGGAAATGGGTATTCTTAGTCTCCGTCACACCGGTAAGACTCTATGTTGTTTATGTCGAGAAAAGTTGTGCAAATGATTTCGTGACTTCTCATATAACAGTCACGGTAATTTTGTAAACTATCTGTTGGTCAAGCAGTTTCATATCGGGCATATTGGTTAGGCAGTTTCATTTAGGGGAGAAGAAAACCATGAAAGTGTTTTCAGTATGTCGTCTTTAGATTCTCTGACAACATAGTTTGCAGTTTGTCCACTGTGCATATGTTTTAAATGGGGTTTCAAGCATATGTTCTGACATTATTAGAATTTAAAAAGCCAATGTCGTTGTAAGCATTTTGCAAATTGCGTTCACATGTAAAATTTGATACAGCTTGTTATTGTCTTTCTCTTAATACACTAAATATTGTATGAGAAGATAATGACTCACTTTAGGATATAGTTTGGCTTGATATTAAAAGAAATATGAAGGATTTCCACCGCAAAGAGAAGATTGTTTTCTAATGTTGGGTTTTCGTGAGTTGTGGTGCTATTATGTTTTCTGGTTGGGGACTTCAATTTGTTTAGGTTCGGTAATGTTCAGGCCATGAGAATAAGTGTATGTTTTTCCAACCATTTTTCTTGCATTCGTGCCATAAGTTCTTCCCCGATACAAGTTTGAGTAATGCATTAGCAATTGGTTGCTGATCATGAGGATCCACTAGGAGTCCATTATTCAGTGCCTGCCAAAGATGCATTGTACACACACTAGCCCACGTGCCTTGCGAAATTGTTTCCTCAAGCGTAGTCTAAAAATCCTGATTTTATTTACTTAAATGTTAAGCACAAGACTGTGCCGCTGAACTTTTAACCTGCTATCCATCTTTTTGGGGCAAATTTTGGGGGATCTTTCTGTAATCGTCTTTTTGTGTTGTTTTTGTTTAGCTTTTGAGTATTTTATCTTTTATTGGAAACTTGCAGCACATTTTCTCCATGGTTTTGGAAGAATTTACGTGTGCTCACATTTCCTGTCTTAAAAATGTGATCTTCTGCAGGTAACGTAAGTGTCCAGGCAGCAACTAACTGGTTGCGTGAACATGAGGAAGACGCACACATTGATGAATTGGCACCGGTATGTGAATCTTTTATTGTTTTTATTGAAAGACGACAGTTCACTATACTGTTCACCTCAGCTTTGTTGGGCTTTCTAAGTAAGGGGGATATTCCTGAATCCTATTATGTTAGTTTATTATCGTATTTGTTTATTAGTTAATTGCTTAATCATTGTTTAAGATTCTAGCCGTTGCTTTTAAACTTGAGTGGCAAGTGGCCCTCTATAAATAGTTGTAATGTAATCCTCTCTGTTATGCAATAATAAGAAAGAACACTCTTCTTCTTCTTAGCTGAATCTATAGTTTTGTTTTCTGTTACCTCTTCCATGCAATATTTTGAAATGCACGAAAATGAATTAGGTGGATGAGCTGATGTTGTACATGAAGATTTCTTCATTGTGTGTTTTCTTTCCTTTTTTCTCATTCTTTTTCTGCCTTTGTGTCAATGTGTGACTGCTCCTTATACATTATAAATAGGCACCTCTCAATGGCAAGCAATCTGATGCCCCCCAGCATAGTCCGGACGAATCAGTATTGTCTCCGCCAGATTATGAAGAAAGGTTAGTCTTCAACTACTATGCTTAGATGAATACTTTGTAGTTGTGTAGTTTCGTAACTTTTTCTTGTTTCTTCTAGTGAATTGGAAGAAAGCACCACGAAGCGGTGTGTTTATCTTTCTCTCGTTGGTCCTACGTTTAATATTAATTGTGTTTGACTACAAGATGTTAAATTGTATTGCTTCATCTTTTGTAGTGGCTTGGCGGTGTTGGAGAAAGCTTTCAGTTCCAGGCAGACAATGTAGGGGACGCCCGTGCATATGCTTACAAACTCTTTTTCTAGGTTTTTTCTCGATTTTAATTAGTGGATTGTGACAGTGCAAACATGAAACTTGATGGCTAAGTGCGTAAAATATGCTCTCTCTCTCTATATATATATATATCTCTATCTTTAGGTCCAAGCTCTGCTAATTGACAAATGGTGTTTGTAATGAGAAAAAAGATGCTTTAATTTTATCCCCTTTGATTCCAAACACCCCACCCACATAACTTCTAATCTAACTAAAATTAAAATAAAAATATGCGAATCGATGCTTTTTTTTTTTTTTTTTTTGCAATATACACATCCACACATGACACACCCCACGACATTCTTTTTATTCTTGGATTGTTTATTTATTTCTTTGTTTTTTATATCCCAATTCACCCCCACAATATACGCAAGGTTATATGTTCTTGCTTTGTAATAAGGAACCCTTTTGTTCTTTATATCAATAATAATAATAATAATAATAATAATAATAATAATTTAATCTGATCCAAGCCGAATATCAATAGTTGAACGAACTTAAACTTGTTTGTTTCACAAACGAACTAAACTTTTATGTATGAGCTTTGTTCATTAACATTTTTCTTGAGTTGAGCCCAAGCCGAGCTCAAATACAACATCACCTCTCATCTTACAACTTTGTTGATGTTCTAGTTGAAAGGGTAACAAATGAGACATATCAAAATAAAGAGATGAAAAAATATTGAATTGTGCTGAATTTTCTTTGACAATTGGAAATTTAGAAATTTGGATAGGAGAAAACTAAAGCAATACATAGATTCAAACAAACAAACAAAAGAGTCAAAGGCAGTAGGGTTTAAAAGGGACATTGGAATCTGAAAATTAATCTGTGTAAAAACAACATATACATTTCTCATGTAATAAAAGCTGGTATTGGTATGATAAATATGTGTACTTTTAAAGAGCACCAAAAAATGGATTATTAATGGCGTTGTTCAACTCTTGCCCAGCAGTATTCAGCACAGCTTTGTCCACCTTCTCTTTAGGATGATACAAGAATTCACCGCCTTCCATTTTCTCGAATCCACACAGCTCCAGAAACTCTATGCCTCCTGTTACTTTTCCCACTCTTTCCTGTTCAAACAACAATGCCGATTGCAGCAGCAGCATATATATGGTTAAGAAAACACCAAACAAAAAAAAAGGAGGGGGGGGGGTTTAAAAATGGCAAAACATAAACAACAAAAGCTTGAGGGGAACAGATGTTAAGAATAACAAGCTCAACTCTAAAATAAGAAATGATTCATATAAAAGGACATGATAACGAAGATTCCTCACCTGAAAAGTAGCATTACTGAGTCGGATTTTACGAAATTTCTCCTCATCTGGCTTTGTCGCAACGTTCTTTGCATATGTTAATAGTGTGTTGAATGCTGTCATAACTTTTGAATCATCATCCTACAACATGAAAGACATAAACAACCGTAGTTTGTCGGGGTACAATGCAGATATGTGAATTTGACAGCTTGGATTCTGCACGCGGGTCCATGTAGGGTGTGGGGAGGGAGGGGGGTCATGAGCCTGTCTAAAAGTAGTACAAAATCGACCATGTAAAAGAAAAGATCACCTTGTGGGTCTGTTTTAGTTTCCGCAGGCACTCTCTCATATGCTCTGCCTTGGTCACCGGCCTTAGTGGCACGAAGCTCTGCATCATAAAGTTGGACTCTTTAAGATAAATACTTCAACAAGCATAGATGAGATGTTTTCGAAACTTGAACATAAAATAAACAAGAATGCCAGAAAGGGATAAGGGGTAACCTTCTTTTCCTCCACAACAGGAGTTGCAGGCTTTACGGTAGTAGGATCTTCCGGAGGCAAGCCAAGCTTACGTCTTCTTTCTGCCTGTCAATACATAAAAAAATGGAGAAAATTAATGCCTTAACAGGCTCAGTTTCTTCTTCCAGGAAGCACAGCATTTCCGATGAAACAGATCCTTGTTTTTACGTAATAGGAAGTGATGAGAAATATAAGTCAGACCTTGTCCTCTTCTAATTTTTGACGAATTTTTTCCCTAGCTCTTTGTTCTTCCTCTTTCTCTGCTTTTCTCAAGGCCATCAAACTACAAACAAGAAAGGAATACAATTTACGTCGTATTGTCAATTATCAAACACATTAAACGCAGGGCAAACAAATTATACTAAGAGAACTGAAACACACCATTTTCTCTCATTTTCCTCTTCCATACGCTTTGCTTCAAGCAGCTCTTTTCCAATTCGTATTCTTTCCTGCAAAGAATATTGTGTCAACAAAAATATACAATATTGTAGTGCACCATTAGCTTAAGCCGAGGAAAATAAAGAACAAAAAAAAAAAAACCTTTTCTCTTTCCCTTTCCTTTTGCTTCTCTTCCTCTTCTTTCTTCTTGCGTGCTTTTTCCCTTGAAGAAAAAAAGTTTGAGAGCATAAGCTCGAAGGGAATATTTCCCCTTATTAATAAAACAACCAAACCATTCACAAGCAAGGTGCATAAATCCCAATAGCAATCAAACCATTATGTTAAGATGTTCAAAGACACGTCAACAATGATCTAAAAGGAGTGGCAGGGGAAGAGCATAGTTCAAGACTAACCTCAGTTCTTGAGTTTTAATTTTTATTTCTTCTGGAGTTAGTGACGGCTTTGGAGCCTCAGGTGTCTTTGCATTGAGCGGTACCTATTTATAATGTATAAGGAGCATTCAAATACACTGCCACCAAGGCAAAAAGAAAAACTTCAAGAAAATCATGTACAGATTGCTACAACATCAGCTCGTCCATCTAATTGATTTTCGTGCATTCCACATTATTGCATGGGAGAAGTAACCAAAAAAAACTAAGAAATCTTTAAATTCGTCAAAGACAACAAAATGAATGAAAAATAAAAAATATATCACTAAATGATTGTACCGTCCTCTATGCTGTTGATTAGGATAAAAAAAAATTGACAGTGTGGTAACAGGAAAGATTCACATACCAATGGCATTTCATCAATGTCTGTCTGCATCATTCTCATGTTCAACCACCCAATTCACTGCTGCCTCAACACTAACGTTTCCTTCAAAAGATAAAAAAAAATTAAGACAGAAAATGTGAGCACAAATGACCAAAACCCTGCAGAAAAAGATCTCTCCCTAAGTGTATTTTTTTAAATTTTCTTTTATTTTACTTTCTTTCTAATTAATAGCCACGACAAGGTGAAATCAAGTTTCCAAGGAGATAATGCAAAGATGCTAGAAAGATAAACAAAAAACGCAAAAAGATGAATGGTGGGTTAACAATTGTCGGGGCTCAAAAAGGATAGTTGATAAACAAAAAACGCAAAAAGATGAATGGTGGGTTGAAATATCAACTATCCTGAATTCAGCGTACTAAGAGAAAGACATTAACAATCTATATCAAGTTTTACATGTGAAGGCAATTTGCAAAATGCTTACAACAACAGTGACTTTTTAAAGTCTACTGTCAGAACATATGCTAGAGACCACTTGGAACACATGCACAGTTGGCAAACTGCAAACTATGTCGGAGAATCTGGAGACATAATGCTTAAATGAAACTGCTTGACCAAAAGATAATTTATAAAACTACTGTTGTACGAGAAATCACGACTTGATTTGCACAACTTTCCTCGGCATAAACAGCATACAGTCTTACCGGAGTAATGGAGACCATGAATAGCCCTTGCCTTAGGAAACCCCATAGCTTCAAGCTCCTCAAGCAACTTCTGGTCAACTTCAGCAGGAACCATCTCTAGAAAAGCAAGCAAAAAGAATGTAACTGTTTATAATGCAAAGAACCGGAGATGGCCAAGTAAAAGGAGACGCATCATCTAGATCTGTGATGATTGCTACGCAATACGGAAATTAATCCTTAACTACTGTAACATAACTTTGAAAAAAATAATGATAAGCACCCATCAGATATGTGTTTCCATGAATTCTTTAGACGAGGACAAGCAACCATAAAACTTCATTTTGTTGTAAAAGTTCAGTTGCAAAGTCTTTTCTGTAAATCAGCTTCCAGAAAAATTCAGCCATCGAGCGCACCTATAGTTTGCTTGTCAGCCAGACATCTTTCCTTTGTTTTCTTTTGGCAGTTGTTAACGGCACCACACCACAGTGAATCTACTTTCGAGGCATCACAATGACATTTGACCTCTTGAAAGTCAAATCTAAACTCAACTCACCTTTGTAGAGATCGAATGTCCATTTTAGACCTCTGTAAAGTCGGACTTAACCCCAAGTGTGGTGCCACGGTAGATTCGAGGTGGTGCCTTTAACAAGTGCCTTTCTTTTTCCCCTTGCATGTTTTCCTGAAACTATTTTTGTGCAGAAACAAACGAGCCTTTACAGTGCAGCATCCTAAAAAAATGACTGGGCACAGAAGCCTAATCTGCTGGTTTATGAATTTAGAAAACTAAACTGTCGAGTCTTCTAGGTACCCGTCGCTCCTAGAATATAGAGCGCTCGAACAAATTAAAATAGGCCTAAACGGTAATAGTACCTTCAGCCTTGTTACTACTAGTGCCATCTTCAGCATCCTCCATTGTGACGTCAACATCATCCTTCGGTTTTGGAACTTCCAAACTTATCGGCTTAGCCGCTTCTGATGTCTTATCCACAAACTCTGTGTGCCCAGTCTCCTGTATAATGATCCACATTATTAGATATAACAAAATAGCAAATCCACAAAAACAACAATACAATGTAATGTATCTTGACATAAGGGTCCATCTTTAACATCAATTCTTTCATATGTTTATTGTACAAAAAAGAGTGAGCAAAACGACTAAATTACCGTGATTTAACATTGATGAATCACCTTAACATTTTAAAAGCCGTTAGATATATCACCCTAAAAGCTCAATGATGCAGTGGTTCATCGGAATAAAAACGGTATAGTAGTCATGAAAGATAGCAGGCAAGTAAATTCCGGGAAAACACAAACACAAAGACAACACCTTTAGCTAAAACCAAAAAAAAGGGGGGAGAAATCAGATATCAAACAAATAGTTCACAAGAATTGAAACAAAGCTCAGATAATGTACAGTTTTAGAGCGGCATGGTTTTCGGCAAGAGGAGCAGACGAGATTGAGCACAGCTTCCGTAGACTCGACGAAGTTGGTGTGTTTGGTGAAGTCAGCGTGCTCTTGAGCTTCTGCAACTGATTTGAAGAGCACTCCGCAATCGCCACACTTCAATGATACGCCAGACATGGTGGTGATTGATTCACCGGAGTTTGGTGGGACTGAACTAAACCGTTGCTTACGGTGGAATTGAGATATGATCGGCCAGTGATTGGACTTTTGCTTATATACTTGTCGTGTGATTGGAGAAATTCTTATTACCAGCGGGGGTGTTCCCTGCGTTGCACGGTGTTTGCCCTCTCATCTGGTGTTTGTGATTATTTTACGTGGGTGGTTTTGAAGTCGTTTTGCACGGTGTTTGCCCTCTCATCTGGTGTTTGTGATTATTTTACGTGGGTGGTTTTGAAGTCGTGTATGTTATCTTAGTTTTCATTTGATAGATCAAGACTTATGAAAGTAATTTTTAGAAATTGGATACAACAAAAAAACAGGCTTCAAAACGTATCATATCAGATAAGACATTCTACAACAGACAATAGACAATGCTTTCTTTTCAAAAGTAATTGGAAGTAGGTTTAGCACTCGCATTACCAGAATCAATAATACACAAAATATGTTTTAAAATATAGTTAGCAGTCCCTTGGGGGGGGGGGGGGGGGGGGGGGGATTAGCTAGTAGTAAGATCCTACCCAGCCAAGCCTATTAGTAAGGTTTTTTTTTTTTCCCCAGGAAACGAAAGCTTTCATTAATTTAACATGTACATAGCCAAACCGGCATACAACCTTTCCAAAAGACTCCAAAATCGGACTTGAAAAGAAGCGCAACAAAAGCTCGTCGCGCGGAACTTGTTGCTTTCCCTTTCAACATGCAAAATAGTACAAAAATTAAAGCTACGCATAAGCACTTTAATGTCCTCCACAATTGCTCTACAGTCAAGGGGAGGCGGACTATGACTATTACAGAAATTTACGAGAATTAAACAATCTGATGAACAGACTAGATTTTTTACACCTAAAGCTAAGCACCGGCGTAGACACCATCTCATTGCCCCTGCTTCCACAGCGAGAGCAGAACCGCTTGTACTCCTCGGCGATGCCCAAGCTTCCAAAAGAGTGCCACAGGGGTCAAAAAACGCTGCTCCAAAGCCTGCAAGACGAGATTCCGATTTCCAGGCTGCATCAACAAACACCCTCGCCGCCTCAGTTTGAGGGATATCGTGCTGCAAATCATGAGAGGGATGAAAATTATTATTAGAAGAGACCCTCTCCATAGACGTTGCCTACAAATAATCGTTATTCATCTCACAAGCAAAAGTAGCAGGATCCAAGAAAGACCAAAATACGTTTTCAAAATCCTTTTACATCTCGCATTCCAGAGTGCCAAAAAAACAAAGCAAGAGAGGACAATCCTATTCTTAAGCATATTAAAATCAGGCGCCGCAGCTATTTTATCCCACCAAGAAATAACCGTTGTCCTATCTAATTGGAAAACATCACAATGCACGCCGACAACTTTCCAAACATTTTTTGCAAACGGACAGCGAATAAATAAATGGTCAATAGTTTCTACTTCCTCACCGCAGGCCGAACAGAGGGAGATATCCATGCCAAAACGCCTATGCAGCACTACCGAAACCGGGAGAATACTTTTCAGACATTTCCACAAAAAATATTTTAGTTTACTTGGGAGCGAAAGCGCCCAAATGAGCTTCCAGAACTTTTTATTTAAAGACGAACTAGTCGAAACACCACCACGGGTTTTGAAGTTGTGCAGGAAGTAGTCATAAGCAGCTTTCGAAACAAACTCGCCATTCTTTGAGAAAACACATAGCCGTTTATCTGGCACACTGGTTACACTAACGGGGATACTTTCAATCTGTCTAATATCCACCTGCCAGAAAAACTCTGAAAGCTTAACAGGATCCCAAGCTTGATTGGTCAGCAAGTCACTGACTAAGGCGTCTTGGCCGTGGGTGGGTATAGGCGTAATGGGCTTGAAGGAAGGTTATCAATAATCCAAGGATCTTTCCAAATTTTTATCGATTTTCCATCCCCACTGGTTACACTAACGGGGATACTTTCAATCTGTCTAATATCCACCTGCCAGAAAAACTCTGAAAGCTTAACAGGATCCCAAGCTTGATTGGTCAGCAAGTCACTGACTAAGGCGTCTTGGCCGTGGGTGGGTATAGGCGTAATGGGCTTGAAGGAAGGTTATCAATAATCCAAGGATCTTTCCAAATTTTTATCGATTTTCCATCCCCAACAGAAAAGCACGTATTGGCCTTAAGGAAATACTGTGCGTGCATAAGGCTTTTCCAGATGAAGGAGGCACTAGAAGGGACCTTACAATCAAAGACAGAGGAGCTAGGAAAATATCTTCCATGCAACACCCTAGATACCAGAAGGTCGGGATTAGAGTGAACCCTCCAAAGGGTTTTAGCTAGCGCCACAATATTTGCAGCCTCTAAGTTAGGAAAGCCAAGTCCGCCCCTGCCTTTAGGTTTACAAAGTGGTCCCATTTTGCCCAATGATACCCAACAAAGTCCTTACCCGAATTACCCCACCAGAAATTGGCCATTAAAGCATGAAGCTTATCCACGAGACCTTTTGGGAGCTTGACCACAGACATTGTGAGATTAGGGATAGCAAATAGGGTGGACTACAGCAAGACAGATTTGCCCCCCAGACTTAAGAATTTATATTTCCACCCATTGAGCTTACTTTTACACTTGTCCAAGATATAAGAGAAAATCTGCTTTTTGGACCGACCAATCACTATAGGAAGCCCCAGATATTTTGAGTGGTGGACCTCAGCTAGACCATTAAGAATAGAAAGAATCTCAGATTTGCACTGTATAGACACGTTTTTGCTAAAGAAGACAGCTGACTTTTGCAAATTAATAGACTGACCCGATATTTGCTCATACATATTAAGAATACTTTGCATTTTTGCTGCACACGACGCATTCGCTTTTGTGAGCAACAACGAGTCATCCGCAAAAAAGAGGTGATTAATACTCGGACTGTTTTTAGCAATTCTCACTCCAACCATAGATGCGTCTTTATTCGCTTTCCCCAACAGATGGCTAAGGCCCTGAGCACACAAAATAAATAAATACGGGGACAAAGGATCCCCCTGGCGAATTCCCATGCTTGGTTTAAGAAAACCCCACCTATCATTGTTTAATATGAAAGAGAAGGAGACAGTGGTAACACATTCTTTTATCAAAGACACCCATTTGTCACTGAAACCCAACTTTCTCAAGATAAAAAATAAATATGGCCATTCAATTCTGTCGAAAGCTTTAGAGATGTCAAGCTTCACAGCCATATATGCATCCTTTCCTTTTCTTTTATTTAGCATGTAGTGGATGGACTCGTGAGCAATAATGTAGCTATCTACAAGCTGTCTATTAGGGACAAAAGCATTTTGACTTTCACCTATGCAGTGGGGTAGGACCCTCTTTAATCTGTTTGCTAGAACCTTCGAAACAATTTTGTAAATAACGTTGCAAAGGCTAATTGGACGAAAGTGAGCAGCTTCAGAAGGTTGCGCAATTTTTGGCACGAGGGCAATGCAAGTATGGTATAGTTCTTTAGGGAATCTACCCTCACGAATAAAATTATTAAGTGCTCTAACTAGATCAGATTTTATAATTTCAAAACAGCTTTTGAAAAAGGCTGGAGACATACCATCCGGTCCGGGGGCAGTGGATGAATGCATCTGGAAAATTGCACTCTTGACTTCCTGCTCCGAGACAGCTTTTAGCAAAAAAGAGTTCATTTCAGGTGTTATACAAGCCTCCGTGTCCTCCAATTCCTACAGGATAGCAGTATTAATTCCTGTGGATGAAAAAAGATCAGCATAATAGTTACGAAATTCTGATGCAATGCTAGCAGGGTTGCAGCTCCAGTGCTTCAAAGAGGGGTTAAAAATGCCATTGATTCTCCTTTTCCTTATCTTTCCATTAGCAACCATATGGAAGAATTTAGTATTTTTATCGCCCTCTTTCAGCCACTTAATTCTAGAAGCAGATTTCCAAAAATTTTCTTCTTCAGCGTAAGCTTTCATAAGTTCAAATTTAAGACATTTAAGTTGAAGAACCGGGATGTTATCCTCAATTCCAGATTTTATTTGATCTTTTATCTGACAGATTTTCCTTGCATTGTTAGGAGCATTAGTCTTCCTCCAGTTATTTAAACACATTCGCACCTGTTTAATTTTACATAAAATTCGATAAAAAGGTGAACCTGGGATTGTTCGAGACCAACCATCACGCACCACATCCAAGAAACCCGGCCTGGCAATCCATCTATCATCAAAAAGGAACTTCCTCTTTCTGTTAGCACTGACCGCGTTGCAAGAGAGATCCAAAAGACAGTGATCGGAACATGCCATATCGACGTGAGTGACAACAGCCTCATTAAACATTGCCGACCAATGTAGGGAGGCCATCGCCCTGTCAAGTCTTTCATAAATAGGGTCCTCTCCCTCTCTCAACCTACACCAGGTCCAAAAGTGCCCAACAAATCCCAGGTCAATTAGACCACACGATGCAATAAAGTCTTTAAAGTCGGCAAAAGATGATTCAGCCCGCTGTCTTCCACCCATTTTTTCTCGACTTGAGCATATGTCATTGAAGTCCCCCGCCAAAACGAAGCAATCTCCCCAAGTCGGTCTCCTGTTCTTCAAGAATTCCCATTGCTCTTTTCGATGAGACGCAGAAGGACTTGCATAAACCCCAATGAACCACCAGCAAAAACCTGGCTGAATACCTTTTATACAGACTTCAATAGTGAAAGAAGTAGAAGTGATATTTCTATGTCAACATCATTTTTCCAAAATAAAGCTAGTCCACCAGAAAGCCCTAAAGGTTCTACAGTAGCCACGTCGTCAAAACCATACTTTTTACATAGATTTTTCAAAAGCATAGAGGAATTTTTAGTTTCTGATAAGAAAAGCAAATCCGGGGAGTGGAGCTTACAAATCTCCTCAGTTTGGGAAACTGTCAAGGAGCTCCCCGCCCCTTGGCAATTCCACACCATGATCCTCATTGCAGTGGTGGGAGCCACTTTGGGCTGGCTGCCTCCACCCCACTTTGTTCTGCTTCCGTAAAGGGCACAGATTTAATTCTCAACTTTTTTAGGAACGGCTCTGAGAGATCCGAAAGGCTTTCATCCGAGTCATCATTCTTGTCCTTCTCCACAACTTCCTTTGCACTTGCATCAGAGGCAGGTGGGCAAACAATTGTTGACCCCTTTTTTGCTTTGAACTTTCTTTTTCTTTTCCCGTCAATAGCTGCATTGCCTTGTAAGATTTCTACATTATACAGATTTTCTGCCATCACGTCAATTGAGGGATTTAATTGCTGCTGCGTGCTTTGGCTGTTTTGAACATCAGTGGGGTACCACTCCAGCATTAGGATTTCAGACTTACGCACTGGGGTGCTTGACGTCACCAAAACCAAGCCTTAGAAACGGCGTCAAGAAAGGGACAGACCTTTTCTAGGTTAGACGGATCCTAACCGGCAGTGTACCGGGTCAAATTGTAGTGATAAAGTGGTGAGTCAGGTGTCGAATCCTCGGGGAAAAAGTGGTAATTCTTTTAAGTGTGGTTAAACACCAAAAAGAGTCGCTATTAACTCGATCTAAACCGCAATTTTATAACACGATTACTACTACTCTAACCAACATAAAATAAATGCGTAATTTAAAAGTTATTCTATATATAATATATATAGATATATAAATATATATAGATGTACATAAATAGTAAAAATATATATATATATATATATAAATATATAGATACCAATATATAGTTTATAGACTAGACTAGCCAAAGTATATGTAATCAATTTATTCGATCTTTTCAATTAATAGAATGTGTTCGATCTTCCTTTTTATTAGGTCCAATTGAGTAAATGAAACGGTGTACTCCTAATGTCAACAATTCCTCCTCACACGAGCGTATGAAATTGTCATATGTCAAATTGTCATCGGTCCAATGTCCACAATCGCCCCATGCTAAACTTAGTTAGTCAAAACAGTACCGAGTATAAATCTACCCCGGATAAAAGAGGTGATTCCATTTGTCGGATGGCCGATGTTATTCAAGAGGCTCCGGTTGTCAAGCGGATCGATTTAATACAAACGGTGTAGTTTCAATTAAACTCGTGATTTTAACATTATTAAGATCTCGAGTACAAAATTAATAAGATTTGTTTTACTAGGACAAAATCGCCCCCGGGTAGGAAATAGGATTCCGTTAATCGACGGCCATTTTTACCCTCCGGTTTTTCTATTTTTACTCATATCCCGACTTCTCCGGTCGGTTCATCGTCGGAGTTATATGTGGTATTCATCATGATTGATTACTTCATTCCGAATATGTTATCGTTACGTAGCGAAATAGAAAAAGATTCATTTTAACTCAATTTTAATCAATTTTATTTTAACATCATTCTTTTAACGAAAAGATCTAAATAATACGATTACATAACTTTGGCTAGTTATTAGATTTAGCCTAATAACATTATAAAAACTAAAAAGAAGAAAATAACAAACACAAACATAATTATTATAGAAATTACCCGATTACAATATTTCGACTCGAAATCGTCTTTTCCCAGGTATTCAACGATTTCAGCAACACCGAACCTTCGAGAATTTCCCGAGCATTACTACGATACTACTACTACATTATTTATTTTGGCATAAGGCCTATTTACAAACTAAAGAAAAGAGGGGATAGAGAATATATATAGAATATGGTGTATATATATTGGTACACTCCAAATGATCCCTGCTGCTTCCCTATATATAGACTTTCCTCCTTCCCGGACCGGTCCTGAAAACTTGCCAGATCGGTCCGGTGTAATGATTACAATCATTACAGTTAGTTATAAGCATGTGCCCCATGTTACCTTAATCATCACTTAGCATGTGCAAGAGAATATAATTATAATTATAATTATATTAAACTTATAAAATTCATATCTTTTGATTCCGTAATCCAAACGATATGATTGAAGATCCACTGGAAATCTCGTTGAATTCTCTACAACTTTCATCAAGACCACTTCTTCAGAAAACGTATTCTCGATGAGCCATTTCCAATACATGTCATTCTCGAGATTAAGAAACAATTATCCCCTTGACCATTTACATCAGTGACGCTTTATAACTTCCTTCCAACAACTTGAATTTGACTTCAAAAAAATGTCGATACTCGGGATTTCGGTTTATCTTAGGATTCTGCAATGAAATAAACACAAAATACCCGTGTAAAATAGACACAACACTCCGGTCACTAAAACCGGTACAAAAACTACAACTTTTTACTATAAATACTAACTTTTACTACTAGCTACACTAAACTATAAAGATTAATATTTTATACTAATTATATCATAATTTCATATATTTTATATAGAATTTGTCGATAAAACATAATAAAATCACGTATATTTAATCATATAAAAGTCATACATCAACTACTCCCCACTTAACTTTTCGATCGTCTCGAGCAAAAATAAGCGGTAATATATAAATAACGAGATAATATAATTGATCGATTAAAATTTCAAAAGTAATATATATCGTCAATATTACAAACATATAATTTATAACTTTTATAGAAATTTAATAAGAGAGAAAGTTTATATAACTTAAATAAATTAAGTATCAAATGTTAATCAGATGGAAACATGCATGCAATAATTCATAAATATAAATAAAATATTAGAATTACTTTCTATCTCGATTATTACGAATTTCTGGAATCATTAACTAAGTTAGATAGAAGACACAATGGCTTATAATATATTAGGATAGGACATCGGTTAATCGAAAAGATAGAAAAAGAAATCAAAAAGAGAAAGAGGCAAGTTGTACGTACCTACGTCTTCACATTCTTGATCAAAAACAATTCCAATTAGTAACATCCTTTTATTCCAACTATTTTTCAGATTTTCTCTCTTCTTTTTCTCTCTCTCTCTTTTTTTTTTTTTTATAATTTTTTTATAATATTAATAATATTAAGAACTAAAGCGTGAGTGTGTGTAGAAAAATCAAATTTTACAAGCATTGCTTCATCAAGATTGATCGGAGTACTACTCTTTCGATCTAAAATTACGAGTCCGGTTTCCTTAAACCCGTAATCATTCTTGAGATCTTTTGATTCGACTTATGCCTTCATTCCCAGCAATAGGACATTTCGAGATAATACCCTAGCTGGACTACTATCATCAGGCATTATTAATATTTATAGATATGGTCGATCAAAGATAGGGAAGATACCTGACATTTGACTAATTCTGTGTAAAAAAAATGGTGCTTTAATTCTTAATATAATTTTTTCATAGGACACTAACATATCTGAACTCATTGCCAAATCAGCTATTTTGTAAGCGTCATGGGGTGAGAACATCTATATTAGAACCTATCTACCCATTCCAATCTCAGCATATACCATTTTTTCTCAACTCTTAACTCTTTTTGTCATCATCTCCTCTCATAAGTACGTACAAACTCGAAGGATTTCAAAGAAATGTAGACCAAAACAAGCTAAGGGTCGGAAATTTCTAGTTAATCAAAATGGCTAAATTCGAGTGAGGTCTTGATCACTCTTAAAAAGCGAGGTGGGGTCAAAAATTGAAAATTTATTTAGGTATTTTATTTGGTATAGTTATATTTTTGTGGTGCCAAAAATCATCGTCCCTAGTTTTGATTCCAAATTCATAATTTATCTTAAAAAGAAAATTATCTAAAAATTTATTTATAAATATAAAAATTACTTGAATAATTCCATAAAAGAAATATTTGACAAAAATTATTTAGTTATACATACTCAAAATCTTAAAAATCTTATAAAAGATATAAAACATATTCATAATATATCTAATATATTTTACTAAATCAAAAATTAATCTTCTCAATTTATATCATTTTTATTCATATATTAACCAACTTAAATTATTCAAGAAAAATTAAAACTAAGAAATAAGTAATTAAAGTACTAATTTATATGAAAAAGGTTATATTTTATAAATATTTTTTAATTTTTTCGAAAATTTTAATGAAATTTTCAAACCTAACTCTACTCTCCACTTACGAAGTGGCATCGTCCCGATGTTCAATGAGTATGAACAAGTAGGTTCAAAAATTAAATTAAAATTATAGATGATCGTTATAAATATCGATAACACGCGTATATTAAAAACAAACAACATATATATTAAACAAATAGAAACTATTACACACTAAAAGATTCAAAATAAAACAAACTTACTAAATAACTTACTAACCTTAATCAACTTACTAACTTATTAAAGCAAACCAACCTTAAATAAACTTAAATAAAAACCAACAATAACTATCTCAAATAGTTGACGAACGACCCGGATTCTCCACTGGTAGCAATCCTCTACGATAATCACGAGACGGATATATCTCGTCAGAGGCAATTTCAGGGACTTCATTCAAATGAATACATAACCTTGAAATTAACCAAGCAAAAGGCATCGGCCTTCCATTATTATACCGTTCCACTGCAAAGCTTACGCCGTCCTAAAAATCAAAATCCCCCCAGTCCACATGAGCTCCACTTATCAACGCAAACAACAAAAGTATCTCACTATCACTAACCCACGCAAAGTCACTAGTCGGATAGACTCGTGAGTTAATGAAGTGTTTCCATGCTCTCGGATGAGCGAGGTAGAGCGGAAGTGGGTAGAGTCGTAATTTTGATCGAACTCGGAAACAAATACGGAAAAGCTTCCGTGACATAGTTGACAACGTTAAAGGAGTTCCCTAACGCCCATTGATATTCAAAATGAAGATTATGGATTTGATTGAAAATCGGTATTTCGTAAATATGATTGATAATATGAGGTGACAAGTGAATAAGTGTACCACGGACGGATACAAGTTGTGACGGATCGACGATCGACGATAGAGAGAGCGGAATAAAATTCCCTAACGATAGAAATATTAATCCTACCTCTTGGATTCCTTACAAACTTTCTCCAACCTCTATTCCGAATTAAATCCTTCCCCGACCGATCAATTTTTTCATAGTTGATACCCTTTTCAACCAAAATTGGAGAATTTGCAAACCTCGCATTCACCAACAAATTAACATTTGAAGCGCTAGACTCCGGGACAAAAACATCTAATGCCTCCGGATCGTATGAATTGACTGACGGTGATGACCGGTTTGACATTTTTAAGCCGATAAAAAAACACGAGAGAGTGAAAGATGAAAGTAATAAGTGAATTTGCAATTTATTTACTTTCACTCTCTTCCCTTAAATGGTCAAAAAAAAATAGAGTACACGTGCATGCATACTAACACTTTCAGCATGACTAAGCAAAGTTAACTCCCGGATCGGTCCTGAAAACCGACCGGACCGGTCCGGCTTTAAAATGGTTTCACCGTGTACGGAGTTGTAAAATTCAAGTTTGCTTGTTTATCTTTAATAGGCTCATGGCTATTAGAGTTTATATAAGTTAATAAAGTTTATCTAAATGATACGGATAACCGATACACGAATTATATTTTAAAAACGACATACGAAAATATTTTTGTTCTTAGATTTTTTATGAAATATTTAAATACTATTAAAAATGATTAAATTTACTATTATGACATAAAACGATTATGAAAACGAAAAACTATTAAATTAGCAAACTTAGTATTTAATGAAGTTAAAATGCGGAAAATAAAATAAACAGACAGAAAATGTTTAAAACTAACAAAGTTGTATGAAATCAAATAATGTCAACATCATCATCCTCAGCTGGATAAACTGGATCATTCCAACTTGGAACCGATGACGTAACTGGCTGTGGAAACGTAGTCGTGGTCCGAACTGAACTTTCGAGACCTATCGAACTCATACTTGACGTCATCCTTGCAAAATCCGAAAATCCTCCCCAGCTAGATGTAACAAGTACCCGAGAACCTGTATAAAAGACACCCCGACCACTAGGATCGGCTTCCAAAAGGATTTGGCATATGATGAAAGCTCGAGATGGTGGAATAGGTGCTATCCATTCGGTAAAGTATATGGGTTAGATTGACGGGCGGATAGGCGCTTTATCGAAAGAAGGATCAAGATGCATCCGCTCGTGTCTCAACATCCCTCTACGTAAATCATCACTCCACCGCCTACTCGCTCGGCAAACAAAGCCATATTAGCTTGTCCTCGGGCTACATCTGACACTAAAGATTGAAACATATCGTATGTAATGGTGTTTGGGAGAGAAGTCTGCTTGATGTGATCCAGACCAAGCATTATTTGAAGACAATGAAGATGGGCTTGGTTAAATTACAATCATAGTTATTTATTTTGATTATTTTAGTTTCGGTGTTTTATTTAATAAAACGGCCTTAGGCCGTGTCAAAAGTTGCCTTATATGTTAGTATATTGGGTTAAGTGTTTATTTTTAGCAAATAAATGTCATTTGGGCTTATTAGTTGCAAGTTAGGCCCACTAGGAAATAAAGTGGCGAAAATTACTTAAGTAATTTGTCGCATTCTTTAGGAAGTTAGTTGTCTCTTATTTTGTAGCGCTTATATAAAGGCGTTCTACTTGTTCTTTTAGAGGACATAATCAATATACCTACATTGAGTGAAATATTATTTGATTAAGCATTGTCTTAATTGTGCACCTTGTGTGTGTGAGGTTCTCTTGGATTGGAGGATCGCCGCTTGGAGAACTTATCAACGTAAGTGAGCATTACGTTGTGGCGTTCCCACCGTTGTCTTGGTCTAAGGCGCGGATTTAGCTCCCATTGGTTATCACCAATTTCTTCCTGGGCAAAACAAAGGATTTGATTCGTAAGAATCGCATCGATTTGGTATCGGGCTCGATAATTGTTGGTAATCAAATATCCCTTTTTTTTCGTTTTTCGTTTTATTTTCGTTCTTCCTTGTTCATCAAATTGTGTTCTCCAAATCTGTTTTTTCGTCCGCGTTAATCAAAAGAATTTTTAATTTTCGTTTCTTTCTTGCATCGTCCGTTTCTTTGATTACAGCGTTCCCATTATTTCCCCTTAGCCAATCAAAAAAAAAAAAAAAACCAAGATCTGTTCATTGCAAAAAGGGACGAAATTTTCCAGCGGCCGTCTTCTTTGACCTAAATTGGAGATGACCTACTTCGCTTTAATTTAATTTGTCCTATTCTTTTTATTTTATTTTATTTTTAGTCGGTCACAGTTTCACTTAAAAAAAAAAATTAAAAAAAAAAAAAAAAAAAGAGACAGATTCAAAAAAATACGCCACTTTCACACCCTGGTGTGATAATTTTCACACCTGTGAAATTTTTGCAGTCCAAAAAAAAAAAAAAAAAAAAAAAAAAAAAAAAAAACTTTTTAGCCGAAAATATCACACCTAGGTGTGAAATTTTTCACACCCGTGAAATTCTACAGTCATCGAATTTTGTTCCTTCTTTAGAGTCTTTTCCTTTCTCATCCTTCCTAATCACTTTTCGCAACTTTCCAACACCTCAACCTTTAGCCTAGATTCGTTTTGCTTGTTATTTTGATTTGTTTATAAAAGGGTGCTTTACTTTCCACAAGAGCGAGGGTGAGTGTAAACACGAGTGTCTTGGTGAGGGTTTATTGTCTATCCTATGGAAGACTATAAACATTATGAAGTTTTGAGTAATGAGTATCTTAAAGAGAGATTGGTGCCCGTGTCAAAGCTTTTAGTGACGAGAATAATGAAAAATTTGAAAGGGTTTATGCGGAGATGGGCTGCTATGAGGGCATCCATTCGAATTTAACGGTGCAAATGGCTAATCTTGCTCATGGTGCCCAACCCTTTGGTGCACGGTGGAAGAGGGAAATTGGCTTACATTCGAAAAATTTTACGGCTCACGGTAAGAAGGCCGAGCTTTAGTAGCCGAGAAAAAAGAAGAGATTATTAGTGTTTGTGAGGAGAAGTTGGAAGAGGAGGAATGTGAAAGTGTAGTGGATTTGCAAAGGCACGAAATTTTAGAAGAGTTGGTAACAAGTGTTGATGAGACAATTCTCACGGCATTGCGGCTCATGTTGACATTCCTATTCTTGATATTGTTGTTGTTACAACGGAGGCCGGAATTGGTCGTTGATGCGACGTAAGTCCGATTGAGGTTGAAGTTCGCATGAACGAGGTTGTCAATGAGATTTCTTGCTACGATGATCCTATAGTGCGATGAGAGGATCTTGTGGAAGTTGAGGAGTTACCAACTATTCGGAATTGTATTCATCTTTCCGTTCGGTACAAGATGATTCACTTTATTTTGATGGTGAAAGCTGTTGAAGCTCGTGAAATCGGTTGACGTGATGGTGATATTCAAAAAGTTACGGTGTTTACACGATTATTACGATCCGTTCCTCTGCATTGTAATGCGTTGGATTTCGTTATTCTTGATTTTTATGTTGCTTCCAATCCATTATACGAGAGGAGGACGGATTCATTGTTCACTTTGTTCTATTTTGTTGGTGGTATTCGGTATATGGACCTCCCGGCGTATGTTGGTCCAAGATTTCTATTTGATCCGGGTGGTTTCAAGTATCCCTTTGATGCGAGGACGGATCCTTCCCAATTGGGAGGGAATGATGTGATCCAGACCAAGCATTATTTGAAGACAATGAAGATGGGCTTGGTTAAATTACAATCATAGTTATTTATTTTGATTATTTTAGTTTCGGTGTTTTATTTAATAAAACGGCCTTAGGCCCGTGTCAAAAGTTGCCCATATGTTAGTATATTGGGTTAAGTGTTTATTTTTAGCAAATAAATGTCATTTGGGCTTATTAGTTGCAAGTTAGGCCCACTAGGAAATAAAGTGGCGAAAATTACTAAGTAATTTGTCGCATTCTTAGGAAGTTAGTTGTCTCTTATTTTGTAGCCTATATAAAGGCGTTCTACTTGTTCTTTTAGAGGACATAATCAATATACCTACATTGAGTGAAATATTATTTGATTAAGCATTGTCTTAATTGTGCACCTTGTGTGTGTGAGGTTCTCTTGGATTGGAGGATCGCCCGCTTGGAGAACTTATCAACGTAAGTGAGCATTACGTTGTGGCGTTCCCACCGTTGTCTTGGTCTAAGGCGCGGATTTAGCTCCCATTGGTTATCACCAATTTCTTCCTGGGCAAAACAAAGGATTTGATTCGTAAGAATCACATCACTGCTGTTGCTCAGAAAAAAATGAAAATGCTGAAACTGGTGGAACTGGTGGAGGTGCACTACGTCTAACTATCGAGTCTATCGAACCCTCTGGAGACCTCCTCAGACTAGGGCCTATCAGGGACTCATCTGCCATAGTTAATTTATCGTTAGATAGGAAAGGAACTCCTGATCTACGACATAAATCCGAAATAAATCCAGGAAAGTACATGTGACTCCCTGCCTTGGCAGTAACAATAAACTCGAAAACCCTTCTATACATAATTTTCCCCACATCCACCTTAATATCATGAATCATCGTCCAAGTAATGCATAAATCTTCTTTACCAAAGGCGGTGTGTTTGGTAGTGGGATAGAGAGTATGGCTCAAAAATCTTTTGATTGCCCTCAGATCTCTAAAACACTTCCCATAATTAAATCTCGTTGTCCACCCACTCGCCGTAGCATCAAACTCCTCCGAGCTCTAGAGGCAACCGCTCATACATAGCGGGATCATCTAATCCATAAACGACTTTCCGTAATCCTCTTCATCCGGAAAAACTTCTACCCCTAAAAAGCATTAATAAGTTCCGGACTAAAAGACACATGTCTAGACCAAGGGGAATAGACTCTATCATACTACCCTCGGTGGGTGTCAAAGTAGACAGAAGCGCATAAAACTCGCCACTAAGGTAGTATTGATCTCTCCCGTCCTCTCGAGCCGCAAAATCCAACCATTGGCGTCTCGCAAAGATACGCCTAACTTCCTCTCCTAAGTCATCAAAATCTAAGCCTCTTTCCAACACAACTCCACATTTACTATAGATATTCTTATAAGCATTCTTAGCTTGAGGTGAAGCTCGTAGTAAACAAAACTAACGACTCTTCTTCCGGTGTTAAATCTTTAAGACCTACGACTGGTACTTCTATTGGAATATTAGGCTTTCGTTTCTTAGAGATTTTGCGACTAGATGAGGCCATTCTACGAATTTTGGAATAACAAAAGAACAACAAAAACAACAACAACAACAACACAAATAAAATGTCACAACACACTTAAAAATCAAAACAGTTGAAAATAAATCTAAAGATTACAAAAATCATGAAATTAATAACTAGAGTAAACAAATTATACCTTATAGTGAACAAAACGGTGAAAAGTGGCCGGAAAAGTCGTAGAAGCCACCGGGATGAAATGGAGCTTGTGTTCGATCTTTTTCGAATTTTTCACTTGTGTTGAAGAGAGGAGAGTAAAAGAGGGAGAATATATGTAATGGTATAGTGTAATTTGTATTTTTGAAGAGGAAAAGTAAATTTTTGGGGTGGAGGTGGTGGTGCGGCTGCTGAAAAGAAAAGAGGAGAAATGAAGAAGAAGAAAAGATCCCGTCCTTTTAGGTTAACTCGAACCCGGATCGGTCCTAGATAAGGGCCGGATCGGTCCGTGTGAAATTTTTATGATTTTTTTCGAATTTTTTTTTATTTTTTTGGATTTTTGATATAAAACTTATAAAACTCAATAAAAACTTAATAAAATTAGAAAATAAAATTTATAAATTTTATAACAATTTCTTAAAATTTATAAAATCTTTATAAAACTTATTTAAAAGTTTATAAAAATTCAATAAATTTCTATTAATTCTTATAAAGTATATAAAAACCTTAAAAAAAACTTTTTATAAAACTTTTATAAAACTCCTTAATTTTATAAAGATCCAATTTTCAAAGTTATGCAAAAATTTTATAAAACTAAAAAACAATAAAAGACTTGAACTTACGGGGTTTCTAATTCTTCAATTTCTACAAACTCCAGATTTCTAACATACCGTTCAAGCAAACTAAATCCTAGAAACGTAGCGTTTGAATTAAGTCTTGGAAGTCCATCGGGATTTTCGGTTAACCACCTAATCGTTCCCTTCTTAATTACATTCAAACACTCACTCTGAGATTGAGTTATATTTTTCCCACATTGCCCACTGTGTTCAATCTTTCCACGATCTCGCATTTCCTTAGAAACTTAGCCCTTCTCTTTATCGAGCTTCTCGACGTACCATTACAAACTTCTTTCAATTTTTTCTCTCTCAACAATTGCTTGTTCTTTCCAAAAACTAAGGCTTCTATAGTAAAGGCAATATCCCTATCAAAACCTAAATTTAAAAGTAAAACAAAAATTCCTAATCTATCTAAAAAAGACATCCAGTTCTTTTACGTCTATCCGGTAAAAGACAAAACTAGTTTAGACATATAAAAGTAAAGATAAAACCTGGTAATGTGATACTTTCAAACTTTTCGTAAGCACTCGCCTTTTTTAGTCTTTTGGAGGGTCGATCGGCAACATCACTTCATTTATGAGAGAGACTTCTTCACCTTCCGTAAATAGTTTCACCCCGTGACCATTGGCTATAAAAGTTGTATTCCCATCGCTAGTTCAACAAACTCCGATTTATAAACTCGTGTTACTTTAAATGGTCCCGTCCATCTTGATTTAAGCTTTCCGGAAACAACTTTAAACGTGAATTGTACAATAACACTCGATCACCTACATGGAACTCACGACTATAGATTCTCTTATCATGGAAGGATTTCGTGCGTTCCTTGTGCATTCGAGCATTCTCATATGAATCAAGGCGAAATTCTTCTAATTCTCGTTAATCGAAGTAATCTATGATCACCGACGACCTTAGGATCGAAATTCGAAATCTAATAGCCCGAAGGCTCGGTGTTCTAACTCTACCTGGGAGATGACAAGATTTACCAAAGACTAATTTGTAGGGAGAACAACCAATCGGAGTTTTAAAAGTCGTTACGTATGCCCATAACGCATCATCTAGTCTAACTCGCCGCTTTTTACGGTTTGAATCCACCGTTTTTTCTATGATTCTTTTAATCTCTCTATTCGACACCTCTACCCGACCACCGGGTTTGCGGATGATAAGGTGTTCCTAACTTATGCGTTACACCATATTTTTCAATTAACTTAGTAAATGGTCGATTGCAAAAGTGTGAACCTCTATCACTAATGATCGCCCTGGAATGCCATATCTAGTGAATATGTTCTTTTTAAGGAATCGTATGACAACCTTGGTATCATTAGTGGGAAGAGCTTCAGCTTCTACCCATTTCGAGACATAATCTACCATTACAAGAATAAATCTTTTTCCAAACGATATAGGGAAAGGTCCCATGAAATCTATACCCCAAACATCAAATAACTCACATTCTAAAATAGGTTGCATAGGCATTTCATGTTTTTTCGATATATTTCCCCATTTTTGACATGATTCACAAGATTTAACATATGTATACGCATCTCTATAAAGTGTAGGCCAATAAAAACCACATTGCAAGACTTTAAAAGCAGTTTTCCAACCTCCATGATGACCTCCTGCCTCACGATCATGACAGAACGATAAAACACTTAAAATTTCATTATCAGGCACACATTTTCTGATTATTCCATCCGAACATTTACGGAAGAGGTCTGGTTCCTCCCAGTAATAAAATTTTAAGTCATAAAAGAACTTCTTTTTCTGTTGCCAAGTCCAATGAGACGGAATGTAATCACAAAGTTAAGTAGTTAATGATATCTCCAAACCAAGGTGAATTTTCCTTAGAAGGAATTCTTTTCTTTAATAACTCGCATGGTTGAAGGAGTATCGATTCTAAACAAGATTGTTCATCGGAAACGAATCCTTAATTTCATTTCCTATCTCTTCCTCGCTTTCCATTCTACTTAGATGATCCGCTACTACATTCTCACTTCCTTTTTTATCTTTAATCTCAATATCAAATTCTTGAAGTAGGAGAATCCATCTAAGAAGACGTGGTTTTGCATCTTTCTTACTCAAGTAAATATTTCAATGCCGAATGGTCCGTATAAACTATTACCTTAGAGCCAACAATATACGATCTAAACTTATCTAAGGCAAAAATCACAGCCAATAGTTCTTTTTCTGTAGTTGCATAGTTCAGTCGAGCTGCATTTAACGTATGAGATGCATAGTAAATAGCTTTGAGAATTCTATTATACCTTTGACCTAAAACGGCTCCTACAAACGCCTAAATCGCTTGCATCACACATAATCTCAAAAGGTAAATCCCCCTGGTGCTACCAATACCGGTGCAAGTAATCAACTTCGCTTTCGGTGGTCTTAAATGCTTCCATACATTTACTATCAAAATTAAAAGATACTTCTTTTTCAAGCAAATGACTTAGAGGTTTTGCTATCTTTGAAAAATCTGAAATAAATCTCCTATAAAATCCTGCATGTCCAAGAAATCCTCTTAGCGTTCTCAGATTAACTGGTGGAGGCAATTTCTCGATTACCTCGACTTTAGCTTTATCAACTTCGATTCCTACTTCAGAGATTCTATGACCTAGTACAATTCCTTCTGATACCATCAAATGACATTTTTCCCAGTTAAGCACTAAATTGGTATCCTCACAGCGTTGTAACACTCGTTCTAAGTGTAACAAACAGCCATTAAAAGAGTCTCCGTAAACACTAAAGTCGTCCATAAAAATTTCTAAGAATTTCTCAACCATATCAGAGAATATAGACATCATACATCTTTGAAACGTAGCAGAGCATTACATAAACCAAACGGCATTCTTTTATACGCAAAAGTTCCATAAGGACAAGTGAA
Organism: Gentiana straminea; assembly: GCA_036785695.1. NCBI lineage: Eukaryota > Viridiplantae > Streptophyta > Magnoliopsida > Gentianales > Gentianaceae > Gentiana > Gentiana straminea. The sequence continues at coordinate 2,506,208 of JAVUPR010000348.1, forward strand.
AGTAGTCTTTTCCCTATCTCCCGCTGCAATGAAAATCTGTAAATATCCTGAATAACCATCTAAGAAACAGTAATATTTATGTCCACTTAAACGCTCCAACATTTGCACTATGAATGGAAGTGGATGATGATCTTTCTTAGTATGATCATTTAGTTTTCTAAAATCAATGCACTTTCGATATCCCGTAATTTCCTTGTTGGGATCCATTCATTCTTATCATTCTCTTTCACCGTGAAACCTCCTTTCTTTGGTACAACTTGAGTTGGACTTACCCATTCACTATCCGATATAGGAAAAATTATTCCCATTTCTAATAGCTTAATAACCTCTTTCTTAACGATTAATCGTAAATTCGGGTTGAGGCGGCGTTGCGGTTGAATACAAGGTTTAGCATCTTCTTTTAGAATTATCTTATGAGCACATATCTCGTGGCTAATACCTCGAATATCGGCAATCGTCCATCCAAAAGCTTTCTTATGCTTTCTCAACATTCTAAGTAATTGATCTTCTTGTTGCTCCGTTAAAGTTGATGAAATAATAACTCGGTAAAAGATTATCAATTTCAAGAAAAGCATATTTCGATTTAAAGGTAACGGTTTCAATTCCAGATTCTTAGGCGGATCTTCTATTGACAATTTAAGAACTGGTCCTTCTAGTTCTAACTCCAAATACTTATGCCATGGTGGTTTAAAAGTAAAACTTCCTTCATCTAGAGAAAGGATTATCTCTTTCATTTCAATGTCTTCCTCATCTTCTTTATAGATAGACAGAGTTAAGCATTCTTCTAATCTCTCTTCAAAAGTTGGTAATCGATTATCATAGACGTAATGAATATCTTCTATAAAAGAACATGATTCGGTGATGTATATTGATGGTTCATAGCTTTGAAAATATTGAAAGCAACTTCATCTTCATTGACTCTCAAAATTAATTCTCCTTTCGAACATCGATTAAAGTTCTCCCCGTAGCTAGAAATGGACGTCCTAAGATAAGTGGCGCGAAAATCCTTCTTCCATTTCCATAACTACAAAGTCTACCGGAAAATAGAACTTGTCTACCTTAACCAATATGTCCTCAATAATTCCTTTAGGGTACTTAATCGATCTATCCGCCATTTGCGAGTCATTTCGCCTTAGTAAGCTTTCCTATGCCTAGCTTTCTATAATCCTCATAAGACATGAGATTTATACTAGCTCCAAGATCACATAAGACCTTCTTAAACAAATCCTCCAATTTCACATGGAATCGTAAAACTTCCAGGATCTTTCGTTTAGGTGGTAACTTATGCCGCGTAATTGCGTAACATTCTTCATTTAGGCATATATTCTCATATTCCTCTAATTTTTTCTTATTTGATAGAATATCTTTCAAAAACTTTCCATAGGCAGCATATTTATCGAGCTTCGATAACGGGGATATTAACATGAATATGACGAAAAGTATCAAGGAAACGAGCATACTTCGATCGTCTTAATCTTTTTAATTCGATCTTTAGGTGGAAAAGGTAAAGACTCTAAATCTATAACCTTTGGTTCCGAAGTCATTCTCTCTTTTCCTTTATCCTTTGGAGTATTACTTGATCGCCATGTTTCGGGTTCTTGAATTTTTTCTTTTAATTTGTTCCCCGAATCAATCTCTACTTCATACTCCTTCGTTCTTCCCGTTTCTCATCCTTATTACCAGTTTCATCTATTCTAACATGTTCCTTGAATAGATTCCTTAAATCTTTATCCATGGGATCTTTCAAAATCCTAGGGATTTTTACCCATTTTTCACCTTCATTCTCGTGTTCCAAACTTCTATTCCTTTTCAAGAAATTCTCTATGATTTCTTCTTCCTCATCCGTAAAGTCAAGTTCATCTTTAGTCTCTTCATTTTTTCTATCTAAATCATTTTCTACTTCATTATTCCCGAAGTTTTCTACTCCATTACTACCGTAGAGTTTCCTACTTCTCGTAACTACAACATTTACCTCTCTTGGGTTTCTTTCGTATTACTTGGTAATCCTCCGGAGGTCTACCGTTGTTACGTTCTCCTTCCCTACTCAAATGATCTTCCATATTCCTTAATGAAGCTTCTATCGTTCTCATTCTGGTATCATGTCCATTCATAGATGTTTTCATTGAACTCATATCCTTACTGACTGAACCTATAGAAGTCATCATTGTTTCCATATTCTTAGCTTGAGTAGATACTACACCCATCATATTTTCCATCGCTTTTTCCCATTTTTCAACCCCTTTCGCAGTTGAGTTGAACTCGAGTTACCGGTATACTTTGAGTGGTATGTTGAGGATAGGATCTAGGTAATGATTGTAAATTCGATTAGATGAATTTCCTTGATAAACTTGATTATTATTCATATTCTTATACCGAATCGGATACGGCGGTTGTCCTGGCTTACTAGGGTTTTCTGACCATCTAAAAGTTGGGTGATCTCTTCTAATAGCATTAAACGAGTTTGAATATGCATTGTTCAAATTCCTATGTTGCTGAAGAAAACTCACCTCCTCCCTTGAATATCCTGTTGGTTCTTCTATCCCTAATGACACATTATCATGATTTGAGTATTCAGTTGGCAAACTATTTTCTGAATTTTGATTCTTTCCTTGTTGTAATCCATCAAACTTTCTACTCAAATTCTCCAAGTGTGCTAGAACTTCCGTATTTGACGTACATTCTCCTGCAAAAGCTACTTTTCTAGTGCTAGAACCGGTTTCCCACATTCTCGTTATTTTTGGAAATCTTTTCTATAGCATCGTAAACCGTTTGAGCTTCACTCATCATTAACGAACCACCACATGCATGATCTACATCCGCACGTGAATCCTTTCTTAGTTTACGACGTAAAAGTTGAATTTGCATATCTAAAGAATAACCATGATCGGGACAAGCTCTTAACAATTTTTTAAACCTTTCCAGGCATTCCCAAGTGTTTCTTCGATCCTTGTCTAAAGTTAGCAACCTCGACCTTTAATTCCAAATTCCGTCCCGGAGTGAAATATTGTTTCGTAAATTCGGTTTGAATATCCTCCCAACTAGTTAACGAGTGGTGTGGAAGAGACATAAACCAATCTCGGGCTCTTCCTTTTAAAGAAAAAGGAAACATAGTCATCCTCGTTAATTCCTTATGAGCACCTTGACTTTTGGTCGTATTGCACAGTTCTTCAAATGATAGATAGAGATGATGATGTGGATCTTCATCATCTTCTCCTAGAAATTGGGCTCTTGCGTCAATTAAACCAAAAAGATGAGATTTAATTTCGAAATTATTCGCTCCTTCATTAGGTAAAAGTATGGGATTATTAGTCTGGTTTCTCCTAACAGTTTGATCACAGATAGGTCTTGGGTTTGGTGGATTGTTACGATTATTCTGGTTCCGATCTTGATTGATTCTATTATTCTGATTATTATTAGGGTTAACAGGGTTTTGGCCATGCCCTAAAGCATGATCTAGCCTCTGTTCGTTTGTTTCATCACTAGTTTCGACCATTTCTTTATTTTTATTAGAAGATGATTCCGTTGGAGATTTTCCAAGGAGTCCTAAGTCGGTTTGACCACGTTTACTCTCTATCCGCAACTCGCCTTTCGTAAGCGTTTATATCAGCTTATAAGGAGTAAGTGAGGCTTTACCGCTTCGGTCATCAACTAACGAAAATAGAAAAATGCTCGAGTTTTAAAGAAGAAGAAAATTGGTACTAAAAGAAAGTAGATACCAACGAAAAATAAAAAAAGAAATGTGATAAGAAGAGTGTTGGTTTATCCTCGAGAATTTTTAAGCTAATACAAGTAGTAACCATAGACACAAAAAAAAAAATAGCGACTTTGTTCCCCGGCAACGGCGCCAGAAAGCTGACGTCACCAAAACCAAGCCTTAGAAACGGCGTCAAGAAAGGGACAGACCTTTTCTAGGTTAGACGGATCCTAACCGGCGTGTACCGGGTCAAATTGTAGTGATAAAGTGGTGAGTCGGTGTCGAATCCTCGGGGAAAAAGTGGTAATTCTTTTAAGTGTGGTTAAACACCAAAGAGTCGCTATTAACTCGATCTAAACCGCAATTTTATAACACGATTACTACTACTCTAACCAACATAAAATAAATGCGTAATTTAAAAGTTATTCTAATATAATATATATAGATATATAAATATATATAGATGTACATAAATAGTAATATATATATATATATATATATATATATATATATATATATATATATATATATATATATATATATATATATATAAATATATAGATACCAATATATAGTTTATAGACTAGACTAGCCAAAGTATATGTAATCAATTTATTCGATCTTTTCAATTAATAGAATGTGTTCGATCTTCCTTTTTATTAGGTCCAATTGAGTAAATGAAACGGTGTACTCCTAATGTCAACAATTCCTCCTCACACGAGCGTATGAAATTGTCATATGTCAAATTGTCATCGATCCAATGTCCACAATCGCCCCATGCTAAACTTAGTTAGTCAAAACAGTACCGAGTATAAATCTACCCCGGATAAAAGAGGTGATTCCATTTGTCGATGGCCGATGTTATTCAAGAGGCTCCGGTTGTCAAGCGGATCGATTTAATACAAACGGTGTAGTTTCAATTAAACCGTGATTTTAACATTATTAAGATCTCGAGTACAAAATTAATAAGATTTGTTTTACTAGGACAAATCGCCCCCGGGTAGGAAATAGGATTCCGTTAATCAGACGGCCATTTTTACCCTCCGGTTTTTCTATTTTTACTCATATCCTGACTTCTCTGGTCAGTTCATCGTCAGGTTATATGTGGTATTCATCATGATTGATTACTTCATTCCGAATATGTTATCGTTACGTAGCGAAATAGAAAAAGATTCATTTTAACTCAATTTTAATCAATTTTATTTTAACATCATTCTTTTAACGAAAAGATCTAAATAATACGATTACATAACTTTGGCTAGTTATTAGATTTAGCCTAATAACATTATAAAAACTAAAAAGAAGAAAATAACAAACACAAACATAATTATTATAGAAATTACCCGATTACAATCGCCGACTCGTAAATCGTCTTTTCCGGGTATTCAACGATTTCAAAGAACACCGAACCTTCGAGAATTTCCCGAGCATTACTACGATACTACTACTACATTATTTATTTTGGCATAAGGCCTATTTACAAACTAAAGAAAAGAGGGGATAGAGAATATATATAGAATATGGTGTATATATATTGGTACACTCCAAATGATCCCTGCTGCTTCCCTATATATAGACTTTCCTCCTTCCCGGACCGGTCCCGAAAACTTGCCGGATCGGTCCGGTGTAATGATTACAATCATTACAGTTAGTTATAAGCATGTGCCCCATGTTACCTTAATCATCACTTAGCATGTGCAAGAGAATATAATTATAATTATAATTATATTAAACTTATAAAATTCATATCTTTTGATTCCGTAATCCAAACGATATGATTGAAGATCCACCGGAAATCTCGTTGAATTCTCTACAACTTTCATCAAGACCACTTCTTCGTAAAACGTATTCTCGATGAGCCATTTCCAATACATGTCATTCTCGAGATTAAGAAACAATTATCCCCTTGACCATTTACATCGTGACGCTTTATAACTTCCTTCCAACAACTTGAATTTGACTTCAAAAAAATGTCGATACTCGGGATTTCAGTTTATCTTAGGATTCTGCAATGAAATAAACACAAAATACCCGTGTAAAATAGACACAACACTCCGGTCACTAAAACCGGTACAAAAACTACAACTTTTTACTATAAATACTAACTTTTACTACTAGCTACACTAAACTATAAAGATTAATATTTTATACTAATTATATCATAATTTCATATATTTTATATAGAATTTGTCGATAAAACATAATAAAATCACGTATATTTAATCATATAAAAGTCATACATCAACTACTCCCCACTTAGCTTTTGATCGTCCTCGAGCAAAAATAAGCGGTAATATATAAATAACGAGATAATATAATTGATCGATTAAAATTTCAAAAGTAATATATATCGTCAATATTACAAACATATAATTTATAACTTTTATAGAAATTTAATAAGAGAGAAAGTTTATATAACTTAAATAAATTAAGTATCAAATGTTAATCGATGGAAACATGCATGCAATAATTCATAAATATAAATAAAATATTAGAATTACTTTCTATCTCGATTATTACGAATTTACGGAATCATTAACTAAGTTAGATAGAAGACACAATGGCTTATAATATATTAGGATAGGACATCGGTTAATCGAAAAGATAGAAAAAGAAATCAAAAAAGAAAGAGCAAGTCGTACGTACCTACGTCTTCACATTCTTGATCAAAAACAATTCCAATTAGTAACATCCTTTTATTCCAACTATTTTTCGATTTTCTCTCTTCTTTTTTCTCTCTCTCTCTTTTTTTTTTTTATAATTTTTTTATAATATTAATAATATTAAGAACTAAAGCGTGAGTGTGTGTAGAAAAATCAAATTTTACAAGCATTGCTTCATCAAGATTGATCGGAGTACTACTCTTTCGATCTAAAATTACGAGTCCGGTTTCCTTAAACCCGTAATCATTCTTGAGATCTTTTGATTCGACTTATGCCTTCATTCCCAGCAATAGGACATTTCGAGATAATACCCTAGCTGGACTACTATCATCAGGCATTATTAATATTTATAGATATGGTCGATCAAAGATAGGGAAGATACCTGACATTTGACTAATTCTGTGTAAAAAAAATGGTGCTTTAATTCTTAATATAATTTTTTCATAGGACACTAACATATCTGAACTCATTGCCAAAATCAGCTATTTTGTAAGCGTCATGGGGTGAGAACATCTATATTAGAACCTATCTACCCATTCCAATCTCAGCATATACCATTTTTTCTCAACTCTTAACTCTTTTTGTCATCATCTCCTCTCATAAGTACGTACAAACTCGAAGGATTTCAAAGAAATGTAGACCAAAACAAGCTAAGGGTCGGAAATTTCTAGTTAATCAAAATGGCTAAATTCCGAGTGAGGTCTTGATCACTCTTAAAAAGCGAGGTGGGGTCAAAAATTGAAAATTTATTTAGGGTAGGCTTTTTTGGGCATTTATAGTTATATTTTTGTGGTGCCAAAAATCATCGTCCCTAGTTTTGATTCCAAATTCATAATTTATCTTAAAAAGAAAATTATCTAAAAATTTATTTATAAATATAAAAATTACTTGAATAATTCCATAAAAGAAATATTTGACAAAAATTATTTAGTTATACATACTCAAAATCTTAAAAATCTTATAAAAGATATAAAACATATTCATAATATATCTAATATATTTTACTAAATCAAAAATTAATCTTCTCAATTTATATCATTTTTATTCATATATTAACCAACTTAAATTATTCAAAAAAAATTAAAACTAAGAAATAAGTAATTAAAGTACTAATTTATATGAAAAAGGTTATATTTTATAAATATTTTTTAATTTTTTCGAAAATTTTAATGAAATTTTCAAACCTAACTCTACTCCCCACTTACGGTTACGAAGTGGCATCGTCCCGATGTTCAATGAGTATGAAAAAGTAGGTTCGAAAATTAAATTAAAATTATAGATGATCGTTATAAATATCGATAACACGCGTATATTAAAAACAAACAACATATATATTAAACAAATAGAAACTATTACACACTAAAAGATTCAAAATAAAACAAACTTACTAAATAACTTACTAACCTTAATCAACTTACTAACTTATTAAAGCAAACCAACCTTAAATAAACTTAAATAAAAACCAACAATAACTATCTCAAATAGTTGACGAACAACCCGGATTCTCCACTCGGTAGCAATCCTCTACGATAATCACGAGACGGATATATCTCGTCGAGGCAATTTCGGGGACTTCATTCAAATGAATACATAACCTTGAAATTAACCAAGCAAAAGGCATCGGCCTTCCATTATTATACCGTTCCACCGCAAAGCTTATCGCCGTCCTAAAAATCAAAATCCCCCAGGTCCACATGAGCTCCACTTATCAACGCAAACAACAAAAGTATCTCACTATCACTAACCCACGCAAAGTCACTAGTCGGATAGACTCGTGAGTTAATGAAGTGTTTCCATGCTCTCGGATGAGCGAGGTAGAGCGGAAGTGGTAGAGTCGTAATTTTGATCGAACTCGGAAACAAATACGGAAAAGCTTCCGTGACATAGTTGACAACGTTAAAGGAGTTCCCTAACGCCCATTGATATTCAAAATGAAGATTATGGATTTGATTGAAAATCGGTATTTCGTAAATATGATTGATAATACGAGGTGACAAGTGAATAAGTGTACCACGGACGGATACAAGTTGTGACGGATCGACGATCGACAAGAGAGAGAGCGGAATAAAATTCCCTAACGATAGAAATATTAATCCTACCTCTTGGATTCCTTACAAACTTTCTCCAACCTCTATTCTGAATTAAATCCTTCCCTGACTGATCAATTTTTTCATAGTTGATACCCTTTTCAACCAAAATTGGAGAATTTGCAAACCTCGCATTCACCAACAAATTAACATTTGAAGCGCTAGACTCCGGGACAAAAACATCTAATGCCTCCGGATCGTATGAATTGACTGACGGTGATGACCGGTTTGACATTTTTAAGCTGATAAAAAAACACAGAGAGTGAAAGATGAAAGTAATAAGTGAATTTGCAATTTATTTACTTTCACTCTCTTCCCTTAAATGGTCAAAAAAAAATAGAGTACACGTGCATGCATACTAACACTTTCAGCATGACTAAGCAAAGTTAACTCCCGGATCGGTCCTGAAAACTGACCGGACCGGTCCGGCTTTAAAATGGTTTCACCGTGTACAGGTTGTAAAATTCAAGTTTGCTTGTTTATCTTTAATAGGCTCATGGCTATTAGAGTTTATATAAGTTAATAAAGTTTATCTAAATGATACGGATAACCGATACACGAATTATATTTTAAAAACGACATACGAAAATATTTTTGTTCTTAGATTTTTTATGAAATATTTAAATACTATTAAAAATGATTAAATTTACTATTATGACATAAAACGATTATGAAAACGAAAAACTATTAAATTAGCAAACTTAGTATTTAATGAAGTTAAAATGCGGAAAATAAAATAAAAGTATTTAGAAAATGTTTAAAACTAACAAAGTTGTATGAAATCAAATAATGTCAACATCATCATCCTCATTTGGATAAACCGGATCATTCCAACTTGGAACCGATGACGTAATCGGTCGTGGAAACGTAGTCGTGGTCCGAACTGAACTTTCGAGACCTATCGAACTCATACTTGACGTCATCCTTGCAAAATCCGAAAATCCTCCCCAGCTAGATGTAACAGTACCCTGAGAACCTGTATAAAAGACACCCTGACCACTAGACTGGCTTCCAAAAGGATTTGGCATATGATGAAAGCTCTGAGATGGTGGAATAGGTGCTATCCATTCTGGTAAAGTATATGGGTTAGATTGACAGGGCGGATAGGCAGTTTTATCGAAAGAAGGATCAAGATGCATCTGCTCATGTCTCAACATCCCTCTACGTAAATCATCACTCCACTGCCTACTCTGCTCAGCAAACAAAGCCATATTAGCCTGTCCTCGGGCTACATCTGACACTAAAGATTGAAACATATCGTATGTAATGGTGTTTGGGAGAGAAGTCTCGCTTCGTTGCTCGAAAAAGATGAAAATGCCGAAACCGGGTGGAATCGGGTGGAGGTGCACTACGTCTAACTATCGAGTCTATCGAACCCTCTCGGAGACCTCCTCGACTAGGGCCTATCGGGACTCATCTCGCCATAGTTAATTTATCGTTAGATAGGAAAGGAACTCCTGATCTACGACATAAATCCGAAATAAATCCAGGAAAGTACATGTGACTCCCTGCCTTGGCAGTAACAATAAACTCGAAAACCCTTCTATACATAATTTTCCCCACATCCACCTTAATATCATGAATCATCGCCCAAGTAATGCATAAATCTTCTTTACCAAAGGCGGTGTGTTTGGTAGTGGGATAGAGAGTATGGCTCAAAAATCTTTTGATTGCCCTCTCGCATCTCTAAAACACTTCCCATAATTAAATCTCGTTGTCCACCCACTCGCCGTAGCATCAAACTCCCTCCGAGCTCAGAGGCAACCGCTCATACATAGCAGATCATCTAATCCATAAACAAACTCTCCGTAATCCTCTTCATCTGGAAAAACTTCTACCCCTAAAACAGCATTAATAAGTTCCGGACTAAAAGACACATGTCTAGACCTAAGGGGAATAGACTCTATCATACTACCCTCAGTGGGTGTCAAAGTAGACAGAACTGCATAAAACTCTGCCACTAAGGTAGTATTGATCTCTCCTGTCCTCTGAGCTGCAAAATCCAACCATTGGCGTCTCGCAAAGATACGCCTAACTTCCTCTCCTAAGTCATCAAAATCTAAGCCTCTTTCCAACACAACTCCACATTTACTATAGATATTCTTATAAGCATTCTTAGCTTGAGGTGAAGCTCGTAGCAAAGAAACTAACGACTCTTCTTCCGGTGTTAAATCTTTAAGACCTACGACCGGTACTTCTATTGGAATATTAGGCTTTCGTTTCTTAGAGATTTTGCGACTAGATGAGGCCATTCTACGAATTTTGGAATAACAAAAGAACAACAAAAACAACAACAAAAACAACACAAATAAAATGTCACAACACACTTAAAAATCAAAACAGTTGAAAATAAATCTAAAGATTACAAAAATCATGAAATTAATAACTAGAGTAAACAAATTATACCTTATAGTGAACAAAACGGTGAAAAGTGGCCGGAAAAGTCGTAGAAGCCACCGGGATGAAATGGAGCTTGTGTTCGATCTTTTTCGAATTTTTCACTTGTGTTGAAGAGAGGAGAGTAAAAGAGGGAGAATATATGTAATGGTATAGTGTAATTTCATATATTTTATATAGAATTTGTCGATAAAACATAATAAAATCACGTATATTTAATCATATAAAAGTCATACATCAGTGCTCACACGAGGAACAGCTGAGTTACCAACCATTTGCTTCGAGGAGGATCCCTGTGCTTCAACTTCCATCTTCTGACTTTTTTGATCTACCCGATCGGTCACCTCACAAGGCTTAAACCTGCTCGTGTCCACCCTTTCTACACTCTGTTCTGGAGACTCTACCCTTCTCGGAGATGCACTTGCAATGGCTTTTCCAAGGATAGAGGCCCTCTGCTCTAAAGTATTTCTGTTGCTTTGCACTACTGGTTGATTGTGTCCTCGAGTTTCCGATGAGGAAGATGAAACTTCTGGTAAAGATTTGAATGAAGGTGCATAAAGTTCTGGGCCGAACAACTCTTCCTTGTGGATACCCTTTAATTGGTCCTTAACTTTGGCGTAACAACTAGCGGCCGTGTGCCCAATGATACCACAATAAGCGCAGAAAAGAGAGACATTTTCGTATTTAAGGGAGATCCATCTTACAGTTTTACCTTGAGACGCACGCCTCCATGCCATGCACTAAAGGCTTAGAGATATCCATTTCAACCAGGCAGTGGACAAACTTCCCATACTTAGGACCCCCACACACAACTTCTTTCTTTAGAACATTTCCCAAACACTTGCATATATGCTCTCCTGCATTTGCTGAAGTCCAATCGAGGTATAAGCTCCAAACTTGAACCCAGATTGGGGTAACTTTAAAGGAATCATCATCAATTTCGATCCCAGGCTTCCATTTCTTGATGATTAAAAGCTGAGATTTGTAGTACCAAGGACTGCCTAAGAGGACCTTGTCAGCATCTATCTCCAAATCAAATTGAGCCTGGTAGAAGCGTTCACCAAGGGTGATTAGCTCAAATTTTCCTCTGCATCTATAGATTGACTTCAGCGTGTCGAAGAGAGCTTCATAGCTGATGCGCGAATCCGAAATTACTTTGATAACCAGACTCCTTTTGCACTCTTCAAAGGCTTTTGCAGTAACGGCTTCCGGTAGCTTGATCTGTATCTTTCCTGTGGCAGAGATCTCAACACCTTCCAGCTTTTTGACCAGGTCGGTGTCCATGGCTGGAAAAGATAGAAACGCAAACAAAATGGAAGGTTGAAGAAGAAGCAGAGCTTGGAACTGGGACTGTACTATAGCGATGACTGGAAAGGTCGAGAGCTTTCTCTCACTATCTCAAGAGCTTTCTCTCACTTCTCCGTGCATTAGTAAGTTTATTGGTTTAAGAACTTGAATATGCAAGCTCATCCCTAATAATTTGTCTCCTCTCACACAAATCAAAAAGAGATAATAAAAAGAAAGTTCACATATCACATTAGGGCATGTTTGGATTGAAAGAAAATGAAGGAGAAGAAAAGAAAGGGCTTGGACTAATTTTAATTAGAGGTGTTTGGTAAATCAATAGTAGAAGGAAAAGAAAGGTGAATGAAGGAGACCAAAGAAAACGATATAATAGAAATTGGGCTGTCAGTTTTCCGTCCACTTTCAGCCAGATTTGGAAGGAAATGATATATATTTTTGAATATTTTATATAATTAGCCCTTCAAAAAAAATATTTTATATAATTACTCAAATAACCTTAAAATTAATACTAATTTCTCACTAACCTAATGTCTGAAAATGGAAATCATTTATTATCTTGTGAATTCTTTTCTTTTCCATTGATATTCCAAACAAACTTTTAAACCCTCGTTTTCTTTCCATCTAGTACTATCCAAACACTAAAATAAACTTCACAATCTCTCCTTCCCCTCTCTCATCTTTTCCGTCAATATCTTTCATTTTCCTTTCTATCTATATCCTTCAATCCAAACGAGCCCTTAGTGAGGCAAGTCTAAGAACCAACCGATGATTGTCACTCATGATAACTGAAGGAAGAGTAAATTGATGATCGAAGGGAAACAAATACTCGGAACATAAAAGCAGAATACTCGACCATGAACTCTACACCACACCTCATCCATCTGTTAAAAGGATAAAATAAAATAAAAAAGAACGGATAAATCAGAAAACGTAATCCAATTAAACAATCAGGAATTGAACTTATGATTATTGAATCTAACCATAAACAAACCTCAAGGTGGTAAAACCTACCTGCAGTTACCAAAAATCCAATGGATCCAAAGAGCTTAGATAGACTTGAATGAGAAAAACCTACAATCGCTAAAGTACGCATCCTCTCCTCATTTCCATCACCATCTGCATTTGAACGAATTTAAAGAGGTCATAATAATCAGTAGCAAGAACAAAAATTCAACAATTAATCACAGCAAACACAAAATTTCCGGAAAACATAAGGATTTGGAAAATATAACCATTTCATCTATCCACTTTATTAGCCATTTCATTTCTTTCAATATGAATGGTATTGTTCAAGATCAATGCTGCCAAAAAAAACCATCATAATAGTCGCAGACTAATTATTGCAGGAACTTGTTGGGCTTGTCTTGGGTCCAACTTTGGACTTGATGTCATGATTTTCGAAAGCGTCATAGAAATCTTCAAGAGTGAAAGAGACGGCATGCACAGGAGCAGTGTGGCACCCTCTCATGTGCATCTTCAAAAATATGCTTCAGTCTTAACATCTCTCTTTAATTAATGAGGTCTTGTATGGCCATTGAGGCAAGTTTTCACCGCAGCTACCACTCCCATATCCGGTCGTAGCTTTATCACAGAGAAACTAACCTTATTAAACACCTCCTTAGATGCTTTATCTTTGAGAAGGTAGACATTATAAACAAAGTAGCACCTCTTTAGATTATCCTGTTAGAGCTTAGTTCTTCACAGTGGAAGGCAATTGAGTCCTGATGTATAACATTTATATGATAAAAATTACGATATATTATATATTTTATTAACTCTTTCTATATAAAATATAAGAAATTATAACGATAATCTTAAGAAATATTAATAGTTATGAATACATCTAATTAATATAAAAATCTAGTAAAAGTAATAAAAAGTTATAAATTTTGTACCGGTTTAGTAACCGGAGTGTCATGTCAGTTTTACGAGGGTATTTTTGGTATTTTATTGCAGATTTTTAGGTAAACCAAGACCCCGAGTGACGACACTTGTTGAAGCAAAAACATGTCTTTTGAAGGAAGTAAGAAAGTGCCACGAGACTTAAAATTCAAGTGGATCATCAATTCGCAGTAGTATTATCGAATTATAATTTCGACGAACAAATGGCCCATCAAAAAGACATTTTATGAAGAAGAGTCCTTCATGAAAGTTATAGATCTTTTCAAGAGCTTTCCAACGCTTCTTGAATCATGTCATTTGGAGATCCAGAGCTCAAGTTATGATTTTATCAAGTTTCAGATCAAGATGTGAAAAAAGCTACCCGGATCAATCCGGATTAACCTCGGATCGATCCGGCCTTTCAGTTAGGAAACATAATGATGTGATTAGCATGTGATTCTGCAGAGGATAAGCCGTGGGATAACATTTTTTATTCCCGGATCGATCCGGCTTCACCTCGGATCGATCCGGCCTTGAAAAAACAGCCTATAAATTCAGCAGGATCTCAGACAGAAAAAGGGTACCAAAATATATCTTCTAATCTCTTAAATTAGTAGTAATAATGTATATATTAGTAAGTATTCTGCCATAAATAATGTAGAAGCTGTAGTATCGTTGTAAAGCTTGGACGGTTATCGGGAGTTCAATGTTGAAGAAGTTGTTGTAATTTCCGGAAGAATACGGCCTCTAAATCAGCAGTTGTAACCTGGTAATATTCTAAAGTTTTATGTTTGTTGTTTTTATGTTTTTCGTTATAATGTTAGTAGGATAAATCTATAACTAGCCAAGAATTGTAATTGAATTATTTCGATCTTTTTGGTAAAATGGATGATGACTATAACTAAAATTGATTAAAATTGAATTTGATGAATCTTTTTCTACTTGAAATATATTGAAAATATTCGTATTGACGTAATTAACCAATATGAATCGCACTATAACCTAATGACGAACTAAACGGTGAAGTTAGGATATGAGAAAAAAAGTAGAAAAACCGGAGGGTAAAAATGACCGAGTGAAAACGTGACAACGGAATCCTATTTCCTACCCGGGGGTAGAATTGTTTTATCATTTGAAAAGAGAAACACTTCTTGAAATTATCTGTACTCGAGATCTTATTACGTTGAAATCACCTGTTTAATTAACAGATCTTAAACTACTGGCCGTATGACAAAACGGGAGTGACCCTTGATTAAGATGACATTGGACAGTTGATGAGACATATGACAGTTTCGTACGCTCGTGTGAGAGGAAACTGTTGAGCCGAGGAGCGCACCGTTTCACATATTCAATGGACCTAATAAAAAGGAAGAACGAGCACATCCATTAAACTAAAAAGATTGAATAATCCAATTACATATATCTTGGCTAGTTCTATAATAATTATTAGTATTTAATATATTGGTATATATATATATATATATATATATATATATATATATATATATATATATTTTACTATTTATGTATTACTATATATATTTATGTATTTATATATTTTATAATAGTTTAGTTTTAATTTATGCATTTATTTTCTATTTATTAGTATAGTATCGACTCGTATGATAAACCTGCGATTTAGATCGAAATAATAATAGTTGTTTGGTGTTTAACCACACTTAAAAGAATTACCACGTTTCCCTGATGATTCGACACCTGACTCACCATACTAGCATTAAAATTTGACCCGGTACACTGCCGGTAAGGATTGTATAGCATAGAAAACGTCCGTCAAGTCCACCGAGTTGGTTTGCCAAAGCTTTTAGCTTTCATCACAATTGTTAGCGAATTCATTGCTCTATTGCAACTTGGTAGCTATAAACACCGGCAACGAACCCAATGTTTCTTAACACAACCATAATCACCAACTTAGTAAAAAAACCACAAAAGAGAATACGCACCAAGAACCTATGCCAAGACATATGGTTAGCGCACATAAGCATCAACACTTTCAAGGGGGTGACAGAGTAAGAAAGATGACAAAATAGGACATGGAATCAAAGTGAAATAAAGAGCATGTACTGAAAACCTTCATAAAAATACAAGAAAGAGGGGCACACTTTAAGCAATGTTGGATGAACCCCCAACATCTACGATTTGCAAGCAGCAGGTTAAATGTATTCATAGAAACATCCAATACTTTATTGACATTTTACATTCTAATGTCGGAACGGGTCATCGGAAGGATTTTGAAGGCAAACTTAAAGCAAACACATGCACAAATGAAAGGCTTCCCAATATGGAATTGTCTACCCACAAACAAATCAATCCGGATCCTCTACTTTGAAACAATTCATAGCTAGTTATTCAGGAGCAAAAAATCATAAGAAACATTCATAGCTCCAAAAAATGGATGCAAATCAAATTACCTTCAAGAAATCACATCCAGCCAAACTCCCCAAACTGCACAGGCCTGTGCCAAAAAAAAAACCTTCATTATCACATTGTACATATGCACGACTTCAGAGAAGTTTGTAGAGAAGTCAGGGGCATAATAACCCGTATAGGTTATATCCCTTGAAGAAGTAATCCTCGAAGTCTGAACCAAACATGTTGAGTGAAATAGCACAATTCCATCTGCATTTTTCAAGTTCTATTGAATGGTCTACAGTTGATCAACTAAATCTCGATCTACCTGCAAGAAACAATGATTCATAGGAAAAATATACCTTCGATCTTAGATGAATATGATTGATGATGGGTGCTAGGAGAAGAAAGTTGCAAAAATGGAAGGAAGCAAAAGAAAGAAAACATATACCTTGCCCAAAAAAGCCATTATAGCTTGGGAGGCGGTCTGGAAATTACAGATCATCAACCATGGTGTAAATTGGTTTAGCTCTCTAATCTGCATACAACCGGATAAGCATTTACTAACATAATCCAAGATAAAAAAAAATTAATCCAAGGAAAAAGAGTCGATCCTTGACCTATTTACAAAACCATTCTGCAATCGAACTCGCAGCAAAAGCATTACTACTGTAAATTTTAAAAAGAATTTCTTCAATATAAACGTGGGAGAAAGGGATAATTGAAGATGAGAAAAAGAGAAATTGATAGATAAACTTTGAAAGAATGATATTGCAGGATAACAATGAGACATCTGTCTCGCAACTTGGAAGTATTGGGGTGAAGAGATGACGGAGAAAGCACAACAGAACACGTATCCGGTAAGCCGGCAGATGGAAAGCCTACTACAATGATGAATGGAAGCCACGTAGCAAGGCTATAGATGATGATCTGGTGAGGGTGGGGAACGACGCCATTCAGGAGCCATACACCGTCGTTTACCTGTAACACTCCAAGGTGAAGGGAGAAGCAAGCAAGAGCCGGGGAAACAAAATGGAGGACCAAAATGAGAGATGGCCAAAGAAGAAGTCCCTATAAAGAAAGAAGAGGAAACGGCAAGGGGAAAGGACAAAAAAAGTGGACGACCAACATCCCAAATAAAATTGAACTAGAAGGGCGTACCGTGCGTTGCACGGTGGGCTCTGTCTTTTTCAAAATTTACGAGTCTGTAATACATGACGGTTTATTTATGATGCAATTTTATCATATACATTATGTGATCAAATGGTCTCTTGTTGTTTGTAAACATGTAGATGCCATTTTCCACCTGTGAGTTGATTTCCATGGCATCCACAACAGCACAATTCTCCTTTGCTTGGCTGCATGTGTTCTCAGTTACTCTAGAACTCTAATTCAATGATTCAAATGTTATTCTGTTGGGAAAAATTGGGAGAAGAAGGAAAAATTGAATCGGTTAATGATCGAAGAAGAACATTAACAACTGAAGCACCTTGCCCCATTTCTTAGAGCTTTATGAGCAAGGGGAACAATTATAACGACAATTAAAATAACCACAATTATTTGCAACCACAACAAGAACAAGAAGGAAGTGAATACATTTTCCAAGTAGGACCAAACCTGAATCTTTGATCTGTTGGAATGTAGCCGCGAAATCCAATTTTAAAGTATATCAAAGTACAAGACATGTTGAGTTGTCACCCTCATCACAGTCGTCGTTCCTGTAGATGCCACAGAGGAGAGCATTTGGATCTAAGAGATGATGGGAAAACGACAGCAGGCCACATATCCGGTGCGCGTTCTGAAGTATGTCAAAGCACAAGCATAAAGGGACAGAGCATAATGACGATTTCTTTCACTATAGTGTTCAATAATTGGTTTCCTGTCCAGAAGACGAATAAAATCCAAATCAACAGTAAGAGGAAGCTGCAAATGACCATGTGATATGATTGTAACATTCACAAGGCTAGAGTACAATGGCGTAAACCCAAAAAAAATTGGATATTGACATTGCAGAGAACGTACCTCTTTGAAAATGAAGTGTTTCAGTGAAGTCTTCACTCCTACACTTTATTCATTAAACTGCTTAACAGAGCATGTAGCTCAATTCCTTTCAACGCCATTTGTTCACACAGAAAATCTCTGATCTGCAGCATGAGAAGCAAGAGACATGTCATGTCAATAAACATCTAGGGGCCAAATTATAATGGAAGACCATGATGCACTTCTCACCTCTTCATCAAAGCCCCTTAAAACTTTCTTCTGTCGTATAAATACATGAACTTCACTTCCCAAACCATTGATGATACCAGCAAACTCAACAGCAACATACCCTCCCCCAACTATAGCAATCTTTTTGGGCTTCAAAGGTAAACCAAGGGCATCAGAATCAATTGCATACTCTCTTCCAGGTATATCTAAAAAATAAATAGCAACCTACACAGTAAAGCATTAAAGTTGTAAAGCATTTAAATTTTCTAAAAAATAAATAGCAAATGATGCTCCCTACACATTAAGGCTTCAAGGAACAAATTTACCAAGTTACAAATGCAGCTTTATTGAGCTCTTCACCTGATCCTTTCAACAACAGATGATGCATAAGCAACCAGTCTTCAAAAACCCCTCATAGCACTACCCAATAATCATTTCCAGCAAAACACATATTTAGAAAATTCTTAATCCTTGCTAAAACAAATTGATCAACAAATAAAAACAAGAACAATTTCAGGAGTAAAAGCTCTTGAACTCACATGTGAAGCTCCCATTCAATTTTCAGCTTATCTCATTAGAATGTAAAATCTCCATCCCCAATTAGGATTTAAGAACGTAAGTAATTTCCCCCTATACGCATGTTCTTATCAACAAATTCACCCTTAAACAAAAGGGGAAACAGAAAGAAACGACAGAAGAAGGTGAATCGACATTTTAATCGAAACCTGGTATTTGACGAAGAAGCAACAACAGAACATCTATCCGGTACACCGGCAGGTGGAAAGCCTACTACGAGTTCTTGATTTTCCGGCATGGTCGTTGTCGGAACTCGAACAGAAAAAAAAAATGTAGCAAGAGAATCATGGAATGATTGAAGAAGAAAATCCTATTCTTCAAAAACATGAAATCATTAAACTCTCTAGCAAAACAGAGGCAGATAATCAAGGATTTATCTGCAACTTTAAAAGAGGGAAAAGGATAAGAAAAACAGGCTGGAACCTATAGGGGTCCGGGGGAAGGGTGAAGCTATTAGGCATACTATATTCAAGTTTACCATATGTTTCTAAAAGAGTATTTTTCCACAGTTTGTACCTCTACCGTAAAACATAGTAGTTTACTTCCACACAGATATTTCATCAAAGATTTGACTATTAGCTTTATCTTCAAACACGGGAGGAACATATATTTCAAATGTTTACATGTTTATGAAGATATTCAAATAAACTTGTTACATTCGAGCATACTCATACTTTATTTCTTAACCTAGTTCTTCCTATACAAAACTAAGTACATTACCTTCCTAATCAAATCTTCATTGAGTATCAGCATGTCCTCAAATGTGGGGAAGGCCATCTCCAAATCCAGTTGAGTAAATTCAGGCTGCCTGTCTGCCTTAAGATCCTCATCCCTGAAACATCTGCCAAGGAAAAGAAATCAACCGTTTGGATTTAAAACAGCCAAAAGGCAACCATGAGAAGACACTAAAGGATTTGACCAAGAAGCGCGTACTGGCTTACTTCAAAGCAAAGTTTTGCAACCTCTTTCCTTACTGCTGCAGCATTTTCGACTGACAAGTATCCATGTCTAAGGAATGTATGATCTTCTTCCAAAGTAACCAGAACAAATAAGGACCTCAAGAGGCCAAGCATGTCCTGCAACAACATAAAAAAAACTAATAATCCAAGAATTGATTTATCATTAAAAGCGCAGAAAATACGGATTATATATGATCTGATCATCCTTACCTTTAGGGGGCCGTCTTTTGTGGAAGTCTCAGCATCAATAAAAGATTGTAATATCGTTCGGTCGGTGAATGCTTTGTCTAAGTCTCCAGCAAGCTGATAACTCTGGAAGGATCAGACAAATCATTACTCAGATTGTGAGAGAAAAAAGTATATGATGAAATATTCGAGTTTTCTTGTATCCGAGCATGCATTTTTTGAAAGGCAACAATGCTTACTGCCATGAAAGCATGTTCTTTGCTCTGTCCTTTTAGTTGAAGCTGTGAAAGTTCAGCAACAAAGTGATTCAACAGATCTTGTTCTCTATAACAGAAGATATCTTGCTGCACCACAAATATCCAGACAATAATTAACGACGGATGGATCGATAAATAAATGTAAGAAAAGAAAGAGAGCTAAGCTTCTTTACATACCTGAAGATTAATTTCCCTCCAGATAGGACTTCTTGACAAATTACAAGAGTTGTCATGTTATGCCAAGTGAAAGTAGCCTTAAACGCACAAGACACAACGTGAAGAGTTTTGATCGATTCAGGTGGGTGAAAATCTAGCATGAAACTTACGTCTTTGCAAGAAGTGGGAGAAGCCTTCGTTGATGACTTGGATAATCGAGAAATGTTTTAGGCCCATTCGTTGTGACGCGTCCAGAAGTCAAAGGGGCCAAGAAAGCAGCAAATCTCTGTAAACAAACACAGAAAATTCCATGTTCCTTTAACTTGTGATAGGGTATTTCCTTGTAAATTTGTGACTAAAAGCTTTCTTTATACACAAACCTTGAAAACAAACAATCAGTGTAAATCTTTGAGATCTCAAGGAATAAGATGCCTATGATTCAAAAAAAAAAACCAAAAAAAAGAAGAAGAGTAGAATAAGCATGATTGATATGTTACGGACGGGCACCCGCCATCTGGGCAAGGGATTGTGCCACAAAGTGGTTCCAAAATGCAGTTTAGATCAACACCACAAACACAATGATCACCATAATCACTGCATTTATCCTCTTTTTCACAATCTTGACCACCACAAGCAAGAGTACCCAGAAGCTTCCTTGGCCTTATGTTTTTTCCGAGCTTGCTGATACCGATCCATTCTGCTTTACTACTTGTTTTTGCTGCTTCAACTTGATGAGGATTAGACACTGTTAATCAATTATGATCGAGGCTAGTAATTAATAAAAAGATTTGATATGTCACAACAAGCATGGTAGCGTATCACCAGGTACGGTGTTGAATCACAAAACATAGGGAGTGCTCAGAGACAGGAGAAGAGTTAAATGAATAAGTGATTATTGATCATATGGTGATTTGGTGTTTTGATCATTAGTTGTATGACATCCATCCCTTTTGTTAAATACGTATTCTAATTAGGTATATAAACTTAATTGAAAGGGGTTATGTCTACAATTATCATATGCATGATATTATCTTCAAATATGATAGTAAATGTCCTTTTGGACATGTTTTGATGTGACTTTTGTTTCTTCTGAGTATTATTAACCAATATTGAATGTAAGCTTTGTTCTATTAATTTGGGGAAATAATTGGCTCCATTTTGCATGTACAATAAAAGAGTGATAGAGACAGAAGTATCAAAAGCGAAGAACTTATAATCTTTTCCATAATAAAACAAGTAATGTTTGAGCTTGCATATATATCAATCTTTCAATACATTTATCCTAATTTAACCCTACTATAACGTCAAGCACAGAATTCTGTAGTTTTAGGATGTTTTTGTTTGTTCGTTCTTTATCAAATTGGTGTCCTTCGTCCAAATTATCTGGGCTGCCTAAGAACTTTTAACTGATTCAGCATTTAAACTTATTCAGGGACTGCTACGAAATGGTGATTCTTGTCTGTATTCATTATAATTGTGAAGGATTACACCGCAAGTAGAATCTAGAGTTTCTAGGTTTCACAACATTAACCCTGAGATTGCAAATTTAAGAGACTGGATCAATCCTAAAGCTTTCGAAACTTTTTAATGCAAAAAACATTAGCAACAAAACAGTGATACACTTGGAAGTCAGAAAGAGATGGGTGGGGCATAAACAAACCACTGAATCTTCTGTTACCCCCACAGAATGAATCTCTCTCCTTTGTTTCATCAATCACAGTTGCTTCCAACCCAATCTTCTCAGTCTGCAAAGAACAACAAAGTGATGTTTCGTTATCTCCAGAAGCCTCAGAAAAGAAATTGAATTGAACATTATTATAGCTTGCAATTGCTCATGAATAGCCATAAATACTGCTACACTAAACTCCAACAGAAAAGCAAGTACCTAATAACATAATTTTGCAGAAACTTATTTAAATTCAGACAGAACATTGAAAAATAATTACCTGAACAATCTTAACGTTGGCAAGAGCTTGAACTTGACCTGGGATATTCTCAGACTTGGAAGAAGAATAGAAATGGGAGGAGAAAACAGCAGCAGAGTAAAATACCTGAAGGACAATCAACAACCAACAGCACAACCGCATACACAGACGGGAAAATAGATGGGAAATGAAACCGATAATAAGCCCCACCCACATCTTCCATTCCTTACCTTTCAGGCGGCCATCAACGATCGACCATCTTCGAAATCAGAGTGCAAAAAATAGAAATACAGAAGGAGAGAAGGCGGAGAAGAAGAAGACAGGAGAAAAGAACTGACGGAGAATCAATCGCCGGAAACGGATATCGGAAAACACCCTTCATGTAAAGGAGAAACAACCATGAACCGGGTGCAACCCACCCCAATCTTCTATAAACCAGCCAAACCCCTTTTAGTGGAATTCTTAATTGGAGAACCAGAGCGATTAGAGGCGAAGGAGGTCGGTGGTGGAAAACGAAATCGGGATCGGAGTCGGCTGGAAGTTTCTTCTATCCATTATGTATCCACCATAAATCAGCACAGATGTCAACAGAAAAGACAAACACGTGTACTGGGTAAAAGGAAGATACGACGTCGTTTCCCTCGCTTAGAAGAGAAAGAAAGGAAAGAAAAAGAAAAAAAAACGCAAGCAGACATAATAGTAGTACTCTTTATCGGCATTTAAATGGTACTCCCATTTACGGCTACTACTATACTGATATAGTTTATATATTATAATTATTTACCGATATGGAATTGGAAAAGATTTCTATAAAATTAAATAAATAAATAAATAAAATAGAAATAATTATTGTGGAATAGTTATAAAAATGTCTTCGTTGGTTGCAAAGACACACTAACTTACATTGTAAAATACACACTGTTTTTACTGTGTTTTTATGCTTTTCATTTTCTTCTTTTTTTCTTTTTAATGTTTTTTGCGTTTCATTGTTTACGGTAATTAACGTATACCGTATAAAATACCCGTGTTTTACGGTATAAATAAATAACTACGTAGTTCGAAAACACTTGTTTATGGTATTTACTGCATATACCGTGTAAAATACGCGTGTTTTACGGTATAAATAAATAACTATGTAGTTCGAAAACACTTGTTTACGGTAATTACTACGTAAAATACACGTGTTTTACGGCATAAATGAATAACTACGTAGATCGAAAACATCATACAAAAGGGGTTATGTAGGCAGGGGGATATGAAGTCGCCGTATGTAAAATAAAATAAAAAAATTGAGGGAAGTATGTAAAAATTATTTGTTGTCATGTACGTGATATTACTCTAAAGTAATTGATACATCAAAATCTTTCTCATCATATAGAATAATACCTAAAAACAACACTTTTAGGGTTGTTTGTTAAAACTAATTTTTTGTTGTTGTTGAAGTATTTAAACTAAAATAGATTAGGAAACCGGAAATATTAAAAAGTAATTGATTAAGTATATGAATGATTTTAAGTATTTCTATAGATCAAACTATTGGAAAAGATTAATATTATAACAATAAATATATATGTGATATAGAAGTACACAATTATATTATTATATGGTAGAAGCTTACTACAAAGAGAATAAAAGCATGACATTATAACAATAAAATGAAAGTTTATTTATTTAAAAATGATCCCAAAGGAAACATGTTGATGAACCTGAATACTAAAATGCGAAAAATGAAAAGGAAGGACACAAAACAATACAGGTCTAAGCCTAAGACCCAATATTCTGGGAACTAAAACTATCAACCTGTACACAATGCAAGAACAACTAAATGATAATGCCAATCACTTCCCAACTTTTTTAACTGTAGACTTGGTCAACTTAGCTCCAGATGGATCCTTCTTCTCGACGCTCTTGATGACGCCGACAGCAACCGTTTGCCGCATGTCCCTCACGGCGAACCTTCCAAGTGGTGGGTACTCAGAGAAAGTCTCAACAACCATTGGCTTAGTAGGGATCATCTTCACAAAGCCAGCATCCCCGTTCTTCAAGAACTTTGGCTCCTTCTCGAGCTCTTTACCAGATCGTCTGTCAATCTTTGTTAATATCTCAGCAAACTTGACGGCGATATGGCATGTGTGACGGTCCAGGACAGGAGCGTAGCCGTTTCTTATTTGACCTGGATGGTTCATGATGATCACCCGAGCCGTGAAGTTTGTCGCTTCCTTGGCCGGGTCGTCTTTTGAGTTAGACGCTACGTAGCCACGCTTAAGATCCTTAACTCGTGACGTTCTTATCGTTGAAGCCTACATTGTCACCGGGGAGTGCCTCCCGAAGAGCCTCGTGATGCATCTCGACCGACTTGACTTCGGTTGTGAGTCCAGTTGGTGCAAAGGTGACCACCATACCGGGCTTCGAACACCGGTCTCGATTCTTCCCACGGGGATAGTACCAATACCACCAATCTTGTAAACGTCCTGAAGGGGAGACGCGAGAGGCTTGTCCGAGGGTCTTTTTGGCTCGAGATCATGTCAAGGGCCTCAAAGGGTAGGACCCTTGTACCAATCAAGGTTCGTGGACCTCTCAATCATGTTGTCGCCCTCGAAACCAGATATGGGAACGAAAGGAATCTTTTCAGGATTGTATCCAACCTTCTTTAGGTAGGAAGAAACCTCCTTGACAATCTCATCGTACCTTGGCTTGAAGTATTTGGGAGTAGTAGCATCCATCTAGAATTTTCACAAAAACAATGAATTAAACAACTCAAAACAGACAATACTAACAAGAATGAAACTGAAATAACATCAAACATGCTGGAGTGGAAGTAGATCTCAAAATGAACATGTTATGATAATGGTTTCACTTAGTTTCATTTTGAACTCCTGAAGCCTACATTTAATCTTGACTCCATTTGTTCAATGGTTTCACTTAGTTTCATTTTGAACTCCTGAAACTTTCTTTTGGCTACACTGACCTTGTTTTTCTTGATAGCATCAGCGCCTTCACAGATTAGTTGTAATCTTTCCCAAAGTTCCTTAACAGTCTTGAAATCCTTCACTTTCATGTACATATTGCTATCCAAAGTTCTGTAAATGATACCAATAGCAATATTATTGAGGTTTGCTCTTTTTCTATCTTCAGCACCCCACTCTCCTTTAGGCTTGGGGATAAACTGAGTTTGATTATCCACAGTTACGGCTTTAGTGATCTCAAGTGGTCCACTAGTTAGAACATCCATCATCTCATCATGTGTTGCAGCTAGATAAGCCTGCATATGACGTTTATACTCATCAAAACGATCTAGTGAGCACATCAACATAGTCCTAGCATACCGGTTGTTATCCATGATGCAAAGCTTTGAAAAACAGAAACTTGAAAAAGTTTTTAATGTATTTTCACAAGCTCAACAAGTAGGAATACTTCAGAACAGAAGCTCTGCTCCGATACCAATTGTTGGTCCCTTGAAAAGGATTTGGTTAAGTTTAGAGGGGGGTGGATAAACTTAACACTTAAAACTTTTAGGAGTTGAACAAACTCAGCAAGGTCAGTAGTCTGCTGACTATCAGTGGTCTGCTGACTGTTGATAGTCTGCTGACTAATAATATTATTGAATATGTTGCAGCGGAATATATCTAAATTAAGACTTAGTACTTGTTGTTAAAAATATGATACTAAGTATTGGATACTCAGTAGTGTATGTGTGTGATTCAGTTGCTAGTTTAATTAGATTGATGTGATTAGCATGCTGATAGAGTAATATGCAGAATGTAAATGCAGTAAAGTAAAGTAGACAAAGTTTAGAGTGGTTCCAGGTGGTGTAATCCTGTCAGTCCACTCTTCTCCTGTGATGTTGGAGGAATTCACTAGAGATTCTTGAGGTTGCAGTTACAAGAGATCCCTGACTGTTTGTCCTTCACCAATGACTATGGCTTCACAAACTGAATACTTGGAACAGGTAGGATTGCTGCTCCGAAACATTCCACTTGTCCTTGAAGGGTAGGATTGCCTTTTCACCAGCTCCACCACAAACAACAGTTCTTGACACCTCACAGATGCTTCTCTGTCTTCAGCACACTTCTTGTGAAAGAAGGTTTGAATCAAGTAAGTGATTCAACTTTCAGCAACTTGATCAGGATGATATGATCAGTAGCTTGAGGTCTTCAAGTGTATCAACTTGATGTAACTTGATAGCAGGTTACACTTAAAGATATTTCTGGATCAGTAGGTTTAAGGTTAGTAAGGTCAGCAGGGTGAAGTTCTTGCTTAAATCTTTGATTGCTTCGTATGGATTGTATGCTTGTTATTTTTCATCATTTGTAACTGAATCAGAAGTTCCCTATTTATAGGTGTGGATCCTGTGACATACATTTGAAATTCAAATGTAGCCGTTTCAGTTTTGTCTTCATCTTGACTTGCTTTATGTCACTATTCCTAGTACTGACACTGTCAGTCTGCTTTTTGTCAGTTTCCAGACTGTCCACCCTTTGACTTATATCCATTGGATAATCCTCTGAATCTTACCAATGTCCCTTTAATCTTGACCATTGATTTGTTGACAATATCAAAGCTTGTACTTCATCCTTATCCACTTAATCTTCCAATGTCAACGTTGATTAAATCGAGAATTACATTCAGCAGATACCTGTGTGTGTTAACCTGCTGATGTACATACCTGTTGACTGACTTAAGTCTGCTGTGTTATAAAAACACTTCAGTCAACTGCTTTTCATCTAACTTTTTATTGTGAAGTTAGAGTACACCTTTTTGAACATAACTAAGTTCCAATTACCATTTGAATTTATGGAACTTAGACCCTGTACAGAAGGTATATGCAATCAGTTTAGGTCATCATAGACTTGCCTAAATTCTGATTACATATCCTTGACTTTAATAACTAAGTTTGATCCCTTAGCCTTCAATAACCGAGTTTGAGTCCTCAACCTTCAATCTTCAGCTGGTTCCTAGACACTCTACTGACCTAGCTACCCTACTGACCTAGCAGGTCTACTGAGAAATACAGCTGACCTACTTACAGTGCTTGTTTGATCAAACCTATTCATAAATCAAACTCTATTAAACTTATACATTTAATCTAGACATCTTTTTGTATTTGCTCTATAACAGTTAGTCTAGCACTCATCACTGGAACTCGAAATATGTCCAACAAAAGCCGTAGTCGGGCTGCCGTTAATAAGAATAGATACATAAGCCGACGATAAGCAACCTTTTATCCATTTCCTCCAAGTCAAACCGAAGTTCATTTGTTCCAGAATTGAATCTAGGAAATCCCAATTGACCGAGTCAAACGCTTTTTCGAAATCAGCTTTGAAGATAAAAGCTTTACCATTGGTTTTTTTGAGGTAATCAACTACCTCATTTGTGATCAAAACACCATCAAGAATTTGTCTACCTTTAATAAAGGCAGATTGACAGTGATCAATAAGAGTAGGAATAATCTTCTTGAGCCTTTCCGCTAGCAGCTTTGAAATTATTTTGTAAAGACTCCCAACCAAACTGATAGGACGATAATCTTTGAAAGATGTGGGGTTGCATCTTTTAGGTATAAGGACAATGAATGAGCTATTACACCCTTTACCAATTCTTCCCGTACGCTCAAAGTCTTTGACACATCTCATAAGATCATCCTTAATGAGATTTCATTGTGCTTTATAGAAACCGAACGAGAAGCCATCCGGCCCCGGGGCTTTGCTGGATCCGCAATTCCAAACAGCAAGTTTCACTTCCTCTTCCGTGAATGGGTTCTCAATATTAGACCGCAAATCTAAAAAAAGATTTTTGAAGAGATCTGATTCAAGAGATGGCCTATTCCTTTTGATTTCACTAAACTGGTTTTTGAAATGATGGACCGCTTCGTTTTTTTATCTCTTGTGCATCCTCACACCATCGTCCGTTGATCAAAAGGCCGGATAAATTATTTTTTCTACGCCTTCCTTTGATGGAGTTATGGAAGAATTTAGTGTTTCCATCGCCTTCTTTTATCCATTTTTCACGGGCTTTTTGTTTCAACATACTTTCCAATTGAGAATCTTTCTCATATAGAAAATTAATATCCTTGATCCTACACTCCATCTCAACGGGACTCAGAGTTCTCTCCTCTGCTAGTTTATCCCAATCCTCCACAACTATCTTGGCTTGATTCACTTCCTCCTGTAAGTGACCAAAGGTTGAACGACTCCAATTTCTTAAGGCAACTTTTACCCTCTTAAGTTTCTCTTTAAAGATGTGAAACGGGTTTCCGGTAATGCTCTCATCCTTCCAAGCAGTAAATACAATCTCGTTAAACTCTGGGTGTTTCAACCAAAAATCAACAAATTTAAAAGGAATTGGGCCAAAATCAAGAGAGGAACTTTTTAAGAGGATAGGGCAGTGATCAGATAGGCTTCCTTGAAGGGAGATAAGGGAAGCATTCGGCCAAGAGTTTAGAAAATTTGGAGAAATTAAGGCTCTATCAATTCTACTAATTTTGGATCCATCTTTGTTGATCCAAGTGAACTTTCTGCCTTCCAAACGAAGATCAATCAAAAAGTTCCTCTCTGATACTGTGCTACTGTGTTAGTGTAAACGCTGCGACAAAATCCGTCTTTCAAATATTACGTCGAAAGGGTATCAAATGAGGTCTCAAAATGAAGATAAAAAAAAATATGAACTTTGGTCAAACAATTTTGATGATCGGTGTTGTAAATCAAAAGTTACGGTCGTTTATAAGAAAAACGCTCCGGTTAATGCAAATATTTTTTCGGCTTTCAAAATTTACGTCGGAAGGGTATCGTATTTGGGCTCAAATTAAAGAGCAACAAAAGATGAATTTTGGTGAAAAATTTTCGATGATCGGAGTTATAAATCAAAAGTTACGAGTGTTTGGAAAAAAAAAAAAAAAAAAAAAAAAAAAAAAAAAAAACGTGAAGCGGGAAGAACTGAACTAGATTTATTCGCGCGTCCCTTTTATTAAGAAGGGGTATTTTGTCCGTTTGAATTTTTTTTTTGATAGTATATATGCATTCGACTTGTTGTACATATTAATGTTGCCACCATAAGAGATTTTAGTTACACCCCTCAAATGAAATGACATACCTACCTATGTAAACATAGTGATGTACCTCATCAAATCCAAAGAGTTATAACTCATGGCCGAAGTGGAGTGTATGTTTTCGTTAAGGGAGACAATCATTCAATTCGATCATACGTTTATCTGCCTATGAAAGGCACTCGTGCATGCATGGAAAGTTCATTCGAAACTCAGCATCATCAGATTTCATACTCGAGTGTCCTCTGGTTTGATCAGACGAGTCACCGCCTGATCAAACATCACATTTGTATCTTGAGAGAGATTTTCATATGATTCCCACGTGACGCAGTTGGGTGATCGAAACGCCTCTTGAAAGAAAATGCATTCAGCGTGTCTTGGAGTTAATCGATTATACGATAACTATAGTGAAAGGTATAAAAATTCCAACAGTATTGATATTTAAAATATATAAAATATGATATAGATGACATCCAATACCACACTTTAGAAGATTGAGTTTTACTCGTATAACCATGTATTCGTGCATATATTATTGGTGATTGAGTTTTAGTATTATTACTATTGTACATATATCCTGTTATGGCACGATCAAAAGTACACAACGGATGACACAATACATTGATTTTAATAAGTGTTATAATTTATTTTATTTTTTTGCAAATAATAAGTGTTTTAATTGATTGTGACATAGACTTATCAAAATCAAGGTTGGAACATCACGTCGTGTCTAGACCTGGGTGGTTCCGG
This sequence comes from Gentiana straminea, assembly GCA_036785695.1. Lineage (NCBI taxonomy): Eukaryota > Viridiplantae > Streptophyta > Magnoliopsida > Gentianales > Gentianaceae > Gentiana > Gentiana straminea. The sequence goes on from JAVUPR010000348.1 coordinate 2,536,658, forward strand.
GTCCAAATCCAGGTCGGACCCGACGGTTCCCGGTTCCGAACCGGCGGTTCCACGGGTCCGGCGGGTCCACGTGTCCAGGAACCGGCGGTTCCACGGGTCCAACCCGGTTCTAGGTTCCACCAGATCCGTCCCGGCCCGGAACTGGCGGTTTTTTTATTTATTTATTTATTTTATTTTATTTTACCTGTTTTTCCTTCTTTTTTTTTTTCCTTTTCTTTTCTCCAAGTTGGACCACCTTGAATCCAACGTATATTATTTCAAAATTTTTGAATAATTTATTTTTTATCAATGTAACCGTTACGTAGAATAATCGGTATCCATCATTTATTTTCATAGCAATTCTTTTATTTATAAATAGTGTTGTTTTGTGACACTAGTGTCACAACATACTAATATATTGCTTTTTACGTACTATTACTTTTTGGCCGAAATATATTGTGACACTTTGACTAATCAAATACTACTACTATTTAAATTATTATGACAAGGAAGAGCACATGCTAGTGTTTAGCAACCAATAATTTTTTTTGTAACACTTATTCAATACACAACATACTAGTGTTTGGATTTATGAAATTATAATAAATTATATAAAACACGTAAAACTTGAATAACAATTTTTTTTTAAATGTTACAAAATATTAATAAACTACACCCTACTCTTTTATTCGTATAAAATATGTTCATTGGGTCCAGAAAGGTTGTCCGTATCATATAACTTACAAATTATCTAGAATATAAGTTATGAAATTAAATATTATATATCGATATGAAATTAAATATTATACAAGCCATGTGTTTTTTTTCTTTTAAATATAGTTATGAAATTAAATATTATATATAGTTTAATAATCAATTAGAATTTATCATTAATTTTAACGTAAGTTATACAAAATTTGTAAAAAAAAAATTGATTTTTTTGGAACCGTGATTAGAACCATGATCAGAACCGTAATCGGAACCGTGATCTGAACCGTCTGGATCCGGGAACCGCCGAGACCCGGACCCGGACCGGGGAACCTCCAAACCCGCCGGTTCCCGGGAACCGGCGGAACCGGCTAGAAATTGGAACCGGCGGTTCCGGTTCCATTTTGGACCCGGAACCGGAAGGTCGTGCCATGGACCCGGAACTGGCCCGTAACCGGTCACGTCTAGCCACGTCCCTCTTCTCTTGAAAATGCTCTAGCAATGCCACGTGGCACTTTATGTTTTTTTTTTGTTTTTTTTATTATTTTCTTTTTTTAATTACATACTTTATGTTCTTTTTTTGTTTGTTTGTTATTATTCGTGTTACATACTTTATATATCAATGTTGCACAGACACGTACATAGATACGCAGCACGACACGACACGGCCACGACGATACGGCTGTTTCCAAAATTTAAATACACGACACGTCGCCGACACGTTATATATGCCATTTGTCACTTCAGATTTCGCTTTTTTCGCTTTCTTATTCATGGTAGCCGACACGTTATATATGACACGTGTCACTTCAGATTTCGTTTTTTTTCTTTCTTATTCATAGTAAATACTTTATATATCAATAAAATGGCAATATAGAAGATAGAGCCAAAATCTAGTTGCACCGACACGTACACAGATACGTCGCACGACACGACGATACGGCTATTTCTAAAATTTAAGTACACATCACCGACACGTTATATATGACACGTGTCACTTCAGATTTTGTTTTTTTTTTCCCAGAGTAGATACTTTATACATCAATATTATATATATATCAACAAAATGGAAAGAGGTCAGTGGAAAGAAAAAAATGTATATATACGTACACTCTAAAGTCTAAAAAATGTAATACTTAGACTCTTTTAATATCTAAAGTAGATATTCGACATTTATATGATGCCAAAAGAAATTGTAATAGACTTTCGAAATACTATAAATTGTAAAAATGATTGGGTTCAGGAAGTGTCGGTGTCGTGTCGGGGGTGTCGACACCGTCGAAGGCGTGTCGGATATTTAAATTTTAATTAATATTATTTTAATCAATCAACACGTGTTGGACACGTGTCAGTCGCGCGTTGATGAGAGTCAACCCTCCTACGCATTTCACACTTAATTCACTGAATTTTATAGCATTTTGGGGCATGATTTTTACCATTTAGATGCTATCTCACAAAAGTCCACATATCAACGATAAAAATGAGAATTTCGGTTAAGTGCGATGTGGAAGCGTGAGTGGTGAAAGCAGCGTGAGATAGCATCTAAATGGTAAAAATCATGCCTCGAAATGCTATAAAATTCAGTGAATTTAGTGTGAAATGCGTAGGTTGGTTGACTTTCATCACGCGTCATGTGGGAAATGTGTCGGAGGTAAATATCCGTAAATAAGGAAGCAAAATGGTTGGCTATTTACGTATATTAAATCTCAAAATACTTTCTACAGCTGTATTTACGTATATGGTTGGCTATTTTTGTTGTGTTTGTACCTTATTATGCGCACTATCACCTTTCTAAATAGATGCATGGCTTTTTATTGTACTCTACATCTTTATAAATATGTATGACTTACTCTTCTATGTTTTTTGATGTCATTCAACATTCTCAAACATCTTTCATATATGTAGTACGTACAGATTCAAAAAACTCAATATTACTTATACATGCACTTATAACAATAGTATATAATTGAAATTCCTTGGAAAGGCGCCATGTATATTAGTAGCATCTTTTTTTTAACTATTTAGTGTACATGAAACAATTTTTTGAACTGCCTCTTGAGTAAGCTACTCAAGGGGGTCAATTTATTTAGATAAATGTTTGTTTCATGATAAAATGACCGTAGCAAAAGTGTTACAACAAATTTTTACACCATTGATTTTTATGAGATCCATAGAAATAAATAGATCTTGTATCATAATCAATGATGTAAGAGTGTGGTTGTGACACTATCATTGTTTTTTTTTTTTAATAAACCGACTCCTTTATTAAATGAACGGTAAAAGGTCAATGCCTTATACTAGCATGCCCTCCCTTTACCGAAAGACGTTGACGAAACGTAGTCTTGTTGGGTAATTCTGATGTAGGACTCCCTGTTAGAACGGACCGTCAGATAACTACCACGTGTACAGATAGACAAATTATCTGACGGTCCATTCTAATAGCTAAGGACTCACCATATCATAATTTTCCAGTCTTGTAATAAAAGTGAAGGGTTGTTGCATGTATTCATTCCTGAGTTTGAGCCGGCTCAAGGTAAAGTTGAGGTTGCCACTGGCAAGAGTGTCCAGTATTGCTATCTCTATCAGGCAAACAATCACAGATGTCCTCGCAGTCCTCGACGGCGGTGGCGTCGTCCTCGATGTCGTCTCCTTCGCACTCCATTCCTTCACATGCATGACCCCATTTTGCTTGTGTCAAAGCTGACGACGACCAATTATGATTGTTTCTCTTTTCTGAGCCATCTCCTCCAAGTACTTTAAGGTGATTGCAAAAAAGGGTGCTGGAGCTGTACACAATAAAGTACAACAAGAGGAATGAAGCAAACCAAGTAGTAAACTGAGCCATATTAATTAATTGCCAATCAAAGAGCTTAATTAATTAAATGATTAGCTAGTATTAGCCAGGTAGATGAATTAAAATGTGTTGGGAAAAATATTACATTTGTTTGCTCAGTTTGACCCACAATTTATAGTATATATGCACATATATAGCTCTTTCCCTCTCACACTAGTATCCAAAATTGATATCTCAAAATGAAATCTTGGTCCTTCCAAAAACAAAAAAAAAACAAAAAACAAAAAAAAACAATTCTTTTTTGATATTCTTCCCTTTTTATTCACAAATTTTAGGTTGGTCCAGGTGCAAATCCTAATTGTTGTACTAAAATCAATAGGAATTCAACTTTTTAAAATGAGCCCTTATCTGTAAAAAAATTTCCACCGATATATTTCCTTGAAACTACACCCGGACCACTAGTGTAATTCACAAATTTGTTCGTAGATGTATGTCAGTTTGACCGAAGCACGTTGGTGCCTCATCTCACTGTTAATTTTTATGTTTTATCCGTGGATATAGGTCAATTTGACCAAATTACCTCATAAATTTTGGTGTTTGGTTCCTCGCCTCAGTGATATTTTGTTCTCCCTCTTATTATTTTGTTTCATGTTATTTTCGTTAAAAGCTATAACTCAAATAAAGTTGACACATAATCCAAGTTTTTTTAAGATATATGGAGATTGCAAAGGGTTGTTAAGCCTTTTTCTTTGTCCGGTCGGGTATTTTAAAAAATACATAGTTTTTGTCAAAAACAAAAAAAAAATAGTAATATTAACCTATGTGACTGAAAGATATGATTGCAATTTCAAATGTTGTCTTATTATTTGTTTATATTACTGCATTGAAATCTTTCTAGAGATTATATGTCTCCGGCTATGGTTTACTATTTGAAGATTATTTCAATTATGTGATTTTTAGGGATAATGACACTTTATATACATTTTTCTTACGCTAGAAATCCAAAATAAAGTTTTATAAAAATGTTTGTCTTGTCAGTTCTCTTTTGTTGAGCGTTCTAGAAATGTGTCGGTGCATCTTTTTGCTAGACACGGTGTAGTGGCGTCGGGGAATGTCACTTGAGGTGTTAGACACGGTGTTGTGGCGTTGGGTAGTGTCACTTGAGGTGTTACACCATCGTATGATGTAATCCTTGCTACGTTGACTGATTTGCCTTAGTAAAATTGTTTGTTTTCCTCAAAATAAAAATAAAAATTAAAAAAAATAAAGTTTTATAAATATTTTGAACATGGCAATGAAAGTTACAATCATATACATATGATCAAATATAGTATGAACGTATCTCGATGTAAGACTCAGTTGATAGATGAAGGTCTTTCACAATCAATGATACATGTAAGATGTGGTGTTCATTTTGTCGTGTCCATAGCATTTTTCATAACATTACTCTATCAATTCAAATATCACACACCATAATGAATTATGTGAAGTATGTTGTGTTGATTTCGATCCTAGGTTCATATCAATCAATGAGTCTTGCACTTTATCAATAACGATAAACATCTAGAGTGATACATGATGTGGACTCAGAGAATGGATATATAATTTTCCCTACATTCAGGGCACTATATCGAATCTGCTTCCGAGACACCAGCCACATCCGACCTCTGGAAAATAGAATGTAAACTCAACATTCATTCAACTTTGCAGAGGTCAAATGTCCGTTTTCAACCTCTGTAAAGTCGAACCGAGCCCTCGAAGTGTGGTTCCATGATAGATGCATTCACCGTGGTGTGTCAATAACAACAACGCCCAAATCAACATGCCTCCAAGAGTATTGAGTAAGATCTGAAGCCAAATTCGATCATCATAACTTCTACAAGACATAAACAAGGGCTCCAAAACGCAGCCATAGAAAGAAAAAAAAAAAAAAAAAAAAAAAACCCGATAATCACGTCACACTAGTAACCCCATAGGGACAATACGTCTACCATCCCAGCAAATTCTAAGGCTTAGCTTGTAACCATATACATCATGTTCTTAAAATAAATCATAATCATAATAATAATTAAAAAGAATCATGACTTCTACACAATTCTAGTCTATTCTTAATACTAGAAGCTTCAGCCCTACACCAAACCAAATATATCTATTGCGCCTTCGGCTTTTGAATCTTCACGTACGGAAAAAATCCCCAGAAGTATCTTACACTAGGGCTCCAACCCCTTTGTTGGGCACGGCAATACATCAAGAACTCGTTAGCAAAGTACGAGTTAAAGCCCATGAAAACATGCCACAGGGCATGACCCTGTGGATTGAAGTACCAGAGAGAGACTTTCCTGCACAGAAGGCGGTCGAAGAACCAGCAGAGACTCCCGCCCGACAAAGTAGCCAAATACAGTTGTGCAAGCCGCTTTGCAGATTTGTCATCTGTATAAATGTAGTACTTGTACATTCTAGGGATGCAAAGAAGACAAAGTAGTGCATAGTGTACCCAGAATCCCACGATGAAACGGAACAAGGAATGTGCCACGGCAAATACCAGAGCGTAGATGAACAAGAAGGTCGGCATGGTACTGCGATAATGCCAATCAGGAGAGTAGAGGATGTATATGTAAAGTAGCATTTCCCACACCATAGGAGTTTCATCACCTTGTTGTTGCCTACAAGCAAGCATGTCAGATATACTTTAGTCACTAACTCGTCTGGACATAATAAAACATCAATTACCAGAATTAAGGTGAACAATATACAAAATCAATCCAAATAATACAAAATTACCCCAAGGAAATGTTTAAAAGAGAGTATATTTGAACTTTTTAGTTCTTCAACGTCTTGAAATGAAAGGATTATACAACCAGCTAAACGAATTCTATGTCTGCTAAAAAAAGGTTCAAGATACCTACCTCACTTCTACATACACATGTAGCTTTGACATTGTCGTAGCTTTTTCTAGGTTCAGATAATGAACCTTAACCTCGATTAAAACCTTAGAAGATCTGTAAAAAATCATGCGATACAACATGCCAAGCAATTAAGACGATGAACACACTCACCTCTTTTGCAATGTGGTATGATATAGCGCGCTCCCAATGGCAAGTATCATGTTCGATATGTGAAGGATACTAAACCGCTTCTCAAAGCGTTGCCTCAAAGCATTCACTAGACCGACTAGAGCCAACAGAATGGCAGGAACATTTGATACAGTGTTGAAAAACTCGGCGATATAGGAAGAGTAAACATAATTAGGCTCGCACCACTCATGAGTAGACGTGACAGGACCCCAGAAACTTGATATTACATCTGTCATCGCTTATTACCAAAGTCAGTATCCTCAAGAGGCCGAGACACCAAAGAGCTTCTTGTGTAGACACTTCTTATTTTAAAAGACCTGTCAATGAAATTCAACACTTTATGTTAGTACAAGAACTCTTGCTAGCACAGAAGAAGCTGGTGTCCCATCTTGTTATTAATCACCACCTAGACAACCGTTTATTAAGAAAAGTGAACCCAGCAATCCAGGATGCAGTAAAACACTTGAGTGCGCAAAATGGCAGCATTCAAAGAACATTAAATACAAGTATAATACACCAATGCAATTCGGCTCACGTCTATTATATATAGCTTTTCATGAACCATCCAAACTTTGTAATAAAACAAGAAGAAGTACAGAGTCTTTCTTTAATGCACCTGTCCCTTGCAATTTAAGCTGTGACATGTGCTTAAAGAAGAGAACAAATTCTTATTGGGCCGGTGCATCAAAGACTCCCTCTAACAATTTCCTTAAAACAAGCCTAGATCAACAGAAACACAATTCCAACCTCAGGCTTGAATAAACGGAAATGACAAGTACAATCGATATCATTACATCCAAACAAATTTGACGATACACAAACAAACTAAACTTCGGTGCAGTTTATAACGATACTCATGAAATCAAAATGGAGACACTACTTCATTCAGATCTAGAATCTCTTCCTCCCTCCCCTGGCATGACTACGCCTCTTCCTATTACACGTCAGGAGCATCAAAATCCAAATCATGAGCAGACAATAACTAAAAATTGATTGAAGGAATATCATTAAAACCGAATCTAAGATCTAAAACACAATATGTCAAATCCTGAGCTACGAAACTAGGACAAAATCATGGAAAACTTTGTGACATCGACCACATACCTCCGAAGCTTGACTTCTACGCCTGCCGGCAGCAAATTCCCGGTCGGCGAAGATCGTTGATGAGGAAGAAAACATTCGATTTATACGGCAAAGGTCCAAAAACAGCGTAAAGTACTGTTTTGTTTTCGTCCTTTTGGAGGAAAAATATAGAATGCAAAAAAAAAAAGCCCAAAAAAGGTAGAGCAGAAGCGCTTTTTCTCGTTTTTACTTTTTAAGGAATTGCGGGAATTATAGTCACATATAAATAAATGGACTTAATTACATTGACACAATTAAATTCTTTCTAGGGCTACAATTATTATATGGGCCAATTATTTAAAAAGATTGATTTTCTACTTATTAGGGATAATAGGACCCTTCGAAATCTTATTTAGTTATAAGGACATTTTAATTTTAAGAATGAAACTTATTTAGTTATAAGGACATTCTAATTTCAAGTGGATAAAGAGGAAGAAAGAAAAAAAAATAAGGTGGAAAAAAAGCGTTTAAAGTAATAAAATAAAAAAATAAAGTTTTTATTTTTTTTTATTTTTTTATTTTTTTTAATTCACCATATGTCTAAATATATTTTGATCTAAAACTCGGATCATCATAAATTTTTTACTAAACTTCATATTTTTTCGTCTTCTTTATTCTAAAATCAAATTTGATATTTTTCTGAATAAATTTCATAAAATCAATTTTTTTCTTCATAAAAATCGACGTGACGTATTGATTACCGTCATGCATTGACCACCTACCCGGATGCATTGGCCACCGGGATCCATTAACCACCCCGATGCATTGACCGCCGCGATTCATTGGCTACCATGATGTATTGATCGCGGCGATCTATTGACAACCTTGATCAGTGACATCTCATTGTAGCGATTTATGCAATGACGTCTCATTGTAGCGATTTATGCAGTGACTTTTATTGTAGCGATCTATGCAGTGATGTCTTATTGTATCGAATTATGCACCGACGTGTTATTGTAACGATTTATGCAGTGACATGTTATTGTAACAATTTATGCATACCTTTGGTTGTAAAAATGTGCATTTAAACCAAGAAAAAAATAAAAGAAATACAGTTATTTTACAAAGTTATCAAAAATATAAACCAACACTAATCAAATAAACCAAAAACAATCAAATATTTAAAGATAACAAAGAAATAAAGTTACTTTACAAAGTTATCAAATGTGTGTATCAAGTTGTATATGCGGTGACATCAATATCATTGCATTAGTTATCTAATTGTAAATACAAATCATCAATGTCCGCCGCATCAGACATCAACATCATCACCGCATAAGTCATCAATGTCCCCGCATCGACATCAATGTCACCGCATAAGTCGTCATCACTGCATAAGTCGTCAATGTCCCTGCATCGGACATCAATGTCACTGCATCAGACATCAATGTCACTGCATAAGTCGTCAATGTCATTGCATAAGTCGTCAATGTCCCTGCATCAGACATCAATGTCACTGCATCGGACATCAATGTCCCTACATAAGTCATCAATGTCCCTGCATAAGTCGTCAATGTCACTGCATATGTCGACAATGTCCCTGCATCAGACATTAATGGATATATTTGTATATTTGTATAAATGGATGGTGAACAACAAAACGGATAGAACAATCAGAGAATGTGAGTAAAACAGAAGGCAACTTTTTTTTCACCAAAAGAGAACTTAAAGTTGAATGCAGTATATTAAGTCCAAATAAGATCAAAGCATGGCTGCATATTCAAGTTAATCAATTCAGTCCAGATCTTGCAACAATGAATCGATTACACAGAGAAAAGTTTTTAATACAATTTGCTTGATACAAAAAGGTTTCAAGGTTCGGTCAAAAATATAGCAGGTACAACACTTAGCAAAAGCAGATTATATAAAAAGGTGTAGATCATCAAACAACTTGATTTAGATTACAAACCAAATTATCGAGTACAGCCTAGCAGCTTATACAATGGATCAAGTTCAGATTATTTATAAGTGACCTTGTATGCATTTGTGTGTTATAAGCCCACACTCGAAGGAGTGTGTTGAAGTATTTAAGATGTTAAATACTTCATCTTTTCAAGTACAATCCGGCCAAAAGTCGAGTAACTAAACTAAACCACTGCAAGTTTACACAAGTAATCCAGAATTCTGAAGAATTACATTTGTAGTTGCTGAATTTGTGCTGCTGGATTCAGTGGCAAGATGAGTAAAAAGGAGAATTTGAACAAGGAAGATTCCGAAATCGACATAGCCGTGTCGAGTAAGCAGAAAGGATTGATCATTGAAGGTTACGAAATAGATGGGATTTCGATTGCAGGTCATGAGACTTGTATAATTATCCCTTCTATGAGCTTATCGTTTGATATTGGGAAATGCCCTCAACGCGCTATCAGTCAACAGTTCATCTTCGTCTCTCATGGCCATATGGATCACATTGTATGTTAATCCTCTCTTTCCTTTTTGGCGAAAAGTATTGGAAGTTTGCTTCAGCTAGAAAATTTTTCTGTTTCCACTGTTAAAGCTCTTGATGGTCGTTGCATTCTCTTGGTGTGTGCCTCTGTGGAATATAGCAGGAAATTGCTTGATTCCATCGATTGGTTTAATCAGTGGTTTGTGTGGATTAGGCCATGGAATCCTGGCTTTGCAAATGCTGGTCGTGTGGTCAAACTGAAATGTTATGGCTTCCCGTTGCAAGCATGGAGTAACGAGAATTTCCGAAAAGTTGGTTCTCTTTGGGGCAATGTTATGAATGTGGACGAAGCTACCTTGAATAAGGACAACCTTGAGTATGGTGTGATCATCGTTTTCACGAAAGTCTGGAAGCAAATTTCGCGAGATTCAGGTGGAAGTGGACGACCACATCTTTTACAGTCCAGGTTTGCGAAGAAGAATCCGTGGCATTTTCGGAGGTATGGAACAGAAAAGTAGTCGCACCTGATTTGGGAATTAACAGTTTTAATGGTACTAGCTTTTTTTTCAAGAGTTCGTTCATTGCAGTAATGGTGATGAAAAAAATTATGGCGGGGAAGAAGGGATGGTGAGAAGGGTTTTAGAAAATAAATTAGATTGTCCTTATAACCGAATAAGTTTTTTGATTGTCCTAAATGATCATTAAGTCTCTAGCGACGGCCTTATAACTAATAACATAATAAGGAATGCATCATATAATTGTTATGTATCGTGATGAAATTATTTGTTTTGATAGAGGAATCAATATTGATATCCACGTTACGTTTTCTAACTTATTGACATCACCTAGGAGGATGATATTGAGTAACATCACTTTCGATAACATCTTTTGCGTATAACTTGAGGATGGTACTTCGAGTTGTAATTCTGGTTGGACCGAGTAGCTTTTCTTGGCCATGTAATCTCAACGGATGGTATATCTGTAGACCTGGAAAAGATTGAAGCAGTTGTGAACCGGCTACAATGATTTGTTTGGTCATAGAGATGTGAAGGAACTCGAGACGGTTTGGTTTATATTGAATACTGACGGTGAGTTTGAAATCTACGGCGACACTTCCAAACTAGGTTTGGATTGTATGCTTTGATGCAAAATGGTAAGGTGATTACTTATGCTTCGTGACATCTGAAGCCACACGAGAAGAATTATCCTACACAAAATCTAGAATCCATTATCATCCTGGCAAGGCTAACTTAGTGGCAGACGTTCTCAATCAGAAGGCAATGATGGGGTCCCTGAATGCATCATGGTGAAGTATCTACAAGCGGATATTACATGTAATTTCACGTTGTAGATGCAAAATATGCTTATCTTTGCCATATACATCCACACGTCGACACACCACAGAAAAAATTCTCCCTTATGTACAGCACATAGATGCACATAACTTGCACGCATCAGATGAAAAGTTCACCACATACAAGTATATATGAAGTACAAAGGGGAAAGGTGCCCAGTTCAATTGACCACAAGGACAATATTATTCATGTTCACAAAACATGTGATACAATTGACAGTTTTTGTACTTGTATTATGCAAAAAGCGCGGTAAAATGCAGTAGTATTGATTCATCATGATCATGATCATGCAGCTTTTGAGGCTTGTGTGAATGCATTGGCGATTTCTTCTGGTGTTGCATTGCCATTAATGTGAGTAATGAGAGGGCTCTCTGTTGGGACAATATCATCTCTCAAATAGCTTCCAGCTGTTCGAAGTAATTCCTCTGAGCCTTTCTCAACAACGCCTTTCATTATCAGTGTTCTGTGAGTTCCGGCAATCAGTTCTTCATAATCCGTGTCACCGGTTTCACCCATGATTACATACATGTTTGCGACGTTCAATCTCCAACGAACGAAAAGGTATCTGTATGTAAAGAAAAACTTATACGAATGAATCGTTTTAGGCCTGGAATAATTTATTTTTTATACTGCAAAAATTACTACCTGAGGGCTTGTGATCTAGATGCCAAGAGAGGAATGACTTGCATTCTTGTGGAGTTCCTGCAATACATCAAATGGCAACGTAGGCCCCTCATTCTAAGCTTCTGCCTCATGTCATCCACTTTCCTTGCCTGCACAATGATGAGATTAATAAAAGGGCGTCTTTAATGGAACCACGACAAAGCTACCGTTTTTGGCACTACAGTACAATCTACTATTTCATAGTCGTTTTTAGAGCTGATAATCGACTTTCAGTTGATCCATTGCCACGATTTGACCGTGTGAAAGTCGATTCTCAGCTCTAGAATCGACTTTCAGCCGGTTAATTGTGTTCAGTGGCAGTGGTGCCACGTTAAAAACACCATGGTGCCACTAAAGGCGCCCTTATAAAAGGGAGCATCTTTAGTGCCACTACAGACCTGCCTTTAGTGGCCCCGCAGTGTGAGTGTGTGTGTGTGTGTGTGTGTTTTTCTTGTCAAACAAAAATCCACCTTGCTAGGATCTTTCAAGAAATAAGACAGGCAATGCGAATTGCTAGATTTCTCATCCTGCTGGATACCACAATGGCCAGACTTCTTATCACCGCCGCCTTCATTCGTGTTCATCAGCTTCCAAATGGTTTTCTTCAACCCGTCAGAACCCCAACGGTATTCAATATGCGATACATAATCCGGATCCGGGCAATACTTCTCTTCGTCTTCACCGTATGTTCCAGGGTAGTAGATTTCACTGCCACTGCCACAAATCAACGCGTCAAAGTCACCCGCTTTAATATTCCCGGCTCTCAAAAACGTTGTCAACTCAGAATACGGCATGGCCGTAGACATGGCAAATCCCGTTAATCTGGCTAGCTGTGAATCTAACTTGACTGCCTTAAAGATATCTTTCACTATTTGTATCACTTTCATGTCAGGATTTCCTTTACTGTCATATCCATCAATTGCTACAACAATTAGGCGACGTCGTCGCCTCAACATTGGGTATTTACTTGGAAAGCTGTCAGCCATTTTCCTTTCACTTTCCGAATCCGGACCTCCTTCTTCATGTCTCTTCATTTTACTTAAAACCCTTTGGACCTGGTCTTGAAATTGCACGTCTTTCCCTGTTTCATTGAAGGACTCACTTAATGACGATTTATCCCCATCAACCGAGAGCCTAAGGGACATATCTTGTATATCTTTAAGGGAATCATTCAACGATTCTTCTTCTGCAGTATGTTCATCTGCTGGGGTGTCTGTTTGCCAATGTGGATGTCTCATTCGACACGCTGCCACCCTCGTTAAGTATGTCCGGCAATGTTCAGGCCATGAGAATAAATGTATGTTTTTCCAACCGTTTTTCCTGCATTCATGCCATAAGTTCTTCTCCGATACGAGTTTGAGTAAAGCATTAGCAATTGATTGCTGATCATGAGGATCCACTAGGAGCCCATTATTCAGTGCCTGCCAAAAATGCATTATACACACACACATTAGCCCACGTGCCTTGCGAAATTGTTTCCTCAAGCATAGTCTCAAAATCCTGATTTTACTGTTGGGGTGGGATGGGGGGGTAATGAAGCGAAGAAACTACCCGGTGAATATCAACTGGACCACCATTCTTTGTAGCCACCATTGGTAATCCATGAGCTGCAGCCTATACTTGCATTTCGGGAAGAAAAATAATTGTATTTATACTACATAAAATAAACAAGAAATTCACGTAAGGCTAAAAAAACGCACCTCAATCAAGGTCAATCCGAATGGCTCGATAAAAGCAGGATTTATAAACACACCCTGTTAATTTCTCAATATCAGGTACGAAACAGATCGAAAAATATTCTTACTAAGGTTCACAAGTAAATGCACCTTTGTTTTGGCAGCAAGACGATAAATTTCTGGAACATCGTTTTGTTTGTGATGTTTAGGGAACGCTACTTGTCCATAAAGATCATACTTATCGATCAACTTTAACACAGTGATTAGCACACCGGAATTCCCTGATGACATCTCGTCTATGTCATCCCTGTTTCCCATAATAAGTGTCTGCAAAAAATATAAACAAACCAATATTAATGCTTTATCACTTTTGACACAGAACTATATATGTAATGACTGTTCTATCCCTGTACTCACGAGATTTGCCAGCTCTCTTAATGGGCGGCATTCTCCGAAAGCTTTCACAAGAGTTGTAAGATTCTTCTTGGGATCTGGCCTTGACAATGCTAATATCATCGGCTTGTGTGGGTTTGTCAAAAAACGCATCACCTTACAATAACGTGTTTATAAATAATTAGTAAGAAGTCTTTCCCAAAGTACAGACAAATTTCTTCATGCAAAACTTTAAACTTACTTCTGACCATATTGGATGAATTGCTCTAGGTGAAGCACCATCTGTACTCGTAAGTGATGCAAGCTCCCCTTCAGCTTCTGCACCGTCATCTTGATCAACCACATTGCTGAAATCCATTCCAGGAGGAATAACCTAATAACACGAGATCAAGACAGAGCTTGTATTAGGGTCAAGTATATTAAACTGTGCATAAAAAGTGAGAAGGAAGCATACCGCCATCCTAGGCATGTATCTGCCATGACAATTGACCCCCCTTCTTGCCCGGACCCTCAAAACCCTCTCAAGCTTTACGTCGAAACCATCATACAATCCCCACTGCTCATCAGTTTCCTGCTTGGTGCTTGTTATAACAAGTTCAGCAGCATCGAGGGAAAGCTCCTCCGCTTCAATCCTCCGCATAATCCTGTACGTTGAATTAATATCCTCTTTTGATTGCCTGCCTTGTTTCAGAAGCTGTTCAAGCTTGTTTCTACCGAGCGAGTGACCCGTCAGAACCATCGGAACGTTCAAAGCACCCGAAAGAAGAGCAGCACTATCCCCTGCATCAGCATAATGCCCGTGAATCACGTAAGGCCATACAGGCTGTCCACTGCCTATTTGTTCACCCAAAACCTTTGACATGTTAAGTATATGGGCCAGGGCCCCATCGACAAACTCTTGTATATAAGGCCACAACATTTCTTTTCGTAGGTACTGATCACGAGGACCAAAGGGTATCCGTATGATGTATGCTCCACTGCTTTCACCCTGATCAGCTTCATCAGCATCTTCAGACCCTGTGGTGAGCATCTCCGTAGGCTCCCCGTAACTCCAATCTATCTCCGGTGAGCAAATTTGGCGTGTAAAGAGGTCTACTCGATACACTCCTGGCATCTTAGCAAGAGCTCTAGCAAGCTCAACGACGTATTTAATCTGGCAGGTTAATCAAATCAGGTCAGAACATAAGAAAGAAAAACAACTTAAAATAATGTCAGTAGCATGGCATTTACCTGACCACCCGTGTCAGAATCACGCCCAAGCTCCATATTTTCACCACGGACTAAACCATGAAGACTGGTAAAATTATAAAAATCAAATACCTCAATAAGCAGTTTCGGATTCATTAACATGTGTCAGATTGTAGCAAGCGTGACAAATGAATAAATTTTACGCTACATTCAAACTACGAGAAGACTCGTAGAAAATGCAAGCATGCATTGATCATTGTCTCATTAAAATCATCGCAAAACTAATCCCTAACACTAACGGGGCAAGCACATGATTTTCCAGTTCCCGGGACAGAGAAATTCGAAAAGTATTAGGGGTTCTTTACCTTATTAGGACAACGTAAAGCTTCTTCTCCTTGTTATTGTCTGACCACACTTCCAAGTTGGAAAAGTTTCGCTGAAACTTTTTTCTCGGGCTGTCCAGTGAAATCCCTTCTCCCAAAGTATCTCCCTTTTCACCTTCAGACAGATCTTCAGACATGTCTTCGGTGACATCCTTACGCCCCTGTTCTCTTTCCCACCTACGGTGTGCCGACCGTTGAAAATCATCCAATTCCAACTACAAAAACAAAAAAATACAAAGATTTAATCTGAAAACTCAAGCTGGGATGAACGAGAAAAAGGTCAAGGCTTACTAAATGCAAGTCCTGAAGAACACCAGGTGCAAGGCTCAAAGCAAAGCATCAAAGAATTTAGTTTACTACTTGTGTTCTTGAGGCACACATCGAACACTTGGGTTCAGAAAACGGTTAGGATGTTAGTTAGTCTACTTAATAGTTAGTTGAGCTCGAATCAAGGTGTAAACCGACTTATGTACTCTATATGAAGTTGTATTCAGCTCATTTCTGATGTACATTTCGAGGATCATAGTAATAAATCAATAAAAGTTCTTGTTTACTTGAAGATTCTCTTCTCGTTTTTACTCGTTTGTGAGTTTTTCTTGTTTTGTGCCGAGTTTTATCTTCCCTTGCCAGGTGTGAGCTACAGGAGGACATTTTAGCCCGTAAAGTCACATGGAAACCAGCTGATATTGTAGAGTAGATTGCTCACTCAGTATAGTTAGAATACATCCAATACATATGTATTGGATGTATCATTTTTCACCTTTGTATACACCGGAAAATCAACGATAGCCGGTTTTCACAACGAACGTAACATGAACATAAAAAATGTAGAACCTGAACGTTACTCCAAGATGTAAGAATGGATCATTTCTTCACAGAAATTCTAAAGCTGCAACAAAATTGCCATGGGTGACATAGCACACTTTGTCACCATTGATCATGGCGTGACACATATCAATCAATAGGTGGTGTAAAAGCGTATTTTGTAACTTGTTCTGACCATATTGTTGTGGCAGTATCTTCAAAAAGAAATAGTACCAGTTCCACAACAAATTGTTGCAACAAAACACATTTTTACACCATTAATCATGTTGGGACCCATATCAATCAATAGGCTGTATGATCAATGGTGTGACTTTGTCGTGGAACTAGCATTTATACTTCAAAAACGACCCATACAGAGACCCATCACGGAAATGCTAGTTTCACAACAAAATCGTCACTAACACATGACCACAACACATGTTTACACAATTGATCAGGCTGCTTATCAATCAATACGTACCGTGATCATAGTGTAAAAGTGTGTTGTGATCATTTGTTGTGACCGTTTCATGTGTAAGTAGCACCCGAGAACCAATCATTCCCCTATTAACAAAGCCTAGATGCCAAACTACATAAATGATCAAGAACACACAAATCAGAAAATTTCAATATGACATAGCATCTAGCTAGTTATACATATTCTTAAACAAACAAATGTCCAGCAAATGGATTCCTATTTACACATCAAGAAATCATCAGATATATATTCAGTCACAAACAAACCATATAAAACTACAAATACAATATCCAAATCAAAATCAAGAATAAAGATCAACCTGTTTCTTCTTGCGAGCAAGATGCCAAATACGCCAACACATATTCTCCAATCTTGAACTCCTTTCCCTTGTATTCCTTGTAGCAACAACTTTGATCCATGTCCTATGAAGATCAGTTTCATCAACACCAGTAACCACTTCTTCAACAAAATACTTTGTTGGATTAAAAAGACCCCTGTCTCTCAAATTCTCTGTGCTTGCTGCTGCTTTACTCTGATCTTCTATTGTTGCTGCTCCACTATCCAATATTGCCTCTAAATACCCATTTATCCACTCATTTCCAGCCATCTTCTATAACCCAAATACCCAAATTGAAATGGGATCTTCTCAAAATCCCTTGTTTTCCACCAAAATTTAAATAAATAAATAAAAATGTGTCACTCAGGAAAAACAGGACTTTCTGTTACGGATAACGGGCATCTTTTATTATTATTATTACGTGAAAAGAGGAGAATCTGGTGCATGCAAGAATATGTGTGATGAAATGAAAATGGGGAGAATGTAATGTAGCAGTGTGTGTGAGTGAGTGATCAAAAAGGGGGTTGAGATTGTGAATGAGTGACATGGGAGGGAGATTGGGAAGGTGAGGAGGGAGATACACATGGCAGTTAGAGGGTGGGCCTATGAAAACGGTGTGGACACGTGTGGTGCCCCCGTTTTGAGGAGATTTTGTTTTGGGATTTTGAAAGGAAACTTGAAAAAATATGCTTTAAAAATTAATTATTTATGTGATATGTATTAAAATAATAATATTTAAAAAATATGTTTGGAAAACAATTTGTAGCGATTACGTAGTAAATCGATAGCAAATACGCAACGAAATGCTTTTCAGACATATTTTTCAAATATTATTATTTTAAGGCATATCACATAAATAATTAACTTTTTAAACATATTTTTTCAAGTTTCCATTTTAAAATTACTTCAAAAGGTAATAAAATAGATATAAAGTGAAATGGTAAGAGATGATTTTTTATAGTTGAAGAATTGATTGGTGAGAGAATTGTAAAAAATGATTGATGATGTGATATATAAAAAAACCCAAAAAAAAAATCCCAACCCAAACCCCCAAAACAAACAAGGGCATTCCTTCATGTCATCCTATTATATATACTCTGGGCCTTGCACCGCAAGGCCCTGATAATGCCCTCGGTATAAAAACATTGCTTGAAATTAAATATTAAAATATAAGGGATAAAACTTGGTTTGAGTAATACATTTTGGATATGACTTAACCATAGTATTGTTTCATTTTTCTCACAAATTTTAGAATATAACACATGCATATATGGTCTTAGTTTGATAAAGCTTAAAAGTTGCTTACAACATAGTTTCTGCGTTTCCCGGTTTTGTGTTGGTTTTTTTAGCTACATTTTTGTGATGTTTCTTACAGTAATCTTATGCAACTATCTGCTTTTGAAATTGAAAAGAAGCATCGCGAGGAACAAAAAAACGGCATAGACCCTTTATTACTATAAAAAAAATATAAATACAATATATTCACTTTATCAATATCATTTTGGCAGGAATTTAAATAATTAATTAGATTTTTAAGTACCAATTTGTTTGGTTAATAATCTAATTAATTAATTAAATTATTTATTGGACATTTTATTGGCTATTGGACTGAATGAAATAAAAATCTGATTTGCCATTTTTTTTGTGAGGCCTTGTTTCACAAAAGTCTGGCCCAACCTCTTAACACCCTTTGACCCGAGTTTTTTTTTAATCAAAATTCACTAAACTCGACCCAATTACTCATTTCTTAGCCGAATTTCTGAAAACCCTGTTCTTCCATCTCATTGCCGTTTCATCCGCTTTTTCCCCACATTCAATGCGAATCCTTTCGATTCTCAGTAAAATCCGGCAGCTTGTCCATTTCCTTCCTTATTCTAGTGATTTCAAGGAATGAATGTTTGATTCGGAGTTGATTTGCTCACGTTTATTATATCGAATCATGAACAACAAAAAAAAATAGAAGAACTAATATTTTCTGGACTGGGCAGATAAACAGTTAAAAAAAATAAAAGAACCAATAAAAAGAATAAAAAATAAAAAACTTTTCTGAAATGGGCCGGGAAAAAAAATGGACTGGGCCGATAAACAGTAAAAACGAAAAAAAAAAAAAAAAAAAACCAAACTAATCTGGATTGGGGTGATGAACAGTAAAAAAAAAAGGAGGAAATCAAAAAAATACACTTGTCAGCCTCTCCTTCACCCTTCTCTTCTTATTAGATAGGTAGATATATATATACTAGATGGGAAGGCCGCACAACGCGCGGCTTGTACACACTCGTTGGATATGAAATGGGGGATACATAAAAAAAAAAATTTAAAAAAAAAACACTTTTTTCTGGGTTGGGCCGCCCAATTAACAGTAAAAAAAAAAAAAAAAAAACACGTGGAGTGCTTCTTTGACATTTCCCAAATGTAATTAAATCGGAATCGGATACATCTTAAGTACAACACATATAATAAGATTAAGAATAAATTAAAGCTAATGTGTAGATTAAAAATATAATTGAGTCCTCTAAAATGAAACAATTTAACTCAAACCCTTCACAAAAAAAACAAAAAAAAAACACTTTTTACTGGGCTGGGCCGCACAATGAACAGTAAAAAAAACAAAACAAAAAAAAAAAACTTTTTTTTTCGTGGCCGCCCACGAACAAAAAAAAAAAAAAAAACACGTGGACACCCCCTTTGCAGTTTCCCAACTGGTTATTATAAATAGGTATATATATATATATATATGCACATTTCCACTTTATATAATGGAACTTGACCATGGTGTAAATTAACCATGAGGTAGACCATCATATTCAAAGATGATGGTTGTGTCATTTATTATATCATACAAATTGTGTCGGTATCATTGCTCTTTACAATAAATGTCAAATTCAAGTTTGTCCTATTCCCATTCCGTAAAAGGTGAAGATATTTTTTTGGGGGTGGTGTTTCTATTTTTATCTCTTCAACTTTTTTATTTTTTATTTTTAGAAACAAATTATCTCTTCAACTTTATAGCAAGTGGGTGAAATGTATTCCCATTTGGCTTCACAAATACCTATCAATGCATTGATCTTTCACAAAATTGTGTGTTCATCATAGTGCCGTATCTTGCTCTCCTTTTCTTTTGATCGATAGTGTCAACTAGCTAAAAGAAAGTCGAGTGACAACCCAAAAGGGTTCAGGATCGAGTCTCTTTCAGAGATCTAATTTGTAACCGACCGACTTTACGTATTATTTTGTTAAGAGAAATCGATTAAAGGTCGAACATACATCTTAACTCAAAGACAAAACTGTCATCACAATTTTTTTTTATTTTATATTTTACCATTGAGGTATACATTGAATATGGAAGGATCCAAAGCTAAGAGGGCCGGGAGCAATGCCCCAATTGATGTCAGAGGTTTTTTTTGTCCGTATATAAACAATATAGTTTTGCTGTTAATAGATTATAAAAATACTCTTAATGCACCTCCATTGAGAAAATTTTATATATCCGTCACAATCCTTCATTGGGGCAACTACCTAAAAGATACTATATTTGAAGATGATTATACATTATGTATATAAGTTGCACATGGCATGAATGTGTATTATGATGATAAAAAAAACAGATTACACTCTCTAAAAAAGATTATTGTCACACTTAAATTGTGTGTGTGACTGCCAGAATGGAATGAAATTAAATTAAATGCTTGTTCATTACATTAGTTTCATAATTTCGACACGTATAAATACGAGTGAATATAAAGAATTTTCATTAAAAAAAACTAAAATGAAATTTGAACGTTTTCATTTTGTTAAAGAGTGATGATCACACAGGTCTAATTCAATCAACAAAGGGTCCATGCCCTTGAGTTAGAACTAACAATAACTTTTTGGGTTTGCATAAAAGCTTATGCATAAACAATGTAAACAAAACAAAACAAAAACAAACAAAAAAAAAAAAAAAAAAGTCGCACATTCTAACAAACATGCAATTGTGGCTCTTTTGGCACTTATAAACTCTTTTTTGTTTGTTTGTTATACTTATCCATCAATGGGAAATGGGAAATGGGAAATGGGAAATGATATCATGTTTTCACAGTCACAATCCACTAATCAAAATCCAATAGTTATAATAATGTTTATCCCATTTTTACAACATACGATATTATAAGTGAATGTCTTGAAATATAAAAACAAAATAAAAAATCTTTAAAACCCAAGATTCTTAACAAACAAACAAACAAAAAAACAAAAAAACAAAAAAAGAGGCCAGGTCAGAGTGACCAACTGTGGGGGAGCACCCACTACAAGAAAAATGAGTTTTGGCAGCGTGCAAAACAGCTATTGGCGGTGCACGGTGCAAGCTGCAAAGTTCAAAGCCGCTAAAAGTATTCGGTAATCGCGACATGCTTTGTATGCTGCTAATGTTATTATTGGCCGCTTACTTGACGTGCTGCCAATGCTTCTGTGGCAACATACGTTGTGTGCTGCTAATGCTACTTTTGGCAGCGTACTTTCCGCACTACCAAAACGATAAATATATTAAAGGCGTCATGTATAAGCAAGCTGCAAAATCGGTTGATTTGTTACTAGCAGCGCGCACATGCAAGATGCAGATACGGTTTTCTTTTTAAAAAAAATAAATTTACACAGTACACACATGTTCATCGGTATAAAATGAAAACCATTTGCATAATACGAAGCGTACAGAAAATATTTTCAACTATACACAACTCATTATTAAATCAATTAATTAAAGCCACAACAATAGAAATACAAAATCCAACACATTGGAAGAAAAACTAGGACAATACATTAAAAAACAAATTCGCCTTGGCGTATCAACTTTTTACTAAATCCAACACATTGAATTAAGAACTATGACATAAAAGGAACATAGCTAGCAGAGCATTTCATACTGCCCCCATTAGTATACCAAAGTACTTAAAGATTCACCTCCAAATGATTCTCAAGATGGGTCTGAATCCACTAGAAGCAACACATATCAAAGGGAACGGAGAATGGACTTTGTGGCAATCCTGACGAGGAGTTTTATGGACGCTTATCAGCAAACAATGGTCTCATTTTTCAATTGAGATGAATCTTCGAACCTTACGCAAAAGAGAAAAGAAAATGAAAAATACGTTTCACCAGACATACCAATTCAATTCTGATTTTTTTACATAAATAGAGCAGAGTTCGTCAAGTCTCATAAAGCATAAACATCAGGTAAACTAGCACAAATTAGACTATTCAAAGAAAACTTTACTAATTTAATAATATAAAAAAAGTTTTAGAAAAAAAGAGACTTCTCACAGAAACAATGTTGACCAGGGTTGGGGTGGGGGAGATCCTAGAAGTATTTATGGTTATTATCTAATTCCATGGTATGTAAAAGTGACAAGGGTTGGGGTGGGGGATATTGCATTTGATATGCTCAATCATCAAATATATAACAACTCCTGCCACTGTCATCATTTAAAGCCTTCAACAAAGCAATAGTTCATCTAAAAAAATAATACTTCATGAAAGTCGGAGCATGTAATAAAAAAGAAAAAGAGCAGGAAAAGCAAAATCAATGAGTTAAGTCCACATAACTGTCATTTTTCAACACTAGCGACATAACAAAAAGAGTAAGACCTTAAGAACATCATGGTATTCTACACGAAACAATAAACAGACACACAAAACCTCAAGTTTCAAAAGAACGTGAATATCTATCCACACACAAAAAAATCAAGAGGAAACTATCAGCAAAATCAATTTCACATAATCTGAAGATGTAGTATAGCAAATTGGCAAACAAATTATTGCAGAACAACCAAGAAAAGTATAATCAGCTAACTCAAAAATAAAATTGAATGATTTGAACTAATCAACCTGTGGATGCCCTGTAGACATCGGAATCCTTGTATCACGAACTGTATCACAGCTAAAATGTACAAAAATAGAGCCAAACTTGAAACTACAGTATATTTCCTAAAACAAAATGCATAAGTGTTGGTGTTACCCTCTATTGTAGTGAAAGTCTATAAAAGTCAAGCATACCTTTTGCCACCTTTGAGAATAAAATTCGTTTACAGCTAGTCTCATTTCACCGTATGTCAATGGAGAGACCCAAAACGCCTACTTCAACCAAACGGGCATAGAGGCTGAAATGAAGCAAATTCTCTGTTACTTTCTTTTTTATAACGTAACTTAACGTCACAACGTATGAGATGAAAGATACAAAAAAAAACCTTAAGTCTTGATATAATGAAGCCACCGAAAATGAAGGAATATGTTTACGAGAAACTAGTAGCTGCATTGTAAGCAACAAAATTCCGGGTGATGGATGCTTACAAACGGAACATGGACATAGATGTTAAGTGAACAGAAAATAGCAGAATCCACTGGCGGAAGAACCTATCAAATATTATTCTTTGTTAGTTAGCAACTCAAGAACAATAGCAGTGGCTGGATCAGTATCATGTTAGATCTTCGACTTGGTACAAAGTTCACATATAATAATTTGCATGGATTAGATCAGTTGTTTCCATCCTTGTGCACAAAAACACTGTCATCGTGATAGATGCAAGTGTAAAGAGCTGCAAGGAAGTGTCTAGATAAGTGTAAATGTTACGAAATAGCAAAAACAACCAGCTGGGGTTGACATCAGTTAAGTATGAACTGGTGATAAAAGGATTAGCATGAGCAAAGGTTGCAAACCTGGATAGATTTTAAAACATAGACAAATGAGTTCCTCTTCATGAGAAGATATTCTCAAGATAAACTAGCCTTAATCAGAGACCACCTTGTCAGTGAATACGTACTGAAACTAATGGCATCATTATGATTCTTCGACTCTACTAATGGCATAGAAAGTTGTTCCTTAAGTATCTCTCCGTACTCCGATTCATTAAACTTTATTGAGAACAAATGTATAGAATGGTAACTGTAGGTATCTTGACTACCATGCCAATAATGCGCCTGATCATTTCTTGAAATGATCTGTCAGTACGATATTTAGCATGCATAGCTCTTGAAAACAATCAGAAACGAACAAACATAAAATATGATTACCTCCTGCAAGACACTCCTTTCTTTTCAGGACACATCCACAACTCTCAAAAAAGTCCAAAACTCTTTCTCGGGGTCCATGGTAGACAATCTTTGCCTCTGCCAGCAAAATAATGTCATCAAAGAGATCAAATGCTTCTGGTGGAGGCTGAAGAATCGAAACAACAAACAAGTATTACACAATCAGGTAACTCTTTGGACTATACCTACTATACCTACATCCATCAATTTGAGACAATCATTGAGTTTGTTCTCCATCTTTGCAATATGTCTGGGAAACCAATATCCAATATCCCCAGGCGAATGTGTAGCCAATGTACTACACAATCAGATAACAATTTGAAAAATAGAAAAACAGAATTTCATCTTGTTTAGTCTCTATTTACCATTATAAAAGTTATTTCATCACCTGAATTGATTGTAAGGTAGTTATCAAGTGATAAAGACCATTCTCCAAATATGACCAATCGTTTTCTTCACGGCTGCTCACAAATAAAGTACCACCGGACTTTAGACTATCATCGGATTGACATCTCAAGTTGTTTCCCTCTACACCTAGAAATTTCGTTCATCGTAGCAAAGCAATAACAGGAAATCCAGAAATTTTTGAAACACTGAAAAGCCTTAATCGACCGGCAACAAAAAGAAAAAAAAATATAATAGTTCTTGTATATTTAAGTTAATGCTAAGAGAATTAATCAAAAACTTAATTAAGGAAGTGGGGTGTAAACCCATGCCTGAATAGTAGGTGCAGAAGCAGAACAAGGATATACGGTAGAAGCAAAAAGGCTGCTACGTCGGGAAAGTCGTCACTACTCCAAAGGGAGAAATTTACCAAGAAATAGTTGCGCAGGGCTTGAAATCGACTAATTAACCTCCATGGCGACCGAATCCCGTCGGACAGCAGCGACTACAGAGAGCTCAATCGAAGGATAAAGGGGAACGAGTTTTTTTTTAGGTTTTGAGGAAGAGGGATTTTGATTTAGCGCGTGATTTTTTATCTTTTCACTTTAACCGGGGAATGTCCAAAATCGCGGGAGAAGGAAAAATTAAATAAAAATATGGGTCAAAATTTTGTCGACATGTAAACTCCTGCTGCTAATAGATAATCTTTCACAACGCGTACAAGCAGGCCGCAAAAAGTCCTATCAACAGCGTATTTTTGTGCACGCTGCCATAGTATAATATTAGCAGCGTAATAAGACAAGCATGCCGTAAATCCTCATATTTGCTGCATATTTTAAACGCAAGCTGCCAAAAACACGCTGCCAAAAGTCCTTTTTCTAGTAGTGACCAATCAATGATCTTAAAACCTGGGATTGATCGAGGGCCAATGAGATACGAGACGTGGGGCAGTCATGACTCAACGAGGATAAGATAGTGGAATGTGTTAAATCATGGATTTGGGACAGTTACAAGGGATAAGTCGTGGGATAATGCATGATAAAGTCATATGACTGGTGGTCGAGGACGACCTGTTTTGCGAAGGAGCGAGCTGTATTGCCGGGTCGGCTTATTGGTATTAGAGATGAGGTCAACTGGACGCGAGGTGCGACCCGAATGAGGTTGGCTTATAACGGATTGTACTTCTGATAGTCGAAGGGCCAACTATGGGCTAGCTAGTACCGATCTGGCCCACTTAACAATTGTGACCAGTTTTTGGCCAAAAAGTATACAGATATGAGTGTCCATGCATGTATATTTGTTTAACAAAACTATGTAAATTTGAGTTTTTGTCATGGTATTATTTAGCCTCATTGATTTATTTATTTGTTATTGTCATATAAAAACTAGTAGGTAGTTTGGATTTTAATATCTTGTAACATAGTATATTAAAATGAATAGACCAAAAAAAAGGAAGTATCTAGAAATGTAACATGATCATGCATGTGAAGAAGAAAAAAAGAAGTTTTTTCCAAAAAAGAAAGAAAAAGGTGTTCAATCCAAAGCATCGCATCACATCACATCACATCACATCACATCACATCACAAGCAAGAGTGTTTTATTATGTATGATGAGTAGCTAGAAACTTAGCAAAAACAGGAATGATGAGCGATCAAACATAAAAATTTCCAGGGACTCCCTTCTAGGGAACTGTCTACAATCAAACATAAAACAGTCTACTAGGGAACTGTCTACGTGGCATAAAACAGGAATGATAAAGGAAGGATAAAGGAAAATTCTATCCAGGACTTCCTACTTAGGAGAATCGCTACGCGCAAAGATCCGGACCACACAATTTCCACACACGGGACACTATGTATTCCACCTCAGGAAACTGTGTGGTCCAGATCCTGCCACGTAGGCTTCCCTACTAGGGAGTCCCTACAGTAGAAGGACCCTATAACAAAATGTTATAGTAGTAGTATATGAGTGGGACCCAGAGCAGTACTCATAATGTGAACGTGAGACGACCCCTTTTTCCAACCAATTAACAAGGGTGCATCAGAGGATCCAGGTAGGTATATCATTATTTGTCGTCGTATGCTTTGTAAATGCAATGCCGCTTTGGCTTCTTTTTATTTCCCGGAATCGGATGAATCGGAATTTTCAGATCATTCATAGAGTACTCGTGATCATCTGAATTAGAGCTCGATGATTCATCATCATCATCATCGGTATCAATATCATCATCATCATTATCGAAACCACAGGTGCATTCGTCCGAAGGGCACTCCAGTATTTTTGTGTCAGGGTTTGGGATGCAGTCACCTCCTTCACAATCATATGGATCATCCACCACATCCACGTACCCCTTTATCGAAATCATTTGATGTTGCAGCAGGAATTTCCTGTTTCTTACCTTCAAACCAACATTATTCCTTTCCACCGCTGCATCTGTTTAATTAAGTTAAGTATATACATACACATGACACATCCATATAAAATATTAATTATGGAAAATTAGGGATAAGGACACAATCTGAAATATTTTTAAGTAACAGGACAACTACATATTTTTTATAGGGAGAAGGACAACCGCATAATTTTTATAGCGAGAAGGATAAACGGTGAATCCCGAAAATCGGTAATCTAAGGTGAATCCCGAAATCGGTGAATTTCGACGGTGAATCCCGAAAATTAGTGAATTTCGACGATGAATTTTGAAAATTAGTGAATTTCGACGGTGAATTTCGTCAATTGAATTTAAACAAATGAATTTCGAACACAAGTGAATTTCGACAAGTGAATAAATAGTTTTTCTTTATGCAAAAGTTTCAAAAACTGTCCTTCTACTCAATCGATTGATGAAATATTTTTGTCCTTCTCCCTCATTCCCCCTATTAATTATTTACCTTTCCATTAATTAACTTAATTAAACGTACCTACTTTTGAAGAGAACGTAATTCAACAGCAATAACATCTACCTACTACAATAAAGATTTAATGAAATACGTATTACACGCACCGGCAGCATCTACTTTTGAAGAGAAGGATGATGTCGTCTGCGCCTGCCCCAATTCCGGCCGTTCACCGGAGAACTGATGATCACCCGCCGGAAAGAATAAGGTGAAGAAAGCACACCATGAAAACTATAGCAAGCTTGCTCGCCATTAATTAATTAGCTAGATTAATCCGAAGCCCTCCAAATTTGATGTGCCTAATATGCATGTACGAGAATGAATTTATAGGAGCCTATAATATTATAATCCCATTATAAATTGTCTTCGAATTGGTTGTTTTAATTAATTATATTATTAAACAAATCCAGTTGATGATACTTAACATTACACCAAAGTCCATAAAAGAATCTTTTATAATATTGATGCCATCAACCCCATGAAAAATAAAGACAAAGTTGAATCTTTTATAATATTGATGCCATCAATCCCATGAAAAATAAAGACAAAGTTTTCTTCCCCCACTTTTTTATGGGTATTTTTTCCCTGTAAATGATACTTTTTATATAAATCCACTTAATTTTACGATCAATATCATCTTGTAGTTGTGAGTATTACTATTTTCATTTTACAGACATAAAAGTTGTGGTAAGATAACATGTTATAGATTTTAGGGGTAAGGGTCCAAAAGGACACAAAATAGACTTAATTAAAAGCCAAATAGGACACTAAGAAATCTTATTTGGTTATAAGGACACAAATTAGATACATAGACTCAAATACCCTTAATGAAGAAAATTTTAAAAAAAAAAAGAAAATAGAAAAAACTGCAGCTTTGGTCGTGCGCTTATTTGGGAAGAAATAAAAGAAAAGAGATGACGCCGAAACTGTTGTTGTTTTGTATTGTTTTTTTTTCTTTTTTTTTTTTCTATAAAAAAGTTTTTTTTCCTTTCCGGTGACCATTGCATTGACCACCCCGATGCAACGACAACCTCGATGCAGAGACACCGCGATAAATTGACACTGCGACGCAAAGACACCGCGATCAAGTGACACCGCATTGCGAGACACGCGCGACGCAGACATCGTGATATTATGACATTTGACAATGCAAAGACACCGCGATACAGAGACATCGCGATAAAGTGACACGGCGATGCACGAGACACCGCGATGAAATGACATCGTATTGCAGAGACACCGCGATTAAGTGACACCGAGATGAAGAGACACGACGATGAAGTGACACTGCGATGCAGAGACACCGCGATGCAGAGACGCCGCGATGTAGAGACACTTCGATGAAGTGACACCGCGATGCACTGAAACCGCGATGCAGTGACCACCCCCGATGCAGAGACACCGCGATGTAGAGACACCGCGATACATTGACCACCCCAGGTCCATTAACTACCCCGATGCATTGACCACCGTGATGCAGTGACACCACGATATATTGACCACCCCAGATCCATTGACCACCAAGATGCAGTGGCCACCCAGATGCAGAGACACCACGATGCAGTGACCACCCCCGATATAGAGACGCCTATAGAGACGCCGCGATGCATAAACACCTCGATGCAGCGACACTCAAATGCAGTGACCATCGCGATGCATTGACAACCGCGATGCATTGACCACCCTCAATCTATTGACCACCGCGATGCAGAGACACCACGATCAAGTGACACCGCGATGCATAGACGCCGTGATGAAGAGACACTTTGAAGAAGTGACACCGCGATCCAGAGACACTTCGATGAATTGACACCGCGATGCAGTGACCACCGCGATGCATTGACCACCTCGATGTAGAGACACCGTGATGAAGTGACACCGCAATACAGAGACACCGCGATGGATTGACCACCGTATTGCAGAGACACCGCGATGAAATGACATCGAGATGAAGAGACACGGCGATGAAGTGACACCGCGATGCAGTGACCATCCCCGATGCAGAGACACCTCGATGAAGTGACACCGTGATGCATTGACCATCATCAATCTATTGACCACCGTGATACAGTGCCCACCCCGATGCAGAGACACTGCGATGCAGTGATACCGCGATGCAGAGACACCGTAATGAATTGACACCGCATTGCAGAGACACCGCGATGCAGAAACACCGCGATGCAAAGACACCGCGATGAAGTGACACGGCATTGCAGATACACCGCATTGTAGAGACATCTGAAGTGACACCACGATGCAGTGACCGCCCTAGATGCATAGACACCGCGATGCAGTGACCACCCCAGATGCAGAGACATCATGATGAAGAGACACCACAATGCAGTGACCACCCCAGATGCAGAGACACGGCCATGCAGTGACCACCCTCGAAGCAGAGACACCCGATGCAGTGACACCGCGATGCAGAGACACATTCGACGATGCAGAGACACGGCGATGCAGTGACCACCCCGATGCAACGACCACCTCGATACAGAGACACCACGATAAATTGACACCGCAACGCAAAGACACCACTATCAAGTGACACCGCATTGCAGAGACACTATGGTGCAGTGACATCACGATATTATGACATTTGACGATGCAAAGACACCACGATGCAGAGACGTCGCGATAAAGTGACACCGCGATGTAGAGACACCGTATTGACCACCGCGATGCATTGACAACCGCGATGAAATGACATCGTATTGCAGAGACACCGCGATGAAGTGACACCTAGATGAAGAGACAAGGCGATGAAGTGACACCGCGATGCAGAGACATCACGATGAAGTGACACCGTGATGCAGAGACACCGCGATGAAGTGACACCGCGATGCAGAGACAGCAGGATGAAGTGACACCGCGATGCAGAGACACCGTGATGAAGTGACACCGCGATGCAGAGACACAGCGATGAAGTGACACCGCGATACAGAGACACCACGATGCACTGACAACCACGATGCAATGACCACTGCGATGCATTGACAACCGTGATGCAGAGACATCGTGATGCAGAGACACCCTGATACAGCGACCACCGCGATGCATTGACCACCGTAATGCATTGACCACCCCTGATGCATTGACACCACGATGCAGACACCGCAATGAACTGACACGCATTGCAGAGACACCGTGATGCAGAGACATCGCGATGTTATGACATTTGACGATGCAGAGACACCGTGATGTAGAGACATCGCAATGAAGTGACACCGCGATGTAGAGACACTGCGATGCATTCACCACCGCGATGTAGTGACCACCCCCATTGTAGAGACACCGCGGTGCAGAGATGCCGCGATGCAGAGACACCGCGATGCACTAACAATCGCAATGCAGTGACCACCGCGATGCATTGACCATCTCGATGCAGTGACATTTGATTTTTTGTTCATACAACTTTATTTCTGAAAATCGAAATTTTCTTCATAAAATCGACCCGATGCTGTGACATGTAAAGATGAAGTGTCATGTGATTGATGCATTGACATTTGACGATGAAGTGACATGTGAATTAGGGTTGTAAGTAAGCCGAGCTACTTGTGAGCTACTCGTACTCGACTCGCAAGAGAGTTTGACTCGATTCGGTTTTTTTTTGGTTCGAGCTGCTAGAATAATTAACCGAGCAAATCTCGAGTTTTAATATATAGTAATCGAATACCTCGCAAGCTAATCAAGCTTCGTTAAATAATTATATTTAATAAATTGTTATAAAATATTGTTTTTTGTAATTCAAATAGTATTATTCAAGTCGAGTATTAGACGAGTCGAGCTCGATCTTGATATATTTTATTAAAAATTTAATGAATTCTAAGAAAATAATTGAGCTTACGAGCCGGGTCGAGTTATATCGAATACTTAGTGAGTCGAATTCGATCTTGTCTTTTTATTGCTCGATCGAGCCCAAACTTTTTAAGTCAAGTTAAGCTCGAGCCATAGGTAGTATCGACTCGACTCGGCTCGATTACAACCTAATGCGAATGACACTACACTTATTTTACAAAGTTACCAAATTTGTGTATCAAATTGCATATAAAGTGACATCAATGTCACTGCATCAATTCTCTAATTGTAAATGCTGTGACATCGATGTCACTGCACCAATTTATTCCAAATCAGAGACAAAGGCAAACTATTTACAAACTCGATTTGGGGAGAGGGGGATATGATTCAGTGAATTCTAAAATCTGAATGAAAACAACTCAAGAATATGATTGCACACAAGCTCTCTTGATATGCAATTATAGATCAATCAATTGATACTGATCAATAAATTTCAGATGTTAAATACCTCATACGTTCTTTGTTAATAGAACAAAAAAAAGGCAAATTTCCAGTTTACCGGCGAACTGGGAGGGCATTCTTCAATCTTTCAACGAGATGAGGCAATGTCCTGATGCTATCTTGTATCGATTGATCAACACACGACTCCAAATACCTCATTGAATCGCTTCTGTTCTGTTGGAGTTTAGATGTTTCAAATTTGTCTTGGCAGACCATCAATGCTCTGTTGAGTCGTTCCTGAAATTTCGCCATCTCGGACTCGACAAGGTTCTAGCCTGAAGAATAGGAACAGTGCAATGCTCCATATAATAATTGATCTCGTCTTGCTTCTTACTCCTATCAAAGCATTTATATGCGCACCTAAAATACACTTGCTGCAACGTGAAATTGATAGGGTCCTGGACAGAGGAAAGCTGGGATTGAGCAGTTGTGTTATATATACGAAAAAAAGGGTTTGAGAAAAAAAGAGAGTAATTATTGGAATGAAGGAGGAATTAAAAATGAAATTAAGGTGACTGACTGAACTTATATTCATCAAGAGATGGATAGCCAAGAACAACATCATCCAATTTCCCCGCATCACCTTAAAATCAGCAGCAATACGTGCCCCTATTCATTCAAAAGCATAAAACCACCCAACCCCAATTTCCCTTAAACTATTCTTCTTTTTATGCAAATTACAGAAAAGCCAATGCCCACATCATTTGATAATGGAAGTCACCACCACCAAACCACCAAAACACCGCCTAAACTTGAAATCATCCATAGCACGGCTTCTAAGAACAAAGATCGACCTTTCGAGTGCCATTCACACATTTCGCAACTTGAATTTGTTATGCCCACAACTTGAATCAAAGAGTGTTCAAGAGCCAATCCTTCCTACACCGAGTTCTCTCCGTAAGGAATGTCGTTTTCCGTCGTCGGCAAGCTTCCATCACCACCACAGCTCCGTCGACATAGTTGCTTCCAAGACCAACCGCGCTTTCATACACACTTAAACCACAACAATCCAATTCCCACAGAAGTAGAGGACAGCAGCTGCATCAATTCATTATTTTTATGGATTACAAAAAAGCTGCGATTAAAGACAAAAACACACACACGCACAAAAATATGCTCTCTTCAATAAATTCACGAAATCGAGAGCATTTAGCAGTCGACCGACGCTTCTTCAAATCGATGCTGCACAACTAGAAACTAGCAAGCGTGGTGATTTGGGGATTATACAGAGAGCAAAAGCTAATAAGGACCGGGATCAGAATTAAAGAGAATCGGGGAAGAAGGAAGCGAGGTTGAATCGAGGTGTGGAGGTGAGAGCAATGGTGGTGGTAGAGTCGCCGTTCCTGATAACTATTCCGGGAAAAAGATTAGAAGAAATAAGGGAAAAGAGGAATGATGCGGGGTTGAAAGGGGGTAATTTAGGAATGTTACAGAAAATGTGTCCTTATAACCAAATATCTTTCAAGCGTGTCCTAAGTGCCTAATTAAGTACTGAAACTAGTCCTTATAAACAAATACCCATAGATTTTATATACCAATCATTATTTTTTTCGGTGGTCGAATCCATGTTTGGGAAACATCTAAATATATACATGCATATACGTTGTACATACATGCAATTTGATCACATAAGACACACACACATAATTAATGTATCCTATTATATATTTTCAATCAAAAAACTGTCAATTGATCCGATTCGGCCAATTGACCCGCTCCACGACCCGGTAGAGATAATATTTATTTTCCGGCAAAAAAAAATAACGATTGTGTAATGTCTCAATCAAAAAATGTCTCAAAGTTTCTCCGTACAATCAAGATATTAACGACTTTTAATTTTCAGAAATTCTTTTGAATAGTTTTTTCATAAGCTATCTGTGAATTATTAATGTCTCAAAGTATTCGAACAGAAAAAGCTAGGGTTTGAAGGTGAATCTCTGTTAATTTTGCTCTTTTCATGCCAATTTCAAACCTTTATTGATTTTTGGAGACATAATATTTCTTCAAAGTGAATCTGTGTTAATATTGATCTTTTGATGCTAATTTTGAACATTTAATGATTAGACAATGTAATTGAAGAAAGGTGAAATGGGCAGGGAGTGGCATCAAAAGATGGTTTCTTTTTATTTTTCCAATCTCCCGGAGGTTTGGGTTGCAAAGGATTGTTCGGAGGTTTTTCAGGCGTATGGACCGGTATTGGATGTCTTCCTGCCGGTGAAGAAAAATAAAGAGGGGCGGAGATTCGGTTTTGTTCGCTTCCCTTCTGGGAGTGATATTCAAAAGTTGGAGGAAAAGTTGAGTGCCATTTGGATCGGTTCCTTTAAACTTCGAGTTAATGTTTGTAAATTTGAGAGAGTCGGTCCCTCTTCCTACTCTACATCTGCTAAGATGAAGGGTAACAATCCTCATACTTCAGTTCCTTCTAAAATTTTGCAGATGAACTTCACAGAAGAAGTCTCTAATAATAAAGAGTTTTCGGTTTCGGGGTCTCCTTCGTTGCATTCTGAGGTTCATCCTTTGGTTGTGAGAAATATTGATGGTGAGTATTTGGAGTTATTTTCATGGCCATCAGAAGAAAGGTGGTTGAACAGATGCTTGGTAGGTGAACTTAATGACAAAAGTTTCTTCAACCGATCATAATGCTTTTTTTCCTTCCCTTCAACACCTACCGGAATTTGTTTGTGCTGAATCGCCGGGATATCACAAAAACAATGTCAAGTTTCTCCGTACAATCAAGGTATTAACGACTTTTAATTTTCAAAAATTCTTATGAAAAAATTCATAAGCTATCTGTGAATGATTGTGTAATGTCTCCAAGAATTCGAGCCTGAATTTGTTTGTGCTGAATCGCCGGGATATCACAAAAACAATGTCAAGTTTCTCCGTACAATCAAGGTATTAACGACTTTTAATTTTCAAAAATTCTTTTGAATAGTTTTTTCATAAGATATCTGTGAATGATTGTGTAAAGTCTCAAAGAATCCGAACAGAAAAAGTTAGGGTTTGAAAGAGTCGGGTGATCTTTGCCTGGTTAGCTTATAGGCAGCCACAGTTGCTACTGTTGGATGAGCCGACTAACCATTTGGATATCGAGACGATCGATTCGTTGGCTGACGCACTGAATGAATGGGATGGTTTGGATGAGCCGACTAACCATTTGGATATCGAGACGATCGATTCGTTGGCTGAGGCACTGAATGAATGGGATGGTGGTTTGGTACTGGTTAGTCACGATTTCAGGCTGATAAACCAGGAAGCTCATTAGATATGGGTTTGTGAAAACCAAGCGGTGACACGTTGGGGTGGAGACATCATGTCCTTTAAGGCACATTTGAAGCAAAAAGCTGGTTTATCTGATTAAAAAGGTTGATTTGATTTGCTTTGATTTGAATTCCTCAAGTGAGGATGGAAAATGACGACTATGAAAAACGTTGGGGAGAAGGAAGGTAAGGAGTGGTTTTCTTCAATGCATTAATTAATAGCAGTATGATAAATACAGTCGATAATTTTCTGTTTAAAAAAAAAAAAAAAACAAAAACAAAGCAATAAAAGAGAAACATGAAAAACCAGAGAATTTTCAGGGGCCGGCCCCGGGGTTTGCTTTTATTTTCATCTCCATTCAAATTCCAAAAAATCTTATGGATATTAACATTGTTTGTTGTTGTTGTTTTTGTATTTAATTTTTGAATCTTATGGATTTCATAGCTCTAATGTTTTTTTTAACCGTCTTTTTTTGTTGTTGCTGTCTCTGAATCATCACCAACTTGCATTTGATTGGATTTGTTTTTTCAATGTTTTATGATTTGAATTTGTTGAATGTAATGTATGCCAATGTGTTCTCCTTATTTAGGAGAGATGCGACCAAATGTTGGATTACATCAAAAGGCTTAAGGACTGCATTAAGTGGTTCCAACAGCTTGAAGAAAGCTATGCTTTAGAGCAAGAAAATCTAAAAGATTTGTTGGAATTTGCAGGGAAGAAATGTAGTGACATAGGTGCGGCTTTGTTAGCTTTTCATATTCTCTTTTATTGATGTAACTTTTTTTTTTTTGCTTTTAACGACTCTAATCTTATCCCTTGAGATGTTGATGAAGGCCAAGGAAGAGGAACTGAACTCTGTTATTATGGAGTTAAGCAAAAATAACAAAGCAATAAAAGAGAAACTTGAAAAAACAGAGAATGTTAAACAGGTCACTCTTCTGGAAGAGAAGTGTATTGATTTTAACGTTTCGTGTCTGCTTCCTGTAGGCGTATTTGTTGTTTTGTTAGTAATTTCCTAACTGAATGACCAGGAAGCTTTGGATTCCTATACTAGGGAGAAAGAGGCCAGAGCTACAACTGAGAGATTGTAAGCATCACTCTCGGAATATCTTAAGAGAGCACAAATAGATATTGCAGGTGGCAATCAGAAGGTATTGCAGTCCATGAGTTAGCCAACAAATTAACTGCTTACTATTCATTTGTTAGCCATGTGTTGAATAACGTGGGGTCATGTTTTGATTGCTTTATCATTGTTTAGAATTCTGATTGTCAAGTGCTGGAGTTTTTTTTTTTTTATAATAATTTTTAATAAATCATTCAATCTCCATTCAAGTTGCAGATGGGTTATCTTTATTTGTGCGTCAAATGGATATTCAATCGGTGGACGAATCAGTTTACCACCGTTTTCGGCGAGAGGTTTTTTTTTTCTTTTTTCTTTTTTCTTTTCTATAGCCTGAAAAAGTATATTGATTTTCAGGGGCAGGCCCCGGGGTTCGCTTTTATTTTCATCTCCATTCAAATTCTAAAAAATCAGTAGGTGGAGGTAAGCAATCTACCAATGTCAAAGACAAGGGTTCAGATATTTGAGCATTGTTGTTTTATTTTATTTTTTTGAGCAGCGGTGGTGTTTTTTTCCTTTCTATAATTTGTTTTCTCACAATTTCATGTCTTTATTTTATTTAGGACTTGGAGGACTAAAAGGCCTAAACCTACGGTATGTTGAGCAAGTTTGTAGAAGTTATTCAACTTTATTTGTTAATTGAAACGAAAACTTTGCAATGATCTCTGCTTTTGGTACTTTTGTTCACAGATTTATTGGCAGTTAGCTTTTCGCCTTCTGCGTATATTTCTCTTTCACCCACAAAGAATTAGTGGTTTTTTTAATACTACGCATGGTTCTTATTTCTCACTTCGTTGGGAATCAAAGAAATTAATGATTTAAAGCATAATTGTCGTACACATTTATGATAGGTTACACTTTTCTTTTCATTATTGCACAAATTAAATTTATTCTATGTTTTTATGATTAATATCATTTTTTTTATATGTTAATTTCTTTAAACACAACCTTTTTTCATAACATATTATTTTTCTTCGATGTTTATTTTTTAAATTTAACGTTCTCCGTGCATCGCACGGGTTTCATACTAGTATATCAATATATGTATATATATACACACACGCTTGACGTTTAGTTTACCCTCTAGCTAAAACTTGATTTCGAACGTATATAATACATGCACATTAATATTCCAAGGCGTGAAACCGTACGCCTTAATGCGTTTTACATAATTTATCTTGGTGTATTATATATGTTAGATATTTTTTCATAAATTATATATTTTGTGATAGTTTCGAGTTTTCCTATAGGTAGATGTTTCTGTAACAAAATGTGGTTTGAAACAAAACGAGGTTCGACCCTGTCAAGACCGAAGAGTTATAGCTCTTGGCTGAAGTGGAGTGTTTGTTTGTTTTTTGTTAAGGAGATAATCATTCAATTCATATGTTTATCTGCCTATAAAAGGCACTCGTGCTTGCACGGAAAATTTATTCGAAACACGGCATCATCAGATTTGTTATGACGGATGGAGATAACTTCAGATGCAAGAAAATAAAAACAGATGCAATCAAACGCAAATAATCAAAGGAGATAACAGAAAACAAGAATAACACAGATTTAACGTGGAAAACCCCTCTCAAAGTGAGAGAGATAAAAAACCACGGACAGAAAAGAGATATTTATTATTATGCACTGAGTTACAGATTTCACAAAGAAAAAGAAACTAATAAAAATTGTCAATCCATAAGAAAATGGAAACGCCGACAAAGTCATGAAAATCCGTAAAGAGTAGTTTGTCTAAAACCATTAATTGTAAGAGGTTGTTTCTATTCAGAGGGCAGTTTGGGCAAAACTGCTCTGGCAGTAGCAGGATTGCTCTGCTTTTGGGGGCTTCTTGGCCCATGACTTTTGGGTCTGGGATTAGGGTCGGGCCTGACAAATTTTATAGGATTCAATTTGAAATGAAATTAAACAACTTTATACATCTTAAATTTATTGTTGAGGGATGCTACAACCACAATCAAATTGACACAACCAACAACGGGAAATACAAATTAATTCCTAGGGAGATGAAGAACCCTCGCGTCCTCAGCCAAAATAGTCGCAACGTTTTCTGGAGGCTCCTCAACTCTGGCAACAACCCCCCCATAATAATCCATCTGTTGCCCATTCCTAGCCATCTGATCCGCGGCTCTATTGGCTTCTCTCTGCTTAAAGCTTATCTTAACATCAATTCCACACTCCAGCATAGCACCAATATCATCGATGATAGCAAGGCTCTCTTCATTTCTACTCCTGGTGTTGATAGCCAAAACAGCAGTCAGGGAGTCGGACTCCACCCACAGAGCACCAACCCCATAATCCTTCGCAATCCAAATAGCTTCCTTAATGGCCATCAGCTCTGCAAGGAATACAAAATTCCTTCCCATTGCTCCCATAAAGCCCCTGATCCATCTTCCCCCTTCATCTCTGAAAACCCCTCCAATAGCAATCCGCCCCTTCCCATCTTCATCAGGATCAATGCAGCTGGCACCGGTGTTAACTTTTATCCATCCAGAAGGAGGTGGAGACCAAGCACTCCACTGACTTTCCTGATGAACAAAAGAAATCAAGTTAGTTAATTAAAAACATAAATAAATTAATTTTATGCGCAACTTTGGTCTGCTACAGTTTCTTCCAAACATTAGGACTGATATCACTATTACCTTCCTCAGAAAACAGAGCAAGGTAGCCAGTTTTGGTTGTATACTTACCACAAGGATGTCTAGGCCATATCCTGCAATCAACATCATCAGCTGTGAGGGGTTTGACAAGTTTTGATACGGGCCTTGACTCGAGATGGCAGACGTCTCAGGTTGGCTTGCTGTTGCCAAGTCTGTGTTGATGCTAGAATTATGCCCCATTTGTTGTAAATTAAAAGGAACAGCTTGCTGCCCGGCATTAAAGAGAAAAGGAAGTTGTTGGCCTTGTGTAGCAACCATAGCAAACACTGAGGGGTCAAACATGTTTTGTCCAAATCCAGCAGAAGGCCAAGGGGTAGATCCTGGTCCTGCACCAAAACCTGGATGCATAGTTGGGAAAACAGGATTCTGAGGCATACTTGCTGGATTCATACCAATTTGCTGTCCAAATGCTGCTAATCCATTCTGCATATTCATTTGGTTAAGCATCTGTGGATTCACCTGTCCTAACCATGGTAAGGTGTTATTGGTCGGAAATCCAGCAACACCCGTACTCTGAGGTGGTTGAAAAGGGATACCATTTGCCACAGCAGATTGCATAGTGAAACCAGGATTCTGTCCAAATGGAAAAAATGGTGGCGTAAATCCAGGCCGAATGTTTGAATAATGTCCTATGCTGGATGAACATTGATCATTATTACCTAAATTCATCTTTGAAAGAACTATATGTGGGGGAACAGGATGCCGGTGATTCTCAATCACTTGATTACCTTGACCTACATTTTGTCTAGGAGCATGATCGCGTTTCCAGTTCCCAGACTTAATTTTCAGTTCCCTTCTATCCATTTTCTTGTTTTTGACGTTCTCGTGATTATTGCCCTGATTTTTCATCTTGAGCATTTTCCAATGTTCAACCTCCTTTTCATCATCTGAAAACTCTTCGTCCGATATTTCTTCATCATTCGTACCAGATGCATCATATGCTTTCGCATAAAGGCTTTTGTCATGAACGATATGATTTGCAAATTCCGGAACAAAAGATACTGAATCACCAGGTTTGAGTCCGCTTGGGACTTCACTTTCTGAATTGTGTCTTATTATATAGTAGGGATTCTTCACTGGACCAAAAGTTTCATCCACAATACCTAGAGGACTTCTAGTCTGAGTTATCCACAGAATGGATCCTTCATTAAGAGGATTATGCTTTTCGACACCTTCTACAATGACTTGAGCACCAATTATCTGAATCATATAAAAGTTTGCATTATAAGTATCTTCTTGCCTCCATACTAAAAGCACTACGAAATTACAACCAAAATTAAATAAAAAACAAATAGGCCTTTATCTTATGCAGCCATCTTCAGTGAAACTTACAGAAAGAACAACTCCCATAGGCACAGTTTGGTGGTGTGGTTGTAATGTCACAGTCACTGGAGGAACCGGAGGGAGAACCTACAGCAGGAATGACAACAGAAATAACAAAAAGTACTCGCAAGTATATTAGACAAGAAACATGGAAACAGAGTAAAAGTAAACTTTTCTTGTGTCATAGTTAAGGGTATTATAAAAGAAAACCGAAATAATCTTTGCTTTCAAAACATAGACACAAGATATGTTAATCTGCTCATCAAATTAAGAGCAACAGAGCAAAGCACAAAACAGAAGAGCATTTTCCTAGTTTCAACAAATCATACAGAACCCCTCAAGGAAAAGAAAAAAAACACACACACACACCCACAAATCATACAGCATGAAAAAGAGGCCAATTTCATGAATCCTTGCAAGCATTATGCAGAGATTCCTAGCAATAGCTATATCTTACAACTAGTATTTGCTTAAAATTGTACTGTAGTAAAGAAACAATACACACAAACTTTTATGGATAGAGCATCCAGTTCAATCTGGGCAGGCAACAACAGCTTTAGCAATGAAAGGCCAAGCACCAGTAGCAATGAAGCCACAAGAATTACCGTAAGTTCGTTATTGGATGTGATTGGCCTAAAGACGACGTTTCCACCAAGACCATCTTCATCATCTTCATCGCTACTCCAAGGAACCGTCTCGTCAATATCATAAACCTCAAAAGGGTTTTCTTTCGAACCATGAGACGCCATAGAAGTAAATGATACAGGCCCCTCTTCGATTAAGTCCCCTA
Source organism: Gentiana straminea (assembly GCA_036785695.1). Classification (NCBI taxonomy): domain Eukaryota; kingdom Viridiplantae; phylum Streptophyta; class Magnoliopsida; order Gentianales; family Gentianaceae; genus Gentiana; species Gentiana straminea. The sequence goes on from JAVUPR010000348.1 coordinate 2,577,795, forward strand.
TACAATCAAAGTTAAGCAGAGAATCAACAAATGCTATTGTAGCCTACTTAAAGGCCTAATGATTGTAAATGAGATCCTTATCGAAGCTATTAGCCTAATAAACACACAACTTACAGCTCAATAGAGTTTAACCTTTTTCTTCTTTAGCTCCCGCTTTCTTGTTCATTACAGCTGCAGATGAAGCTTCAGAATCAGAGAGGCCTGGAAAAAAATGGAGACCTTTTTTAGCTTCTTCAGAGGTGGGACTGTGCAGAAAATCCACCATGTTCAAGTAACGAAATTAGGGTTTCGCTTGCAAACTCATTGCCATTGGCAGCGCCACCTTCCCCCCTCCCTCTTTTACGAGCACCTCGGTACTCTATTGCCGGAAAAGTTTCTGATTCCTAAGCGAATGGGAATCTAAAGGTTTTCCAGGAGCTAGGTGAATAGACTATTTGCTTTAATTTTATTTTTTTGAAGGGAGATTAATTGCTTTTATATATACTACTATATATATCTTAGCTGAACTAGAAGATGTAAAAAAATAAAAAAAAATGGCCCCAACTATGCTTTTTTTTTTTTGGTTACATTTAAGAGCAACCCCAATGGTCGCCCCTAATCACATCCTCCAGACACATCGTTTTCCGTTTCAGTTACACTTTTTTATCACCCAAAAAAAAATTCACTCCAATAATCAACCTCTATACAACCTCCAATAAACAACTTTTTCTTATTATTATTATTATTATTATTATTATATTATTATATCATTATTATATGCAACCAACTTGCAGCTTTTAGAAAAAAAAACAAAAACTTGCAGCTTTTCTCCCTTATCAGCTCCTTGAAATGTTGAGGGGAGGGTAAAGAAAATTATCGGGACAGGGGTATGTTGGCAGGGCCGGCCCTATGCTAAGGCCGGCGAGACCCGGGTCTTAAGCCCAATTGTGTCGGAGGGCGCTAACGTGCATACGTTTAAAAAGAAAAAAAAATCGTGCAGATTTAATCCGATCCAACCTAATATAATATGTTAATTTTTTTTTTTGATAAATGCCTAATTTTTTTTTACTCTAATTGATAAAGGCCAAATAAAAAAATTTACTTGACCAAAAAAAAAAACAAAGATATATACAAACAAGTTTTTTTGTTTTGTTTTATGACTTTATCTATATTATTAATTTATTATATATATTATATAAAAAAAAGCACACACAAAAATAAATAAAACAAACAAAAATAGAGAGAACTCATTTTTCACTCCTAATTTCCGACCCTCCCCTTCAGTCCTGTCTTCGTTTCCCCAGCTCCCCTGCCGCTTGAGCTGTTGAATTTTTTTTATTTTTTATTTTTTGTTTTCCATTCCTTCTTTCAATTTCTCATTCATAAATGATAAATTTTATTCTCAAATTCTCAATTGAGAAGAATATGGTTAATAAAATTGACAATTATACTTTGATTAGTGATTTCGTCTCTAATTGTGTTGCAAGAGCGATCTTGAAATAGTAATATGTAAGTATGTTTTATGTATACGTATGAATTTGGTTTTTTGTTTAAATACTTTAGAAAACACTATTTTGTAGGCGTGTTTTGAGACTATCAATAATGTTAGAAAAATGTGATAAAACAAACAAAAATGAATGATCTCCAAAGACGTATAAAGCGTTTCTTTAAAGAGATGTTTTAAGATATCTCGGTATTAAACGGAAATACTACTTTAAAACACAATATGTTTGTACTGATGATGCTTCTAAAAAAACTTCATTATCTTTCACACCGAATGCTGATGTCTCTCTATATATAGACAACGAAAAGATATTGTACTTCTTCACGAAAGAACAAACCAGTTCGTCTTCAAAGGATGTGTCCCAATGAACATGCACAACCGAAATGATGTGTCCCAATAAAAAATTTCTTCTACGAAATGGTGTGTCATTCGCATAGGTTCGTTTAGGTTTCGGGGCGTTGCCCCCGAGCCCCCACAGTGTGCAACAACACCTTCGAACCCCGTTTCTTTTTTGCGACACCTGTCGCACTCAGTGTGCAACAACACATTCAAAACAAAAATAAAAACAGACTTTATGAATAAAATATCTAACAAATAACTTGAATTTTGTATTTACGAATGTTAAAAACGCGATAAGTATGTTTTTTCAAAAAAAAAAAAAAAAAAAAAAAAACAACTTCAACTAAAAGGCCCAATTCGGAGACTTGGTCTTGCCCAACAAATGCGAGGGCCGGCCCTGTATGTTGGGGGTCCACTGTGGCATAAAGGACCCCTGAAATTCATTTTCAAGACTGAATTGAGAGCCTACTGGGGTTGCTCTAAGGGTACTAAACGGATCCAATGATTGGTGTCCTAAACATGTAAAAAAAAATATAGAAGAAGGGGTGGAAAGTGGCATTATGGAAGATATCCCGAACAAAAAATACAAAAAGGTTCCTTCTTCACTAGCTAGCTAGGACAGAGGAGGAATATTCTCCAAGGTTCTCCTATATATTAGACCAATTAAGCAGCAGCATATGATCGAGTGACATACAAATGCTCCAGGTAAATTAAAAAAAGCACACACAAATTATCTAACAACTAACTGATAAGTTGAGAATTTAAAATGGAAATTCTTACATTTGGGTCAGCATTCTATTCGACATGTAGTTTTGCAACTTCAGGGCTTTGTATTCAGAGCACATATATGCATGCATGCAGCATTTACGGACCGACGACGACGATGACGACGACGGATATTCATCGTCAAATATTGGTAAGATAACCTGCACAAAGCTTGTGTCTTTTTCTTGTCCTCTTCCTTCTTTTCTTTGTTCAACTCAATAATAGCCTAGCCTTCTTGGATGAGTACGTTGTCACAACACAATCGGAAACTCAAAAGGATCTTTTCTCTCCCTTTCCGTTTTCTTCCCCCTCAATTACGTATACAGCAAGAGTACATGGTCTGTTAGGTCTACTCAGATAATCATCAATTTTTTTTTTTTATTTTTTACATCTGTCAGTGCAAAGAGATGTCCAAATTCAGGTTCATATATATGCTGCATTCAGTTTCTTGAATTTATATATATATATATAACCAAAGGAGTAAAAGTGACTAGGTTGTTAAAAGTTTGTGAGATTTGGTCTGTTGGATTCTCTGTATTTAGTTAGTTAGTATGCTGAGGTTTGTGATCTGTGTCTTTGTTTGAATCATTCTGATTATTCTATCATTGGAGAATTATTTCTTGAATATTAGACGATATATAATCAGAAAAATGAAGTTCCAAACACAAAAAACTTAGCACAAAACCTTAACTGATCAAAGAGCGCTACTCTTACAAACACACCAAAACGTACGGCCACTACAAGTCACACCATGTAACACACTTTTTTACACCATCAATCCTAACACGACTCATTTGATCAATACGTTATACGTCATGATTAATGGTGTAAAATTGTGTTACCACAATAACATTTCCCGTTATCGATTGGAAAAACTGACGTAAAATGTACTTCCCGTTTTAAACACTATATCCATCCCATCCACAATATATAATCAGGTTTTTCCTCATCATCAATTCATCATCGTCCTCGTTGTCATCATCATTAATGCAGTGGCAGGGGAGAACGCACTCTAGTTGATTAGTTTCTGGTTTTTTTTTTTTTTTTTTTTTTTTTACAATCAATGGATCAAGTGGTTCGGGTTCGGGTTCGGGTTCCGGATCGAAACCCGAATCTTTAAACTCATTTGTAGAAATGGTTGAATGTTGCTGCAGGTCTAATCTCATGTTTCTTACTTGCAAAACAACATTGATTTTTGCTGCGCCCACTGCCATAAATAAACATAATAATAATCAAGTAATATTTATCTATTCTAATATCTCTTCATGTAATTAATTAATTCCAAATTAAATACTGCAGCATGCATCGATTCCATGTACTTAATAAAACCGTGCCATATCTTGTGTAGCAAGAAATTAAAGGTGAATCACACATTTGAAAAAAAAGTGCTCAAATTAAAATTTTCTGCATGCATTTAATTCAAAGATGGAATATGGATTATGGAATACCCACCTGCAAGCCCGCCGGAGAAGGATATTTGCCCGGATTCCGGTCGATCGGAGAACAGATGATCACGGGAAAGAATAAGGTGAACTGGTGAAGTAGGGACACCATGAAAACTACAGCAAGCTTCCCCATCATCATCATCATTAATCTCTTATATTATATATATATATATACTAGTTAAAACGGAACTCCGTGCAACGCACGGAGTGCCCATGCTAGATGTTAACCTTAATGTCAAAAACTATTAAATATAAAAAACATTTTAACTAAAATATCACTCTACACATTTTAAGTACAACACAATATAAATGACGAAATTTAGCCGGCATTGATATTATACAACAAATTATGATGTCAATTATTTAACATGACGACAATCAGACAAATATTTTCGATTTACTTACATAGACACCTGATACAAAAAACAAAAGTTTCAAACTACATTTAACACCCATCAATAAAATACATTTACCATGGCATTAGTAAAAATTGGCCTTTATCCACACTAAAACTAACTAACGCGCGCGTACGTCTTTATAAGTTTGAACTTATTTGACGATATTAAATACGAAGAAACGTAGCATGTAACGAACCGTTCAGAACACAATTTTTAAGCACAACAATAAAAAATAAAACATTTTACGTCGATCTCCTTTCGGCAATCGAGATGGTTAATAGATCGAAAGAAAGAGGAAAAGAAGAGGTAGAGGGTAGATGGTACAGGGTAGGGGCTTAATCACTTTTTTTAATTTATGTATTTTCTCAAACACAACATAGTAATTGAAAAAGAAATCTGGGATTTTTTTTTTAAAAATCCGATGAACAGTAAATGAGCCTACGAAGCTGAAAAATAATATTTAAAAGCGGAAATAGTATTAAAATATGTATTGGAAATGTAACTACGACATATTAAAAAAATTGATTTCGACAACTGTGACATATAAATAGGAACGGATGGAGTAATAAAATATTAATATTATGTATGTTTCCTTCGTCGAGAAGTATAGCCAAATATATAAAATAAAACAAATAAAAAGAAGGGGTGCGTGGGGTTGTTTCCGATCCGTTTTTCTTCTCGGTAATGATTTTGGTGTCTATCTCGAGAGGGTTGTGTGGTTCAGACACAAAGTAAAATAATATGTACATTAATTTTTGGTGTAATGATTTTGGTGTCTATCTCGAGAGGGTTGTAGTGCTTAAGTCCGAAATTTAATTATGTAATTAAATTGAAATCGGATACATCTTAAGCACTACACACATAATAAGATTAAATTAAGGCTAATATGTAGATTTAAAAAAATTGAAAAAAAAAACGATGAACAATTGAGTCCTCCAAAATGGAACAATTTAACTCAAACCCTTCTTCTCAACCAAAAAAAAAAAATCTGGATTGAGCCAATGAGTAAAAAAACTAGACGTTTACCGTAATGTCAAAAACTATTAAATATAACATACATTTCAACTAAAATATCACTCAACACATTTTAAGTACAACACAATATAAATGATGAAATTTAACCGGTATTGATATTATACAACAAATTATGATGTCAATTATTTAACATAACGACAATTATAGTAAAAAAAAAACTGGAGTGGGCCGAATAAAAATAAAAAAATTTTGGGTGGGCCGAGGAACAGTAAAAAAAATAATTTATAAAAAAAATTGGGCCCGATTTTTAGGCCGATGAACAGTAAAAAACGGGGAACCAATGAAAAAAAAACAAGTGTCACAAAAAGACACTTTTTCCCTTCTTATTAGTATAGGAAGATATATAACTTAATTATCCTAAAGCCCTGTAATTAATTAAGTTTGAAGTAGGTAATGTGCATGCCTGACAATCAATTTATAGGAAGGCATACATGCACTTAATTAATTATCTTAGAATTAATATTAGTTTAATTTCGAATAATTGATTGTTTTGAGCGCCAGCATGCATGCAGTCAAATTAAAGATATCCTTTACAATATTTTATTATCACACGTAGAATTCATAAATATAATGCCATCATAGAAACACATTTTCTTTCTTTTTTTTTGTTTTTTGGGAAACGAACTTTTTTTATTAAAATTGAAGAAGTGAAACGTCCACGGATTTACAGGAAAAACACTAAGCAATTACATCGTTGAACCATATATTAATCTAAATTTCAAGCTAATCTGAGGTTTCTAAATCGGATTTCCACAGTTGATAGTAGAACAATAATCGGCGGAGGACTATCTGTTACACCATGAAAGATCTTATTTAACCAAATCCAGATGCAAGAGGCTATCTCCCTGAATTGATAGGTCCATTATCTATTGCGTTCCCGGTATCAATATTTCAACTAATTCATTCAGGATCAGAGGTGTGCGAAAAGAACTCGATCATCCCAAGAGTGCCTCGGGAGGATGGTCTTCCAGAGTTTCCTCAGAAGTGTGCAGTCTCTCAAGACATGCATAATCGATTCCTCATCGTTATTGCACAGTTGAAGGGCTGCAAAATTACTGACATGTCATTTTTCATTTCTTTTAATCGGTACAATAAGCCAAAGACAACTTGGTTTAACTTGGAACAATTATAAACGCATTTCGTATGTGTATTAAATACAAAACATTAGTTTAACACATTTTTTTTTTTAAATCCACCCGAGGCACGTGGGTTCGGTCTCTCTACCCTAATTAAGCCGCTCTCGGGCGTGAGGGCTTAAAGAGTGTGAGGTTTAAGGTTTAAGTTTTTGACTTTTGATAGCATTGACTGATAACAAATTTTTCATCTCCATCAGTATCAAGTCATACCAAACTTGAATCGATCAGTTGAAATAATTTATTTATAAGTGTGTAAAAATGTTATTGTAATGAGAGACGACCGTTGTTTTATCCCGTTTGATACAAGAGTTCATCCCATTGTTGTGAAGTTGTAGCCTATTTTCATTACTTAATGAAGACATCTTAGTTGTATCTATAACTATTTTATTTTCTGCAGAATTGAAAATACTATATTATAACCCTTAATCGTAGACGACCAAATAAAGAAACAAGAGTTTCTTAATGGACCATTGTGAAAAAAATCTAAGAAAGCCACCGAAATGCAAAAAATAAAGATGATTGTTTTTTTAATTAATGATACGGGTACAATAGGTAACACAACCATCATCTGTATCTTTGATCACAATGGTGTACATCCTGATCACTAATACACCTTGGTCAGATGGTGGATGTGTCACTCGTTGTGTCTCACTGATTGTACCCCTATTGCTAAAAAAAATGATTGTTTCTGTTGACACCATAAAATTACTTCGAGCACATTTATGTGATTATTATTTTTAGTTTTATGCATGGCCTCACAAAATTAATTTTGACCACACATGTTAGGAATGTCACATACTGATGTCGGTAGGAAAGACAATGCCACAAACATGTTTTATATACGAGAAACGTCACTGCTATATAATTACGCTATCCATCATCGTCTGCAGGGGAGCGTCACGTCTATCTAAAGCCAGCCAAAAAAAAAAAATTTATAATCGCCCTTCGAAAAAAAAACGATAACCAAAATATATATAAAAAAATAAAACAAAAAACTGCGCGATGTGATAGTCGTGGGTTTGGAAGGGAAAAAACCTACTTTTCGCCTCCTGGGCTTCCTAGTCACAATTTAAAAAAAAAAACACATGTTAGGAATGTCACATACTGATGTCGGTAGGAAAGACAATGCCACAAACATGTTTTATATACGAGAAACGTCACTGCTATATAATTACGCTATCCATCATCGTCTCACGCGGGAGCGTCACTGTCCCCGTCCAAATTTGCGAAAAAAAAAAAAAAATTTAGCCTCGCCCTTCGAAAAAAAAACAAGAATAAAATATATATAAAAAAATAAAACAAAAAAAAAGCTGCGTGTGATAGTCATGGTTTGGAAGGAAAAAAAACCTACTTATTTGGCTCTCCTAAATTCTAATTAAAAAAAAAAAAAAAATTATGTAGAGCTTTACAAGATTCGAAACCAAATCTCATTCTAATATACTTGAGTGTTAACCATTAAAGTAATGCATTCCTTATTCATATAAATACAGTATATATATAATATTAGGTCAAAATTTCTTGGGAGCCTTAAATTCATTGATTTTCGGGGGCAAGGGCTTGGTCCGGCTATTTCACACAGAAAGGCGCCCCTGATCGTCTGTATTATTTATAGAAACATGATTATCACTAACGTTTATTTATGAAAAGATGCGTCTGCAGCAGTGAAGTTTTCTTGATTTTGTTTCAGAAGTGTGGTGTGGGTTTGGAATTAAGGAGAAATAAATTAAAGTATCTTTTTTCTTATATGTATAGATTCCTAACACCATTTGTCATTAGCATAGCTTTGGACTTAAAAATAAGGAGAGAATGTATGCTTCCTCACCCTCAATTTATACTGCACAGTAACGGAAGAGAGTTTATGCTTTCCTCACACTCAATTTATACTGCACACTAACAGGCGGGGCAAGGGCACCACTAAGCTTCATTTGGGTCATATGATTCAAAAATCCAAAGACAAATAGGTTTAAAAATCTATCGTTAATTTATACCTAAAATTGCTATAACCAGTATATAATAAAAATAAAAAACGAACTAACCGGACTATCAGGGAAAGTGAAAATCAATCAAGATGCACGGGTATGCTCGAGAGGATATTAGATTCAACCTAGTAAACATACCAATCAAACATCTTGAGTAGGGTCACGTGATATCTGATTCAAACTTCAACTCACAACTTACTTAGCAGGATTGAAGTTTGAATCAGATATCCCGTGGCCCACTCGAGAGGTAACCATCCAGAACCGTAAAAAACCCATTCGTAAAGGCTATACCGATGTCATTCACAGTAATCTATGTCAGAGCACCGTTAAGTTAAGTGGACGACGAGGGCCCGCTCGAGAGGTAACCATCCAGAACCGTAAAAAACCCATTCATAAAGGCTTGTGTCAGAGCACCGTTAAGTTTGCTAAATTAATCTCAAAAGTAGACGACGAGGGCCCGCTCGAGAGGTAACCATCCAGAACCGTAAAAATCCCATTCGTAAAGGCTATACCGCTGTCATTCACAGTAATCTACGTCAGAGCACCGTTAAGTTTGCTAAATTAATCTCAAAAGTGGACGACGAGGGCAAAGTGACGGAAGATGAGCCAGAATTGTTGAAGAATGGCGATCGACGATCGTGCCATCGTAGAGATGCTTCCTACCGGCCGGAATATGGTTGTTGACACCTATCAGGACTGCCCAGCCCTCAGAAGATTTGCCCTCAAGGATACCCAAGGAACTATTGATGTCGGCATCATCAATAACGTCAAAAGCAGCAGCATCCATCTGAAGACGAGCCTAACATGGAGCCAACAGCTACAACGCTTGAGGAACTAAACGATATAATCAAAGAAAAAGAAAGAGAAGCCAGGTTTAGTCTTGAAGTGTTAGATTATATGATCTTATGTAATCCTTTTTTTATAATGTATTTTATTAGGGTGCAAAAACTCCCAGTAAGGAGAAGCAACGTGGAGCCTACCGTCGATTCAGGTACAACGCGCTACAGAGTACAGAATCAAATCTAATGACTTATTAGACGTCTAACCTTCGAGTATGTAAATAAATCAAGTAATAGGTGGCATTATTAAAAAATGGGGCTCTCCACCTATGTAACTGAGCTTTTAAAACAGAATGCAGTCTTATGGTTACTTGTCCTCATATAAAAAATTCATGGGTGGTTATCATTATGTCACCGACAGAGGTGGATCTACCTTAACAACAATGGGTGCACGGACCCTGCTAAAAATAAGAATACTCTACATTTTATCTATAGAAAAATATTTCGAACCCCGTGAAAAAACTATTTACTTTGTTAAATATTTATTGATCCCGTTGAACAAAACTTCAGAATTCGCCACTGACCACCGATATTAAAGATTGACCTTATTGCGTACCAGTAATCTTGGATTTAGATGATATCAAATTGACACCCATTAAAAAAAAGCAAAATGAAGTTTATAACAAAGAAAGCAAAACAACATAGAAATTACCTTATAATGCACTATTATACCGGGAAAATCGTGTTGGAACGAGAACACCATACATCTTGCAGCAATTATATGGAATTAGGATATCCTCCAACAACCTTGCTTGCCTTGTCCCATGCTTACATCTCATGATCTTGGAGAATTTAGTAGCATCCATCTAGAAACAACTCAAAAACACACAAATCAGAGAAAAGGTGATAGCACATATATAAAGTTGAAAACAAATTTCCACATAACAAGAATGAAACAGAAATGTGACGTCCCGTATGCGAATACGGGTCCTTATTCGAAATTGAACGTCTCGCACGTATATAACTTAAATTTTAATGAACTTACAAACGCAAGCCTCTAAAACTAATATCAGAGTTTAATTTACGGAAAGATAAAAAGACTCGGGATTACATAAAACTACTAAGGGTAGAATATGGAATACAATGTTGATTCCATCATAACATCAAATTTAAGGAGTTCCACAAATATCCATCACCCAAGTACAGCAGCATAGTCTATTCCCTTTTTTTTACATTGTCACAAGCGGGGTAAACACAAATACATTTATCAACCAAAAAAAAGATACACATAAAAATTAAAAAAACACTACAATAACATGATTATATACGGTTGAACACCATTTATCTCAAATATTTTTAAGAAAATATGATATTCAAAACCAAGTCTTCAAAGCACCAAGAACACTTGAAGATTCAAACACCAACTCACTTTCTTGCACCTAAAACGTAGATTTGGTGTTACTACAACTTCTAAATGACTTGAATCTAAGAAAGAAGTTATGAAACATTGTAGATCTAGAAAATAACTCTAGATCTAAAAATCAAAGAATGCATCATCTTCTTGCGCATCATGTGCTACATGCGACGGTGTCACAACGATGATCTTCGCGTTGATCGTGCAGGATCTAGATGATCATCTAGATTCGCATGCATCAACGCGAAGATCACGGTCACAAGATCACCGTCATGCAAGCACTTGACGACGCGCCCGTAAGACCACTCATCTAAAAACGAGTTTGTAGATTCTTACTTGGATCAAGATAAAGATTATAACATCTCGTTCTCCTCTTCCTCGTGATCACTTTGGTGTGAAAGATCTACAAATCCAACGGATAGATTGTTAGAAAAGTTAAGTTTTCTTCCTCAAACTTCTCTTTTTCTCTCTACCTTCCTCCTTCCCTCTTATCTCTTTTTTCTAAAAAGTGCAAGTAGAATGATTTCAATGTATTGGGTTTTATAAATAAATTTGCATTTTCCAAAATGCCATTACTCCAACTCCTACATAATTTCTTAGACTACACTTAAAAATAGTGGAAAGAGTAATGATATATCGTAAATTATCGAAATGACATTTATGCCCTTTCGTAAAAATACAAGACATCACAAGGAATAACACAAAATTAATGCACAAAACAGAGCAACTGCAAATATGACAAAATGCAGCAGGGAAAGATGTGAACTTCTTGCATAATAAACTACTGTATAACATAACCTAGAAGCAACCTAAGATTCACTTAAGATGATAACATATAAGATGCATTGTTTGGGAATGTACCATATAATAAACAACCCAAATACATTAAACATAGAAACAATATCCCCTGAGAAATAACACAATTTGGTAACATAGAACAACAGGTGGCGGGAGGAGAATGAAAAAAATGAACCCTTATTCTATTGTTTGAAGCCTTTTATACCCTAAGTACATGCCCTAAGTGGGGTAAAATGTCAAAAATGTCCTTACATGAAATTGATAATTACATATATTGAATGAAATTCACTAATGTCAAACACATGCAACCAACTAAAAACTAGATCAATTTCAATGTTCGTTTTATATAAGGATTGTCAATGTCATTAACGTTACTTATCATTGCTCTTGTTATGTAAATAAAAACGTATATTACTGTCACTGACATTGTGTAGAATAAATCGTAAAATAATAATCACTGTTTCCAAATTAATTTTTTGGTTGTGTTAAATACCAATAGAGACGTTCCGCAAAAATAATAATGTTCTTCAAATTTAGACCACGAGTCTCATTGTGAAATCCACAGCTTGGTTTTTCATTGTTGCAAAAAGAGAGATTTTGAAAAAAAAATAATAATGTTTTAAAAGAATATGACAGAGATGTTAACATTTTTCACATTTACATCCGATGTATTATCGAGTTAAGAAGGAAATAAGTTGAATACGAAAGCCAACATTCAACACGATTTAACCGGTGCCCAGCGTCATTATCATAGCCATACAAATTCAAAAGAGTAAAGCTACAAGATTGGAAGAAATCCATTAAAATTCCATGGCAATGTGCAAGAAAACTAATCCAATACATAAATTCAAACAAACAAAGAGTCAAAAGCGGTAGGGTTTAAAAGGGACATTGGAATCTGAAAATTAATCTGTGTAAAAACAACATATATTTCTCATGTAATAAAAGCTGGTATTGGTATGATAATATGTGTACTTTTAAAGAGCACCAAAAAATGGATTATTAATGGCATTGTTCAACTCTTGCCCAGCAGTATTCAGCACAGCTTTGTCCACCTTCTCTTTAGGAAGATACAAGAATTCGCCGCCTTCCATTTTCTCGAATCCACACAGCTCCAGAAACTCTATGCCTCCTGTTACTTTTCCCACTCTTTCCTGTTCAAACAATAATGCCGATTGCCGCAGCATATATATATGGTTAAGAAAACGCCAAACAAAAAAAAAAAAAAAAAAAAAAAAAAAAAGGGGGGGGGGGGGGGGGGGGGGGGTGGTAGGTAAAAATGGCAAAACATCAACAACAAAAGCTTGAGAGGAACAGATGTTAAGAATAACAAGCTCAACTCTAAAATAAGAAATGATTCATATAAAAGGACATGATAACGAAGATTCCTCACCTGAAAAGTAGCATTACTGAGTCGTATTTTACGAAATTTCTCCTCATCTGGCTTTGTCGCAACGTTCTTTGCATATGTTAATAGTGTGTTGAATGCTGTCGTGACTTTTGAACCATCATCCTACAAGAAAGATATAAACAACCGTAGTTTGTCGGGGTACAATGCAGATATGTGGACAGCTTGGATTCTGCACGCAGGTCCATGTAGGGTGGGGGGAGGGAGGGGGGTCATGAGCCTGTCTAAAAGTAGTACAAAATCGACCATGTAAAAGAAAAGATCACCTTGTGGGTCTGTTTTAGTTTCCGCAGGCACTCTCTCATATGCTCTGCCTTGGTCACCGGCCTTAGTGGCACGAAGCTCTGCATCATAAAGTTGGACTCTTTAAGATAAATACTTCAACAAGCATAGATGAGATGTTTTCGAAACTTGAACATAAAATAAACAAGAATGCCAGAAAGGGATAAGGGGTAACCTTCTTTTCCTCCACAACAGGAGTTGCAGGCTTTACGGTAGTAGGATCTTCCGGAGGCAAGCCAAGCTTACGTCTTCTTTCTGCCTGTCAATACATAAAAAAATGGAGAAAATTAATGCCTTAACAGGCTCAGTTTCTTCTTCCAGGAAGCACAGCATTTCCGATGAAACAGATCCTTGTTTTTACGTAATAGGAAGTGATGAGAAATATAAGTCAGACCTTGTCCTCTTCTAATTTTTGACGAATTTTTTCCCTAGCTCTTTGTTCTTCCTCTTTCTCTGCTTTTCTCAAGGCCATCAAACTACAAAGAAGAAAGAAATACAATTTACGTCGTAATGTCAATTATCAAACACATTAAAGTTAAACGCAGGGAAAACAAACTATACTAAGAGAACTGAAACACACCGTTTTCTCTCATTTTCCTCTTCCATACGCTTTGCTTCAAGCAGCTCTTTTCCAATTCGTATTCTTTCCTGCAAAGAATATTGTGTCAACAAAAATATATAATTTGAAGTACTTAACAGTGATTGTAGTGCACCATTAGCTTAAGCCGAGGAAAATAAAGAACCAAAAAAAAAAAACCTTTTCTCGTTCCCTTTCCTTTTGCTTTTCTTCCTCTTCTTTCTTCTTGCGTGCTTTTTCCCTTGAAGAACCAAGAAAAAAAGTTTGAGAGCATAAACTCGAGGGGAATATTTCCCCTTATTAATAAAACAACCAAAACATTCACAAGCAAGGTGCATAAATCCCAATACCTTTCAAACCATTATGTTTAGATGTTCAAAGACACGTCAAAAATGATCTAAAAGGAGTGGCCGGGAAGAGCATAGTTCAAGACTAACCTCAGTTCTTGAGTTTTAATTTTTATTTCTTCTGGAGTTAGTGACGGCTTTGGAGCCTCAGGTGTCTTTGAATTGAGTTGTACCTATTTATAATGTATAAGGAGCAGTCAAATACACTGCCACCAAGGCAAAACGAAAAACTTCAAGAAAATCATGTACAGAATGCTACAACATCAGCTCGTCCATCTAATTGATTTTCGTGCATTTCACATTATTTGCATGGAAGAAGTAAGCAAAAAAAAACTAAGAAATATTTAAATTCGTCAAAGACAACAAAATGAATGAAAAATAAAAAATATATCACTGAATGATTGTACCGTCCTCTATGCTGTTGATTAGGATAAAAAAAATTTGACAGAGTGGTGACAAGAGAGATTCACATACCAATGGCATTTCATCAATGTCTGCATCATTCTCATGTTCAACCACCCAATTCACTGCTGCCTCAACACTAACGTTTCCTTCAAAAGATAAAAAATTTAAGACAGAAAATGTGAGCACACATAAAATGACCAAAACCCCCTAAAAACCTTGTACCTTTCTTTTATTACTAATAAAATTACAAGGTTTAAAAAAAAATAAAAAAAGGACCAAAACCCTGCAGAAAAAGATCTCTCCCTAAGTGTATTTTTTTAAATTTTCTTCATTTTACTTTCTTTCTAATTAATAGCCACGACAAGGTGAAATCAAGTTTCCAAGGAGATAATGCAAAGATACTAGAAAGATAAACAAAAAACACAAAAAGATGAATGGTGGGTTAACAATTGTCAGGGCTCAAATAGGATAGTTGATAAACAAAAAACGCAAAAAGATGAATGGTGGGTTCAACTATCAACTATCCTGGATTCAGCGTACTAAGGGAAAGACAATAACAATCTATATCATGTTTTATATGTGAAGGCAATTTGCAAAATGCTTACAACAACAGTGACTTTTTACAGTCTACTGTCAGAACATATGCTAGAGACCATTTGGAACACATGCACAGTTGGCAAACTGCAAACTATGTCGGAGAATCCGGAGACATAATGCTTAAATGAAACTGCTTGACCAAAAGATAATTTATAAATGACTGTTTTGGGAGAAAAAACACGACTTGATTTGCACAACTTTCCTCGGCATAAACAGCATACAGTCTTACCGGAGTAATGGAGACTGCGAATAGCCCTTGCCTTAGGAAACCCCATAGCTTCAAGCTCCTCAAGCAACTTCTGGTCAACTTCAGCAGGAACCATCTCTAGAAAAGCAAGCAAAAAGAATATAACTGTTTACAATGCAAAGCACCGGAGATGGCTAGACTAAGTAAAAGGAGACGCATCATCTAGATCTGTGATGATTGCTACGCAATACGGAAATTAATCCTTAACTACTGTGACATAACTTTGAAAAAAATAATGATAAGCACCCATCAGATATGTGTTTCCATGAATTCTTTAGACGAGGACAAGCAACCATAAAACTTCGTTTTGTTGTAAAAGTTCAGTTGCAAAGTCTTTTCTGTAAATCAGCTTCCAGGAAAATTCAGCTATTGAGCGCACCTATAGTTTGCTTGTCAGCCAGACATCTTTCCTTTGTTTTCTTTTGGCAGTTGTTAACGGCACCACACCACAGTGAATCTACTTTCGAGGCATCACAATGACATTTGACCTCTTGAAAGTCAAATCTAAACTCAACTCACCTTTGTAGAGATCGAATGTTCATTTTCGACCTCTGTAAAGTCGAACTTAACCCCAAGTGTGGTGCCACGATAGATTCGAGGTGGTGCCTTTAACAAGTGCCTTTCTTTTTCCCCTTGCATGTTTTCCTGAAACTATTTTTGTGCAGAAACAAACGAGTCTTTACAGTGCAGCATCCTAAAAAAATGACTGGGCACAGAAGCCTAATCTGCTGGTTTATGAATTTAGAAAACTAAACTGTCGAGTCTTCTAGGTACCCGTCGCTCCTAGAATATAGAGCGCTCGAACAAATTAAAATAGGCCTAAACGGTAATAGTACCTTCATCCTTGTTACTACTAGTGCCATCTTCAGCATCCTCCATTGTGACGTCAACATCATCCTTCGGTTTTGGAACTTCCAAACTTATCGGCTTAGCCGCTTCTGATGTCTTATCCACAAACTCTGTGTGCCCAGTCCTCTTAGTATGCAAATCAGTCTCCTGTATAATGATCCACATTATTAGATATAACAAAATAGCAAATCCACGAAAACAACAATACAATGTAATGTATCTTGACATAAAGGCCCATCTTTAACATCAATTCTTTGATATGTTTATTGTACAAAAAAGAGTGAGCAAAAGGACTAAATTACCGTGATTTAACATTGATGAATCACCTTAAAATTTTAAAAGCCGTTAGATATATCACCCTAAAAGCTCATTGATGCAGTGGTTCATCGGAATAAAAAAAGGTTTAGTAGTCATGAAAGATAGCAGGCAAGTAAAATCCGGGAAAACACAAACACAAAGACAACACCTTTAGCTAAAACCAAAAAAAAAAGGGGAGAAATCAGATATCAAACAAATAGTTCACAAGAATTGAAACAAAGCTCAGATAATGTACAGTTTTAGAGCGGCATGGTTTTCCGCAAGAGGAGCAGACGAGATTGAGCACAGCTTCCGTAGACTCGACGAAGTTGGTGTGTTTGGTGAAGTCGGCGTGCTCTTGAGCTTCTGCAACTGATTTGAAGAGCACTCCGCAATCGCCACACTTCAATGATACGCCAGACATGGTGGTGATTGATTCACCGGAGTTTGGTGGGACTGAACTAAACCGTCGCTTACGGTAATTGAGATATGATCGGCCAGTGATTGGACTTTTGCTTATATACTTGTCGTGTAATTGGAGAAATTCTTATTATATAGTTTTTTTTTTTTTTTTTTAGTTTTTTCCGAAAGACGAAAGTTTTATTAAGAAAACCGAAAGAAAGAGATTACAACACCGGCCAAAGCCGTACTACAACTCGGCCAAATGGCGCACTAACAATGCCGATCAGGCTATCAAGACCAAAAGTCTCAATGAGACAGGATTGGGTGAAGAAGCCCATGAAAGCCGAGAGCTCCACCACACAACAAAAAAAAACTAAAATCTAGTACAAATTGAACAAACTACAAAATATAACAGACAGACATATACAACAGACAAACAAACAGAAACTTGCAGTGAACAAAAACCCCGGAAGCCAGGCACGGCCCAACACCGCCACCGTACGGTACAGAGAAACCCGAAAGAAAAGCTACTCCTCCCGAATGAGCGGACGGCAAACCACTGATGACGCCGGAGAACCACCACTGGAAACTAGAGGTCCGACGCCCCACCCCCACCGAAGCAGGACCGAAGGGGCCTGAGAAGAGGGGAAATGGCACCGGGAAACATAGCTCACAATGATGCAGCACCACCCTGGAGATGAAGCAATGCCTGCAAGCCGGAGGTGCCTTCCACCGCGGTCACCGGAACCAAGAAGCCGAGCACTGAACCATCTCAAATAACACCCGATCTGGAAAGGGAACCGACCCAAACGAAGCTAATACCGAAAGGCAGCCGGATCTGGCCACAGCAACTCACCATGGCGAACTCCCAAGGACCAGGGCCGCCGCCTTCAAACTGAGAAGAAGATGAGTCAGATCACCAAGCAGCAGCCGGCAAACAAAAGGTAGCGCCGGAATCCATGGACTATGTGTTTCATTGTTTACGGTAATTAACGTATACCACATAAAATACCCGTGTTTTACGGTATAAATGAATAACTACGTAGTTTGAAAACACTTATTTATGGTATTTAGTGCATATACCGTGTAAAATACGCGTGTTTTACGGTATAAATAAATAACTATGTAGTTCGAAAACACTTGTTTACGATAATTACTACGTAAAATACGCGTGTTTTACGGCATAAATAGATCGAAAACATCATAAAAAAGGGTTATGTAGGCAGAGGGATATGAAGTCGCCGTATGTAAAATAAAATAAAAAATTGAGGGAAGTATGTAAAAATTATTTGTTGTCATGTACGTGATATTACTCTAAAGTAATTGATACATCAAAATCTTTCTCATCATATAGAATAATACCTAAAAACAACACTTTTAGGGTTGTTTGTTAAAACTAATTTTTTTTTTTGTTGTTGTTGAAGTATTTAAACTAAAATAGATTAGGAAACCGGAAATATTAAAAAGTAATTGATTAAGTATATGAATGATTTTAAGTATTTCTATAGATCAAACTATTGGAAAAGATTAATATTATTATAACAATAAATATATATGTGATATAGAAGTACACAATTATATCTTCAATTTCCTATGTGCACTATATTATTTACGGATGAGAAGGACGACAATTTTGTCGTTTTCCGGTTTTTTTTTTTTTTTTTTTTTTCCAATACCCAGAAACGACGTCGTATTATACTGGATTCTGTTTTTAAAAAAAACCAGCAGCGTTGCCCATGGTTCTTACAAAACCATGGTTTTGTCAAGCACATGTGTCCTCACAAAATGTGTCCAGCTGTTACTTGAGGGGATAAAACTAATAATTTTCACTTTCTAGACATTCTCAACCTCTCCGGATATCTCCTCCTCCTCCTCCTCCTCCTCCTCCTCCTTTTTAATTTTCGATTTTCATAAACACTTCCTCACTTCATACCAGTGTAACGAGATCAACACTTTGGCGGCTTGGCGGACCAGTTGGAAAGATTAGAAATGAGTTTACCGGTAAATGATCTATTGGTAAAAGTATGCCAAGTTACCCGAGTTGTTTTTAATGTGAGATTCGATGAAGGTTTGCTGTCATTTTTTTACTGCTTCTGAGGTGCTTGATGATCAGATCCGTTTACTGCTTGAAAATCTGATGGAATTCAACATCTTGTATCTAAGGCATAATAGATATGGCTAGAACATAATTTGTTGAATACACAATTTTGCTCATAGTTTGTGAGTTCTTGCATATAATTCATTAATTTCTTTAATATATTTTCTTTCTTTTTCAAGGGCAAATCACATGTTCGACAAAATGCGTTAAATAGATCACGTCTGCAAAAATTTCTTTAATTTCCTTATATTTGTTTATAGGTGTGTGTGGTTATCTTGCTATCTTCATGTTTTATTTAGTATCATTCATTACTTTATACTTTTCTGATATAATATAGGTTGCTAAAATAATTGAAGTTCCTCCTATACATGTGTGAGATGGCAACATTCTATTCTATGTTCAACCGATCAAAGGTATGAGCTCATTACTCATATGAGCTCATTACTCATATGAGCTTCGTGTTGTTATACAGGTTGGTGTATTGAGCAGTTTTCATTTTGTGATAGAATTTCGTCTACTTTCGTTTCAGGTTGGAGAATAGCATCCTTTGGTTTATGGTACAACCCCTCGCATGATCCGTGGTTCTCGAGATATTGAAGACGCATTGCTCAAACACTTAGGAATAAAGTGCAACAGTAGTTTAGTGGGGTGTATTTTTGTTTTGTAGATAAGATAGTTGAGGAATGACAATTTGCTGTTTTGCATTTGCAGAGGTGATAAAGGATGGATTGTTCCCAGTTGGAGAAATGGAATGCGTGGTAATTACATTTTATAGTCTTTTTCAACATTTGCTATTTGCTTACTTTGGGTCATGACAATGAATTTTTAGGTGGATGCAGGGTTCCTTTACCCTAACGGACACCCAGATTTTTTTTCTAAGCTGGTGATCCAATGATTGAGTGGAGGAGCCGTTTGCGTCATGTTCTTCGTCCGGTTATGGGACATAAGGTTAGTTCTGTATCTGCATCTTTTCCTTTTTTCGTTGAAGTTACATATATGGAAGGTTTGTGAACATTGACTAAGATGTCATGTGTATGAGCAGGATTTGCTTCCAAGACTTTGTCGGTGCAGCTAGGGAAACATTCAAATATGGAAAACTGATTATTGCAACAAAAATAGTCAAGCCGATGAAGTGTATGTTGATAACCTAAGAAATTAATTTCATTTTATTCAACCCTTTCATTGGACACATGACATTACCTTGTTTGTTTGTTTATGCAGATAATAAAGCTTGCGGACTTTGGTGTACAAGGGGCTGATGCCAAGATTATTTTTTACTTGAGAGAAATCGATGATGCCGATAAGCTTCTAGAAACCATAAACGCTAAAAAAATAGGGGAAAACCGTGATCGTAGGAGGTGGATACATAGGTCTTGAGCTTAGTGCAAAGACTTAGGATCAATAAACTTGATGTTACAATGGTTTATCCTGAACCTTGGTGCAGTAAGTAGATGTCCATTAGTTCTTGTTTTCATTATTCACTTGAAGCTGTGTGTGTTATGTTACATACTATCAACTTAATCACTCTTATTTGCGGATGCATTTCCAGTGCCCGGATTTTTACTGCTGGTATAGCTGCTTTTTATGAGGGTTACTATGCAAACAAGGCCATCAATATGATCAAGGGCACTGCAGCTATTGTGCTTGATGCCAACTAAAATTAAGCCAGCAAATTCAACAACAGAATCTTTGTGCTAGCTAGACAGTGTGATTTTAGTCTTAACGGGATTTCCGGTCCATGTCGGTTGTGTTGCCAAGATTAACAGAAATTGGCACTACTCTGAATGTGGAAAAACCAAGACAAGTTCATTTACATTAGTTTCGTAAAGAAAGGAAAGCCAAGACAAGTTTATAGGTGAATTCGCAATTTCGCTCATATTTCGCGAGTTTCGCATAATTTTCATCTACACTCGCTATAATCCAATAACTTCTTTCATGTATTTTCTTTCTTTGCGAATTGCGATCACATGTTCGATGAAATAACCTAAAGATGTTCGATTTTTTTCTCAAAGGTATTTTCAATAGTTGAATTTATTTTTTCGGTTCTCGTTTTGAGTTATTATGTGTTCTCTCGCTAGCGTGGTTTTTTTTTCTATCTACTTGTGGGCGGCTTAGTTTTTCCTATTGCTTATCCGGGGACAAGACTAAGTGGATGGGAGTTAGAGTAGCAATGCTTTGCAGTCATAAAGTATCAAAATTGTGGTACGTCTTCATTTGTGGTCTGATCTTGTAGCATCTTTTAAGTCGGAGCTCTTTTTGATCGCCTATTTATTGACTTTATTATATGTTATGTCCTGGATTTTGGCCCTTCCAATTTGTTTAATGACGTTTCTTCTTCTTTTTCGGAGATTTTTTGTTGATGAATTAAACAACTGTTTGTTTACTCTCCTCATCCAGGAATGGACATGAATTTACATGCGATACACACAAATCTGCACTTTTTCGGTCTTTTACAGCATCAGATTATGTTTTTCCCAGTGTCTAAGGTAACCACAAAGTACTTTTCTGTGATGCTCATTAGTTTCACAATTGAAAAAGATGATTGCAGATGCAATCGATTTCATTTACAACAGAAAGACAAATACAATAGCAATTGCTTTTGATGAAGCCAAGCCAAAGATGATTGCAGATGCATCAACACTATGTAGCAGTGGTTAGACTGATTCATAGTGAGACAACACAAATGGATTTTTGATGTTTCAGTTGTTGCAGAATATACAAAACTGATAGTGATGGCCGTAATTGTATGCTCATGTGCTCATAGTTGACCTTTTCCCGGTACTTTGCTTGTCTTTGGTTGTTGATGTTGTTTGTACCTAAATTGATATTGTTGTGGATGCAATGCAGATCACAAGCTGGTGGAACTTGAACCTGTTTCATGATATGACATGCTACCTAGATCCAAGCTTCGACCCGAATCTTAATCAGTTAACGCCAACCAGAATGTTATTGATTTATTTCGAATTAACATTAGAATTATTTATTCTTTTAAGAGTTCTATTAACTTAAGCCATAATTAGCTCATTTTCTTTTATGTAGCAACTACAGCGCAACTATATTCGATGAACAACAACATTGTAATATATTTTCTACTTTGGCTGTTATTAATAATGTAATGAGCATCACCTCATTTGCTTTCACATAACAGCTACATCTTGCATAATGGACGTATTCGAAAACGCAAAAAACAACACAACCTGAGGGCCTCATCGTGCAAAGCACGATCATCCCACTAGTTATTAATTATATGGTAGAAGCTTACTACAAAGAGAATAAAAGAATGACATTATAACAATAAAATGAAAGTTTATTTATTTAAAAATGATCCCAAAGGAAACATGCTGATGAACCTGAATACTAAAATGCGAAAAATGAAAAGGAAGGACACAAAACAATACAGGTCTAAGCCTAAGACCCAATATTCTGGGAACTAAAACTATAACCTGTACACAATGCAATAACAACTAAATGATAATGCCAATCACTTCCCAACTTTTTTAACTGCAGACTTGGTCAACTTAGCTCCAGATGGATCCTTCTTCTCAACGCTCTTGATGACGCCGACAGCAACCGTTTGCCGCATGTCCCTCACGGCGAACCTTCCAAGTGGTGGGTACTCAGAGAAAGTCTCAACAACCATTGGTTTAGTAGGGATCATCTTCACAAAGCCAGCATCCCCGTTCTTCAAGAACTTTGGCTCCTTCTCGAGCTCTTTACCAGATCGTCTGTCGATCTTTGTTAATATCTCAGCAAACTTGACGGCAATATGGCATGTGTGACAGTCCAAGACAGGAGCGTAGCCGTTTCCTATTTGACCTGGATGGTTCATGATGATCACCTGAGCTGTGAAGTTTGCTGCTTCCTTGGCTGGGTCGTCTTTTGAGTTAGACGCTACGTAGCCACGCTTAAGATCCTTAACTGCGACGTTCTTAACGTTGAAGCCTACATTGTCACCGGGGAGTGCCTCCTGAAGAGCCTCGTGATGCATCTCGACTGACTTGACTTCAGTTGTGAGTCCAGTTGGTGCAAAGGTGACCACCATACCGGGCTTCAGAACACCAGTTTCGATTCTTCCCACAGGGACAGTACCAATACCACCAATCTTGTACACGTCCTGAAGTGGGAGACGCAGAGGCTTGTCTGAGGGTCTTTTTGGCTCAGAGATCATGTCAAGGGCCTCAAGAAGGGTAGGACCCTTGTACCAATCAAGGTTCGTGGACCTCTCAATCATGTTGTCGCCCTCGAAACCAGATATGGGAACGAATGGAATCTTTTCAGGATTGTATCCAACCTTCTTTAGGTAGGAAGAAACCTCCTTGACAATCTCATCGTACCTTGGCTTGGAGTATTTGGGGTAGTAGCATCCATCTAGAATTTTCACAAAGACAATGAATTAAACAACTCAAAACAGACAATACTAACCAGAATGAAACTGAAATAACATTAAGATTCAATTAAGATAAACATATAAGACACATTGTATGGAAATGAACTAGTAAAGCAACCTAAAATCATTAACATATATTTTAATACCAAGGGAGACAATATACTGCAATCATAAGAACACTTAGAGAACAAAGAGTAATCAACAACCTTAAAACCTAAAACTGTTTATATCCGATTACTTCAAGCAGCAAGAACAATGCAGTGAAAATTGCATCAACAGATCATGCAAACCCAATGGCACCTAAAATAAAATCAATGGATAATAACTAGGTACATTAATAAGGCAATGTTCTCATATTCTGAACGCACACATCATGTATCTTTGCACATATAACAGAGCACTGGGACTGACGGGACTCGAACCCGTAGCTTCCACCCCGAAAGGTGGAGATCTAACCACTTGAACTACAGTCCCAATTGAATAAAAATGTCTGTGATTAAGTGGCACCCCTGTTATATCCCATAAGTCCTCAAAATCATATCAACGGGAGGGACAGTTGCTATGGGATGAATAAGGGGTAATACCAACTTCATATCCAAGACAATTATGCAGAGTAAAGGCCAACAAATAGATACAATGATACACCTATTGAAAAAAATAAGGTAGTGGTACCTTATTACAGCAGCAAATCATCTGCTTCACTCCAAGAGTGAAGGCAAGGAGAGCATGCTCACGGGTCTGCCCATCCTTTGAGATACCAGCTTCGAAACCACCAGTAGTGGAATCGATGATAAGCACTGCACAGTCAGCCTGAGAGGTTCCAGTAATCATGTTTTTAATGAAATCACGATGCCCAGGAGCATCGATAACCGTACAGTAGTATTTAGTGGTCTCGAATTTCCACAGAGCAATATCAATCGTGATTCCACGCTCTCTCTCGGCCTTAAGCTTGTCGAGCACCCACGCATACTTGAAAGACCGCTTGTTCATCTCAGCAGCCTCTTTCTCAAATCTCTCAATCACCCGCTTGTCGATACCACCAAGCTTGTAAATGAGATGGCCAGTCGTAGTTGATTTCCCAGAATCCACATGGCCTATGACAACAATGTTTATATGGAACTTCTCTTTACCCATCTTGAAGAAGATGAGTTCAGCTGCAACAAACACCACCCAAAACAGGGGAAAACAGTTAACCAGAAGAACTATTGCACTAAGAATTTCAGAAGAACTAGTACTCAACAAACAACTGCAGAAAAGAAACTGATTCATCAAATATACTGGGATATCCATTGTTAAAAAGAAAATCAAGAATACCTTCTTCAAGATTTAGCAAAAAACTGTTTTTCCAATTTATGGACGAAAACAAGAGGATTAATTGCGAAGCAAAAACTCAACCAATCATAATTCATAATTTAAAAAACATGATAAGCAAGACCTAAAGTAGTCATAAAAACAGGGGAAAACAATTAACCAGAAGAACTATTGCACTAGAATTTTAGAGGAACTAGTACTCAACAAACAGCAACAGGAAAACTGATTCATCAAATATACTAGGATACTTATTGTTAAAGGAAAATCAACAAAACGTTCTTAAAAGAATTAGCAAAAACCAAATTTATTTTCATGAACAAAACGTAGAGGATTAACTGGGAAGCAAAAACTCAACCAATCATAAAATCACAATTCCAAAAAACTTGATAAGCAAAGACCTAATGTAGTCATAAATAGCTTCAATGCTTCGAACAAGAATCAGAAGAGAAGCGGATAATAGCAAAATATCATCAAAGAGTACAATAATCACAAAGCAAGAACCTTTAGGAATAAATCCTTGATACTATGCGCAAATTGGTCAATCAATGAACTATGTTTAACAAAATTCAGTAAATTTCAAACACAAACAACAAAGTAAACACAATATCAAATCCAAATCCAAAACGAAAAAAAGGACTAGAGTCTAGAGCATACCCTTTCAGATAATATATATGCAAAAATCACAATGCAGCAAAGCTAGACAAGAGAAGAAACTGAGTGAGGATGTGTAATTTCAAAAAGAGTGCTGGTCTATTTATAGGGAGACGGAGATAGGGTTCTGCAAAAGATTAATAATTAGTCGATTATTATGCCCATTTTTTCCTTGGGCTCTAAGTACACGTGTAGAACACAACATAGTCATTTTCTTGGCCGCCAAGTATATACGTGGAGAACAAGACATTTTTGTATGTGTATGTATCTAAAACCCTAGCATTTTTGTAGGGTAAAACCCTAGCCATTTAAGCATGCGTAACAATGATCCGTTTGATTGATTGATTGTGTATGTATACAGTGTAGAATGACAATAATGGGCTTTCTTTTTTCCTTTTCCTTTTCCTTTTAATGTAGTTAAAACTACAACGCCTTAACAGAAACGCACCAAAATACCGAATCTATGCTCTTACATCAACTTTTAGAATGTTGAGTATTACAATATCCCTTTTGAAAGTTGATTATATATGACATGATACTCGATTGTGTGTCACAGTAGTATAACACCAACAATGTATTAGACTCTACTTTTCCAGTGAGGTTCAATAATAACCTTTGAAAAACAAACCTTGTATATTAGATTCGACTTTCAAGCGGTTAAAAACTTCGATTTGGTTCCCTGAAAGTAGGTGTGGTGTAATGACACTAAAGACTCATTTTCAATAGGGAAAAGTTGAAAAGAGAGACAAAATATAATTTTCATAGGATTACTTCCAGTGATTCAGAAACAGCAACAAATTGTCAAAGTATGGATGCAGGATGTCTAGCCAAGCTGAAAACTGCAAAAACAACAACCACCAGATACTAGTTCTTCCTAAGGCGACATTGCGTATAATATCATATCACGCAAAACCATAACAAAGGCTTTTCGAATGTTGCACAGTTGTCAAATCATCTTGTATATAAGTTCTCAGTCTACTAGCAAGAAAAAAAAAATCTTTTTTCTTTGGGGGTCATGGGACAAGGGACATGTCTAAGAATCAAATTTGAAGCGACCCGAGTAGTAATTAAGTAGTTCATCTCTGCTTCATCGTATTGTAGCAAACTGGTAGCTCTCAAGCAGGTAGTTCTAGTTTCACGTTCTTCTTCCAGCTGCAATGGAACAGTACAAAGCTCTGTTAGTATCAAGAACATGTACATGCATACATACACAGTTTGAGAAGCTCAACAACATACCTTTGGAAGTAGTAGTAAAAGAAGTCTGCATATAATGCAGTCTGGATAACCCCTGCTATCCATGCTGTCGATCACATCAAAAAGGGAAGGTAATTACATAGAGTAAAAACATAAATTGCGAAATAATATCAGTGCATTTGAGCATGCATGATCATTAATATGAAGACAATAGAAGGAGAATTTTGAAAGTAAGAGTAAGGCCTACTTATCCAATGGACAAAGTGTGGCTCAGTAAAGTAGCGGTATATCCAGTTCAAAATGTACAAAGCTCGGTATGCTCTGCAACAAGAACACAGTGTATTAAGATAAAACCTCACAAAACCCTTCATGAGTATTGACATAGAGCAACCTGCGACGTGATATAAGCACCAAAAAGTGGCAATGGAACCAGTTTCAAAACCATTAGGACTGTTAGGGGAGGTAAAAGAGAGCCTTCTTTTAAATATAGAGCATTTATGACCTTAAGATCAGTAATTACCTCAAACGAGGACAGACAGTCGTTATAGATACGACAGAAATCATGAAAGATAGTTTCGCCACATGATAATACAAAACTAAGAAGTTCAAATATATTACAAAAAAGTACACCATTTCAAGTATACTAGTACTAGTACTAGTATAATATTCATCATTAGAAATATTTTAGCATCCTGAGTAAGCAGTTAAATGATTGAAAATTTAGTTGGCTGACAATGATGGTGTTCAATGTCATTTACTGGAAAATTGAACATCCTGAAAGGATATGCGCTTCTTATAATCTTATATAGGTAACTAATTAGTCTATTGACATAAAACAGACTGCCTAACGCACAAAACGATCATAGCACAATAACAAACACAACATAAATAGACTTTGACGGAAATGCGGTATATGGGCAATGCCCATAGTTCAAAACATAATGCTGTAAACTAAGTCATAATAGCACAAGAATTCAACTCTGAATGACATGGCAGGTAAATATGTGCACACAACGAAAAAGAAGCAATCAGATTATCCATATTGCATTTTGTAGCTAAGTACAATTTTGCAAACGAAATCTGCAGTATCAGTAGTTACCCTAGGAAAAAAACATATTGGCCCGTCAAGTTGTCGATATTTCTTGTCCTCTGCAGTAAGACCAGCTGAGGAAGGATGGCAACAGCTTCCAAGTATATGGAGAAGGTCCAGATCACCTGATGAATTCATACGCCAAAAATGGATTGAAAAGGTATAAAAAAAAAAGTGCATAAATATGGGGTAAAAATGCCAATATGAAACACTAGGGATAGAAGTGCAAAAATCATGAAACAAAGGGGACCAAAAGTACCTAAATAGCAAAGGTAAGGAGAAAGGCAAAAACAGGGAGTGAAAGTATAGACATGTGCGGAGGTGAATTTGCGGTAAGAAAACCTTCAAGTGCTGTCTTATTCCCAATGTTTGAAAAAACAAACAGAAAGACACATTTCAAATATGCAAATAGTGCTACACATGCAAACCTCTTTAAAGGTGAATCTCTCGTTTATAAGCAAGGCCAACAGCAAACAAGGTATCACAAGGAACCACTGGCGAAATGTGTCCTGGTCCTTGTCATAAGACCTTCGGACAATCTTGTGAAACCTCATATACCAGACAATAGAGAACGAGCTGACCAAGAAAATGAGCTTCATTGTGGTATTGTAAAATGATATGTAATCGGTCACTATGTCCAAGTAGCGAGTGGCAAAGACAAGGGCATAGAGCTCTTGAGTCTTCAAAGAGACGCCTGCAATTATATAATAAAGGTGGTTAAAAACACACCCAAAAGAAATATATTTTTTATTTTCCCATTGTCGGATAATTTTATAGAATTTAGGATGATAAGTTCAACACAAAAAAGAAATGTGCAATTGTGCATCATGAAATGTAATGCAAACCCAAAAGTTCAACCCAAATTATCACGACAAATCATTTATTTAATTTCATCTTGCACAACATAAAATGAAAATTGATCAAAACAGAAAATACATGTATTCAAAGAGCGGATAAAATTTCTTGACCCCTTCAAAATCATACATCGTCTGAGTCAATTAGGAGACAGTGTCCAACATCAGTTATAATTTTTTTTTATCAATGTAGGCCATGAGATTTACTCCTCACAAATCGCCGACATTATTAGCCAAAAATTTGAATTTAATGTATCTATTCATTTATTTTCCTCCCATCTTTGAAGAATCTCATCCTAATAGTAAGCAAACAACGAAAAGATAACAGCATCATGCCTAATGCAAATTTATATATATATATATATATATATATATATATATATATATATATATATATATATATATATATAAACTTCGGTTGTCAGATACCATTATCTTCGCTTGCATTGATATCTTTCACTTCAAACTGACCCATTTACTATCCATTATATTGTTCACTCGTCCTTTACAATGGAACAGCTGGATGTTAAGTTGATTCAATACCCCCTACTCATATAAAAGCCGTCCATTACCATAACTATGATGGGAATAGCAAAGAACGCTATTATTTAAGAGTACATTACCTACCTATGTGACTTGGAGATTTAGTTGGAGCCAATATGCCATTCAAAACAACGGAACACATCCCAAGACTTTACAGAAGACCTCTGGAAATTCAGGTCAGTCTTTATATTAAACGATATCTTGGGGACACCACTTATCGGGCATTCATTCTATATGTTTCTCTGCGAATAACTGTTGGCATATCATTCTACCAGCACCCTGTTTTCAGTTATCAACAACCTAATGATCCTCTATGCTTAACTATGCATTTTGGATCAATAATAAATCTTGGCTTGCTATTACCTCCACATTTTTGTCAGAGTACTTCATGCTTAGCCCTACTTACACAGGAGAGTAGAGATAAAACGTGAAGCAAGAATCCACGAGCTTGTTGCTCATTTGGCAAATTAGATTCAACATACATAAGTGAGAATCATAGACCACATTAGGTAAATAGAAAAGAATGAAATAGGAAACAAGAAATGTAAGGGGAGGTTCCAGAAAGCAACATTAGGAAAACGGAAAAGCCATCAGCATCTGCATCTAAGCCCAGCATTGTTGGATAATAGAACTCCTGAATTCACCCTAAAAGGTTACTAGAGATGTAGCTAAATGTGAGGGGCTAAAGGGGGCTAAGCCCACCCGGCGAAAAAAATTCTACACCAAAAAAGCTATATAATCCAACTTAATTCATCAAAACATCTTACTTAAGCCCACCCGGATGTCCGGATATATATAGTCCACTGGCCCATCCAAGTTTCGATTTCTGGCTCCGTCACTTACTGCTATCTGATTTATATGTTTAACCACCTTAACATGCCACTTAAATGTAGACCGCAGACAAAGTTCAGGCCCAACACATGCACATCACCCTTGTCTCATGCTTTTATATCAACTTAAATTAACATCTTCGCAGACAACTTACGCCGGATAAGCTGACAATACAGGTAAAATTTATAATTGTAACCACATGAATACTTTTGTGATCCACTAATGTCATCAAGAAAGCTAAAACCTTGATCAAAAGAAATGACCAATGAGAAAAATGACAGGACGGCAAATACAACAAGGCAACAACACTAGACTAGCAATAAATACACAAAATCTGCACATTCTATGGAGCTCCACATCAAATAAGCCACAACCCACCTGATAGCAACTATTAAAATCGTATCCCAGATGAAAAAGCAGACATTTTTATGCACAAATAATTGGACAAACAAAATGGGGATTTCAAGAAATTACCAGCACAAGATTTGATGGTGTGGATCTTTAGGAGCAAAACAAGTACACTGAACAAATGGGTCATGTCCCCTGCTAGTCTGAATATATTCATCTTTGTTTTCCTCTTCTTCTGCTTTTGCTCCTCAACTTCTTTATCTCAGTGTATCTAAATGTGGATCAAGAGAAAAAATGTTCCAACTGTGTTTACAATGAATCAAAAAGCTGTCACCTTGCCACACGTATCGTTTTTATGTTCCATCTTTCTGGATTTTTCCTCGCAAATATAGATCCCAGCAGGCAGCAGCAGTGAGGTTTTTTTCTTTTCTTTTCTTTTTTCTTTTTTTACTGGTAAGGGATAAAGTGGAATTCTTGCCGATTTTTTTTTTTTTTGGGGTCCATTTGTTACGTGGCTAGACTTTTACGTGTACTATCCAGTCAGTTTTGCAATTTCGGACACGTAATACTTATGAAGTGAAATTTATTATAACTAGAGTTTATTTTTTATTTTTTTTTAATTTTGGAAACTTAAACTACCATTAAAATTCGATTCGAAGTCGACATATGTCACTCACCTTAGCATCAATTCTTTGGGGGAACTTTTAACAGAACGCTTCTCTTTGTCCATATTTCTTTGTCCATGTTCAGCACTTGTCCATGAATGATGAATATTTATTTGTCTTTGGAGTCTTTATTTTGTACTACTACATTTGATTACACATTTTTCCTACCAGCAATTTGGTGGCCGTTTCTATTTTGATATGATGTGTTCAAAAAGCTTATCAGGATTCGGATCTTGCGACTCTTGTCCACGATTAGATCTTAGAGGACACGATGAAGTCGGAGATTCAATGAAAGTTGAGTTTGAATGTTGGTGAAACTAACTATTGACAAGTCTAATTAGTAATTACTTTCATTCAGATATGAGATAAACATATTCTTACAGGATATTCTTTATTGAGTTTTTTCCTGCGCTTTTTGGGTGGTAACCGACATAACCGTCCATTTCACTCCTTGGTTCAACATTTCCAGCTCTCTATTTTCTCGTGCCAATATCCTATTCCTTCTCTAACACTCAGGTGCCCCTAGAAGTTTCCAAAATGATGTTTGCAGATAAATAATGTGAATAAAGTTCAAGCGCTCCATGTTTTCACACTTAAAAAACTTCAATTTTTTCAACAAAATCATTAATTGATGCCACCTTTTGTCCGTTAAAAAGCAACTATCTTTGACACCCCTTTTTGACTGTTCTTTTATTCCTTTCTGTTCTTCAATATGTATAAAACGACCAAATTTCCCTTCTTTGTTTACTGTGCATGTAAGTAATTTCTTGCATCAATGGGGTCTGGAAAAGATGTTATCTTTGGTATTTTTTTGCTGGTGGCTGTGAATTTTATTAGTGTAATATATGGAGACATACCCACAACACTTGAGGGACCCTTCAAGCCTGTGACTGTCCCTTTAGACCAAAGTTTTAGAGGGCATGCAGTAGATTTACCAGATACTGATCCAAGGGTGCAGAGGAATGCTGTAGGATTTGAGCCTGAACAAATCACTGTTTCTCTTTCTTCAGATTACCATTCTGTTTGGATTTCATGGATTACTGGTAAATTAACTTTCTCCTCTACTATTTCCTTTTTTTTTTTTTTTGTTGTTGTTGTTGTCCTTTTTCATGGATATATATAGAGATTCATATGAAAGCTGCATTTTGAATTTGGTTATCGAGTCCATTAATTTTGGGTTGATTGAGCACCATTTTAGGTTCTGATTGAGCTTTGAGGAAATAGTCTAAGGGCAATATAGATATATATAGTTAGGCAATTGTATTATTACTCTTTTATGATTCATATCATTAATCATGTTGCTCTTAATTACTTTCTAGGTGATCTGTATATTAAGAGCAATAAAAAGAGTGTTTTCTCTGCGTAGCGTTTGTTGTGGCATGAAACAATTTGATTATGGCATGTGCAGGTGATTTCCAAATTGGTAACAACATTAAACCACTTGATCCTGAAACTGTTGCTAGTGTGGTTTATTTTGGGGAATCGTCTCTAGTCTTGGATCGTGAAGCAAAGGGTCAGTCTCTTATTTACAGTCAGCTGTATCCTTTTGAAGGCCTGCAGAACTACACTTCTGGAATTATACATCATACTCAACTTACAGGTATTCTTTAAACAAAAACTAGCAAATAGATTCTGAAATAATAGATCTCTAGCCTTTCGTGAATGTTAAGAATTGGTGAGTGTGCTGCACCTGCTTTTACGTGTTTGATGCTGAATCCCAATATTTCAGTTTTTTTCTGCTGAAAAAACGGTCCTCAAAGTAAAGTCTATGATTATGCCATACTCTCTGTGCACGTATACACTACAAGGTTGAATCACCCTTATGTCTGTCTTGTAGTTCAAGTGTGAAAAAATGCCCTATTCAAGATAGTTTCGATTCTCTTGTCTTTTAACTGGGAGGATGTACGTTGTATCACACTTTTTCGTTTTGTTTGTAAAAGTAGTAACATTTGGCACGATACTTGCAGGCCTGAAACCTAGTACGTTGTACTATTATCGTTGTGGAGATCCTTCAATACCATCACTGAGCAAGGTTAATCATTTTAGAACTATGCCTGTTTCTGGTCCCAGAAGTTATCCAAACAGAATAGCTATTGTGGGTGACACTGGACTTACATACAATACTACGTCAACCATCAGCCATTTGCAAAACAACGATCCCGATCTTATTGTTTTGGTGGGTGATGTTACCTATGCTAATTTGTATCTGACAAATGGGACTGGTGCAGATTGCTATTCTTGTTCATTTCCGGATTCTCCCATACACGAAACATATCAACCCCGATGGGACTACTGGGGAAGGTTTGCATGTTCAAACCCTGATACGATTTGACTCGGTCTTATGTGTTATTGCATCGTCTTTACAATTTATGGTTAAGTTGTTCTTTTCTCTTATCGAATGCGTGTGACGCGTGTGTTTATCTTTTAGATTCATGGAGCCAATGGTTTCTCAAGTACCATTAATGGTAGTAGAAGGGAATCACGAAATAGAAACACAAGCTGGAAATCTGTCATTTGCGGCTTATAGTGCTCGTTTTGCATTTCCTTCAAAAGAAAGTGGATCTTCATCTGCTTTGTACTACTCTTTTAATGCTGGAGGAATACATTTTATAATGCTCGGTGGGTATGCACCGTATGATAAATCAGGTAATCATGGACTCAACTTTTCAGCTTGCTTTGCCATTGTATCAAATATATAGCTGCAGCATAATTTGATGCTTTTTTCATTTTCGTTTTCCAGCGGATCAGTATGTGTGGTTGAAGAAAGATTTAACTAAAGTTGACAGGAACGTTACGCCTTGGTTGGTTGCCACCTGGCATCCACCATGGTACTCAACTTACAACGCCCACTATAGAGAAGCCGAATGCATGAAAGTCGCAATGGAAGAAATCCTGTACAAGTACAGCGTTGATATCGTGTTCAACGGACATGTAAGTATACAAGCAAAATGAAACATCGAATAACCTGATCATCTATCTGTTGTTTTCATAGCTTTTATTTGTCTACCTAAAAGGCATCATATGTTGTATTAGTGGTCTATGTGTCTGAATTTTTCGTGATGCTCAAAATCTCTAGGTACATGCCTATGAGAGATCAAACAGAGTCTACAATTACACGTTGGATCCGTGTGGACCTGTTCACATTACGGTTGGTGATGGTGGAAACCGGGAGAAGATGGCAATTAAACACGCGGATGAACCAGGGAACTGTCCATATCCTCCAGAACCATCTTCAACTACAGAGAGTTTCGTGGGTGGTTTTTGTGCATATAATTTTACCTCAGGTCCTGCTGCTGGAAAATTCTGCTGGGACCGACAACCTGAGTACAGCGCGTACAGGGAAAGTAGCTTTGGTCATGGAATTCTAGAGGTAAAGAATAATTAGGCATCAGTTTATGCATATGAAGGAGATGGTGTTTGATGTAATGCAATGTAATGCAGGTGAAGAACGAGACACATGCGCTCTGGACATGGCATAGGAATCAGGACATGTATAACAAAGCTGGTGATCAAATTTACATTGTGAGGCAACCAGAAAGATGTCCGGTTGAACCCATGGTAAAAAAAATTATCTTTTTTTTTTTTTTTTTTACTTCCACGAAGCCTGGGTCATATGTATTTTAGCTTACACCTGTCGACCAGGAATTTTTCGCCTAGTGATTCCCACATTCAGAGCCACAAGGTAAAACGTTTAGTGCTGTCATGTAAAACAACATGTCCTCTGACAAAGCACTAGCGGTTTGCCTTGTGACTCCTCATGCAAGGTCATTACGCAAAACTTTCTGCGTTGCATTTGCTCTTGGCATGTTATGTGTGTATGAATGCTGTCACAAACACTAAATGGTATGCCAATCTTTTATGTTGAACATAGGTTTTTACGATGGACTAGACAAAGAGGTGGATGCTAAGCGGTGTTGAAGGATGGTGTTCTTTTCTCTGGACAAAAAAGATGACAGTTTTAAGCCTAATACGCAATGTGTGTATACAAACTGACAAGTGATAATGAAATGAATTTTTTTTTTTACAATTGTAACTTATGATGTGAACTTGAAATGGAAAGATGAAAGCTTCTTCCTTTTTCCTTTCCCTAATGCTCCTTTTTTCTTATGAGTGCACACTTCTTCATCATTAATTAGTAGTATATATTAAGGCTAAAAATATCTTTAAACAAACTTTAGCTAAGTATTCTTCAACCATTTAGGTATATCGCATA
Source organism: Gentiana straminea (assembly GCA_036785695.1). Classification (NCBI taxonomy): domain Eukaryota; kingdom Viridiplantae; phylum Streptophyta; class Magnoliopsida; order Gentianales; family Gentianaceae; genus Gentiana; species Gentiana straminea. The sequence goes on from JAVUPR010000348.1 coordinate 2,612,962, forward strand.
CTGTCTTATCTTATATTTCGATAAAACATCATTCCCACGACAAAAATCTACATCCTGATACAAATAAAGATGATCCCGAGGCAGCCGATAAATTTGTACATGTTCAAAAAGCATATGACGTTTTAGAGGATGAAAATAAGCCTGCCCAATACGACAGGCTTGGGCATGATGCTTTTGAAGGGAATCAGGTCCCCTTTGATCTGATTCACATTATCCGAAACATGGGAGGCAAAGATGTGAAGGTCACCCTACAACTTTCATTTATGGAAGCTGTTCAGGGATGTTCCAAAACTTAAAGTATCCAAACTGATGTGTCTTGCAATACTTGGGAAGGAACTGGTGCCTCTCCGCTGTAGAGTTTCTGGTGTTATATATATCTGCAACCAGGCTTATTCATGATGCAGATACCTTGTCAAAATTGCAAGGGCCGGGGAAAGATGGTAAAGAATGTATGCAAGACCTGCAGAGGGAATCGTACGTGTTGTAAGAGGAACAAAATCCATAAATGTAGATATCGTTCCAGGGGTAGACGATAATATAGTTTTAAAGATGTTCAATAAATGTGGTGCTGATCCAGAAGGCAGTCAACCTGGGGGGATCTTTACATTACGATTAAGGTAAAGGCTGACCCTGTTTTTCGTAGAGAAAGGTCCGACATACATGTTGATGCTAATCTTAGCAGCACTCGAGCTATTTTGGGGGGTACCGTTCAAGTTCCAACTTTGACTGATGATGTCGTTGTTAAGGTCCATCATGGTACTCAGACAGGTCAAAAGGTTGTCCTAAAACGAAAAGGGATAAGAGGTAGGAAATGGTTGGGAGATCAATATATCAACTTCAATGTCAGCATTCCCATGAAGTTCACACAAAGACAGAGGCGATAAAGAAGAGGAAGGCGAGTATGAGTATGAAAAGCACGCAGCAGGTGCTTGTGGCTGAGCTATGCTATGCTGTTGTGCAGCGGAAAGTAAGGCAAAGTGAACAGGAGTTTAGCCATTGTTTCTTTGGATGTTCAGTATAATTTCTACCATCTTTTTTATACCTCCTCCTTGATAAAACGGTATCTTCTAGCCTTTTGTTTACCTTAATTGTTTCTTTGGGCGTTCAGTATAATAACTATCGTCTTTTTTATACCTCCATGATAATACGGTGTCTTCTAGTCTTTAATTGCCTTGTTTCTTTGAGCATTCAGTATAATTTCTACGGTCTTTGTCCCTAATATAACGGTGTCTTCCGTTGGGAAGTTATTATGTATATGTATACACACATTCTTACATTATTCTTTAGGAAATGAGAACTAATCTCAAACAATAAATTTTTTTTTTTTAAATGTTGATAGAAGTTGTAACTAAATGTGTGATGCCATTAAAGTTTTCTAAACAAAAACTCAAAAACAATGTGGTTTCTCTGCAAAATGTGATGAACAATATGTGTGGTCCTTGACAAGGAAAACTTGGTCCTGAATTAGTGTCCCTTCATTTTCCAGCCCCAGTGCAAAACTTGATTCGAGATTGCAAACAAATTGCAAATCCCAAATATTAAATGTGTATTGTCATCATATGAAATTCTTATCGCCCTTGAGAATCAACACTTGTGGTTCTAATTTATTTCTCCTTCCATTCATGGAACTAGAGCTTGGCTAGGGTTTGGGCGACCAACACTTAGTTCTAATTTATTGTTCCTTTCATTGATGGAACTAGAGCTTGGCTAGGGTGGCCCTGGTGATGTATGTCAACCGGATGATGAATTTCCACGATATTTGTATCTCCTTTTCTTAGTATATATGATAATTCGCTTCAATTATAGTAAAATCCGTTATAAATCGAATCGTTTATTTCATATCTATCCAATTAATATTTACATAATTATCAGCTGATTTTTGGCTCATTATGTATATGTTTATGTTTGTTTTGTAGTGATATAAGAAGAAGAGAAAGATATGAAGGAAATTGGAAAGCATTCAGTTTATTTCCATGCAAAGAGTCAGAGTTGTTGATGTCCTGGCGCAGCCCATGACATCAAGGAGGCTTTTTTAGTGAATGCATTAAATGATTGTCAAATCTCAACAACTTTGGTCACATGTGGCGCAGGCCACAACACCCATGGCGCAGGCCATTGTATAAAAAATGCGAAAATTGCAATATTAACTATTGCTTATCAGAGAAGAAAGGGAGAGTTGGAGAGTGAGAGTTTTTGAAGAACTTGAAGGCAACTTTTCATCTCAAGGCTCTCTTAGCCAAAATCTCCATCAATTTAACACTTAAATCCTTGTAATATTTTAGAATTATCATTTTGAGAAGCTCAAGTCTTGCATGGGTGTAGGAAACAATCAGTTGTGTTCTATTTTCATAAAAAACTGGAGTGGATGAACCTCAACTCGAGTTCATCTCCCGAATTTGGTATTCTATCAACCTTTACTTTGATATAATTGTTTTTATTGTTATGAATGCTAGCTTTAGTTTGTTGGTAGTTATAATAATGAGTGGCTAGTTCTTTGTATTGACTAAGATGATATAGTAATGATAGTTAATTCTTTTGTTGTTTGGAATTGATCGTTTATGTTGCTAGCTTCTATTGTGTTGAAAATCCTCTTGCTTGCTTTGATTGAAAATATGTGTATTGGAGTAATTAACCAATGTATGTGCCTACACAACTAGTAGATACCGAACGGAGACGTTAGTTGTGAGACGAGGACAAGAGGGACGGAAGGTAGAATCGACCTTAACGGAATTCGATTCCTTATCCGGGGAATATCGCATTCAAGTGCTAATCGTGCCAAGTCATTAGGTTTAAGGTGCTTAAGCCAAGGATAAGGCATAGTGTAATTTTATACACTCGTACGAGGGAAAATTGCATGTTTAGGAGTGCACCATTCACACAATAGCACACCAGTGTTGATCGATTCCACTCAATTTAAGGAAATCAACTTGAACTAAAGATCATCTTAGTCAATTTCTTTTATCGTTTGGACAACCCTTGTAACTAGTTATTAGTCTTTTAAACAAAACTGCGATTCGGATCAAGATAATGATAACTAATCGGTGTTTAACCTCACATTTCCCTTGGGAGACGACCTTGACCACCACGCTAGACTACGATTGACCCGGTACACTGCCGGTGAGATTGAAACCCTAGAAAGTCGACATCATGGCCCACCCAGTTTTTATTTTCGATACACCAAAAACTTTATATACATCAGTCAAACACAGTTAGTTGTTTTAATCCAGCCACCTTACCGTATAAATATAGTCTATTAGCCCACCCGACCATATAAATATAGTTCATTAGTCCACCCGATCACCGATTCCTTGTTCCGTCTCTGTATCCAACGAAAACTTGAAAATGGAATGGACGTTTGAAGGGTCAAGTATACAGTGGACCTTTCCAAAATCGAATCTTGACGAGGGGAATCGACTTTTGACAAGTCGAGTCTAGAATCGATCTTCGAAAAATCGATTCCAGGTTAGGGTAGATGTATATTTTACAGTTTTGTGTGGTGCCACCGGGAGAATTAACATGTGTCACGCCTTGAGTGGGTCCTACTCAGGGGCGGATCTACATGTTTAGGGGTGGATCACGTGACTCCACTGTGATCCAGAGAAATTTTTTTAGTATTAAAAGAAGATAGTTTTGTTGTTAAATAATGTCATCTTTTGGTTTAAAAATGTAGTTTTATGTTCCGGATCCCTAAAAAAAATAGTTTTAGACTCGATGACACCATTGAAACAAATTTCTGGATCTGCCATTGGTCCTACTACGCCTCTCTCAACAAGTATAAAACAGCCATATTTCCTCTCCTTGTTTACTCTTCATGCAAGAAAATTTATTGCACTAATGGGGTCTGGGAAAAGTGTTTTATTTGCTATTTTTTTGTTGGTGGGGATGAACTATATTGGTGTTTATGGTGGAAAAATACCCACAACACTTGAAGAACCCTTTAAGCCTGTGACTGTCCCTTTAGACAAAAGTTTTAGAGGGAATGCAATTGACCTGCCAGATACTGATCCAAGGGTCCAGAGGAAAGTTGCAGGATTTGAGCCTGAACAAATCACTGTTTCTCTTTCTTCAGATTACCATTCTGTTTGGATTTCATGGATTACTGGTAACTTTCTCTTCCTTTATTTCCTTTTTCTTTGCAGGGTACACATCTACACTAACTAATGAGCATAAAAACTAGATAGAACTCTATAGAGTAAACCAAGTAAGCATCATGAACTTTCATTACTGAAGAATGTACTACAGTGGTCATTGAGTATAATCAACTAAGGAAAGCTTCTATGTAACGCCCCCGGACTCAAGTCTAGCGGCGTTATTTGAGCCGTAATGAACATGTTTCAGCTTCTGTCTGCATTGCCTTCTGCATCAGTCTCAAAACTTGCGTTCTCTTGTTTACTATCATGAATAGAACTTCCCCAGAAGCTATGATTTCTGGGCTATAGCTTTAACTTCACTTGAACTTATAGCAAAAGAAAGCTTCATTTTGAAATTCCGTCCTGAGTCCATTATTTTTGGAATGATTGAGCACCATTTTAGAACTATGTCGGTAATAGACGAAATGTGGTATTACTCTTTTATTATTCCACGTAGGAGATTACTGCCAGAACCGGCATTATTAGCTAGGGTGATGTGTACATTAAGTGGCATTCAGAAGCAGTAACTTTTCTATTTTGTGGATTCTTGGTGTATAGACCGAAATAGAAACGATTTAGCCAGAGCAATTAAGCCACAATACAGTTTTACAACTTGATTGCATTGATAATGACGTAGGACCTATTGATTGTGGCTCAATGTGTTGTTGCAATTAAGTATGAATTCAAAAATCTGAACGTAGTGTTTGTTGTGGTATGACAACATTTTGATTCCAGTAATCTTGTGCAGGAGATTTCCAAATCGGTAACAACATTAAGCCATTAGATCCTAAAACTGTTGCAAGTGTGGTTTATTTTGGGAAATCATTTCTAGTTTTGGATCGTAAAGCAAAGGGTCAGTCTCTTATTTACAGTCAGCTGTATCCTTACGAAGGCCTGCAGAACTACACTTCTGGGATTATACATCATACTCTTCTTACAGGTATTCTTTACATAATAAACAAAAAACCTAGCAAGTATATTCTGCTGTAATATCACGCCTTTTCTTTTTGTTTGTAAAAGCTGTAACATTTGGCACGATACTTGCAGGCCTGAAACCTAGCACGTTGTACCACTATCGCTGTGGAGATCCTTCAATATCAGCAATGAGCAAGGTTTATCATTTTAGGACCATGCCAGCTTCTGGTCCAACAAGTTATCCAAACAGAATAGCTATTGTGGGTGACACTGGGCTTACTTACAATACAACGTCAACAATCCGCCATTTGGAAAGCAACAATCCTGATCTTATTGTTTTGGTGGGGGATGCTTCCTATGCTAATTTGTATCTGACAAATGGGACTGGTGCAGATTGCTATACTTGTGCATTTCCGGATACTCCCATACGCGAAACATATCAACCCCGATGGGACTACTGGGGAAGGTCTTGACACGATTCTCTTTACAAGATATGGTGACGTTGTTCTATTTGTCTGTTCACTAATGACCTTATTGAATGTGTATCTATCTATCTATCTATCTATTAGATACATGGAGCGGGTGACGTCTCAATTACCATTGATGTTTGTAGAAGGGAATCATGAAATAGAAACACAAGGTGGAAATCTGTCATTTGCGGCTTATAGTGCTCGCTTTGCATTTCCTTCAAAAGAAAGTGGATCGTCATCTGCTTTGTACTACTCTTTTAATGCTGGAGGAATACATTTCATAATGCTCGGCGGGTATATAGCATATGATAAATCAGGTAGTCATAGATTCAACTTTTCATTTCCTTTTGTGTCAATATATAGGTGCTGCATAATTTGATTCTTTTCTTTTTCCCCAGCGGATCAGTATATGTGGTTGAAGAAAGATTTAGCTAAAGTTGACAGAAAAGTTACGCCTTGGTTGGTGGCTACGTGGCATCCACCTTGGTACTCAACTTACACGGCCCACTACAGAGAAGCCGAATGCATGAAAGTCGAAATGGAAGAAATCCTGTACAAGTACGGTGTTGATATTGTGTTCAACGGACATGTAAGTAGTATACAAGCTTATTGCTTCATGTAGTTTATTCTTTAATCTTCTATCCTATTAATTGTCCCTGTAATGCTCAATCAAAATCTCAAGGTACATGCCTATGAGAGATCAAACAGAGTCTACAATTACACGCTGGATCCGTGTGGACCTGTTCACATTACGATTGGTGATGGTGGAAACAGGGAGGCAATGGCAATTACACACGCGGATGAACCAGGGAATTGTCCAGAACCCTCTAAAACACCAGATACTTTCATGGGTGGTTTTTGTGCTTATAATTTTACTTCAGGGCCTGCTGCTGGAAAGTTCTGCTGGGACCGGCAACCTGAGTACAGCGCGTACAGGGACAGTAGCTTTGGTCATGGAATTCTCGAGGTAAAGTCTTTTGCTTTGTGAGTTTAATATAATTCTCGAGGCTAGTTTGGTTGAAGCAGATGGTGTTGTTCTATGCAAAGCAGATGAAGAACGAGACACATGCCCTCTGGACATGGCACAGGAATCAGGACATGTATGATGATAAAGTTGGTGATCAAATTTACATTGTGAGGCAACCAAAGAGATGTCCAGTGAAACCCATGGTAAAAGTTTTAGACTACAAATGCACTATCATATTATTTATTATTATTTTTTTCCCTCCCACGAAGCCCGAGTAGTAGATGTTTCAGTTTACACTGGCCAATCGGGAATTTTTTTACTAGTGTAGTGACTCCACATCCAGAGCCACAAGGCAAAACGTTGGTGCTTTATATGTTAAATATATATGTTGTCTTATGACAAAGCACTAGCTGTTTGCCTAGTTACTCCTCATGTCGGGTCACTAGGCAAAAATGCCTCTGTACCAAGAAAGCTCTTGATTAATCTGACAGTTTGACACAAGTGGTTAGTGACTTGAAAATGTCTAGGAAGGTCACATATTCGATTTTCCTCTGATGGATCATGTTAAAAAGCTCTGGGTCAGAGTTTCAAGTAAGAGTTTCAAGTGTGTATGAATGCTGCCACAAACACTAAATGGTATGCCATTCTTTATGTTGAACTTAGGTTCTTACGATGGACTAGACAGAGAGGTGGATGCTAAGCGGTGTTGAAGGATTCTGTGTTCTTTGCTATGGACAAAAAAGATGACAGCGTTAAGCCTAATACATACGCCATATGTGTGTATACATTACAAACTATTAGATTTAAGAAGTTGTTTACAATTGTAACTTATGATATGAACTTGAAATGGAAAGATGAAAGCTTAGCTTTTTCTTATGAATAACTAAGTATTCTTCAACCATTTAGGTATACTAGCAAAATGCACGTGCATCCGCACGTATTTTAGTGAAATAAATTTTTTAAAATTTAAAATAAATATAGTAATTAATACATAATTTGTTACGTATTTATTCCTCATAAAATATAAATATTCTATCAACAATTATACAAAATGATCTTATGTTTTTTTTTTTTAGTATTTTGAATTTATCAATGCATGTAATTGATACATTTCACCTTCTTAAAGATAATAAGCATTCTGAATATACGAATTAGTGTATTAATAAATATTGAGAACGTGTTTTTATAATTATCTAGTAAACCTGTGACCAATTACAAATTTTGTAAAGCAATTTTTACAAAGTTCTTACTCTAAACAACTCATTTTGATAAATGTATGTAAAAAGTATAGCAAATGGGTTTCATCTACATACAATTTTATATGTTTCTTATATCTTAGTTATGAATATATTTTAGTGATTTTAAAGTAACACTTATTAAACAAACTAACATTTGAGATAATGATCAACATAATTTAAACATTTGATGTATGAATCTAAGATTCAATTTAATTAGTATAATATGAAGAATGGTGAAACCATAGAATTTTATTGTAGGTCGTAAATGGTTAGACGTATATTTTAGTCATTACAACTATCATTCAATTATTTTCTAAGTTATACTTTCGTCGTTCTATTTATCTGATGAAGTTGTCAAAACAATGCATACCAATCCAACATATCTCCCCGCATAATAAATGTGTTCCTATTTAGCGGATGGATTATGTAGCCTGAAATTACTCTTTGTACTTAATCTTATCCGTCATACTATCTTTGATTAGACATGATCAACTCATCTTAAATGCCCTTATTTTTCTCTCTTTCTCAAAATATTATTCCATTTATCACGCAGGCAAAGACTTCTCATGAACCATGGACTACTTAATATGATACTTATGCAAAGCCCTCAAAAAAAGTAAACAATACCTCAAATCTATGCATAAAGGTTCTCACACAATCTCTAATTATCCTCATGTTATAAAATCCAAAGTTGATGAATAAGTCAATGATCCGGATGATCTTGTGAATCTTATTTTGTGCATGGATCGTGGTGTTGGCTAGGGTTGTTCAAACATGTGACACCCCTATTGATTTTGAAGAGCTCCATGAAAAGCTACTTAATTATAATACTCTTCCGTCTAAGATGCAACCGACCGCTTTTGCTGGTCTTGCTACAACTTATTCGGCCGTATGACATCCCTCTCTCAGTGTTGGTTCGTTTCCACATCTTACTATTCCTAATTCTTGGAAACATACACAAAATACTTTCTCTCGTGTTCAAGGACATTCAGAGAAATGGTGCAATTCTTACAATATTCAACCTCTTATAGATTTTTCTCATTCGTTCCAACCCCCTACATTGCGTCTTCTTATAACATATTTGAATGCTTCGCCATCTTCTCTGTGGCTTCCTCATAGTGGTGCTACGCATCATGTTACCATCGATCTCAGTAATTTGTCATTGTCTTATTCTGGCAATGAAGACATCATGGTTGGTGATTGAAATAATATTGCCATCACAGACATAGGTTATATTTCTCTCTCTACTCCTTCAAAATATTTTACATTGAGTGATGTTTGACAATGTCTAAAATCGTTCGGGTTACAATTAAGTTGATATTCAGGTAAATGGGCCTCTGGGTGATGATCTAAATAACTTTTTGGGATTTGAGACTGGGCTTGCAAAACAATGAAAAGCATGGAGGTCCCGGAGCTTGCCTCCGAGGGGACACTCCAACGCTCAAATCAATATTTGAATAGATGAATTTCTATTAAAATAGTAAGCGGGAATGTATAGCAAGTGTATTATGAGTGTACCTTGTAATTGAGGATGATGATCTTTTATATAATTCTCCATCAAAGTGGAGTGAATTACTATGCATGAAGTCGTTTTCAAGGGACTTTACCATGGAGTAATGTATGTGTGGAGTCCGGAACGCTCATTGAAGAGAATGTAACTATTGTTTGAGGTCGAGGATGAACTGATTTGTATTAAGCATAAATGACCGTGGTGACACGTGATGTATAACATTTATATGATAAAAATTACGATGTTTTATATACTTTATCAACTCTTTTTATATAAAATATAAAGAATTATAACAATAATCTTATGAAATATTAATAGTAATGAATAAATCTAAATACTATAAAAATCTAGTAAAAGTAATAAAAAGATACAAATTTTGTACCGGTTTAATAACCAGAGTGTCGTGTCAGATTTACGTGGGTATTTTTGGTATTTTATTGTAGATTTTTAGGTAAACCAAGACCCCTAGTGACGACACTTTTTAAAGTAGAATCATGTCTTTTGAAGGAAGTAAGGAAGTGCCACGAGACTTAAAGTTCAAGTGGATCAACGGTTCGTGATACTATTATCGAATTATATTCTCGACGAACGAATGGCCCATCAAAAAGGCATTTTCTGAAAAAGAGTCCTTCATGGAAGTTATAGATCTTTTCAAGAGCTTTCCAACGCTTCTTGAATCATGTCATTTGAAGATCCAGAGCTCAAGTTATGATTTTATCAAGTTTCAGATCGAGATGTGAAAATAAACTAACCGGATCAATCCGGAATAACCTCGGATCGATCCGGCTTGTCAGTTGGAAACATAATGATTACTAAGATTTGATCCTGCAGAGAATAATCCAAGGGATAATGTTTTTTATTCCCGGATCGATCCGGCATCACCTCGGATCGATCCGGCTTGGAAAATCCTGCCTATAAATAGAGCAGGTTTGCAGACACAAAAGGGGGTACCAATATATCTTCAAAACCTCTCTTAAATTAGTAGTAGTATGTATATAGGCCTTATGCCATAAATAATGTAGTAATAAGTATCGTTGTAATGCTCGAGAAATTATCAGAAGATCAATGTTGTTGAAGTCGTTATAATGTCCGGAAGAATACAACCTCTGAGTCAGCAGTTGTAATCTGGTAAAATTTCTGAAGTATTTATGTTTGTTATGTTTGTTTTTATCTTTTTACTTATTATAATGTTATTAGGCTAAATCTAATAACTAGCCAAAGTTATGTAATCGTTTTATTTCGATCTTTTCGATAAAGGAATGTTGTCTAATTAAAATTGACTAAAATTGAGTTAATTGAATCTTTTTCTATTTTGCAACGTATTGATAATATTCGGATTGACGTAATTAACCAAGATGAATCGCACCATATAACCTAACGATGAACTGACCAGAGAAGTTAGGATATGAGATAAAAGATAGAAAAACCGGAGGGTAAAACTGGCCGTGCGAAAGTGTGACAACGGAATCCTATTTCCTACCCGGGGGCAGATTTGTCTTGGGAAAGATGAATCTTATTAAAATTGTGCTCGAGATCATAATAATGTTAAAATCAACAGTTTAATTGAAACTAAAATCGAAAAGTTAAATCGATCCGCCTGACAACCGAAGCCTTTTGAATAACATCGGCCGTCTGACAAACGGAATAACCTCTTTTATCCGGGGTAGATTTGTACTCGGTACCTATTCGGACTAACCGAGATTAGCATGGGGCGGTTGTGGAGATTGAAGCGATGACAATGACATATGACAATTTCATACGCTCGTGTGAGGAGAAATTGTTAACCTCAGGAGTGCACCGTTTCATTTACTCAAATGGACCTAATAATAAAGGGAAGATCGAGCACATTCCGTTTACTGAAAAAAGATCGTATAAATCAATTATATAAACTTTGGCTAGTTCTCTAATAATATATTGGTATCTATATACTTATATTTATATATATATTTTGCAATCTATGTATATCTATATATATTTATATATCTATATATATTATATTAAAATAACTTTTAAATTACGCATTTATTTTATGTTAAGTAGAATAGTAGTAATCAGTGTTATAAAATTGCGGTTTAGATCGAGTTAATAACAGCTCTTTGGTGTTTAACCACACTTAAAAGAATTACCACGTTTTCCCTGAGGATTCGACACTCTGACTCACCACACTAGCACTACAATTTGACCCGATACACTGTCGGTTAAGGATTATAATAGCGTTAGAAAAGGTCCTGTCAACACGCAAAATGTCGGTAATAAGAGACGTAAACGTCTTGCGTCTTGCTAGTCATGAGGGACATAAGGCGACTTGCGCCATATTGGATAGATGACGACCTGTATCTTGTTGTAAATGATATAAGGGTGGTCTGCGTTGTACTAAATACGGACGTTGTTGGTTGAGGTCCGATATTGAGCTGAGCTCATGTCGTCCCATATGCTGATATGGCTTTATCACTCTATGTGAGGTTTGATGAGTGTCACGTGTACGGTGACCGATCTCACCAATGTCAATGTTCGTTGTGTTCCTAGCATGTCTCGTAATTTATTACCCATCTCTTAGTTTTGTCAAGACCATAATGTTTCTTTTTAATTCTTACCCTCTAAATATATGTGAAGGATTTCCAAACCAATACTCCTATGATGCAGTGACCGGTCATAAATGGATGTATGAATGGCCAAACTGCCCCCTATAGCTCTCCGCGGTGAATAAACATCAAAAAATGCTTGGCATCATCGTCTTTGTAACTCAACAACTCCCATTCTTCAAGTTATTCTTTGTCAAAATGATCTAAGTTGCCACCACAACTGCTTCTTCCTATTGTTTTGCTTGTTTAGAGAATAAAAGTCACAACCTTTCTTTTGCTACTTTTATTTTATGTTCTTCCCATCCCCTATAGATTATTTTCACTAATGTTTGGACATCCCCAAATGTGTCGTGTGATGCTTTATAGTATTACACAATTTTGTTGAAATTTTACTAAGGATACATGGTTCTATCCAGTGAAATCAAACAATGAAATACTAATAGTGATTTTCAGAAGGAAAAAAAAACACTGAATTTTACCAGTGAAGATCATACTAAGTGCATATTTGTATAGGTGAAATTAGGAAATAATCCAATTTGGAGATATTATTAGGTTTTAATCACATCTTGTAAATTTTTTGCAATAAGGACAAAACATTGTGCAATTGGACTAATATATCCTTAATGAGCAACGCTTCTTCTTCCTCATCCATGTTAATGATTTTTTTCCTTAAACACACACTCTCTCCTACACCATAAAAATTACTTCATCAACTATATATTTTGATCATGCATCAAAAAATCATGACTCACTTACCAAAAAAGTTCTTTTCTCGTGCTTTTTTAAGACTCGATTCGATATATCTTCGTCACATAGTTCAAAATCTAGTTCTTCCATGCTTCATTGTTATAGCTTCGACAAAACAACTATTTCCTACGTTGCGTCACCAATCCCATATGCATCTCTCCATCTGGCACCGCTACGTGTTTGTCGGCGCTGATTGTTTTTAAAACTTAGATTGCAGTGTATGCTATATATAAATTAAGACGAAGAATAATTTCATAGATCCAAGATAAAGTGAAATGAGTTGCTTGAGTTAAGTGTTGTCATCATGGTTTTTGTTCATGCTCTTAGTGCGGTTGAGAAGGTTGTATGTTATTATTACCATGCTTTGTTGCGGTTTCGTAAGATGTTACTGTCACTACGCAATGCTGATAAAAGGTGTCACTGTATATAAATGTTTTATTGTATACGTAAGGTGTCACTATAAAAATTGTGTGATTGAATTACTACATAAGGTGTTACTGCAAGCGCCTACAATTTTATAGGCAAGTCCTAATGGTGGTGCCATGAGTTTGTTGTTAAACATAAGGTGTCACTGCAAATATTGTGACAGTCGCCACTCGCCAGCAACACAAATGTATTTTTCATATTTCCTAAATTACATCGAAAGAGTATCAAAATAAATAGCACGAAAAACTATGAACTATGGTGAAAGAATTTTGAGGATGATAGGCCTAGATCAAAAGTTATGGCTATTAAAAAAATGGATATGAGAGAAATATTGCTTCAATATTTTATGAATCGTCTTTTTTGCAACTTTTTCCAATGTGGGTTATGTTAATAAATTTTGCTCCTTTTTTTTCGAAAATTTGTTTCTCTTTCTCTATATAGTTATTACCTTAATAAAGATACACCCACACCATGAATTAATGTAAACGATAAATATTAACAATAAGATTGTGTGTGTGGATTAATTGGAAAGAAAATATTTACAATAAGAATTCTTTTAGAGAAATTTTCATGTTGTCACTAACCCCTCATGATGTTGTTTTATTTATATTATTCTATAAATACCGGATAAACTTCGAATATAATTAGTTTATAATGGATAAATATATTAACCATAAGACATTATGGCATCTAAACATAAGAATATGATGTTGTTTTCTTATTCTATATGATGTGTATGACGTTGATTTCTTATTTTATATGATGTAAACTTTTTTTTTCCATCATGGTGTTATGTATATCCTTTAAATTAATTAATTAATATGATATTTATTGGAATAAATTAATTAGGGAGAAACTCTTTTTAGGGGAAAAGCTCCCGAGGGGAAACACTTTTGAGGGGAAACACATTGGCTCTTTTAATATAGTTAATTAATAGTTAATAATAATTAATGATGATTTCTATAAAACGTCAAGCATATCCCCTCTACAAGTCTATGTGACCTAATTGAGAGGTCAGTTCCACCAAATATGAAAAACACTGCAAAGAAAAAGAAACCTGGTTTTGGCCATCCACTGAATTACATCGTCCACTGATTATACGAATGGGTTGTAGCGAATCTTTTGAGTTAGGGTTCAACCTCTTTTTATTCTTTTTTTGAATACAACGAGTGGATTTTATTTATTAATTTCATAAAAAGAAAACGCACCTGACACCGCCAATAAATGGAAAAAAGGCAGCACCTTATTTATATTGCAGCTCTACCTACTAACAGTCCATTCTGTGAGGAGTTGTTATTTACACTGTTATACGCACGTCAACCCCACAAAGAATGGAGTGACTAGTCAAGAATTTCCCAGGCCAGTCACCCTTACAGGCGACGTCATCATCAAGTGGCCGTGTAACTGAGTAAAAACAAGCACTTCAAACATCATACATTGCAGCAAAAGTAGGTAAAAACAAAAGGCTGCAGCAAGAAAAAAGAATAGATTTCAGCTGTTTGTATTAAGATCAAAAATATCATCCAAACAAAATTTAGCCACGTATCCCATCCGGCTATATACGCATATCGTATACAGTCTAATCTTATATTTCGAGAAAACATCATACCCACGACAAAGAACACGTGACCTCTACGTCACCTAATTGTCTGGTCAGTTCCACCAAATATAAAGCTGCTGCCAAAACAACACTTCTCTTTCAAACTTGTTCATAGAACAAAATGTAGGCATCAGACCGCAGTACTTCTTCCAAGGAAGATTCACGAACTTTAGAATCATTAGCATTATACCAAACATAATCATTATCATCTGCATTTCCCTCCATGCTCTTCTTGATGCTCTTCCCCCCTCTAACGAATGCTATATAGTGGCCTCCCCTCATTGTTCCAATATGTTCCACAGCCCCAACAAGTCGATATTTGCATTCATCCTCCTCTGTGCACCTGCATACGAAAATGGTTTATTAAAGACTTCTAGTCGCACAACGACAACTTTTACTTTTTACTGCTTAAGAACTTGCACGGAACAATGTTTAAAAAAAAACAGTTATTACAGAAATCGAAAAGCAGAAAAGAAAATGAATAGCGAAGAATGTTCTTCAAGTTCCAGCTTTTATAGCTCCATGATCATTAGATAAAGCCGCTCATAAAGCCAAACCTTGGATTTTATAGGATACAAAGCAGAACAAGCTTTGTTTGGAAATGCATCAGTGCAAGTCATGACAAATTTAGGAACAATAGAATTCCACTAATGATTGCATCTGCTCAATGTTGCTCAGCTACAAAAGAGAGCACATAAAAATCACATTTTAATCATTCAGGCTCTAATCTCAACAAGAGCGCGCAACTAAGGCTGAGATACTCGCCCCCGCCTTTGATCAAGGACACAACAATCATATGGCAAAAGCAAAGCCACATGGACCACATATATAATCTTGAATCAAAATATGGTTCGCGCGCTCATGAAAGACTGGATTAGAGGATACATGGAAAGCCATTGGCCCAATGCTTTTTTAAGCAGAAAAAAGGAACAAAAATAATAAACAGGTCAATATCTAAGGTAGAGATCAAACTGCTTATAACAAGAAATCCTAGCTCATCACAAATCTGTTCAACAAAATTAGAATTTTACCTTGGATCAATATAGGGCTTCAGATCTATTGTGGTGTTGAAATGCACATGTCCCTTCAATTTGATCAAGCGACCTCGAGCATCATGTCCGAACCTCTTCAAATGGATTGTCAAAACACGAGGAGCCTTGTCGATGAGGATCCTTTTAGTTGCATCCCTCTCCACTTTGACAGTCACAGAACCTACTTTCTCATCGTCGCTAGCTTCTGATTCACCACTCGCAGAGAATAAATCCCCTCCTTGATTAGCATCAGGTTTATCAACATTCAAGTCTTCACGTCTTTCATAGTCTCCAATTACTTGCTCAGTATTCTCATCTCGACAAAAAGAGTCAGGTGCAACATCCAGACCACCCTTTGTTTCGTCACACTGGGTAGCACCTAAGTCCATGCCACTTTGCTCACAAGTTTTGAGCACGCAGTCACCATCAACGTTATTAAGTGATTCCATGTTTATATCTCCATTACAAAGGTGGCTCACCCCATTGGACAAAACACCACTTTGGTGGAAGCCCAACTGACCAGAAGCCATTTGTCTATCCTCATTTTGATTTAACAAGCTATGTGACGATGAATTCTGCGACTTCTTTCTTAGTCTCATTCTTTCTTGCAGAAGCTTCGAACAGTTTTCACACTGCCAAGCATGCTCCTTTTTTGTGAGCAGCTCCGACTTTATGAAATAAGATAAGCACCTCTCAACTGTAAGAGGTTCATCAGAGTTATCAACCTCGTCGGATTCAGATTCACTGACAGATTCAACAGTCTTTATTGCCTCGAAAAGGTTACTACCTGCTATGGAATTCGTACTAGAAGTTACTGCATCCCCAGGTTCGTCAAACAAGCCTCCAAGACCATCAAATTCTACTGAATCTTGTTCATAACCAAGAGACGGTGTTGAGCCCTCGCCTTCAATAAGCGAAAGAATTGCACTATCTTCAAAAATTAATGGAGTAGCTTCTTTTGATGAACTATCTGAGGGTTTAACAGCATCTAAGGCTTCTTTTTTGCTAGTTTTATCGTTGTCTTTAGCAGAATCTTCCGAAGGATCTCCGAGTACCAATTTTTCATTGACTTGTGAAGTCAAATCATGGTAATCTGGTATTCTTTCTCCTACATCATCATCCATCGATGCCAACATATCCAAGGACTTTGCATTGTCTGTGCAAACTTCATTCTTTAGTCCACCGCATTCAGTGGAATCACGTACTGCCATATCATTTTGATCTGCCTCCTCTGCAGCATGTTCCTGATTGAGGGGTAAATCACGGATTTCAGAATCAACTGCATTTGTACTCGACACTGTATCATCATCAACATAATCCAACCAGGCAAAATCCTCTGGCAGAGCTTGTTCCTTAATATTATTCTCAGCGCAATGCTTGGGTTCACTGTTGTCCGCATTCGATATAGTAGAATGATCATCAGAAGAGACATTGCCACGTACGGATTTGTCAGCTGATCTACAAGAAGGTGGATCATTGGAATCTCTGTGAAGTTTTGTACGATTCCTCCCTTTTTTTTTCGGGGGCAGTTTAGGTTTTCTGGCTCCAGACACTGGAAGAGCCTTTTTAGAAGGAGGCTTTTTACTTGGAAGAGGAATTGAGAGATCCAAAAACGACTCGTGAACTATCGATGAGTATCCACATTCCATACAAGTAACAATGCTACATAGTTGGCCACCAAACATGGCTTCAACAAAAGTAGGCTCTGATTTCCCATCTTCTTGAGCAGATTCTATCTTCTTTTTTGCACTCAACTCTTCGGTAGACAACCCATCGAGCAAGCATCGAAGAAATTCATGACTATCTTGCTGCTGGTATCCTCTGAATTGGGGAGCTTTTGAACAAACACTTCCGAAGAATGCTCTAGGATTTATAGCACTTCTCAAACCAGACTCTTCACAGGTCTCTACAACAAGCTTCTTCAGGGAAGAAGTAAGAGGCCCGAGGGACACATCCAATTCAAGAAAATAGTGACGAAGCTGTTTCAATGCTAATAAACACTGCATAACCGAATTGAAGAAACACGTGTTCCCTAAATTCGACATTCCTCTAACAGCATCACGATTTATCCCATCGGACCTAACTGCTGGACATGATTCTCTTGTAACACCATCTAACACACTGCCACCGCCACTGCCACTCCCACTCCCAAACCAAATCTCCACTACGTCCAAAGCAGGTTTTTCGGAGGGGCGCTCCTTAATCATCTTTGCAATCTTGTGCAATACATCATTTTTCTCAGCACCGTCTTCTGATTTTTCAGGATGGACTAAAGTACTGCAAGCAAAACACCAAAGAAGCTGAGGATTTTCAAGCTGCACGGTGAGTTGATGATGATTAACTTTGGAATGCCTTATTGCGTGACTTTGAGGAGTAGAGGGTAATCCAACTCCTCCACATGAAAAATGCCCGCAAGACAAACAAACCCAAATTGATTTAGATTCGCCACCTCCCTTTTTCTTGCTCTGCTTCTTGTTTGATCGTTTATCATCCACATCACCCCGACAATCTTCACATTTAAGAGACACTGAAGACTCAAACTTCGCCTTAAGAGCATCCAAGTTAATCCCTTTCACGAGATGGGGACAAGTCCTACTATCCTTAACAACCACAACTTTATCAGTATTAGTTACATCAATCTTTGGAGAGTCAGATGAAACCCTCTTATTGTCCTTATGACTACTCTTAGCCTTCTTTTTTGCCTTTTTCCCCATATTCTCCTGAATCAAACGCATAAACAAACATAATTCATCCAAAAGCTCCACCAAGAATCAACACATCAGAAAAATATACATACCCCAAAAGAAAACAAGTTTCCAAAAGCACTATGCAACCCAAAACTCAACCAAGAATCAGAAAAACCAAGCAACCACGGAAATACAATGAACAAAAGATTACTTAGTTAGGGAAGAAAAAGAAAAAGAAAAAAAAACTCCACCAACATATTAAAACCAGTATGCATCAAGAACTCCAACAATCTATCGTTAAGTAATAAAAAGTAAACACAACCCATTGAATATTATCTTATTCTAATCAAAATCCAGAAAAACATTGATTTAATTGCATATCCGAGCATAGTATAGCAATAATGAATGTTCCTTAGAAAAGAAACGATAATATACCTTTGGAGAAGGAGGAAAAAACCGTAAATATCTTCAAGAATCTTGCGCGATGTTTAAGGTTCCTAGAAGTGCAGAAAAGAAATAGGATCTTGGAGGCAAAGTCTTAGAACTTGAAGAGGTTTAGGATGCAGCCTCTTCAGAGAGACAGAAAGGTGAAGACTGAAGAGGTGCAATCTTAACTTTCCTATATGATTTTCTTTCTTTTCCTTTCTAAGAAAATTGTAGGGTTGTCGCCTCTTAATTAAATACAGTAATTTCCTCAAAAAAAATAATAATAATAAAAAATAATAGTAAAAAAATAGCGGTGCTGTCAATGTTTTACAGTGGCTTAAAAAAGGAAATTTGAGAGCAAGTGTTACAAATTACTAGAGTGTTAATAAATAATTAGGGGACCACAAATTTTTTTTTTTGAAAAAAGGGGACCACAATTAAACTTATTATATGAAACCATATATTTAGGAGGTTCTAAATGCATCCCTAAAATTACTTCCGGCACTCGTTTAATGAATATTTTTTCGGACGAAAAAAACGTTGGTGGCACCGGCGTTTCTTGTTGAACACCAACGTCAGTGGCACGACGTTGGTGTGCAACAAGAAACACCGGTGGGAAATCGTGGACTGGCGTTTTCTGAGTTTTAACACTTTTACATAAGGAACGTCGGTGATGCTTGTATTCGCTTGTGGAAGACCAACGCATCGACGTCGATGTTGATGTTGGTGTTCCACAAGAACAGCACCGACGTTCACATGGAAAGCACCAACGTCATCGCGACGATGTTGGTGTTCCACAAGGAACACCAGTACCACCGACGTTCCTTATGTAAAAAATCACCGGGTGCCTGAAGTATTTTTTTATGATGCCGGGAGTAAATGGGGTGTCAGTAGTAAATAGGGGGTGCCGATAGAACCCCTATATTTAAGGTCGGCATCCAATAAATCCACTTGTGACATCGCAATACATAGAAAAAATAGACATTAACCCAAGAAATTTCACTTTATGTATAGAAATCTTGAATCTACCTATGACATAATATCTATATTTTCTTTACCACGTCTGGAATCGACTTTTTAAAATCTTGAATCTACTTATATTATAACATTTGTATTTTCTTTTGGCACGTCTGGAATCGACTTTTCGAAAGTCGATCAAGGTTGATTTTCATTTAGGAAAGTTGATATTTACGGCATGTGAAAATAGTAGTTAGATGTGGTATCATAAGTATATGCATAAGTCAATATGGAGTCATATATCAATAGAGACAAGTGTGATGCCATTTAATTTATGTGCTACTAAAGACCTCTTATTTTTACTAGATTGTTATGGGTATCTTTAACGGCATCACACAACATTTACTGTGACAACAGACCGGGGTGTGAAGTTTGAATTCTCAGAAGTCGAATGTGGACATTTGACCTCTGAAAAAGTTGAGATCATACATGATATTCGATACGGTTAAACAATATCATGGTGCCTCGAAAATATGTCTAGTGTTGTACCACTAAAGATTTTCTTATTTTTCATGAATAAATTAAACGCCATTAACATTACGTTTCTTGACTTACATAAACGACATCCACATGGCTACTTGAAATATGAAGAAGCAACAAGTAGTTTCACACAACACAAGCCGATAATATCTAACGGGGGAATTGTGTATATAGTCTTCTTTGAACTTTCCTTTGTCTATTTAGTTTTGGACTAAAATGCTATTAAAAAAGGAAAAAGCCCAAATTAAGTTTATACCCATTTTGCCCCCATCTTGAATCATCCTCAAATCTTTCCTCCGATCCCCGAATTCGAATTTTGAATATCAAATTCACAATATCCCCCTTACCAAATTCAAATCCCCTCTTTCTTCTTCCCTTTTCTCTTCTTCTTCTTCTACTTCTAATTATTCATATTCTTCTTCATCCTTTAATTCTTATCTTCTTCAACATGGTGTTCCGGTGGGATTCTTCATCTTCTTCAACATGGTGTTAACGAGTTCGATTTCGTGTTCTTCACCCTCACCTTCTTCTTCATATTCTTCAATATGGTGTTCTTCATGCTCGAGTTCAAACTCGTTTTTTTGTACATGACGAGCTCGAATTCGTGTTCCAGCGGGATTCCGGCTGAGCTCCGACGAGGGATGTCGGGGTTGAAGAAGATGAGTGATGAGAGTCAACTTTACTATGCTTAGGTGCATGTTTTAACCCCCATTTATGACACTTTTGTCTTGTATTGGGTAGTTTTAGACCATTTATAAGGCAAAACACATTGATCAATCACTTTGAGGTGAACCGTCACATTGATGGAAAACCTCGGCATTTTACGATGTTTTTTACCCTTTTCGAGCCCTATTTATCTTGTGGAATTATGCTTGGTATGTTGGTTGCTATGGAAATGCAGGAAATAGGTGACTCGTGAGCCCGGAAGATGAGGCATGAGACTTAGAGTGACGAAACCGAAGCCCGGAAATGGAACGGATCAAAAGTAGTGGGTGTTTCGCCTTACATTCACTTTATCTGCAATTTGAGCTATGTTGGAGCCATTTTATGGACTTGTGGTCTTCATCAAAGTTGTAGACAATTGAATGAGCTTTCCAACGCATTTTGAATCACTCAAATCGGAGCTCTACACGCAAATATATCGCCAAATTACTGAAGGCCATCAATGCTGACAGGGCAATGCGCACGCATTGAATTCTATGCGTACGCATTCCTGGAGCAGAAAGTCGAATTTTTCTGAACTTAGAGCAATGCGTACGCATTGGAAACAATGCGTACGCATTCGGACGTTTTTGGGCACTTATATATTCATTTTTACACAGATTTTCAGGGAGGATTCACCTTCCAAGAACCCTAATTATTAGTATAGCTCGAAATTCTTCCCTTCTAGCTCTTCTAAACTCTTTCTTACTTTAATTTCTCTTAGATTAGACTTAAATTAGCTTATATTGTTAGCTCTACTCTTGGATTTTGGTGTCTTTTGGATCTTCTTCTTCCCCAAAGTGACATGGGTGTTGTTGGAGATTGAAGAAACATCATCCTCTTCGAATTTTGGTAATTAATTCTAGTTCTCTTTCTCTTTTATGGCTTTAGTCCTTTCTTTGATTTCTATTGCTTGTTTGATTATGAGTAGCTAAACATATCATAGCTAAATCATGTGAAAATTGAAGAAATCACCCTCTAGTTGATGAAATTGGAATGGGTAGTGTTTAATTGTTGTTATATTGACGAATTCATGTCTTAAAACTTGTTCTTAATGCTTGAATTAGCTTGTACACCTAGTTCATGAACTCACACACCACTTTTATAAATGTATGTTGCGAAGGGGTGTGGGAAAAGGGGTTTTAAGATCGTTATTTACAATTGACTGAGTTGTTTAGATCAATTGGGTAACGAGGTTTGTCGGTGTAAATCGAGCGGCTCTAGTTCTTAATCTTGTTTCGGTCAGTTAAATCCTTAAAGGTGGACTGTTGAACCGGGCAAAGGGTACTAGGTTGTTGCATGGCGTCTAGTACTATCTTAGGAGTTTGCACCCATGAATGAGTCGATATAAGCATTAGGATGGTTGGTTGGTAGTTTCCATTCCCAAATAATCGATTAGAGAGGCGAAAGTATTCAATTGGATCGTGATTTGGCTATGTCTCTTTCTCTCTTTCTCTCTTTCTCTCTCGTTTAAATATCATCTTAGCATAATCAAAACTTGAATACACTTGATTAACCTAAACTAAGTATGAGAACGACTTTGGTATTCGATTGATTCCTCATGGGATACGACCTTGCTCTCCACTGTAGTACTTCCGACCCGGTACTCTGCCGGTTAAGGTTGGTCGTTACTATTTTGGTCATCAATGAATGATTTGGGTTCAAACTCGTGTATCAAACGAGCTAGAATTCGTGTTCTGGCTGGGCTCCGGCGAGGGATTTTGAAGGTTGACACGAGTTCGAAATTCGAATAACGAGTTCGATTTGGTGTATTGAATTCAAACTTTTCATGGGTATCTTGGGTAAGTAAAGGAAAAAAGTATAGTAAACTAAAGACTATTTAAGCAAATTTGTTTTCCAAAAAAAATATTTGAGCAACTTTTTTAGTCAAACAGGCTTAATAATAACCCCATAAAAATATGGGGGAATGAGGGAGAAGGACAAAAATATTTATAGTCCAGTAAAGGAAAAACTATTTATCCACTATCGCTAATTTTCAAAATTCATTGTCGGGATTCACCGATTTTCGGGATTCATTTGTCAAAATTCACTATACCGATTTCGGGATTCACTAGGGAGATTCACCGATTTTCGGGAAGCATCCTCTGCCCTTAATAATATTTAGTCCTTATCCCTAATTTTCCATAAAAATATAGTCCAGTGCATAGAAGCATCCTCTGCCCATCAAAATCAAAAGCATCCCAACATGCTAACAGAAACTAAATTAGGAAGAAAAAAAAAAAAAAAGAGCGACTAACAACCCTTAAAAGTTACAATTTCTTCATTCTAATGTTGATTTCCAGTTTGTTTTAGCACGATTTTCGGATTGTGTTCTTCGTCGCAACCCCAAACAAAAGCTAAATTTGAGCAGCAGAAGCTAAGATCCTATCTGTTCAGTTCAGAAGGTATTTTGTGAAGAATTGTTGTTACCTCCATTCTCTTCAGCAGCAGTCATCATCTCCACATCAACAGCAATCGGCATTGGACTCGGATCCGTACACCTCTCATCACCGCTATCTGTGATCCTTTCTTGATCCATAATGATCATATCATGAGTCTCTTCAAGAGGCTGTGAATTCTTTAGCATTTGATTCGACGAGTCAACAACAGTCACTGGTGTTGTACTAAAAGAGTTCATCATGCTGGGCTCTGTTTCAACCGGAACAGCATAAACCGCACCAAGACTTTGATGATCAATAAAGTAGTCACCACCTTTCACAGTTTGAGAACCGCTAGCCTCAGCCGCCGTTTGAATCGGTTGCTGCTGAATTTGCACTGTATTACTACTGTTTTGTACTGCCCGGAACCTCTGCTTATAGTCTTCCATTTCGATTTTGTAACGTTCTTTGTCCTTGGCGGCTTGTTCTTGGTACCCCTGGCATTAAAATTAAAATCATCATCATAATGTGCATCACAATAAAACTAACAAAAGCCAAAAGTCGTGCTTCTTACAGATCTTTCGGCTTCGTTCAACTTGTTCCAAGCCTCACCGATCATCCTACTAATATCCCTGTCTTTGCCTGGATAAAGCGGTTTGAGTCGAGCATGTTGTTCTTGAAAGAAGAAGTTATATCCACTTCTGTTTGATTTTGGATGGTCAGGATCTCGTCTTCGAATCTCGGATTTCTTACGCCGTTTTCTACGGACTAATCCAGAACTGCTACCCTCGTTGATAGGGCGTTTCTGCTGAATAACTTCACGTGGTTGATGTTGATGATGATGGGGTGGTGGTGGTTCGTATAAGACGCCTTTGCATTCTTCATCGCCGACTTTCATAGTGATCAGATATCCACTTTCAAAACTCCCATCAATGATTCCATACACTATAGAACCTGTTAAAGATGATGAACTTTCTGCAACAACCATCAACGGTACATGTTAAACCATAAGGATTAATTACATATTAATTGCAGAAACGATACTTGATGAACCGAACCGAATCGAATCATGAGACTAAAGACACTTTTGGCCCCTTTTGTCAAATTGCCAAGACGAAACATTGAGGTTACATGTGCAAAAAGCACGAAACGAAAGGTAACAAACGTGTCGTTATCCCTAACTGCAGACATAATACATGGAAATAATGCATCTAACAATGTCTGGTGTAAGAAACATGAGAAAGAAAAAGAACCTCCTGAAGACAATTTTACAGAACTACCCCCCTGTGCCAGGTGTGTAGCCGGCTGAACAGCTTGTGATGACTTCACAGGACCGCTTGATGCATCAGACGCATTTTGCACAGCTCCTAACCCTGTTTAAAAAAAGGAACCGAAATGAGCTAATAGGAATGATGAACGTTGAAAAACGCATGAAGAATATTCAAGAGCTCATATACATACTTACCAACAGTATTAGGAGACCAACCCTTGGCCTTGAAAAAGTAAACTTGTTCATAGTGACAAAGCAAAGTATTATAGTATTTGCGAAGAATGTAGGAAGCGTTGGTTGCAGAAGCCGGAAAGTTGAAAACATTTGTTACTTCTCTCCATTTCTTTTCTTGAAGAACCTGGACGTGTATTCGACAGATAAAGCAATGGCAATTAGGAGTACAAAAAGAAAAAACATCACGAAGATAGTTGGGGAAAAACAGACTAGGGCTGGCACATGCATTCCAATAACTCGAATAAGGAAGAATCTTATAAGCATATGGTATTTTATGTGACAAATTAATCCAAACATTCATGTTATATATGTGTGCGTGTGTATGTAATGACTAGCATATGAAGTAAGACAATGTCTTTCTGCTGGACTTTTGGGAGCAAGACGATGTCCTTTTCAGAAATAAGGTGCACTGTCTCCTAAAATTATGTCTCAACGGAATATTTAGGGGCTAAACAATGTTAGGATCGAGTCGGTTCTTAAGATTTCTTTATAATACAAGGGGGGAAAAAACCAGATCTGTAAACATTAAGAAACAAAGAGGCATATAAGAAGTTAAAATGGTTCATAGAAAGCCAAGTTCAAACATGTCTACAGAAAAAAGGCGTAGTAAATTTGAAGTGGAAAAAGTACATCGAAAAAGGGAGAATCAAACTAGTTTATAATGCAGAAGTTCAACTACAGCCAAAAAAGAGGCATTTGAGTTTAAGGAATGAATCTTGACGTGTCTTATTATAATTGAAGTTACAATAACGATGTGTTTTAACTGAAGCAACAATAAGCCCTGAGGATACTTTAACCCCATCCGGTGTGCTTCTACATTGAATCAAGTTGTTGAATTTCGATAAGACATTTAAAGGGTTCATTCTTCATGTTACCTATAGCTTGTCAAGAAACTGTAAGCATGAAACTACCGCAAGTATTAAATGGTTTGAAGTTCTTAGTAATTATACTGCATAACCTTAGTCCTTCAAAAAAACACGACATGAAACATATTGACAAAAAGCACAAATATAGGGCTCATTTTGTTCAAACAGAACACAGATGTAGAGTTTTTGGAAAAATTAGGACAAAGAAATCCAAGTAGGGCAGCACAAATGAAGCATTATCGTACCTTCAAGAAACCACCACGAGATGTAACCTCCACAAAGAGACGATATAAATCCAGCTCCCGACCCCCTACAGTAGGGACCCTGGAAAAAACAAACACAAATAATCTATATGCACCACGAGTACAAAGCAAAATAGAAAACGGGAAAACAAAGATAAGAACAATCCATCACAGCAAAATCAGAAATGTGAATTAACCAATGCTGCATTGCAATGGTTGCCATAAGTACTAAATGCTAGTATGAAACATAACAGATTTACAACCTGATTTCTCTATAATTGCAAAAGATGCCATGGATAGAAAAAAACAACGACAAGAAGTTCTAAATTCCTGATTTATACGCACAGATTGTACACACCACTTAAGTCATTATTTTACTGCCTCTTTGAAAGCAGAGGTTAAATAAAGTAATAGAAACAAGAATCAAAGGGTAAATGTCAGTAAAATATAAAGATTTTTTTGAGTTGAAAATTGAAATGGCTGAAATAAATGTCTAGGCAAACAAAGTAACGATTTTAATTAATTTCCCAACGGATCGTTCACTAAAGATTACATACATCACTGAAACACACTCTGCTATCAAAAGTAAGCGATCGTACTATTGATGTCCACATAGGTTTGTCCGTCTAGTAAAATTTAAGGTGTGAAACGTATTTCATAGAGCATAATACAAAAAACTAAGTTAATGCTAGTTGGAAATATCGCTTATTTGTGTATCATCCGAGAGTGAATCGTACATCAGGTACAGAATAAATAATCTTGAACGAATTGGATCTAACAAAATCAATTTTCAAATTCTTTAGTTTGTAGAAAACAAATCAAAGTTCTACAAATTCACAAAACACAGAGTTAAATTGCTCTAATTAGACCTTGCCTAAATTGGAATTCATTGCAACAAATATTTGCACAAGCCATAATTGCACCATGAATACAAATATAAGAAAGAAAAAATATAATAGAAATTCATTAAAGAAAGAATCTAACTTGAATTTGGTTCCCATAGAGGCATGGAGCTGTTCAAGCGTTTGTCTGAACCGTTGAGGAGACGCAACAACCTCCTCATAAGTGGCTAGAGGAGGGGGATAAGGCGAATAATCCATGGACGGAGCATTTGGTGGTACGGCGCTATAAGATGTGGAAGATGAAGCCATACTTGTCTTCCCTCTATCAACTCCACCATTACACTCTTTCTCAACTACTATGTAAGAAGTTTACACTGCATACAAGATACATACACATATATGTGTATATATAAGGCCAAAAACGTTGAAAAAAAATAGCTTGGCTTTAACATGTAACTGATCATCTGATGTAACAAACATCTAATGCTGCCAAAAGAGGGTTGGTAAATACTCAAAAACATTTCATGCAACGACACAGATAACGTGCGGTTGGAACCAAAATAGCAATCAACTATGATCGAAACAAACAAACAGAAAAAAGAGAAGTGAGTATGAAATTCATACAAACAATCAATACAGTCAGCGGCGAATATAGAAGAAAATATATGGTGGGGGCACCGATGGTGCACAAATGAAATTTATACTTATTTTTACGACAAAACTACACAGTTTTAGTACAAAGGAGGGTACAATTGATATTTACATTTTTTAACAGTAAAACTACAACTACATCGTTTTAATACCAAAAAGTATGTATTTCTCGGATCTTAGTGGGGCCCCAAATACAGCGACAACAGAAAAGCGTCTCATGGTTTACGCAATCAAATACAAGAAGGAAGGCCAAGGTACAATTATGAAACACTTAATACACAACATTATAGTTAAGTAAATACGCCATTCACTTTACAAAATACAAAGGAACCATAAGCTAAGGCCACCACCAGCCAGTACAACAATACAGAGTAAAAATATCTCTTCTAAATATTATGCTAAGAACACACCTTGATACCAACCAAATGAGTCCATAGATAGTATTTTTCTAGCGATGTTTTATCGTACAAAAATTCTAAAGTGGCAATCATTATAACCGCACATTTATACTCTCTTTCACTAGAAATGTATGGTTATAATGCATGTCACTTGCTAGAACCATGTTGCAACCATTGTATGATAAAAAATCTCATTTTTTAATGATAGAATAAAGCTCTGAGACTCGGATTTTTCAACAAGAACTACATAACCTGGCAATGATTCGCGGATTTCTTGCAATAACGAATAGATGAACTTCTCAAAAAATAAAAAAACAAATAGATGAAGAGTAACAAATGAGAAATGTACAACTACAACTACTAGTGTATTTTTTCATTACATTGCACATCATAACATAAAAACACACAAACCCCTTTTCTTCCAAAATCAGTCCTATTCTTCCAAAATGGTTCAAGAAGTCGGGGTACGAGCTTTCATTTTCACCACAATGATTCTAATGATGCACTACACTTACCATACACTACACAAAGATTCTACTAACCTACTAATGACTACACTCACCATACACTACATTGAATCGAACTTCTGAAAGTCTAGCAAAGAATCGACCTTCAAAGAGTCGATCCACGCAATCTACCACCATCTACCAACATTGGAGAGTCGATTATTGGCTCAAAATCAATCAACTTTCAAATGATCGATTCAGTGTGATATGTGGTAAACGTGGTGCATCCATAGATTCGGGTGGATGCAAATCATTCAGCTATATTTGGACCGTCATCTAAGCAACATTGGCAAAGATCTTAGAAAAGATCGTCACTTTATGCATGGTGAGGCTAAATTCATGTTTAGGAATATATATATATACTACACACGCGACACTTTTTTCTGCTTGATGCTGAAATGTTTCAAAAGCAACATGAATAATGAAAACAAAATGTGAATTACGCATTCTTATATTATGAAATGAAAGAGAAAAAAAAGTGAAAAAAGGTAAAGAAATGTGATTTATGGGGTACAACCGTACAAAGCAAAAGGGTTCACTCAAAAATATTTACCTTTGCGCAAACGACAAAAAACCCTCTTCAGGAATTACCATGAACCGTTGTTCTACCAACAAATCTTAAAATCTGCTAAAATCAACTATATACTCTAAAAAGCATACGAATGTGTTTATGTTTATCTATATATACACTCTTTGCTATTTGTAGTATGGATCAGGATCAACTGCATTTTTGTTGGGCTTTTTTTCCATTTCAAAATGTCTTTCTTTTTTTCGAAACCATTTTAAAATGTCTTTCAAACCCGTTTTTTGATCCATATGATAAGCGCTACATACATTAATGATAATGTTGCAAGGGATGGATATACATAAGAACCACTTTCATTAAAGTAATTTCTTTTAGGGACATAAAAGTAATTAAACTTACCGATTCCAAGATGCCACGATAATTTTTTCACACGAAGAAATTTGACGTTTCATAACCTACACTACATACAAGAAGATTTTTTTTTTTTTGAGGGTGACAGAAGATTTTACTACCAAAGATGTTACAAATGGTTTTACAGTGACTCCGAAAAAAAAAAACAACATGGTGTCAAGCAAATTCATGGTGCAGCACCTTGATTTTCACCCATTTGGAAGCAGAAATTTTGTAAACTCAGCAAAATCGATTGCTGAATTCTGAACAAAACAAAGAGAAAAAGTGTTGGCTGGACTACTTGGTCTCTGAGAGGAGGAAACAGCAGAACAGCAGAAAGCAATGGCGTCTCGCTCTCTCTCCCATCGGTATATCTCCTCTCTGTTTGGTTCTTCTAGAGGTAACCCTTCATTTATTCCGAGTTTAGCATTTCATTTAGCCATATCATTCTCAACACAGCTTTTCTTTATCATTCATTCCGCAACATTTCTGCTGTTACAGTGATTTCATGGCAGCCAGACTTTTCTCTTCCCTCTGCTGCTTTCTTTTCCACTAGCTTTGTTGGTGACAACCCTATGCTGGTAAAAAAAATGTTTCTTTCTGTCATTTATTGCAATATTGCTGCCTTGTTGTGCTTTATTTTGGTGGGTTTTGTGTAAAGATTGTTTATTTTTGTTAATCTTCTTTGTGTGTTTGTGAAGGTTAGGGATTTTATTCATGCAGCATTGTATGACCCGAAACACGGTTATTTTTCTCAAAGATCAAGCTCAGTTGGAGTTCTTGATAAGAGCATTACGTTCAGCCAGATTAAAGGTTCCTTCGTACACCATTTTGTTGATGTCCTATATTCATATCAAGTTGAAATGCGTTTCTAAAAGTTCAATTGATCATTTGGGTATTCGAAAGTTGAACTTAGTGGTGAGTCTGGCCCTAATAGTCCGCAAGTATGCTATTATATATTCTCAATAGACAATGCAAGCAATCTAAAGGGATCATTTCCATTACTAGTTAGTTGGATCAAGCTTTGCTTGCATCTAGGAAGCTGAACAGCATGGAGATTTGTCATTAGTTTGGATTTGAAATATATTTTGAAGTTTGTGGAAGCATATTTAGTATCCTTTGTGCTTCAAAGTTGCACTTTTTATGTATTCTCTTTCTCTTATCCATATTATGCTTACGGTGTCCTTGCTGTTGTCGTTCTATTCTCTTTACCATCCCTTGTTCTATTCTCTGCTAAGTCCGTCTTTGTTTTGTAAATGAAGAAATCACACGCAATGTTTGATTGTTTATTAATAGTGGAGCCTCTTTCATTAGCTCTTATTTACTCTCTTTTGGGCTGATTCTCCTATCAAAAAGTAGAAACCACCGCCCGCAATGTTTTGTATTTGTCCTCTCCGTCTAAAATCTATTAGTTACTCTGAAACGTAAGTTCCTTAAGTAATAATAAGAAGTGGGAGCTATTTGTAATATTTCATAGCTATGAAATAGTTAGTTTCCTTCTTTTATGTCCTCTAGGAAAATTTGAACGTGGAAGCGCTAAATATGCAATATTTGCATAGCCCGGATCTTGGCAGTACGTTACTTCTCTTTGTTGCATGACGATGTATGCGTTCTGTGTACTTTACTGCCCGGATTCCTTCTACTGTATGGAATGCATACAAGTAAATAAGTAGTTTGTATTTCTTTTGCAGTTGGATATTGCCTGGAATTTTATATTTTTTTCACGGTTAACACATATATTTGATTTGGACTAAAATAATTTCAGGCCAAAAAGATTACATGCATCTTCTGGATAAGATTTACAAACAGAGTGATGCATCATGGTTCACTCCGGTGGAGCTTTTTAAGGTAAATCAGTGGTCGGCTCTACCTTTGCATTCCGATCTCAGAAACTTGAGTAATTTTTGGTGTTGCTGCTGACTAATGAACATGAGCAAACAGAATACTTTTTATTTTATTATGCTGTTCATCGTCTTTGAAGTGTATGACGTTCTAATATCTCAAGCTGTCATTCTTATAGCCTTGGTATGCCCATGGAATTGCCGGAGCTATACTGCGTACTGCAAACCTTTCAGTTCCTTTGAAGGTGACTTCCTTAAACCTTATATATTGTCGGTTTATCATTTTCTGTACAACAGTTGATGGCTTTTACGTCTTGGTACCAATATTTGTAAGAGCGGAAGTAAAGAAGAGAGAGGTGAAATAACTTGTATTATTTCAGTAGAACAAAAAGACTTAAATTACAAGAGAAGGGGAGTTTGTTTATATACACACAAACTATCCCATAAAGCAGAAAACAGGGAACTAGCCGTTGGGCTGTCATGTCCAACGGCTAGTAGGACTTTGAGTCCATTATTTTCACCCGATAAGGAAAAAGAAATAGGGGAATTAACTAGTCAACATAAAGAATTAATAATTAACTAATTAAAGCCACTAACAACACTTAAGGAGGAGCATTAGATTTAACATATTCTAACACTCCCCCTCAAGCTGGTTGATGGATATTGAACATTCCCAGCTTGCTGATATTGTCTTGAAACATCTTCCCAGGTAGACCTTTAGTAAATAGGTCAGCCACCTGATCTTTGGAGGGCACAAACTCAGTAGATATGAGGCCACTCTCAAGTTTTTCCTTGATAAAGTGCCTGTCCACTTCAATATGCTTTGTTCTGTCATGTTGAACTGGATTATGGGCAATTTCTAGAGCTGATTTGTTGTCACTAATTACTCTCATAGGACATTTCCAAACCACTCATAGGACATTTCCAAACCACTCTTAGATCATTGAGGATGATTTTTAACCACAGGAGTTCACAAATCCCAATAGCATGGACCTAAACTCAGCTTCTGCACTGGACCTAGCCACCACAGGTTGTTTCTTGCTTCTCCAAGACCACTAGGTTGCCTCCCAGAAAAATACAGTGGCCTGATGTGGATCTTCTATCTTCTATAGCACCAGCATAATCTGAATCAGTGTAGGCCTTGAGGTCTAAGTCTTCTCCTTTTGTATAGAGGATACCCTTGCCAGGACAGCCTTTCAAATATTCTAGAATTCTGTCTGCTGCCCTTTGATGACAGATCTTGGGTTTTTGCATGAATCTACTCACCACATTGACAGCAAAGGCAATATCTGGCCTGGTGTGTGCCAAATATATTAGTTTTCCAACTAATCTCTGATAGGAGTATCTGTCAACATCTTGATCATTAGGAGATTCACTGAGGCCATGGTTGTATTCAATGGGAGTAGCAACAGGCTTGCATCCCATTTTGCCAGTTTCAGTCAGCAGATCAATGATATATTTTTGTTGAGAAATGAATATGCCTTGATTGGAATAGGCAAATTCGATTCCCAGAAAGTACTTCAGCCTGCCAAGATTCTTTATATCAAACTCTCTGTCCATAGCTGTTTGTAGATTTTGGTTGGCTACTTGATCATCACCTGTGATAATAATGTCATCAACATATACAAGTAGAATAGACTTCTTTTTACTTTCACTATGTTTTACAAACATAGTGTGATCACCCTGACTTTGTTTGTAACCTCTGTCAAGCATGAATTTAGCAAATCTGCCAAACCATGCTCTAGGAGACTGTTTTAACCCATAGAGGGCTTTATTCAGTCTACACACTTTTCCATCAGAGTTTTCAAATCCTCGGGGAACTGCCATGTAAATGATTTCATTAAGGTTGCCTTGAAAGAAGGCATTCTTAACATCATATTGTTGCAGGTTCCATCCCAGGTTTACAGCCAAGGAAATTAAGATTCTGACTGTGTTCATTTTTGCAACAGGTGCAAAAGTCTCAAAATAGTCCACTCCATGTGTTTGAGTGTACCCTTTGGCCACAAGTCTGGCCTTGTACCTTTCAATAGATCAATCAGACCTATATTTGGTGGTGAACACCCATTTACATCCAACAGTTTTTTCATCCTTTGGTAGGTGCACAAGATCCCAAGTTTTGTTCTTTTCTAGTGCCAGTATTTCTTCTTTCATGGCCTTAGACAATTTTACATCAGACAGGGCTTCCTTTACATTCTTAGGAGTGCCATTCTTGTGGAGATTAATCAGGAACCTTTTATGGTTCTGAGAGCATTTTTTGTATGAGAGGAAGCCCCTCATGGGGTGCTTGGTGCATTCCCTTTTCCTCTTTCTAAGAGCAATAGGCAGATCATCAAGTGTAGCTGGTACACTTTGATTTTCAGAATCTTTAGGTTCATCATTCTCACATGATGAGTCTGAATTTGTACTCTGAGTCTTAGAATCATCACATTTCTGAGAGTCATTTGAACTATGAGTCTCATAATCATCACTTTTCTGAGTCATTAGCTTCAATTTCATTTGTATAGATCTTTATTCCATGAGGGGAAGTATTTGATGCCACTTTAGGTGTCTTTTTCTTTCTGGTGTAGACAATAGGAGTTCTTTCTTTTGTTCTTATGTCTCCTGTGTCCTCAGAAGGTGGAGAATCAACAGGAGACTTAGGAATTTTCTCCTCATTTGCAATGGGGATACTATTGTAATCTTGAAAGAAATCAAGATATGATTCAGGATAGGAGCTATTCATCTCCCCCTTATTATCAAAATAAGTACCTCTTCATGAAAAGACACATCCCTAGAGATGATGTATTTTCTGGTAGGAGGGTGGTAGCATTTATACCTTTTTTGAGTATTAGAGTATCCAACAAGCACACACCTTAAGGCCCTAGGATCCAATTTTCCTCTGTTATGAGCATGTATGTGTACAAATGCTTCACAACCAAAGGTTTTTGGTCCTAGTCCTTCAGATTGAGACATACTAGGATAGATGCTACTTAGGCATCCAACAGGTGTTCTGTTGTTCAAGACTTGTGTAGGCAGTCTGTTGATGAGGTGAGTTGCTGTCAACACAGCTTCTCCCCAATAGTTCTTGGGGGCCATCATTTGAAACATAAGTGCCCTAGACACTTCCATTAGGTGTCTGTTCTTTCTTTCTGCCAACCCATTTTGTTGAGGTGTATATACACATGAAGATTCACGTATTATACCCTTCTCATCCAGAAAAGGATTCAGCAGTCTGTTGAAATATTCCCTTGCATTGTTAGTCCTTAGTCTTTTGATTTTAGTATCAAATTGAGTAAGGATTTGACTATAGAACTTAGGGAATATCTGAAGGAGATCAGATTTCGATTCATAAGATAAGTTCAGGTGGCCCTGGAATAATCATCAATAAATGTAACAAACCAAACAGAGCCATTTATATTAGAATTAGGAGAAGGTCCCCATATATCACTATGAATAACAGTAAAAGGTTCAGTACATCTGATTCCTTGCATAGGATAGGAGGCCCTCTTATGTTTGGCCATTTCACAAACATTACAGTGCATCCTATCTATATCACAGTTATTAAACAAGGTAGGAAACATGCTTTTAATAACTGAAAAAGGAGGGTGACCTAGTCTAGAATGATACAACCAAAGTTTTATCAGTACTAGACTTAGACAAGAAACTAGCAGCTTGTTTTTCTTTCATTGTCTTCTGACTTTCCCAAAAATACAGCCCTGCTCTAGCTTTAGCAACCCCAATCCTCTCCTTCTTTGCA
Organism: Gentiana straminea; assembly: GCA_036785695.1. Classification (NCBI taxonomy): domain Eukaryota; kingdom Viridiplantae; phylum Streptophyta; class Magnoliopsida; order Gentianales; family Gentianaceae; genus Gentiana; species Gentiana straminea. Next base: position 2,647,770 of record JAVUPR010000348.1, read on the forward strand.
AGATCCTGTATCAAGCAAAGGTTAGAGGAAAAGGCAACTAGACATTGTGAATCCTTGGTTAATTTCTGAATAGAAATCAGATTAGTAGATAACTTAGGAATATGAAGCACATCTTTTAAGACAAGCTTATCACATAACATATAGTCTCATATTCCAGTAACATGGATAGGAGATCCATCAGCCACAGAGATGACTCTGTTTTTGTCACACAATTTATAAGATGTTAGATTAGCACAAGAAAAGACCATATGATCTGTGGCACCAGAATCAAGTACCCACTCAATTGGATTTTCAGACTGTTTATTAAGACCAGTCATACCTGAAAAGGCTAAGGAGGTTGATGAGCCATCCAGTGACTCAATAAACTTCCTCAGTTTTTCAATTTCAGAAGGTCCAAGATTGAGATTCTGATTCACAGCCTTTTGGACATTTTCATTATGCTTTTGTTGATCTTCACTGCCAGAAGCAGTGTTAGCCATTTTCTTGCTGGTATTCTCACTCCCTAGTTTCTCATGGAGCTTCCAACAATTTTCTCTTGTATGCCTGCTCCTTTTACAAAAGGAACAGAACAGAGAATCTTTTTCAGTGTTTTTGTTGTTGTTCTTTTGATAAGAGTTCCCATTCCTTTGAAAGGTAGGGCTCTTATCATTGGTATGCTTGGTGCCTTGAGTTATCAAAGCAGAACTTTCAACAGGAGATGTGTCAATCATGACACTTCTCCTACTTTCTTCTGCTCTAATAAGAGATATTGTTGTATTTAAACTCGGGAGGTCTCCCTTTCCATGAATCTGAACTCTGACAGAGTCATATTCCATGTTAAGACCAGCCAAAAAGGCATAGATCCTATCTTTTTCAAATATCCTTTTCAGAATATCAGCATCCTCACTGTTGTGCATCTTGATGCATTGGTAGTGGTCTAATTCTTGCCACAGACCTTGCATCAGACCTGAATACTCAGTGATGGATCTGCTACCCTGCTTTGTATTTGAAATTTTAGTCTTTACCTCATAGATTTGAGCTGCATCATTGACCTTTGAGTAGGTATCCTTCACATGATCCCAGATTTCCTTTGCATTGGCCATGAACATGCATGTATCACTGATTTCAGGGATCATGGAGTTCCATAGCCAAGACATCACCATGGAGTCTTGCTCATCCCATACTGTAAACTTAGGATCTTCTTGAGCTGGTCCTGGCCCATTAAGGTGACTGAGCTTGCTCCTTCCTTTCAGAAAAGTCCGGACAAACTGGGACCATTTCAAGTAATTTTTTCCATTGAGTTTAAGAGCAGGCTGGATGTTTTGAAGATCACCATTATTGGTGGAAAGATGATCAGGAAGAGAAGCTGCTGCAGTAGTATTACTTTAGCAGTTGATTCAGCAGCCATGAGGATTTAAAAATTTCCCAGAATTTTGAATTTTTTGAGCCTACAGCTCTGATACCATGTAAGAGCGGAAGTAAAGAAGAGAGAGGTGAAATAACTTGTATTATTTCAGTAGAACAAAAAGACTTAAATTACAAGGGAAGGGGAGTTTGTTTATATACACACAAACTATCCCATAAAGCAGAAAACAGGGAACTAGCCGTTGGGCTGTCATGTACAACGGCTAGTAGGACTTTGAGTCCATTATTTTCACCCGATAAGGAAAAAGAAATAGGGGAATTAACTAGTCAACATAAAGAATTAATAATTAACTAATTTAAGCCACTAACAACACTTAAGGAGAAGCATTAGATTTAACATATTCTAACAATATTCACTGCCCTTATTCGCCAGTTCAGTTTTGTTGGTAGACTTTGTGTTTGTGTCTCCATTAGTTTTTCTTAAATAAACCACGTATATTACGGTTCCCTATCTCATTCTTCTATTGAAAGAGAATGGTTTTATGTTCTTTCAATCCTGTTGGACTGTTGAAATTGGTCGAATTTATTATTTGGTGAAAGTTAAAGGATGAAATTGTGTCAAATTAAGGTTTAGGGATGCAAAACCTCAATGTTGTATCATGTATGGCACTTTTTCCCCCTTCCAACGGTTTGCTGATTCAACAACAAAACGCATCTGAAGTTTGTGAAACCAAAACCCTCTCTTTGTCTCACTGTGCAGATATACGAAGTTGGAGGTGGATCAGGAACCTGTGCTAGAGGCATTTTGGATTACATGAAGTTGAATGCACCATCAAAAGTTTATGATAACATGACCTACATGTATGTAATGCCAAATTGTTTCACGAAATAATTATTCCTTGAATTTACTGGATCACTCTGACCATTAGTCACTTATTTTTCGGAACTTGATCAAGGTGCAAAAGGAAGCTGATTATTGTGTAATCTTACTTAGGATTTTAATGCACTATGCCTTTTAGGATGTCATAAGGCTGCTTCACTATAGCTTCTTGGGTTCTATTCAAGTCATTAATTATTCTTAGCATATAATATATAAAATTGCTTTCGGGAAAAAGGACTTGATTGTTATTTGTAGTTGGGTAAAGTGTCTTGAAGAATCAAAAGATAGTTTGAAGAGCTCAATTACTGAGACTGGTTAATTTTTATCAATAAAGCGAAATGAGTTCTTTGTACCCTTTCTCCCTCATATATTCAACCATAAGTTTTAGCTCTTTTGTCTTTTGTTTCCTTTTTGTGTTTTGAGCTGCACATTGGGGATTACCTTGTAGTGCATGAAAATGCTTGATGGCATACTTGAGTCGAATCTGTCGGTTCATGTTCAATAGCTTACATCCCAATATTTTATTGATGGCTTGATTGGTCCTTCCATCCACTGCAGTTCCGTGGAGATCAGTCCTTCGCTGGCTAAGAAGCAGTTGGAAACCGTTGGAGAAGTCCAAAGCCATGTGTCTAAATTTAAAGTAGAGCTCCGTGATGCTACTGAGCGCAGTGGATGGGGTATGATGTTTGTACATGTTTAGGTCTTACAAAAACCACTGATCAGTGTTCTTTGGCCTGCTGTATATAACAACAAGATTTGAAGTGTTTTGTGCTTTCTTTTTTCTTTCTTTTCGGGCAGGCGAAGTGGATAATCAACCATGTTGGCTTATAATGTTAGAGGTATGTCTAAGATCGAGTACTTTTCTTCTCATTTTCTGTATCTTTTATCAAGTCCCTGGAGTATACGGTGTCCATTTTATAATAGTACATTTGAATGCAGAAGTAAAATTTAGCTCCTGGTGAACGAGAAACATCATTGTGTTTTGTTTTAAGAACTGTGTTTCATGTTTGATGAATGAATGGAAGGGTAATATTTTAATCACAAATATTTATTTATATTTGATATCTCACAGGTACTTGATAATCTTCCACATGATCTCATCTATTCAGAAAATCAGGGTTCACCTTGGAAGGAAGTGTGGGTTGAAAAGCATCAAGAGAGGTAGCATAAAGGTCTTATTGGTCAAATTAAATGCACGGAATGTGACTTATCTGTTTCTATATGCTAAACAATATATAATTATTCTATTTGCAGTTCCAAACTTTTGGAGGTATACAAGCCTTTGCAAGATTCGCTTATATCCACTTGCATACAGATCTTAGATTCCACGGATTTGTCGGTTGGAAGCAAGACTACATTGGCTCAAAAAATCTGGGCTAAAGTTTGGCCGAAGCCTCGAAGATGCTGGTTACCAACTGGCTGTTTGGTAGTTTTGTTGAAATATGCCAATGAAGTTTTTCCTTGCATATTTTCCGTAACTGAATTTGCTTATGCACTCATTATCTTGTCCAGAAACTTCTGAAGGTTTTGCATGAAGTTTTACCAAAGATGTCGTTAATCGCTTCAGATTTCAGTTATCTTCCCGATGTGAAGATTCCTGGTGAAAGAGCTCCTTTGGTTTCAACCAAGGTACAAGAACACCTTGTTTAAAATAAAGAATCGTATATTTTGAATTTGTTGAATTATTTAATAGGACATCATGCTAAGGTAACATCTTAGTTGAAAATAAGCAACGGAGGGCTCGCTTGCATTGAAGTTCAAAAGGCCCTAAACAGATTTTGCTTTTTTTTCTTTTTCTTTTTCTTTTTCTGTTTTTTTTTTTTTTTTTTGAGGGGAGATTTTGCTATGCCCCTGAATAATTATCTTTTACAAAGTTGCTCTTTTTTTTGGAGTCAATTAATTGTTGCACTTGCACTTAGAAGAAAGAGACAGACAAGTCAATGGTTTTGGGTTTGCTTTGCATGTACAAACCCAAGTTTTCCAAATCGATGCATCACTGTATGTGGATGCGCGTGTGACTTTAACCCTTTTTTTTTTTTTCTGCAGAGGGACGGTAGCAGTTTCGATCATGATAGTTACTTGGATGCCAAGGTAGCTTTACCTTCCTGCCCCTTCTGTCTCGAGTATATTAATTTCTTTGTATGAAACTCTAACGAGAGAATTGTAAATAAAGCAATACATACAGTCACAATGTATAAAGATAAAACCGTGTGACAGGAGGTCACATGTTTTAGCTACGGAAACAACTACTCCTACAAAATTGAAGATAAAACCGCATACAATGGATGTAAATGGTTTAGCCCTTCCCTAGACTCGGAATGTCGAGATGCTTTCATGCACCGGGTCAATTTTTTGGTAAAATGCATATGTTTTACTTATGTATCTGCGTTCGTTTATTAGCAAATTTTATTTGCAGGGTGATGCAGATATATTCTTCCCAACAAATTTTTGGCTATTGGAACTCATAGACCACTATTGCTCTGGATGGATTAAACCTCAACAAGATGAAACACCGAAGAAAGGAAAGAAAAGACGGACACTTACAGTAATTTTCTCATCTTTTTCTGTTGAATCTATCAGTACAATCATTGCGGTTATTCTTCTGATTCTTGTCTGTTTGATCAACTCTTGTACAATGTTGGCTTAATATTGTCATTTCATGTGAAGCTTGATACATCCGCGTTCATGCAAGAGTTTGGTGTTCCATCAAAGACGAGAACAAAAGACGGATACAATCCTCTACTGGATGACTTCAAGAACACGCAGATTTATTTGAGTGTTCCCACTTACAACAAAAAGTAGAAGATTTTGGCTTGTGGCGCATTTTGTTTTGATGGCACGCATTTGCAAGTATGAAAGTAACTGGGAACTCATTGTTCAGACAAAGCAGGACCAAGCTGGACCATTTAGATCTTCGTTTGGTTGAATCCCGGGTACTTCGTTAAGGCATATACAATGTTGATCGAGTAGCTTATACATGGAGGAAGCTGGTGAACTTGATCTTTAGTCTGTAGTTTAGCTACTACATTTTTTTGGACTTGAAGGCTAATTTGAGGGATTATAGAAAGTATAATTAATTTGAGATTTTGAATTGACATCGAATTCCTTTACCAAAAGACATTACCATTTGGTAATCATAACTTGCCAATAAAATACGTTTTCTTGTTTATTCCTTTGACACCACAATGTATGCTTCTTCTTTTTTCCAGAAACGAAAAGATTTCATTAAAAAAAACGACATACAAGTTACACCATGTTTGCTTTCAAAGTTTGATTTACTGTGGTTTTTATGGTTCCCAGTTGGACTTCCACTCACCTGATAACCTCTTGTTCTATATTATATATTGAGGGTATTTGTTAATATTGACACCACAACATTTTTAGGGTATCATATTGATGTTCGATCTCTTGAAAGTTGAATATAAATTCAACATTCGATTCTGCAGAGGATGAATATTCGTGCCCTGAGTATGGTGCCATCAAGACAATAAATATAAGCAGAGAATCTGAAAGACAATCTCAATTAAAAGCATTGAACTAATTAGAAGATTCAATCTTTGATAACAAAATACCATAAACAAATCAAAAAGCAAGAAAGAAAACTCAAAACAAGTTTCAAAGTATTTTAAGGGAACACATCCAATCCCAAACAAAAACATTCAAAGAAGCTATTGCTTGTTTCCACTACTTCAGTATTTGATAGGTGCGATAACTTCAAGTTGAGGGCCAAGCTTTTCTTCAGCAGCCTTTTCAGCTTTAATCCTGAGTTTAGCAAGCTGCTTCTTCCTTTCATAAACAACCTGAGATCTCTCCTTCCTCTTCTTCTCAAGGTCCTGCGTTAAAACAAAAACGTCAGAAAAGAACAAGAACGAAATTCATCCCAAAGTTCATTGTACATCAAGAAAACAAAACCTTTGAAGTCACACGCTACAATATGATCGGGAAATCAAGAATACACAATAACTTGACAAGAGGGTACTTTTAGTGAGCAGTACTACACAACTTTTAGTGCAGAAAAGGCCATTTGATGACCCATATAGCAGATTGAAACAAAAAATGAGGATTACTAATGTTTTGACCACAAAAGATGTATATCAAAGAGAGTAACTTCACAAACCTTGATTGTGTCATAGTGATTCCATCCAACCTCAGATGAAAGCTTGCCCAACAAACAGTACTTGTGACCGGCTTGAAGCCTCAAAACCCTTTTGACACAAATAGAAATAAGGTTTAAGGCAAGGAAACATAAACCCACATAAAGTGCAAATGTTAAAATGGTATACAGCCATCCATCAAACTCACTTCAGGGCATCAGGAATGACCATCCTTTTGATCTTGTCATACGGGGGAGGAACTCCCTCATACACCTTCAAACGAGCAAGGGCAGCAGCTCCACGCTTTGTCTTGTGGGGAATCATCCTGTACAAAAAGATAGAAAACTGAATTAGAGAAATACATACATATACAATGAATAAAAAACGATATAAGAGTATACGATTTCAAAACAACTTGCCAAAAATCTACACGAACCGTTGCTCTAGAAAATAAAATGGAAATGAAAGGCTAGGCTCCGACTCATAAGCAGGTCATGACAACATTAGAGAAAGAGAATTCACAACGGATGCACTGCTATGCTGAACAGCAACGTGAAAACAGTACGAAAGACATGTCTTTAATCAAGCCATGGAGTGGGAGGCTAAACAAAATAAGCATAACATGTGAATTCAACATGATATTGCCTGCAATCTTGGGGACAGCAGTCCATACAGAGTTCGTTTATCAAATATACAAGGAGTCATTCAATAAATCAAATGACCAAATGGTCTTACTAAAAACCATTTGGTACATTTAAACATTCATTTATCAAACACAAATGGTCCTACCAAAAGCCATTTGCTACATTCAAGCATGCATTCGTTCGTGATCTGTAATCAAAACAGTGTCCTGAAATAACAAAAGAACACCATTTCCATTCCCTACTCACAAAGAAGCTAAAACTACAAGCTAACACAAAGGAAATGCATAACAATTGTACACGTTCTACGTAAAACTCGTCAAAATTAGAGAGCTAAAAGCATACAAAACACAAAACAAAAAATGGTAGAAAGACAGATAATTACCCACGAATAGTACGCCAGAGGATTTTAGAAGGAGCTCGAAAGTGAATGGGACCATGAGAAGGCTTGGTATTCATCCTCTTCCTCAAAAACCTATGATACTTCATCTTCTGACGAACAAGTCCACCAGAAAGACAGATTTCCTCGCATCTGACAACCACAACTTTCTGACCATTCAACAATTCCTTGGCGAGAATCGAAGCCAACCTACCTAACATGTGATGACGAGCATCCACCACCACTCTCCGAGCACAGATTCCTGACCCTGACACCATTTTCCCTCTCTCTCAAGATCTTCTTCCCCTCTATTTTCTCCTCTATGCGGCTGAACAATGGTGAGAGCAGAGAGTATATGGCTGCTGTCTCTAGAGTTTTATTAAGGGTTGTGGTGATTGTTGGGCTTTTAGGGTTTTGACGGCCTTGAGAGATAACAAGCCCAATATATCTTTAAAAAAAACAAACCCAATGTGCATTGAATAATGTAGTAAGTTAACGAGCCGAATCGAACTGAATATTACTTTGAAATCTAAAATTTTCTCAAATTTTAGTTTGAGCTTGAGAATTTGGAACGTGAGCTTGAGTATTATGAACTCAAGTTTGAGTTGTGATTGGAGGAATTTTCGAACACTCAAGTCGAACTCGAATTTTACGTCGAACTTATCGATTCTGATAGATTGCAAAACTTTATTGGAAAATATCTTAAAGTATGCCATGATAATAACAATATTTAAGTGGAGACAGTATTATATGAATCATTTTTATTAAAGATGTAGACAATATTTTATTGATTACCGAACAACAATTTAATTTATTGTAAAGTATTTAATAGTCGACAATATATAAATCATATAAATTATAAAAAAAAATTAACATTTTATATAATAAATTTATTTACTATGAATATAAAGATACATATATGTATTTATATGGTAATATATAGATGTACATATATGCGTATAAATATATGATTTTCATTATAGCGTGCATTCGAGATTGCTCGCAAATAGTCGAGCCGAGTATTGCATTACTCTAACATATATAGTTTGTTTAATATTTGAATCAATTTCGAATTGATTTAACCCAATTGGAATGTAGAAAATATAAACTCAAACACATATAAGAGGAGGGTCTAGTCTTCAAAACCTAGGTTATCTTCAATTGATCATGTATCACAATCGATGGTGCATACAAAGATTGTGTCACTCTTTGTGAGACAACAATTGTGTCTTTATATTTACTATTATCAAACGAACAATGTATCGTTGGAATTCTCATTGATATTAGAAACTGTATTGACACTCAACATTTCATAGAAGAAGTATGGATGGTATATCGTAGTATAAAAGATAACCACTAAAAGAAAAGCAAAATGATTATCTTGTAGATGAAATTCTTTTAAGAAGGTGGAATTCTACAAGATACGGTGGTCTGCAAAGGAACTCGGACCGTTTGAAAGGAAGATAATGAGTTTTTTTTACATAAGCCCTTAGAAAGTGGGGACATTAAAATAAACATCATATGATGAACTTAAAAGCATTTACTTCAAGAGGAAAAGAATATTGGGCTTCAGAACATCTGGCATGTGACCTTAATCGTTACTGATTTGATAAACAAATTGGTTGTTGGAGAACTAGGAAGGTCCTCAGTTCCACAACAGAAAAAACAAAACAAAAGTGCAAGGTCGAGCACCTGAAAGACTAAACATGCTGAGGAATCAAAATGACTCCTCTTATATGGTTTGGTTTTATATTATCAACATGGTATCAGAATGACCTCTTTATGTGCACACACTTGACAGGCGTGTTAAAATGTCCTTAGACGCTTGTACTTGTTTCAACCGTCATAGTAAGAGATTAACTTTCCTCATATCTCATAGCCTAACTAGGTTTTGAGGTTGAGATTCTTTCTCTTATATGATTTTGAACATATATTTTCAATATGGAATCTATGTATGGTTTGAATCGATCTCGAAGTAATTACAAGTAGTTTAACTCACTTACGACCATTATCGTGAGTGTGTTCGGCGTTTCGGGATTGTAATCATAGAAACTATGACCAGGAAATTAACATTTAATATATGTACATGTTTCATTCCTTTTAAATATGAATCCATCCTTCCTCCTTTTTAACCAAGGTTAGAAAAAATGAAAAGCCGTCAAATGATTATAACAAGTAAGAATGAGTGAAACAAATATCGATTGAAATTACAAGGATAGTATTTGTCGTGTATATAAATTGAAGAAGAATGTATTGCTAATGGGATAATATTCAGAAATGATCCCTTCATCCATACTTCTTATATGAAATGTTGAGTGTCAATACCGTTTCTAATATCAATGAGAATTCCAACGATACATTTGTTCGTTTGATAATAGTAAAGATAAAGACACAATTGTTGTCCCACAAAGAATGACATAATCTTTGTATGCATCATCGATTGTGATACAAGATCAATTGATCATGATGTAATCTATCATAATCAATAGTACAGATAAATGTTATGTCACAACGATTGTGGCCGTGCGTATCATTACATAACTACCGTTGATGTAGCTAGTCATATGCTGTCGTAGGCGTGGATAAAAGTGAATATTTGCTGCACTGAATTGGCTATGTCTTCAGCTGTAAGCCTTGCTTCCCCTCCAACCTATACAGGACATACATAAATAAATAAATAAAATCAACAAGTTATAATTAAACATATATACCTTGATTTCATATATATATGTATGTAACATGGATGATAGCTATATAGCATGCATACCTTGACAGTGAAAGAATAGAGAACGGTTTGATCAATAGTAGTAATATTAGTATGAAGAATATTGATCTGCAAATCCTCAAGGGCAGCAATGGTTTTCACGAGTTGACCAGGTCGTCTTCTGGACAGTATCTTGATCATTGCATCAAAACCCAATAGCTTCACTTCAATATCAGCTATGCATGATTTGCTCTCTGCTATTTCCTCTTGACTTGTTTCATGCATATTCAGCAGCAGCATCTGGTTATGATGATCGTTATTAATATTTAAAGGTGGTACTGGTGGTGGTTGCATCATTGCCGGCGGAAAGAAGGGTGGTTGATGAGGAGGCGGCTGCTGCTGATCTTGATCGAGGACCACTAGCGGCGCTGCTGCTGAATTAGCTCCTCCGACGACAGTAGTAGGAGGACAATTATCTCCGTATAGTCTTCGACGTTTTTGGGATTCAAGGCATTGGAGAAGTTGTTCTAATTCTCTCACAAACTCTATTGCACCTCCTATTATAGATGCTTGGTCTCCCTTCATGTATAAATATAATATTCGACAGCAAGTTTAAAATTAATTAAAAAAACAAGCACAGTTATAAACACACGTACACATACTCAAATTATTGCCCTAGCTAGTAGCTACTAGAACTCGAACCCAAGACCGAGGCCTCAGCTAGCAATAACCACTGTGGTATTGCCTCATCAGCTTTTGACAATTATATATTAATTATAAGTTGTTTAAGAGTTTCAAGAAATATATATACATAGAGAGAGAGAGATAGATAGATATAGAATTAGTGAAGCAGTAAGTATTAATTAAGTACCCTTTGAACATAGGAGGTAGGCATGAGAGACCTAAGAACACGAAGGTGTTCATTCATTTGCTTCCTTCTGTTTCTTTCAACAGCAATATGTGTCATCCTTTGGCTCTCTACTTCCTCACTCGTCTTTATACTTCTTCCCCTTTTCTTCTTATTATTATTGTTTATCTTCACTTCTCCTTCTCCTTCACGTTCTCGTTCTCGTTCTCGTTCTCGTTGTTCACTACTACTCATGATGATCAAACCATTCATCTTTCCATCATTTTCTGAAAGCACTACTCCTCTTGCTTCATCCTCTTCTCTGTTTCCGGTCGAGCCGCCTCCGCCTCCGCCGCCGCCGAACATCATCAGATGATCATGTTCATGCTCTTCTTGATCATGGAGATGATCGTTTAAAACTGGAAACTTTAGGAAGAAAATATTGGGATCATCAATCCCATTATTTGTTGTTTCCTCATGATTCATCTTGTTGGCTGCTTCTTGATCTTGATTCAATCTGGGACCAAAATCTGCAAATTGCATTACATCTTGAAAGTAATTCAACTTGTCATCAAGTGAAGTTTCGTTTGCAAATTGATGCTCTTCTTCATGATCAGCTGTACTACTACTGTGCAGCATATAATCCACCATTTGGCTGTTTTTATCAGATGTTTCTCCAATATTACGATTCATTCCCTCCCTCTAGTAGATTTTATCAGAAAGGAGATAAAGATAAAATAAATTGGGATTTAACACAAAATAAATCAGAACCAGAACCAAAAGATAAGTTTTCATATATGCATGGTGATATGAACACAACACAGAGTCTTTCTGTGTGTGTATATATAATGGGTGAGATGAGGGATGTGTATAAATACATGTACACGTATATATATATCATATGAGAGAGAGAGAGAGAGAGAGAGGAGCCTGTAGAGATTAAGTACCCACCTCACCTCAAGGGTTGGAGTTTTACTTTTGACCACCACACCTATACCATTAATTTTAGTCACAAGCCATCTAACTTTACCACCTCTTTTCATGACTATTATTAATAATCCCCAGCTCTCTTTCATTTTGATATATACTACTTCATGTTTGAACTTTGAATCTTTCATCCATCCGGGATTATTGTAAGAGATTTGCATCTCCTCAAAATAATCACAACACATTTTTGCACCATTGATCTTTATCGGATCTATAGCAATTCCTATAAGATAAGTATTACTATGCAACATGTATTTTAGGGCGATCACGAGTGAAATACTGATTAAATGTTATTCAATCTCTCACACAAAATAAAGGTACGTAGGTGTCACATAGATCAGGGATGGATCCACGATCTTTTTCCGGTGAGGTCATCGTATTGTAAAATTACATTTTTATCGAAAAGTTTGTTCAATTGAGGCCACCGGAACCTAAAAGTACATTTTTAATAACAAAACGACACTTTTAACAACAAAATTACAACGTTTTAATACGGGAAAAAAAAATCGGACCTTAGTGGGGTCACGTGTCCCCTTATAGTACACAAAACTCTTTTTCGTAATTTATGTATATATCCATTAGATATGATATTTATTTCCCCGTAAAGTATTTAGCTTGCAGTTAGTTTTTTTTATTTTTTATTTTTTATTGTTAACACACGCACGCACACTTCTTGCCTCCAATGGAGTTCGAACCCGCAACATTCGGGTTAAAAACCACAGCACTTACCGCTGTGCCAATGCCTTATTGGCTGCAGTTAGTTTATTTAATGAATAAGTATCGATGTAAATTGATGAATAACTTAACATTATAAAACCATATGTGATATATCGTAAGTTTATTATACGAGATAATAAAGGGCAATGTTGATGCGTCAGTTACCGAGGTGAGAGTAGGGGTATGAATCATTTTCCGTGATTCTCATGGGTCAGTTCTTCATTCTTTTGCATATCACTTTGATCCAGGAGGCTCGGTGGAATATATGGAGCCAAAGGCTATTTTATTGGCTTTGGAGGAAGCGCGCCATTTGGGGATTCAGCGACTACATGTAGAGAGCGATTGTTTGACGTGTATCTCGAGGTTTCGTAAACCCGTCGAAGATTTTACGGCACATGGATGTCTAGTACAAGAGTGTTTGGCCATGTTACCCAGTTTCACTTCTGTTTCCTTTACTTTTATTCGACGTATGAGAAATGTTCGCGCTCATTTTAAACGACACTTCTCGTTAGTTTTGACTCGGACATCTTGTGGCACTTCGTCCCAGATGACGTTTTGGCCGTCTGCTTGGTGGATATTCTTTAATAAAAATTCTTTTTTCTAATTAAAAAAAAAAAGATATTTTGCTTCGCACTAAAAAAAAATTAAGATTATTTCAAAAAAAAAGTTTATTATACGATAATTATCATCGATAAGAATATGCCGACTTATGTACAAAAGCAAATTCCATTGCTCTTCCGTTTCCTTTCACTTTGTTCTTCTAATACACAAATTTTATTATGGTCCAGGACCAAATCCTACTTGGTGTGCCCAACCAATAGGAATTCAATTCCACCAATAGAATCCTACCTCGTAAATCTTTCCACCAATGTATCCCTTTAAAAAAGTCTTGACTTGGTCCAAAAACTTGGACCTGGACCACCATAAAATTACTGCTTCTTGTTATAAAACTAAGAAGATAATGGAGGAAGAACAAGAGGAAATGCAAGTATAGAAGAAGGGAAAATTGCTTGTGTCTTATTCCAATGATATAAGGGGTATTTATAGTAGAGATTACAATGTGAACACAATAATCGAATTAATCACAAATCTACTTAAATCAATCGAATAATAGATAATCCATCAATGATATTATTTCATAACACTCCCCCTTGGATATCTATTATTTAAACATACAACGTATATGATATGCCTCATTAAAACCTTACTAAGAGAAAACCAGGGGAAAAAAATCTTAGTTAAGGAAAAAGAAAGTACATATTTATCCGGTTGATTTACTCCCCCGAACCAAGCGTCAATTTCGATATTTCAATTGGCATCCCAATGCTCTTCAATGGTCTTTCAAATGTTGCGATCGACACCTGTCTTGATAAATAATTATCGGTTGACCGGATCTGTTGCACATCAATCTCCTCATTCTTTTGCAAATCATGAGTAAAGAATAACTTGGGTGAAATATGTTTTGTTAATCTCCATTAATATAGCCTCACTTCAATTGAGATATGCAAGATGCATTGTCTTCATACAATTAAATAATTTCCATTCTCATCTAGACAATGTCTCAATTAATTGTCTCGATCGTAGTTGCATAACGTATATGTCATGTACTATTAACTTTGCTAGAAAAACCCAGTGGAAAAAAAACTAGACAAGGTAAATAGTTCATGCCATATGCGTTTCTATGTGTTGCACTGACTGTCTCATTAAAAACCTTTAACTAAGAAAACCCTTTGGGAAAAACTTGGTTAAAGGGAAAAAGAGTACAATCATTGGTTTTAAGACCAAATCCACACAAAAGTTTTGAAGTTGTCGCTCTTTCCCGACGACAAAAATCTTTCAAATGTACGCATTCCATTATTATAAACACTTATTATCCAAAATCGATGTAGGAATAATCTTAGTGAACAAATCATACGAGATTGTCACTTGAGCGTACTTTTGCATATCACTCTCTTTTAGAGTTTATTGGATAGTCGAATGTAGGGGCTAATAAGCGTCATTCCCACTACTAACTTGTGCAACACATGCAACACAATCAACACCGTAATCGCCTAAATAATGGGGGAAGTAATATAATCGAAATTTGCATGCATATATTTCCACTATCATGCATCGTAATTCCTTAAAATTTATGACATTAACCATGCATTACTTACATATTCCTTTCTCAATAGGAATCTACTCAATCGGTCATACTACATTCAACATGAATGATAACGACCTTAACCATATGCATGTTGCGATTGTCATATTAATTCATTTCGAAATCCACCAAGGATTTTCATATCAATATTAATGTCTAACGACCCGTAAATATACCGTCATGACATAAAGTTATCGCGTATATATTAGTTAGCGGAATATTATATTATCTATAATGGGAGAATATATTTGATCATTAACAAACAAATATTTCCAATTCAAACTCAACCTCAATTGCTTATTTCATTTTTACCTAGTCCGAGTGTTTATGGCACTCGCGAATGACTTAGTAATCGGATCCGGATATAATAATAGCAATTAAAGAGGCAAATATGTCGTCGACGACTATTATATTTTATTATAATTTCTCCCATAAAATTCATTGCTAATTCGATATTAGCATAAACCAATTCCTTATCAATGTATGGATTGGTTGTTCCGCAACCCCAATATTTAATCATTTGATGCACGTGCAATTTTTGTTTTGGGGTTTTCGTCTACAAGACGAATCTCTTTAAGAGATTTCATGAGTGATCGAATATCAATAATAAATTGATCATTCTTCCGCGGATTTTTATCTTTAACACCGATCGGTCTTCTACGCTTCGGCGTAGAGAAATATCTTTAATCATACCGTTGGTGCATTTATAAATAATCACTCATTTAATTTCAATATAGGCAGTATCCGGCATATTACTTGTTAAATACTACAAGTAAGATTATTTTTTCGCATTCGATTAAACCGATGCATGGAAGATCGTTTATCTTGTTAAAATTTCTCGGCATTCTTTTATTCTAACATGAGATTTTCTTTATCTCCCCCTAATGCCGAGAATCGATCTTCATCGAACATGTTGCACCGAGCTATACATTGATGCTCTTTTATTCGCTTCATGCGATTTACACATATAAAACATAGTGGTTTCAATTAAATATCTCATTCTATGAGATTTTTGAAAGCAATATCTCTCTTGCGCTTCATGCGTTTAATATATCACTATGTGATTTTAGATTCTTCAAGAATCGTTCAAATTATTTTTCACGTCATATGTCGAGAAATCACTAGAGTGAGACACTGAACTTTTGGTTCATATTCTCCATTTTCTCGGAAAATATTCGATTTATGCAAAATGTGCATAAAATCTACCCTTTGTGGGTTTTATGTCAATGAATAATATATGAACTCATGGTTCATATATGTCAATGTTTGTCATGAGATATAATTACTAATGGACATTCCTTCCCGTATTCTCGGACAACATTTTTAATTTTCACAATCGATATATAGAAAATTTGCAATAACCCGTGAAGGATTCAATTTTTCAATATTAAATCCTCTTATGCGGGTATCAACAAACATTTTTCATGTTTTCAATCGAAGGGATTTAAATAATCACTTCACGGAGATTGATATTTCAATATCGATTCATCCATTGTCTCATTTTGATACGACCACAACAACCGATATCTCCGTAATAATATTATTTTGTCACGTTCGCTTCGTGGAACGGATTGATGCATCTTAGGTTTTAGTGTGGTCGCATCCACATCATTGAATGGACTTGTACTTGTATAACATGATGCATCTTATATAATCTGACACATATATCATTGCATTAATTATGCATATAATATTGGTCACACTCTTTCTAGGAATATACAAGTCTTGTCATTTATAACAAGTTTCTCTCGTCTCAATATGATATCCATTTTCACAAATATATCCAATACTCGATAAAATTTCTTCGAGACACGGGAGATCAGAGTACTTTAATTCAAATGATTTTGTATCAATGGCTCTTTCGAGGTATTGTATTCATATAGCACTTGCACGTTTTACATTCAACGTTTCTACCATATTTTCTTCTAAGATATTCTCTTTATTTCGCAATATAACATGCGTTTTCGCACTATCGATGAGACAAATATTGCCATTACCATCTTCATCAATGAATATCATTTTTATGGCTTCCATTTTTCTTTTTCGATCAATAATTTGTTCCACAAAATCATAATTATCACAAGGCATAGTATAAATGAATAACAACCTACATATGATTGAAGAAATAATGATATTGATTACAAAATAAATGACCAATATATAGTCCAGTCATACATGCACATTCATATTAATACCGGATATTAATCAAAACTATATCGCTTATTCAAGTTTGAAGAAAAGTGATGCAAATTTAACATATTGTAAACCTTCACATGGCTATTAGCAAAATGTATAGATTAACAAATTCGCTAACCGGACAATGAGTATTCGAGCTAAATATATCTACATTTACTAAAATGGAGCAAAGTAAATCATCCACTAAAAAACGAGGAAACATACATATTTGTTAAAGAAATACTCATGTTAATCAATCTTTCGCGCCCCTTATTATTATTTTATTTTTATAAGATCCGAGAATAAGCTTAATACCACCGATTCATGTGAGTCACCCGATGGGCTCATTTATTCGACAATGATTGGAAATTTGTTTCGCATATTTTGAATCAATTTTCCTCTTATCGAGGACGGACGATAGCTCCGCAACTATACGGCATGTCCTTGTCAACATAAACCAGTCAACACATTCAAATTAACGTCTTACGCCATTGTCTTAAAACAAAATTCGGGAATTCTCTCACTATAAATAAGAAATATGATCGGGGAAATATCATAATGAATAAGACAATAATAGAGAGTATAAACGGAAAGTAGTATAAATAAATAAAACTCATCTCGTAGAAATTTCCTCCGGTGTCATATTAGGTTCGAGAAATTAATTGGTTCCATTCGGAAAACCACGGTCCGTATAGCAACCACGCCAACAACCCGGAACATTGTGTCGCATTCATTTCGTAATGGACCGCACCGATGATTGATAAGGCAGACATATGATAAGACCGTAATATATCTTCCTCGATTTCATCACATAATTTCAAATGTGATTTAATAAAAATGATTTGATTATATTCTCGAGTGGTCGAACCTCTTTCAAATTGTTCTATAATTAATACGGATCTCGAACCTTTCAGGTGGTTTCAGTAATATACGGACCGTTAAATACTCAAGGTTCCACAATTTATACGGATCCATAATTTATACGGATCTTTCACCGTTATTGTTCCATGATTCATATGGATCCATAATTCATACGGATCCACGGTTCATTTTTTTTTTAAAATTACATGTCAACGTGAGTATTCGACATGTGTGACATTTATTTATGTGAATTTCATACGCACTTCGTCACTCTTTGACATGTTCGTTTATGTGAATTTCATACTCACTTTTACGAGCTTTGATATTTTCGAATGGACTTCATGTCCATTATATGCTCGTTCAATATATTGATGATCTCCAAATGATCATATATGTATATTTTCAACATTGTCAAAAAGACAAAACGCTATGCGTTAAATACTTAGCCGTCAAGCGCTTCCCATTGAATTGAT
Source organism: Gentiana straminea (assembly GCA_036785695.1). Classification (NCBI taxonomy): domain Eukaryota; kingdom Viridiplantae; phylum Streptophyta; class Magnoliopsida; order Gentianales; family Gentianaceae; genus Gentiana; species Gentiana straminea. The sequence continues at coordinate 2,666,015 of JAVUPR010000348.1, forward strand.
AGATGTATATTATAATATCATTGAGATTTGATCCATTATAAAATAAATTAAACAAATAAAATTTTACCTCAATACTTTACCTTGGTGTAACATTGGAAGATTTCATCCCAGATTAATTGGTTTTTTTTTTTTCTCTCGATACACCATCCTCTTGGTCACCATATAAAGACAGTAATACAATCCATCCCACGCTGAAGCCTTGATGAACATTGTTATTAAGGTTGTGATGGTCGAGAATAAATCGGATTTCTCGTTCAAACAGAAAATACAAAAATAGTAGTTAGTTAATGACTTTTATATTCCATGATCTAAAAACTGATAAATTTAACAATTATCACATAATAAAATAAGGTAAATCTTAATTTGTAAAACGTTGCTATCTGCAACTAAATTTCACATATTTCACATAACAAATATAAGAAAAACATATGCATTAATATTATTATTTTTTTCACCAAAAACCTAAATGTAATTTGCTTTTCACGTGTTTTAGATTAGCAACATTGACATCTGACGATTCGATCACCAAGAAATCTAATACAATCAAAATACTAATTTGAGAGAATCATAAAGCAATTACGAAGAAATTAAATCGGAAATAAATTTCAACGACAATATGCAGTACTACTAAAGTTGAATCAAAATAGATGGATCAATTTAATACTACGTGTTATCATCTAAAATCACTACCAGATACGTGAAAATTATATATAAAAAAAACATAGTTCACAAATTCAACCATTCAAAGGTAACGAAAACTTAAGAATACATTATTCCTTAAGAATCATGATTTTGGAAACACGACATCATGAATTGGGTAGATAGCTCGTCTTGATAACGTGTTATAAAACTAAGAAGATAATGGAGGAAGAACAAGAGGAAATGCAAGTATAGAAGAAGGAAAATTGCTTTATGTCTTATTCCAATGATATAAGGGGTATTTATAGTAGAGATTACAATGTGAACACAATAATCTGAATTAATCACAAATCTACTTAAATCAATCAGAATAATAGATAATCCATCAATGATATTATTTCATAACACTTCTAATAATGTTATTTATTTTTTATTTTTGATGTGTTGAACGATATTAATTTTATTATTTTTTTAATTAAATGTGTTTTTTTTTAAAAGATGGGTAATCTATAAAATACATCTATAAAATACAGTAAAACAAACATAAAACTCTTCTGCTTCACCGTCTCCTATCGAATAAACCAAGTTTCCTCTGAGTTCCTTCTTGAAAACCCTAATCCCTTTTCCCAATTGCTCGAAGATCCGAACGCAATTTGAGTCTTTTGCTCTTCTGATACGGGGGATTCATAATTATTTAGACTTGAGTGCAGTATTAGGAGAAGTGATGGCGGCGGCGGCTACAATGGTGAGTTCACCTGGGATGTTGTTGGCGATGTTAAACGAAGCTAGCCCGAAACTGAAGCAACATGCGCTTACGTATCTCAACTCCTTGGTTGATTACTATTGGCCGGAGATCTCTACTTCTGTCCCCGTCATGTAACTTCTAAATTTCCTTTTTTTTTTGCTTTCCTTTCCATTGATGTAAAGTTTTTTCTTGGTTGGTTCTTGAAGTTGTGCTTTTATTTGGGGTTGCGAATTTGGGTCTTTAGGTTTTTATATTACCGGATTTGGTTGTAATTGATCTAACTTGATGCTGGTAATTCCAAAGTTTGTTACTTTTAAGTGTTTTCGGTTGTAAAAAAAACTGGACTTGGTGAAAATTTAGCTGGGATCAAGTTCAGTGTGAACTTTTTTTCGTCCAATCCAGTTGAATATATAGCCAAACCGGCACATGTTTCTAGTGCTGAGCTCGGAGATTAGCTAAACTCTGGTCCAAGATTTTAGCTTTTGGTACTAGGAATAAATACACTCTAACCCCCTTTAGATGAATTTCACTTGAATATATTACCTTCATTGTCTATGCTATATGTCTCGTTTTGATTTCGTGTATTTCTGTGTTATGCTTACTTGGTTGTAATCTCATATTCAGTGGCTTTCTTTATGTGTCTGGTTTCCCAGTTTTTATATGGTTTCTCTTCCTTGGGCTTATAGGCATTCAGATTCCTTGTTTTGTCTAATGATACATTTATAAGTATTTTCTTGCTGAATTTCATTTTGTCTGAATTGCTGCATTGGTTAAATATTAGCATATCAATGCGGTGTGTGTTTGAACTTCTTTACTTGATACTGCAGAGAAAGTGTTTATGAAGATGAAACTTTTGACGAGTCACAGAGACAACTTGCTGCTTTGCTTGCATCAAAGGTGACGTTGTCCTTGTCCGTGCCTATGTACTTGAGCAATTTACTTCCAAACTGTCATACTTGATTTACTGGGACACACAACCTTGTTTGGTACATGGCTCCTTTAACTGGCCTGAAAGTTGACACAATCAGTTCATTCCCTAGTAGATTATGAGGGTTATCTAATGTAAACAGTTAAAGTACATTTGTCACCAATAGCCTGTGTGAATAGATGATAAAAAAATTGTTATTCTATTTTAATGTATATGCAATTCATGCACCAAATCGACTTTTTCCATTTTGGAGTGAGATGTACACTTCGATATCTGTCTAATTTATTTTCATGTTTCTGCCTTCAGGTTTTCTGTTACTTGGGTGAATTAATTGACTCATTGTCGTATGCTTTAGGGGCTGGTCCCCTGTTTGATGTTTCAGAGGATTCTGACTATGTTCGCACTATCCTGGGTATGGTTTACATCTTTTATTTTGATTGCTGCTTGCAAATTGTGTAAATGTTATGAATTTTGCGGTCGAAGTCAAATCTGGTTTCTGTTGAAAGATCTTAGAGTCTGTTTCCTCCCTTCACTCAGCTAAAGCCATAGATGAGTACGCCAGTTTGAAGACGAAAGCTGCTGAGTCAAACGATGAAACAAGTAAAGTGGATCCTAGACTGGAGGCTATTGTGGAGAGAATGCTTAATAAGTATGTTAAACGCTACTAGTTCTGTTAGTGGATGTGTGATGCTCTGGTCTTGTTAACGACTTCTTTCTCCCTTTATATCAGGTGCATAGCTGATGGAAGGTATCAGCAAGCTGTGGGAATGTCGATCGAGTGCCGAAGATTGGATAAACTCGAGGAGACCATTACAAGCAGCGATAACATTCAAGCGATTCTTTCTTATTGCACTGATGTCTCTCATAACTTTGTTATTTCTAGGGAATATCGGCGTGAGGTATTCTTGTTGTTTTCGGTCCTCTATGTTTTTTTGTTCCCTTTATACTAAATATTGTGTGATATTGTAGTATGGTGGTAGACAAGTCGTGATGTTTCATCATATTCCTATTAGCCTTTTCTTTCTTTCCGGCATCTCCCTGCATTTTTGGCTTTTTAATATAGAGTGCCTCAGGTAATTTTAATCTCGATCAAGTATTGAGTTCACGTATGTGGATAAATTCTGCCAAATTAGATCTAAATACATGAATTGAAATTAGACTCAATACTTGACCAAGACTAAATGAACTGTTATCAATCAAAATAAGTTTTCTGCATGGTTTAATAATCACAATTTCTTCTTACAAATAAATTCCTTGCTATCATAGGACGACGTTTTGTTTTCTGGTTAAGGTCCACAAGCATCGTTTATTTGTATTGCACTTGTTATGTATGACTAAAACATGAGGGTTATGTACTTATTTTTATTTGTTCATTAAGGGGTCGCAAACCGGGGACATAAGAAGAGGGGAGAGTCTAAAGAGTCGGTTTGCACTTTTATATCGTTATGAATTATGAATTGAAATACACGTATATGTATGTTTGAGCAACTGCCCTTTGTTTCTAGTGCTATATAGCCTAATTTATAAAATATGGCTGGCTGGTAGTTATTGAGAGGACCATGGAAGTGCAACTATTTTGAACAAATGTCTTCCTTTTTCATGCAGGTGCAATGGCTTCTAGTTAAGGTGTTTCAGAGGCTGCCATCTCCTGATTATTTGAGCATTTGCCAGCTTCTCATGTTTTTGGATGGACCTGAGGACGTTGCTACCATTTTTGAAAAGCTTCTTCGATCAGACAATAAGGACGATGCTCTATTAGCATTTCAGATAGCGTTTGATCTCGTGGAGAATGAGCACCAAGCTTTTCTTTTAGCTGTGAGGGATCGCCTTTCTGAGCCCAAATTACAAACTTCGGTTACTGAGCAGCCTGGATCTGCTGAGCCAGATTCCACCACTAACACTGCCTCAGATGATGTACAAATGACTGCTGTACCTGAAGCTATTGAGGGCGTGGATGATAGTGAATCGCGTTATGGCGAGAGGCTATTAAAATTAAAAGGAATCTTATCTGGGGAAACTTCAATACAGCTGACATTGCAGTTTTTGTACAGCCATAACAAGTGAGACTCCTCTTTTTTTCTTTTTCCCATATTTATTTTCCTCTTTTTATGTACATTGACGTTTGTCTATTATGTATTTGGAAACTTGACGTGAATATGTTTTCCACATGTTTGCAGATCGGATCTCCTTATTCTGAAGACGATTAAGCAATCTATCGAGTCAAGGAATAGTGTTTGCCATAGTGCTACCATATATGCTAATGCCATTATGCATGCTGGGACTACTGTGGATACATTTCTCCGTGAGAATTTGGTTGGTATATGTTTGATGTTAAGTGAGACCTTTTTTTTTATAAATTTGTTTGTTCATCAGTAAGAACTTGTTATTTGGTTCAAATTCCAGGATTGGTTGGGTAGGGCTACAAATTGGGCTAAATTTAGCGCAACAGCTGGACTAGGGGTGATTCACAGGGGCCACCTACAACAGGGAAGATCTTTAATGGCCCCATACTTGCCACAAGGTGGGGCTGGTGGTGGTGCTAGCCCATATTCAGAAGGAGGTGCTTTGTATGCTCTCGGTTTGATCCATGCAAATCATGGGGAGGGCATCAAACAGTTCCTCCGAGATAGCTTAAGAAGTACTAATGTCGAGGTACTTGTCCTATAATATCTCATAAAGCATATTGCATTTATTTAGGGCGTACGTGCCTCCACCCTCCACTGTGCATCGACCCATTAGATATATTACGTGTACAGAAAGACAATTATATTATTATTTTGTACATGTGTCGTACATCTAAAGTGTCTGTACATGACGACTCTCCAGGTAAGTATTTCCCATTTATGAGTGTTATCTTTAACGGTGTTTATTGTTTATTTACTGCAGGTTGTTCAGCATGGTGCATGTCTTGGTCTTGGTTTGGCTGCTTTGGGAACTGCCGATGAAGAAATATTTGATGAAATCAAGAGTGTTCTATACACCGACAGTGCTGTTGCTGGTGAAGCTGCCGGTATAAGTATGGGCCTACTTATGGTCGGGACTGCTAGTGAGAAGGCGGCTGAGATGCTTGCATATGCACACGAGACACAGCATGAAAAAATTATCAGGTTTATACCATCCGAACATGACCGCCCCACCCCACCCCCCAAAAGAACAATATATTTATATATGTAAGACTATAGTAATACGGCTTTTGGCTTCTAAGACGAGTATTTCCTTAAGAAATATTGCTTTTGCATCAATTCAGGGGTTTGTCGATGGGGATTGCCCTAACCGTTTATGGAAGAGAAGAGGAAGCTGACACGCTAATTGAGCAGATGACACGTGATCAGGATCCTATACTCCGTTATGGTGGCATGTATGCATTGGCATTAGCATATAGCGGAACTGCAAATAACAAGGCTATTCGTCAACTACTTCATTTTGCTGTATCTGATGTGAGTGATGATGTTAGGAGGACTGCTGTCCTAGCACTTGGGTTCGTCATGTACTCGAATCCTGAACAGGTTTGTTTTCTAATGTGTCCATGGTGTACCTTGATTCTTTTATTCATACAATACTAGTTTTTTTGTTTCTTGGGTTGACTACCAATGGTGACCGAGTTTTGTAACCTTGATATCAGACTCCTCGGATTGTCTCGTTGCTATCGGAATCTTACAACCCACATGTTCGTTACGGTGCGGCTCTGGCTGTAGGCATATCATGTGCAGGAACTGGTTTGAGCGAGGCCATATCATTGCTGGAGCCTTTGACCTCAGATGTTGTGGATTTTGTTCGTCAAGGTGCTCTCATTGCAATGGCTATGGTTATGATCCAGATCAGCGAAGCCAGTGATTCCCGTGTTGGTGCTTTCAGGTATTTCCGGTGATTTGTTTGTTCTTACTTTTTGGTACTTTTAACAAGGGCGTCTTTACTGGCACCACACCAAATTTACAGTTGTGGCACCATCTCAGCGGTGTGTTGTCATGGTTAACACACCGTGGTGCCACTAAATAACGCCCTTTTAACAACCTTGTCAGCAATATTCATGATTTTATTTCATGTAGGCGACAATTAGAGAAAATTATTCCAGATAAACACGAAGATGCGATGAGCAAGATGGGGGCAATAATAGCCTCAGGAATTCTTGATGCTGGAGGAAGGAATGTAACAATAAAGTTGCTTTCTAAGTCAAAACATGACAAAGTCACAGCAGTAGTTGGTCTAGCTGTTTTCAGCCAATTTTGGTACTGGTACCCACTGATATATTTCATAAGCTTGTCATTCTCTCCAACAGCTTTTATTGGGCTCAATTATGACCTTAAAGTACCGAAATTTGACTTCTTATCTCATGCAAAACCATCACTCTTTGAGTACCCCAAGCCCACCACAGTAGCTTCTACCACTTCTGCTATAAAGCTACCTACAGCAGTTTTATCTACATCTGCAAAAGCTAAGGCTAGGGCCAGTAAGAAAGAGGCTGAGAAGGACAGATCATCTGGAACAGAGTCATCTGCTGCTAGCAGCAGCGGTGCTGGAAAAGCTAAAACCAGCGAGAAAGATGGTGACTCTATGCAGGTTGGTTTCATTTAGTTTTGCTTAGTGCCACACCAAAGTGGTCAGAACAAAGCAACGCAACACACTTTTACACTATTGTTGGTCATGGTGTAAGACCTATTATTGATTGTTATGGGTCCCACCATGTTGGGTCACTTTGTTGTGGTTCTAACATTTCCGTTGAACAAATGCACGTAATGGAAGGTTCCACTGCCACATCATGTTGTGACATTTGTCATGTCAAGAGTGGTACTTGGCCGTAAAATTACTTGTTGAGAAACAGAAGCATACTTTTTTCTCTTCTTTTTATGTTTAACCTTTTTTCTTACAGGTTGATGCAAGCTCATCAGAGAAGAAGCAAGAACCAGAAGCTACTTTCGAGATATTGACCAATCCAGCTAGGGTAGTACCTGCTCAAGAGAAGTATATCAAATTCATTGAAGAAAGCAGATACGTCCCAGTGAAGCCGGCACCTTCCGGTTTTGTTCTCCTTAAAGACGTGCGTCCAGATGAACCTGAAACGTTTTCCCTGACCGATGCACCCTCCTCTGCAGCCAACACCGGGGCATCAGCTGCCGCACAACAAGGAACAGCCGCCGCAATGGCTGTAGATGATGAACCTCAGCCACCTCAGCCATTTGAGTACACTGCCTGATCGATCGCTTCTTGGTTTCTCTCATAATTTAAGAATTCCGGGTTTCTTTTTGGGTATGTGAACGAGATTTATGACATTCGAGAAGGGTCAGGCTGCTGGCTGTATGGATGGGATATTATGGATGGGATATTGAAACCATTATTTGTATTGAGTGGCTTTGTGCATGGTGTATTTTTTTTAATTTTATATTTTACTTTGATCAATGTATTCTTTTACGTTTCCGAATTTAAATTATTAGTTCTTTTTGTTTCATTTGATATTCGGAATATAAACATTTTCCTGCACTAATGGATGTTTTCTTCCCAGATTATGATATTTTGTCAATTTGCAGCGTGCTCTGATCTTTATCGGTAAATAGACAGATTAGGAGTGCTATTTTTGAGTAATGTGTCATATAGGTGACAAGATATAAAGACATTTGTATACGCGTTTTTAAAGGCATTACAACTGATCTACCACGGCAAAACACTTCAAGTTTAAAAATGTCGAATGTAATTGTGATGTTTCAAAAGTAGATCAGATGTGGTGCTGTTAACATCTGTCAAAACTAAATTAGTGAATCGACTTGTGCCTATTTTGTCAATGGTTAGGCTTGATTCGAAAGCAAAGTAAACCAGCCCAATTGATTAATATGATTACTTGGAAGTTTAAATTGTCATTCGTTGTCGTAACAAAATCGTTATGATATTAACATCACTTTATCTATTCCATTAATGTTTTGTACCATATGGACCTGTTGATACCAAACACTTATTGTACAATAACAGCAACCTTTTTGTTTTAAAAATTGAAAAGGGAATTTATTGATTTTTCTCTTTTCATCATTCCCATAAACAAATATCACTTTTTTTTTTTTTTGGGGTCATGATCAATCATCTTTCATTTAAAAATTCAAAAGGGAATTTTTATTAAATATTCTCTATTCATCATTCCAATGAGCAAAGATCCACCATTCAGTGTCTGCAAAGTATCAGGGTCTTTACATATTTTATTTTCCCCATGGCAACTTTTGGCTGTACTGTAGTAGTAGTACTAGTATCCTTTTTCAACTACCTTATGAAGAAACAAATTTAAAATTTCAGTTGGCAGCCATTCTCATTTAGGACAGATTGTTAGGACTACCATCCCTTGTATAGGACACTATATGCCCTTCTACCATGCACATTTGTGTCTTATATCCTTAAAAAAGTCACAACTCAGTGGTAAAAGAGTTGTCTCAAAGGTGGGGTGTGAGGATTCAATCCTTAAAGGGGTCGATTTCTCTTTTTATTGGTGTACAAGCAACCTTCTGTCAATTGAACCACTGAAACATAACCAATGATTTATATCATCAACAAAACTCTAGAGACGAAAAACAATAGAGGGTTCAACACCGGCGTTGAAGCTTGCGGACGGGCTTTTATGTGTAAAGCGTCGTCTTATAGATAAAAAAAAATTGCCCCTGTGAACTTAAATGAGTCCAAAAGGGACACATTTTCTGAGCACAGTACAGTTCACTATTTATCACTAGGGAAACTTTACTTTTTATGCTCAAAAAAAAAAAAAAAAAATTTGAAAAATATGTCTCGTATGAAATTGTTGAAAAACTATGTCTAAGTCTGACGCACGAGCCACGCATGACTACTGAGCGACGCACGCACGACGCATCATGCACGTTGATACAAGGCATATTTTATCAATTTTTTTTTTTACTTTTTAAGCATAAAAAGTAAAGTTTCCCTATCACTATTATGCATGCAGTAATGTCCCACAAAGTGTGTCATCATTACATATAGGCTCCAAAAACCCATGCCCCTTCAAAAGGGGTCTACCGTACAGGCCTAAAGCTCCTACCTTTATCTTCTTGAATCAATAAAAAAAAATAATCCTATGAACGGACATGCTGCTATTTTTGGCTTCATTATATGAAAGAGAAGAGAACAGTGTACTCACTGATTTCAGCATTTACTGTGCACAAGTATAGATTGTCAGGTTGCTTATAGATTGGCATATTCTTTTTTTAGGCATCACCTTTTCATTCACATTTCATTATGTAACTACACTAACATGATAAATACAAATATGACCTACAGATATCGATTATATTGCCTATAATCGACTTTTAAAAGGTCGTTAGCAATAATTAGTCTCATAAGGATTGATTCTTTAACCAAGAATCTGTTTTACAAGGTTTGAGTGTGTGTTTTGTAGTCAATTTTGTTGTCAATCCACCAACAATCTCATAGTTTAGTGTCGTTAAAAGAAGATAAATCCATAAAATAAAGATCCAAGCCAGCTCAAATGCAATAAAAACCATTTGAAACCAACATTTTACTCAAACCTGTAAAAACAGAATCTGTAAAACAGTACTATTTACAGCACACAGAATACATATCTCTAATTAGTCAAATTATGCAGGATAGAGATTGTACAACATTTCACACCGAATAAATATTAGGTAAAATAGAGAATCTGTTATAAAAAACACCGTTAAAAGATCTGTAACAGCCCTTTACTTGTACGGTGTACCTATACTTGAAGGTTATATTGAAGTTCCCACAATAGGACAAGGAGGTAAGAAAGAAAGCAAAGATTCTTCCAACATATTTTATCATCAGACAAAGGCAAACCCCACATCCACAACACACCAATATCACCTACTATTCAAACATGTGGCTAAAATAAAAAAAGTAAAGATGTAGATTCCAAAACATGCCCCCATAATTCAAAGAACTCAAAAGAAAAAAAAACAAATGAAACAGAACATTATCAAGAGGGGGAAATGGGGTCACTTTTTATTTATTCCAGGTACCATCCCTACATGTATGAACATTATAAAAAGATAGAAAATTACATGACAATAACAAGTACAAGTTTAACTAAGCATTTATACTACATTAAACTCTAACCTAGTACTGTAACCCTTCCCTTCTTGATGATCTGTTAGACATTAGGATCTTGTATGTAGTGAAGTAAGTTACAAGCTCTTTTATGTTACAGATCATTAGTCTACATCCTAAATTCATTCACTGCCCTACATTTTTACATGTAAAACAGGGATGGCGCGAGTATTAGTACTACGACTAACATCACATCACCCTGTAAAACTAAAAATTCACCGCAGTGTTGTCTTCCAGTACCTAAATTAGTAGTGATTAGGTTGCAGGATGCGCACAGATGGATGATGATTAGGTAGTCAGTTCAGTTTCACCCATTCGTAACATCCGGGCAGGGGCTTGTCAGTCACGGGGTCAAAGTTATACCTGAACAAATGTTAAGGTAACGGGACTAAGTAATGAATAATGGATCATTAGACATGAAAAAGACAACAACTTTGCACACAAAGGGGAAGAAAAACGCATACTTTTCAATGAACTTTCTTTGCTGCAGCTCTTCTGCACGCGAGAAGAATTCTTCCATTTCATTTGCAGATGGGATTTGGCACAGCACTGAATTCTCTCGGTTGTGGAGGGGTTGGGTTATGGTAGTAGAAGGTCGAGTACTAGAACCTGGGGGGGTTCTGATTGCATCTGCGTCTCTAATTAAACTGCAAGGTGTGCTCTCCCTAGTGGTCCTGCAGACAAGAAGACGTTGTTGGCATATACATACTCAAGAACTGATAAGTACAGGAAAAACCAGAGTAATAAAAAAGAATTGCCCAGCTCATCAAAAAGAGTAGAATCAAATTACTAAAAAACTAATTTTGTTAAACCATTATCAACTTCTTGATGGCATCTGTTAAGTCAATGCTTTGTTATTACTCAAGTGACACTGTCTTAAATACCGTAAAACAAGCAAAACGACAGCATCTAAAGAGTGAAATGCTTCAGACTAAAAGCTTAATTTCTTGCTGTTTACAACAAGATGTCAAACTGAATCTATGAAACAATCTTGTAAATGCATAATGTCTTGCTGCAACTCCATCTTACAAAGACAAACCTTCAAATTTTCGTAATTTTGCTTAACTCATAACTTCAACCAAACTGATTAAGCCAATGAAATTAACCAAAAAGCATCAATGGGATTGCAAGTATAATCATGATAAATCAGTCAAAACAACAAAAAATAAATCTAAACAATGGAGAAGTAAAAGCCAAGTACCACAGACTACAATATACCGAGAATAGTGTTACGTAGAACATGAATTCCCAAAATAAAAGGGTCAATTCCCTTCCTTTTCATATTTTCAACTAATTTTGGCCCACCTGATTAAATAACCATGATATATGGTTGAACAAAAACAAGATTTCAACTGAAAACCAACAAATCAAAAGTTTGAAAGCACACACACAAAGCAACTTTGTTAAAAGGGGGGAAAATCCCTAAAAAGAGCAACAAAAAAAAGACATCCCTCAAAAGCAACCAAGTCCTCAGGCATCAGAACTAGATTTCCATTCCTAACTATTATACTTAGCAACTAAAGGAGCAATGAGAATTGACAAGATACTGAAAATTGAAATCAAGTGTAAGAGCTATAATTCTCAACAGCACATGTAAAGAGCTTTCTCGTTCCCTCTTGGCTCCTAACACAGATAAAGGCAAAACAAAAGAGAAATTAACGTGCATATGATAAATGAATACAAAGTAGAATTCCAAAATTTGCATACCAAGAGGAAGAAAAAACTTTATCTGTGGCAATAAAAATTTGGAAAAGAAGGAAATTTAACATCAATTCAAACCATTAGCTAGCATTAAAAATTCAACATGTAAAGCACAAAATTACCAATAAACTGGGGTTGTGGAAGAGGGGGTAGAGGGTCTAAACATGCAAGTAGGTGAAAATCATGTTCAACCAAAACAGTCATGAACAGCCCCAATCAATTCCTCAGAATTGACTAAATTTCACAAAATTAGCAAGCAATTTCTAAACACAGATTCACTTTCATCTAAGAGCCAAAAGAAAGAAAGAAATCAAAATTTAACACATGCAAGCCAAAGAAAAGCCCCAAAACAGAAGATGAGAAAGGAACAAAAATTAAAATTAAAAAATATAGAAAGCGCCCACCTTTCTCTACCATCAAATTCCACTACATTCTCTCCAAATGAAGTCTCCTCAGCCCCCAAATCACCACCACCACCACCACCACCACAACCTCCTCTATCTTTGTTCTCCACCTTAATTTCCTCCTCTAATTGCTCACCATCCAAACACCCCTTGACCTTTTCTTCCTCTTCCTCAGAGCCCTTCATGCTCAACCTAGAGCTTGAACTTTTCAGCTGCAAATTCACATCTTTCTGAGGAAGTTTCTGTCTTTTTCCATCAAAAGCAATTGGGGTTACCTTCTCTAACCTCCTACTCCTCAGCTGCAAAAAGGACCCACCACCACTACTTCCTTCAGCTGAAGAATAATTATCCGAGCTTTGCAAACGCTGAAGAGCTAAAGTTTTAGCCCTTGTACGGACACCAAGAGAAGGCTGTGTGTGAGAGTTACTCACCTTCACCTCCATTAACGCTACTCCTCCTGTTCCCTTTGACTTCCTCATATACTTCCCCATTTTTCCCCCTTCAATTTAGCACTTTTTCTTGAGCTGAAATATCTTAATTAATCTCTCCACCTCTTCAAGTTAGCATTTTTTTTGGGGATTGGAGGTATGGTAAGCTAAAAAAGGGTGCTGAAGAAATGATTTAGCAGTTGGCCGTTAAGGGGGGAAAGAAAGAGGGACGGGGGTATGTGTATATAAAAACAGTAGGGGTGGAGACTTTTATGGCAGAAGACAGGAAAGAGAAAGGTGGGCAGAGCACTTCTACTCTATTTTATAATGTTTTTACCAAATAAAAAATATTATTAAATAGAAATGGGAATAAACTCTATGAAAGGAGAATAAACTTTAGGAAGGATTTCAACAAGAAGAGACACAAACCCCGCCATAACCATGAGATTTCTTGTAACAATCAAAGTAGAACCGATAATCGAAAATGGTGAATCTGAGAAGAGTTTTCATGGTGAATCTGAGAAGAGTTTTCATAATCTCTCTGAGTTCTACGTGACTCGAAAACCGATGAAGAAAAGTAAGGAGGAATATTCAGGAGACATAAAGTAATTGATAAAAACAAGTGATTACTTTCGTCATTTACAGTTAAAATTGTTACTAAATACTCCTTACACAAAACAGAACACAAATTTTCAAACGTAAGAATTATAGAAAGTAACAACCTACGAAAGAACCGCCTACAACCCTCAGTGGTATGATGAAGACAATGAGTATGGTGAAGACGTGGGGTTGGATCTAGGACGATAAGGGGATACCTTTTTCAAGCATGGAGGGTGGCTGCCGGCGGATGGCCACCATTTAATGGTAGAAGTCACGGGTCATGAAGGAGGTTTGTGACGAGTCAGCTGCGTACGAAGAGAGTGAGAGAATTCCGTTGGTATGGACACGGGACGTGGTGCAAGAAACAATTTTTTCAGAAGGAGACAGAGACAGAGCTATCCTTGTAAGACCAGAAGCGTCCGCCCCCACTGAAAGACGGTACAATGTTTTGTAATGTATATGAATTTGATATAACAAGACATAAACCGATATTTAACAAAAACTTATCCAGTCAACAACTTATCTGGTACGTATGCGGTTATTGTTGCAGTTAGTTAACATAGTCAATTAGATTAGTTGTAACTGCCAAGTTAGACTTCAGCGATATGAACTGAAGTTAAACTAATTTCAAGTTGAAGTTTTATCCATTATTTCGTTTCCTTCCCGGACTACTTTCTTCCTTCTCTATTGTAATCTTTCTTCAACAAACTTGTTCTTTATCTTCTTGAATAAATTCTCAATGTTGCAGCAAACTATCAATGTTCTAGTTCATAAAATCATCATAGTATCAGAGAGCTTCTGATTGCACTCTACGTGTTTGACAGTTTGTCTACTGCTTTCTTTCCTTTCTTGCTAATTTTCTGAGAATTCTGGAGATGGCAGCTGATCATGAGATTGTTCTTCAAGGCCTTGCAAATCCTTATTTTCTCCATGCTAGTGAGAATCCCACAGCTGTGGTTGTTCAACCGGTTTTGGTTGCAGAAAATTACCTAAGTTGGAGAAAGTCCATGAGGATGATCTTGTCTTCCAAGAACAAGCTTGGTTTTGTCAATGGTGCTTTGCCTCAGCCTCCTGAAGATGATGCTAAATTCGCTGCATGGGAGCAATGCAACGATATGGTGTTTTCTTGGATAGTTCACTCGTTTCTCCCAACATACGCCAAAGTATCATATGGTATAAAACAACTAAAGAAGTATGGGATGATCTTGCCCGAAGATTTGGTTCGAGCAATGTTTACAGAATTTCAAATCTCAATGAAGGTAAAACAAGGAGATGCTTTTGTTACGGATTATTTCACAAGATTGAAAACGCTTTGGGATCAAGTTGAGATCATGAGACCGATTCCACCCTGTATTTGCCTTGCTAGTATACAAAGAGTATAGTGGAATGGGTAAGGTGACTATATTTATTAAAGGTTTAAATGAGAAATATCATACGGTTCAGTCCCAGATTCTCCTCATGAAACCTTTACTAGATGTTAGTGATGCTTTCCAGTTGGTTTTACAACAAGAAGCACAACTGAATTACAATAATAATGGAGTTACTGATATGGATGTGTTTGCTAGAAGAAGTACAGGTCATTTTCAAGACCAAGGCATCACAAGAAACCATAATAACTACAAGAAAATGGTTTATGGATCCAACAATCCCCAGTGCAGTTTCTGTAACATGATAAGCCACACAGTGGACAAGTGCTATAGAAAGCATGGTTTTCCTCCTGGTTACAAGGGCAAAGGCAGATCAAACACTACTGGAAAACCTGTTGCAAATAATGTGTCACTGGAGGATCAAGAAGGTGAGTTTAATCAGGAAAGTTATCAATCTAGAACAATGATTTCTCAAGAACAATACAATCACCTTATGGGTTTCATACAAGACTCTCAAGGAGACAAACCTATAGGTCATGCTGCTATATATGCTAATTTGGACACAAAGGGTTCAGGTATCACTAAACCTAGTAGCAGTTCATATTTCTGGATAATAGATTTTGGTGCTTCTCAGCATATTACATGCTTTGCATCCCTTTTAATAGGTTCTAGACCTGTATATGGCATGGCTATGAATCTCCCTAGTGGTAATAAGGCTCCAGTCACGCACATAGGGTCTGTTAAGATCAATGATTCACTCATTTTAACAGAAGTGTTATTAGTTCCTGCTTTTGGTTATAATCTTTTGTCTGTGCACAGATTACTTTCCACTTCCCATTATACTGTAAAGTTCACAATTGATCTGTGTGTCATACAAGATTCAATCTCTTTGAGGATGATTGGATTAGCTAAAAAGTCCAAGGGTCTATACATTTTGAAAGACAGTCAGTGTGTACCTGTTGATCTTCAAAATAAAGCTCTAGCTTGTAATACCATAGCTGATAAAATAGATATTTCTTTGATATGTTATTACAGATTAGGTCATATGCATGTAAATAGAATGAAGATTGTTCAACAATTTGAATCTACTATTTTGCTTCCAAACATTGATGTGTGTGACACTTGTTGTTTGACAAAGCATAAAAGAAATCCTTTCCCTTTGAGTTCATCTGTTTCTGAATTCTGTTTTGATTTAGTTCATGTTGACATATGGGGTCCTTATAGGACTTTAACTGTTCATGGTCAGGCTTACTTCTTGACAGTTGTAGATGATTTTAGTCGTTTTTGATGGATATTTCTTATGAAACATAAGTCTGAAGCTAGGCAGTTAGTACATAATTTTGCTCTTATGTCAAAACATAGTTTGGTAAAGAAATAAAGGTCATTAGAACAAACAATGGACAAGAATTTAACATGCCTCAGTTCTTTAGAGCCAGGGACATCATACATCACACATCTTGTGTGGACACTCCCCAACAGAATGGGGTGGTAGAAAGGAAACACCAACATATTCTTAATGTGGGCAGGGCACTTAAAATACAATCAGGCTTACCTGTTAAATATTGGGGATATTGTGTTCAACATGGTGTTGCTTTACTTAACATGTCTCCTACTCCTCTTCTGAGGAATAAAACTCATTATGAACTGCTGTATTCCAAGCTACCTGATTACTCTCAATTAAGAGTCTTTGGCTGCCTTATATATGCTAGTACTTCACATGTGAATAGAGGTAAATTTGATCCTAGGGACTTCACATGTGAATTGTATTTATATAGGTATGCCAGAAGGTACAAATGGATCTTACCTCATTGACTTCAAAAATCATGATATATTCATTTCCAGGGATACTTCATTTTTTGAGCATGTGTTCCCTTATCTTCAGACTGACAATACTAACAACTTTATGACGTATGTCAACCGGATGATGCAATTTACGGAGTTTTAATCCCAATTCTTGAGATTTTGGTGATGTTTTCGATCAATTTGAGTAAATATGGTGATGATATAAGGTTACCTTTTGTATATAGTAGGTATCAGAAAAATTCATCATTTTGGTACATTTTGAGGCTTATTAGCCTAATTATATTATCAGTTTTATCCGTGCTATCTTCTTGTTTTTGTTTTGCTACAAATACCTCGTTTTGGAACCTTAGGGTCGTCATAATGAGAGAATGATCGGAGAGGAAATGCAATTATCAAGGGAGTTTTTGAGGTTCTGCCTTGTCCGGTTTAGACCAGAAGATTCCCGGCGCAGACCGAGAGTATCCGGTGCACACCGTGTGCCAAAAGATTTATCAGATCGGGCATTTATTATACAAGACATGCCCAACTACCAACCGTTACCCGGCGCACGCCGAAAAGGCCAGGCGTAGGCCGGAACAAGACGAATTCAGCATCATAGTAGCATTTCACTCTCTGTTGCAGAGGATTGTCAAAGGAGCCGAGTTCATCTTCTTCCTCTTGAAGACATCATCATCTTGAGGCTCTTATAGCCGAAAATTCCCTCTATTTTAGCATAATCATCATAAGTGTAATGCCTATAATGCTTAACTCAACTTTTGGATAGTTAAGTTGGAGTAAGGTGAACAACTTTTGGGTGCCAAGCTCCATTAAAACCATTCGAAGGTGGATGAAGGTCTCCAACTGCAAATTCAACACTTGTGATTGGTATAATTCTATTTTTATCTTGTTTTGTTTGTTCTTATTGCTATGAATGCTAATCTTAATATGTTAGTGCTTGTAGTAATGAGTAGCTAAATTTGTAACTAGCCAAGGCATTGTAGTTGAACTAATTTGATCTTTTTTGGTTGATTGGCGAATGATTATGTATGTTTTTAGCTTCATTGTGTTGAGACTTTTCCTACTTGTATTGTTTTGCTTGTTTGTGTTGGAGTAATTGACCAATGCTAGTACACACACACTTAATGGATACCAAACGGAGATATTAGGTGTGAGAAAAATGTAGGAAAACCGGAAGGTAAAGTAGACCGTATTTGGAGTTCAATTTCTTATCCGGGGATGAACTAGTTTTGTACTCGTGAATTTTATCATGTCGAATCATTAGGTTTAGGGCTCTTAAACCAATGAGGAGGCATAGTGCAACTTCGTACGCTCGTATGAGGGGAAGTTGTTAGCTTAGGAGTACACCGTTTCACACACTTGTACACCCTTAAATGGTCGACCGAGTCACTCCATGAAACTAGAAAAGATTGCTGTTCAACGAAGTTGCCTTGGTTAGTATCTTTTATCATCCATTGTTAATTTTATACACAGCTTAGAACCATTACCTTCACGTTAAATTGCGGCTCAGATCAAGATAATCATAACTAATTGGTGTTTAACCTCACATCCATGTGGAGACGACCTTGACCACCAGACTAGACTACAATTGACCCGGTACACTGCCGGTTAGATTGGACATCAAGAAAAGTGCCATCACTTTACTTGTGAGCCTTCGTTGACTGTTTTTGATAATATAGCAAATAGTTACAACAATCCAATACAGCCATCTAGTTCTCCATAACCAATGGAACCTGTAGTTGATGTGGACCCTGTGGTGCAACCATCTAGTCAAACATCCACTTCTCTAGAACCAATAGAACCTGTAGTTACCGTGGAACCCGTGGTGCGATTGCGACAGATGAGGATCGTTAATGTACCAATGGAACAGCAACAACATGCTGTCAGAAGATCACATAGACAAAAGGTTCAACCTTCCTACTTAAAGGACTTCCAGTGTCACATGACATCTCCACATGGAATTGAGCTAGTAGACACTGACAAGTTCCTCAGTAGCTCTTACAAAACTTGTATGGAAAATTACCATGAAGAAACAGAGCCAAAAACTTTCAGACAATCTATGAAGGATCCTAGATGGCATACAACCATGCAAGAAGAAATACATGCATTAGAAAATACTAACACTTGGAAAATAGTCAACCCCATATGGCAAAACCCCAATAGGTTGCAAATGGGTTTTCAGGATCAAGAGAAAGGAAGATGGCACAGTTTAAAGATTCAAAGCCAGATTAGTGGCAAAAGGCTACACACAATAGCCTGGTATTGATTATCTGGACACTTTCTCCCCAGTGGCCAAAACCACAACAATCAAAACCTTGTTGGCCATTGCTGTAAGTAAAACTGGATTCTACACCAAATGGATGTCAATAATGCCTTTCTCCATGAAGACTTGGATGAGGAAGTATACATGACCATTCCACACGGATATGATATTCATGGCCAAAATTTGGTATGCAAATTGACAAAATCACTCTATGGCCTAAAACAGGCAAGTAGACAATATAATGT
This sequence comes from Gentiana straminea, assembly GCA_036785695.1. Taxonomy (NCBI): domain Eukaryota; kingdom Viridiplantae; phylum Streptophyta; class Magnoliopsida; order Gentianales; family Gentianaceae; genus Gentiana; species Gentiana straminea. The sequence goes on from JAVUPR010000348.1 coordinate 2,685,205, forward strand.
AAAGCTGACATGCTCTCTTCAAGAATTAGGGTTCAAACGGTCAGCCTATGGTCATAGTCTTTTTCTAAAAGGAAATGGAAAGCAAATGATTGCATTATTAATTTATGTGGATGATATAATTGCTGTCAGTCCAAGTCCTCAATTAATCCAGCAGGTCAAAGATTTCTTGCACCAGAAATTTACTATTAAGGATCTAGGGGAACTAAAGTTTTTCCTAGGATTGGAGGTAGCAAGGTCCAGCAAGGGCATCATGCTTAGTCAAAGAAAGTACTGAATGGATTTACAGTCTGAGTTTGGATATTTGGATTGTAAACCTAGCAAAGTTCCCATGAACTGCAAAGTCATACTGAAACACAAGGATTCCCCACACTTACAAGACAATACATACTACAGATCATTGGTGGGAAAACTCCTATATCTAAGCCTCACTAGGCCTGATATCATATATGCCACTCAACAACTAAGTCAGTTTTTGGCAGAACCTATTGAGTTTCATCTACAAGCAGCATATAAATTACTTAGATACATCAAAAGATCTCCTGCTCAAGGACTTTTCTTTCCTGTTGGACATATCTTCTGTTAGGTGTAGTGCCCGAAAGACAATTTGTGTAATTGTTTTTTATAATGGATAACATAATTTATCTCACCATATTACTTGCTTTGTGCTTGTAAGTAATACACTGCTGCAAACCCTAATTAAGTATATCAGTATGTAACCGCTTAACTCAGTGTATGGCATGCACGTGAGGATTGAGTTAGTGGTGATATACTTAAACTCGTTAGTCCGTGGTGAATTTAATCGAGTTTAGTGGTCTCATGATTAAAACACCAATAATGCCCCGTAACACCTTAGGGTGTGATAGTCTTATCCGGACCGTCGGTAGAGGTACCTAAGTGGGGCATTTATATATGATGGCATTCATATAATCGGACCGATTTAATCTGGGTTTCTCGATATAATTCCGTAATCGAGAAAACTTATTAAATCATTAGATGATCATATATGGATTGACCTTAATCCTGAGGTGATCACAGGATGCTGCTTGTCTCGGGGTAGTGTTTGATGTGTTAGTTACGGATCACTTTGATATGTGACCCAAGTCACTTCTCGTTACTCCCAGATGAGTGAGTAGTTCTGGTTTTCACAGACATGAAATCCGTTCCTTCCTGCGGGAAGTAGAGAGACAGTCCCCTTATTTGTTAGTCCTAAGAAAATGATCGATGGGCCCAGTTCATATTGGACTAATTAGCTACTAGTCAGATATGTGAACTAATTGATCACTAGGGGGTTAATGGTAAATGAGGATAAGATATTCTGAGTCGGGTTCACGGAGACTTCCTACTCAGAATGGACAGTCTATGGAGGGTTAGTCCGTATGTAGTGATTATATCAGTGGACGCTTATTTACTCGATGGGTTGAGTGTAAGTATATATCTATAGTTGGTAGAGTTCAGTTTCGGGTTTATGGTGGCGTAATCCCGTAATTAATAATTTAAGTAAGAATATTCGTTCGATGAATATTTTACTTAATTATGGAGCCTACCTGGTTATAGTGCCTATGGTCCCCAACGTGGCTCCTGTAATACGAGTGTTTTTCTTGTTATTGGGCCTCAGTGATGATTAATTGGCTGAGCTAATTAATTGATATGCGAAATGTTATTTAGTTGGGCTAAATAATATGATACACAGAAAATACATTTTATATGGGCTAGTGGGCTCTAAGGTGAAGCCATATGTCTTGGATTTTCGAAGAAATTAGCTTTCTTCGATAATGACATATTGTGTAAATTAATTATTTATCTGTTGAATAATTGGATAAATAGAAGAAAGTAATTTATTTATTATTTATCTCTTAACTTTAAGGATAATTATATTTTCTTATTATAAGATTATAATTATCACTTATTTTTATTGGATAATAATATTTGGAATTATCTCTTTTATTTTGTATTACCGATTGGGTATATGTTTCTCTCTTGGGTTTTGGCTATAAAAAGAGAGTTCTGCTCGAGCCCTAAACACACATATTCTGCGCCCCATAGTAGCAAAAAGGAGACAAGAATTCGTTTCTTGTCTTAGTCTCAGGAGAAGAAAAACTTAGAGTTTTTCTTGGTTGCATATCAAGGAGGTTCTGATTCCAAGGTTCGGTGTCCACCAACCGCCGTTTGGAGACACACGTTGGAAGATCAAGGCTACTCATCCGACTATTGGTAAGTAGATCTAAACCCCCTTGTAGGAAGTTTAGATCCTTTATTTATGATATGTAGTTCATAGATCGTGATCCATCCGCTGCGAAAAGATCTAATTTATTTAGATCTGAGCTCTTACATCCTTCATCTTCATATAAGGGCATATTCTGACTCAGATTGGGCAGGCTTCCAAGACACTAGAAGATCAATCACAGGGTATAATGCCTTTCTAAGGGATGCCTTAATGTCCTGGAAAACAAAGAAACAAGCCACAGTGTCTAGAAGTTCAAGTGAGGCTGAATATAGAGCTCTTGCCATGGTCACGGCAGAGTTGCAGTACTTGCTATACCTTCTACATGAGTTCCAGGTCCCTCACACAGCACCAGTTCCAATATTCCGTGATAATGACAGTGCCATATACATTGTTGAAAATCCAGCCTTCCATGAACGCACAAAACACATAAAAATTGATTGCCACTTTGTTAGAGAGAAGTTTCAAGCTGGATTAGTCAAACCCTTACCTATTTCTACAAAGCAGCAGCTTGTAGACTTGCTCACTAAACCTTCGGATGGTCCATCCTTCCATAGACTGCTGGCTTCTTACCCTATCAAGAACATTTTCTCACCTAATCCAGCTTGAGGGGTGTGTGTTGCAGTTAGTTAACATAGCCAGTTAGATTATTTGTAACTGGCAAGTTAGACTTCAGCTATATAACTGAAGTTAAACTAAGGCAATCTCAAGTTGAAGTTTTATCCATTATTCCGTTTCCTTCCCGGATTACTTTCTTCCTTGACAATTGTAATCTTTCTTCAACAAACTTGTTCTTTATCTTCTTGAATAAATTCTCAATGTTGCAACAAAGTATCAATGTACTAGTTCATAAAATCGTCGGTTACCAAAAGAGACACTACCATTTTCTTATTAACCAAACCATTTTTTCATTATTTTCTATATTACTATTTAAAGAGTTATAGATTGTGTTGTCAAAAAAAAAAAAGAGTTATAGATTGTAGTATGATTCAAAATAAACACCTTATTATTATTATTATTATTATAACATGTGTAAAAAGACACAAAATAATTGTGGCCGAGAATGGAGATGATATAAGTTTTTATTGGCTTCTTGAGAGATGACAAAATCCCCTCACGTGTGATTACGTAGCAGATAGGTTTTCTCCAAGAATAATTATGGGGAAACCGATAAAGTGATGCCCTTCTTTTCTATGAACAATCACACATGTCCCAAAGTTGCAGACTTTACACGGTTACTACATCCGTCTCATAAAAGTGTCTATTTTTTAAAATTTTATTATTTTATAAAAAACGTTCATTTAGAATGCCAATATATCATGTAATGCACTTATTCTAAATATACCCATATGATAACATTTTATGTTTACCTATTCATTTTATATTCTAAAAGAAAATTTATTATCTGATGAGGGTATATATGTCATTAACATCTAAAATACAACATATTAATTATTTTTTTAAATTGTGTGTACCATAAAAAATGACATTTTTATGGGACAGAGATAGTATTTTTCTTGGCAAATTTTTTTTTTTTTTTTTTGGATAATACATTTGCACGGTGCATTATACCTGTATACATGTGTTTTTTAATCGGGAGCATTTATATTCATCTCAGTTAACAAAAAGAAAATTAAAAAAAAATCAAAAAAAAAAAAAAAAAATATATATATATATATATATATATATATATAGTGGTTATTAGTTATAAGCGCCGTCGTCGAGCTTAATGATCATTATGACACTCAAAAAAACTTATTCGGTTATAAGGACGTTTAATTTATTTTTTCTCTTCTCCTGGATTTCCAAAGACATTGTACGATACCAAGCTCCTTCAATTTCCAATTTGTTCTCTCGTCTCTGCAACCTCATCGAAATCAAGCAGAGGATGCGGATCGAACGGAGGATTCAAGCGAGAGGGGGAGAAGAGAAGAAGCAATGTGGCTGTGGCGGCGGTAATCCATTGTGTCCTCTTTGATTTGATCTCACCGGCGACCATGGTTTTGGCAACTTTCCGGCCGGCAATCCATTGTGTCCTCTTTGATTTGCTCTTTTTTTTTGGCATGTTCTTTCCTTCCCTTCTCTCGATTTATCTTGCTTTTTATCCATGGGTAAGAAAAATCGAAATAAATACGATATAGCTTCGATTCATTCCTCCGATTCCGATGAAATACACCATGTTATTGCTCTCCCCGCCGTGAATGTTGCTTTTACAAACTGGGAATGATGCTCTCATTGTCGGAATTTCGGCTCCTTCACTCATAATTTACCAACCCATGTTACGATGATTGATTCTTGACTCTTCGCTTAGAACCGATGTTGATGGGCCGATTCGGTTGCTCCTTTACATTCTACTTTTATGAGGTTGAATTCGGAAATTTCGCTTTTAGCTATTCAACCATCGAAGAAAATTTGTGCCATGGTTTGTAGCCTCGCAATTTCGCAATTTCTCATCGCACATCCTCCCGTTGCCAAGGTACCTATTTTGGATGTTTCCCCGTTGTCTTGGACTCTCATTTGAATCATTTTGTTTGTTATTCTATTGCTTTAGAAAGCCGGGATCTCTATTCAGTCCTGGAATTCGATGATTAAAAGGAAAAATACTGGACTTATCCCAATATTTTTTTTACAAACAATTGGAGCGGGTTTTTCTTTTCTGTTAAGCCTTTATTGAAGGTGGAAAAAATCAATCCCGGAAGTAAGCAGCCATTTATAGGAGGTTAAGGCATACTCGCTTGTTGTCTCATTCTTGACGAATTATTATATGAAGTGACTAGTATATGCATACACTAATTATTTAGTTTCGTTCAATGCGGACTTCTTCGTTCATATTCAACAATGGTTCCTTAAGTTTAGATGCTTAATACGGATCATCTATCGCTAATTATGCATCCAGGTATTCTTTAAACTAAAGATGGACAGATTCCCTTTGGTAATTGAGCTCAAAAATCTCATTGGTCAAAAGAAAGTAAGCGTAAGAGTTGTAGATGATTCAAGCTGATTCCAAGAATTCGACATTCTTTATTCAACAACAGCCAATTCAATTGTAGCAATGCTTATGTATAATGACTATGATTGATTTTCCACTGTGTAATTAATAACAAACTTAAGTATTGTGTAAATTTTGTGTGTTCTAACAAAGTTTGGAGTGTGTCATTTACTACAGATTTATGACCTAACATCCTTCATGGCTTAAAGGGTTCTATCATGCTTTCCGGCGAGATCGATTAGTCTAGCTCTAATTTTAATGCTGCTAGTTTCCTTCCCATTGTTTTTGCTCTGATATGTTGAAGAGTACAGTTTGGGTTGCAATAAACATGTGTTTGAAGTAGCTGTAGAAGCCATGAGTTTTGTAATATTATATGTATATATGTTATGTGGGAGTGTTCTTTCTTGGAAATTTTAGAGAGAATGTAAAGTGGGAGAAAAGAGAAATGATGATTGGAGTTAGGTCTCCTTTTTTTTGGGCTAATTTTTCAATGTACGAAGTCTCACACTCTTTCCGTAACACCCGGTTTTTTGCCGGCTAGATTGCATTGTCACTTCATTAAAGAATTGATGTAGGGACATTGATGACTTATGCAGTGACATTGCTGACTTATGCAGTGACATTGATGTCTGATGCAGGGACATTGATGACTTATGCAGTGACATTGATGTCTGATACAAGGACATTGATGACTTATGCAGTGACATTAATGTTTGATGCAGGGACATTGATGATATTAACGGTTTGAAGTAGTTGATTTGAGTATAGAACAATTATATGAGTCCGGTTTTAAGTGATACCGAGTACTTCGATTTGATTCTTTCTTTGGAAATTTGATATGTTTGATGTACATCGTCTTTGTGTACGATTCTTGTTTATACATGTGTATATATATGTATGTATTTCTAAAAGAAAAAAAGATGATCCTCATTTACTTACGGTCTCTCCCCGTGTTTATATGCATTTTGACAAACAAGTGTAAGCTCAAGAACTACCGAATTAAGAAATATTTTTCGATTTACATGCTACTTGATGGAGTGACATTGATGACCGATGCGGGGACATTGTTGACTTATGCGGTGACATTGATGTCGATGCAGGACATTGATGACTTATGCGGTGACATTGATGTCGATGCGGGGACATTGACGACTTATGCGGTGACATTGATGTTTGATGCGGTGACATTGACGACTTATGCGGTGACATTGATGTCGGCGTTGACACAATAACACGTCTAGGAGAAACATTCGAGCATTCATAGATTGTGTTTTACTAATTAGTTGACAAGTGTATTTGGGTGCTTATAATAGATGATATAGTCCCTTTTGCTTTCGCAAAGACAAGTACGATCTAGGAGGCTTTTTATTACCTTCTTATGGGTTTCACTCACCATGGTGGCTTACAATTAAGTCTTTTTTGGGTTTAAGTGCTTCGCTTATAATAGATGTGGATACTCATTGTTTGGGGTTGTTTTTCTTTTCTCTTATGGTTGTCTTTGTCCTGTTTCTTGGGTTGCGGGTTGATATAAGTGCTTTATGGCATTTGGCTAGCGTGGTTTCTATATTGGAGCCGGTTTTTGAGCTTGCAACTATGAAAAAGAGCTATCAATTGTTAAAGGCGGGACCATGATAGCTTTCGACCTTGTTTTTGTGTATATGGCTATTTGTGGGTCGATCACACTATATTCTCATCGGTTGTGGTTAATGGTGGGGATAATCATGGTGTGCTTACAACAATTATGGTTGGTGGATTTTTGGTTGGGTTCTTGGTGATAGTTAATGCGTGGCCTATTAGTGTAAAGTGTGTTTTACTATGTGTGCAAGAGTTACCATCATCAAGAGATTGACAAGAGTGCCCTATATGATCATCTTGGTGGTCCGGGCTTATGCGGTGACATTGCGATTATGCGGTGACATTGATGACTTATGCGCATGACATTGATGTCGATGCGGTGACATTGATGACTTATGCAGTGACATTGATGTCAGATGCAGTGACATTGATGTCTGACGTAATGACATTGATGACTTATACAATGAGATGTCACTGATCAAGGTTGTCAATGGATCGCGGTGGTCAATACATCATTGTATTCAATGAATCGCGGCGGTCATTGCATCGGGGTGGTTAATGGATCCCGATGGTCAATACATCGGGGTAGATGGTCAATGTATGATGGTGATGAATACGCCACGTAGATTTTTATGAAGAAAAAAATTGATTTATGAAATTTATTCGGAAAAATATCAAATTTGATTTTAGAATAAAGAAGACGAAAAATGTGAATTTTAGTGAAAAAATTATGATGATCCGAGTTTTAGATCAAAATATATGACGTTTATAAATATGATGAATTTAAAAATAAAAATAAAATAAAAACCTGATGTCGTTCCTTTTTTTTCCTTTTTTCTTTTTTTTCTTATGCAGTGACATTGATGACTTATGCAGTGACATTGATGTCTGATGTAGTGACATTGTTGACTTATGCAGTGACATTGATGTCAGAGGCAGTGACATTGATGTTAGATGCAGTGACATTGATGACTTATACAATGAGATGCCACTGATCAAAGTTGTCAATGGATCGCGGCGGTCAATACATCATGGTATTCAATGAATCGCAGCGGTCATTGCATCGGGGTGGTTAATGGATGTCGGTTGTCAATGTATGACGGTGATCAATACGCCACGTCGATTTTTATGAAGAAAAAAATTGATTTTTGAAATGTATTCGGAAAAATATAAAATTTGATTTTAGAATAAAGAAGACGAAAAAATATGAATTTTAGTGAAAAAATTATGATGATCCGAGTTTTAAATCAAAATATATGACGTTTAAACATATGGTGAATTATAAAAAAAAAAAAAAAAAAAAACCTGCTTCGAACGTGTGGTGCTTTTTTTTTTTTTTTTTCCTTTGAGAGCTTCTTTTTTTTTCCCCTTTCTTCCTTTTTTTTCCCTTCTTCCTCTTTATCCACTTAAAATTAGAATGTCCTTATAACTAAATAAGTTTCCTTTTAAAATTAGAATGTCCTTATAACTAAATAAGATTTCGGAGTGTCCTATTGCCCCTAATAAGTTGAAAATCAGTCCTTTTAAATAATTAGCCCATATATATATATATATGACAGTCATTTAGGTACAGAAACTTATCCCCCGAAAAGTACCGAATATATTCCTCAGCCATACAAAATTTTATGAAAATTAAATAAAAAAAAACTAAAATACATGGACCACAAGAAACACTGTTCGGGGGATGGGTGGGGACGGCCGGACGGGTATCGGTACACTAATCATTTGGGTGTCTTTAAGGGCATCACACCTTTTTTATTTGGGCACCCAAATTAAAAGGCACCACACATCCGTCTGTTAATCTACTTAACGCACCACATTAAATTTTATATATACCTAATGCACCACAATGTAATTATTATAATGCCATTTTTACCTATGGCACCATAACTATCAAAATCTTCCACTCTAATAAAATAATTACAAATAAAACCCTATTTTTCCTAATTTCTTTTCAGCACCACTCCCCACCAGCCCCGCCACCCCCACCAGCTTTGCCGCCCCTCTTGCCACCCTTCCTCCATCTTCCATATCCAAACTTACCAAACCATAATCATAGTTACTCTACCCAAATGAAACCCATAAATTGAAATTCGCACAAATTCCTTACAAATTTATGCACGTTCCTCCTAGCCAATTGAATGTCTTTAGGCTGAATGATGACCTAGCAGCAAGAATTGCACATAGATGGTATCTTCTAACAGAATCACCAAATAAGCTTCCACCGCCTCTACAGCGCCGCACTTCTTTGTAATCGAAGATCGGCCATGAAGTCTTAAGCGATTTCTCGAAGTAGCCTATAGAATGGGAGCTTCTTCACTCCGCTGGTTGCCAGAGCTGATTTATGAGCTGCCGTTCAAGGAAAAAAAAAAAAGAAGAAAATTTGGGCATTTGGGGTGTGATGGTGAAGCTAATTGTTGAGTTGAGAAAGAATGTCGTATTTTTTATGATGATAAGAGGTGGTGGAAATGGTGATGTTGATGGTTGAAGGGTGGAGGGTGGAGAAGATGGGTTGAAAGTTGAGGAAAACATGTAATATTTTATTGTTGGGAGGATGTTATTGTAATATTAAAAAAATGGAAGTAGTAAAAATAATCTGGAAATAACAAATTGAATTTTTATAGGTATGGTGTCATTAGTAGATTCGTAATTTAAAAATTTAATGTGTGGTATCTTGAGTAATAACATAGTTTTTATATTGCTGTGGTGCATTAAGTAAAAAAAATGTGTGGTGCCTTTAAAGGCACCCTAATCATTTTCCATATATATATTGAGGGTTGAAAAAAAAACACAAATGTGAAGGAGATTAAAAGAAAAAACAATATCATTATGAGTTTTGGCATACATTGTGGATAACCAAATTTTTGCTTTGCAAAAAGATTAGGAAAGGAAAACAAGTTGGATCCTTATAGTAAGGTGTCTGAACGCGCAGGCAGCCTACGAAAGAAATTTGCAGGCGAAGAAGGAAGCTTTTCGCGAAATCTTGGATGCCTCATGACATAAAACCCCCAAACAATAACCAAAGCCTGAAAAGGGACAGCATAAACAAGTACAGAACCAGCAAAACAGCATGCAAGAAACAGAGCCGTGGCTCTCGGGTCGCGCCAGCTCAGCAAACTCGAAAGCCTCTCTACTTGAGTAGCTAGATCACCAACAACAGTCTGTACTCTTGATCCAATGCTCCTGAGACGATCATACCGCATTCTTACAACATCAGGATGGCGAGATGTCGGAAATGTATCGAATTCTTCATCTAAGTCATCAAGATTGGATTTTTCAGCTTGAGATAATTGTATATCCATGTGGGGTGGATGTCTAGGCCTCGAACGGTATCGAGAAACACCAACCATAAAAAGATACAATAAAATGGTGCTTAAGATACACCTAGGGAAAGCTACAAAACACAGTAATAGGACATGTGCAAGAACTGTAGTGAAAGGACTTTGCCATGTGCAGATTTTGTTGAAACCTCTGAAAAACACGGTAATCCCGGATAGAATAGAGGCAATCCTGAAATGATTAGCTTTGCTTCTTCTTACACTCCACATGTTTGATCCCACATCAAGCATGTACTCCACCACCTCTTTTCTTAGAGGCGGTTCCGTTCGGTTCAACCGCGCAGACACAATCTGTGTAGCTTGGTGCCTCAAGTTATCGATTTGATGAAGAGTTAATGGAAACAAATAATGCATACTTGGCAAGAGTGGTTGTGTATACATTTGAAGCATGTTTAGCAATGATGAACAAGAGAATCGAACAGCTAACTGAATCTCACCCATTTTTTTAACCCCTGATGGAGATAAAACAATAAGAGGGTATGAATGTGTGTATACTCTATCTGTTTCGAGTGTAGATAACCGAATTCTCACCTTCCCGATTCTTGAATCAGCTGTCCCTGTTTCTTGTAAATGGCAATTATCAAACACGCCGATTGTAATGACAGTGCATGGATCGAAAACCTCCCAATTATATTGCTCATTCCATTTAGGGTTGAAGCTATTGACAATAGTCCTAGTTCTTATCCATTTCTGTCCATACTTAGCTACACAATAAGCGTCGGTTGTCCCTTGTCTGTCTTTTGTTTTCATTGATGATAAGCCTTGAGCACTTAAAATCCCAAGTTCAAGCACCCCAATACCTGGTTTATGCAACTGTTTAGCAGAGGGTTTTAGATCACTGCTGTATTGTGTCAATTCATCAAGCACATGGTAGCCACCATCAAAGCAAATCCTTAAATGGACTCTGCTGTTTAGCTTCACAACATTTTTTTGTCCATTTTCTGATAAATTATGCTTTTCAAGACTATACCATCTACTTATTGGAGGTTTAGAATCAACCCTTTTATCGATAACATTTGCAGGAATCACACACTTGCCAAGAAGCTCGTCTTTATTCGGTCCTACTTTATCTTCCACAAACAAACACAAGTGCTCCTCAAAAGGCTCTGCTACAACAAAAATCAAATCCTCATTCCAAAGCGGTGATAGATTTTTACTTAATGAAATCTTAGTCCTTAAAACCACATTCCCAAGCGTCACTCGCACGAAAATCTCCGGGTACTGTCTGTTAAGCTGCAAATCTTGGGCCTCAATCACATTTACTCTAAGATACCAAAGCCTAGGAGATAAATAAACCTTCGATTTGATACTTGCAACACCTTCACCGGATACTGAAATAGCATCTAAATGACACGCCTCTGGAAATGCTTCATCGGCTTGAGTACCCATCCAAATAGCTAACATTAACTCACCTTTCACCTTGTCTTTATTCTTGTTTTCAAGTCTATACCATTGAGGAGCTAAAGGACTATCAGGAGGCACTCTTTTTGGTACATCAACACCGTCAAACTCGAGCATACCGATCATATCATCTCCGTTTTTACCTTTATCCCTCAGCAAAACCTCAATTACAGGGGTCTGAATCCTTTCATTCAGTATTGCAAATACATGGTTCCATTCAGGTGTTAAACTGTTATCAAAATGTTTAGTTACACCTTTAAAACTTCCAATCTTGATTTCAACAAAAGGGCTTGGATTAACATTTGTTCCCTGATTAACATTTGTGCCCTTTGTTGCTGGCAATTCCTTGGCCTTAACAACCCTTATAAACAGATACTGCATTTGTTCAACAAGATCATAAGCTGTCCCAACCCTGTCATTGCCGAACACCCTTCCTCCACCGAGAGCCGGAGATGTCTCCTTAAGATTAAAATCCTCAGCTGCATTCGAAAACGGAGTCCCGTTTAGGCTCTGTTGTGGGTTTCCATTCTGATTTTGCTTTGGTGGCATTGTGATCAACACAGAAGTGAAATTCAAGAATTCAAGATGTTTGTATGTTTGAACTAAAGATTGAATTTTTTTTTGAACTCTTTTTCAAAAACTGAATTGTACAGAGAAATGGGGAAGAGAAATTTGAAAGAACACACAGAGCCGTTACAAAATAGGAAAAGATTGCATCATTAAGGTCTATCAGTTTTCCTATTATGTAGGTAACGAACACAATCTTCCCGCATTTAAACGGTTTTACATATTTATGTAATTTGTTTTATGAGTATTTATTTTTGCAAAACCCACGTAGTCAGAATCCAAAATGGAAAAGAGTCTTTACATGCACAACATTAAATGAATCACACTAAATCGACATTTTAAAAGTCGATTTCTGACTCAAGAATCGACTTCAAAAAATCAAGGTCACTCAAGAATCACTGATAAAATCGTTGTGGTGTAAATAAAATGTCTCAGAAAGAAATCTTGCAACATAAAAGAAGGTGAAAAACCGACAACAAATTCGCAATCAACGATGCAAGAAACAGGGGAACAAATATAAGAGAATTGCGATTATAGATAGCCTATGTAAAATAAACAAATACACAAGGAACACGAAACAGGGTCCAAATTCAATATCATCCATACCAGATTTTGACCAGTTGGCCGGGAATTCAACCCGGGGGCAAAGAGAGGAAAAAACTTGTATATAACTTATTGCTAAAGTTACTGAAAGTGGTCATGAAAACTCATCCAAAGATAAAATCAATCACAAAAAATAAAAACTTGGAAATCGCATTTTGATGGGACGTGAAAGAAAGCTCTTGGCTAAGCCTGTCCTGTCATTAATGAAAAGCGTGTTTGTTTCTGAATTGTAAAGAACATATAAATCGCTCGAAGCCCAAGAAGATGCTGTGTTTTCTTGTAGACAAAGATTCAGTTCACACACTCCTTTCTTGATGATGTTCTGAAGTAGCATTTGAAGATGGCGACCGATCTTGATCACTTACAAAGTCTGGCACTGCCTCATCTGATATAATATCAGCTATGGCAATAATGGCAGCTTCATCGACGGAGCTGTCATCATCAAAACTCTCAGCTTCATGACTCTGTATTATATCACTGAAAGTAAGGGCCTCCACAAGCTCAAATTTATGGTCTTCTTTATGTTGTTGATTAAATCTGCCTGGCAGTTTAGCAGAACCACGATGGCATTGTTCACACAAGTCAAACCCTATTTTCTCCTTACAGTCTTTACATCTATATCGCTCCCCGATAATAGGGCACATCTGCATATAAGAATTGTATTAGCTTAATCATACAGGCATTAAAAGATGCATGAAAAATTAATATCAACATATTTACAATAAAGGGTGTTTCACAAGTTGTTTCCTTTTGTCCTTTTAATAGCAGTATTTTTTTTTAGGGGTACCATAAAACAAGGTAAATCTATAAGATAAGATCCGAATGATTAAGATCCACCAAAAACCGTATGCATCAGATTCTCTATCCAAATCTATAAAATACATAATCTTTAAATTTTGCACTACTTCTAATTGCACAAAATACAAATTCTCTATTCAAATTATATGTTGTATGGATTCTGATGCATCACTCTGAATAGATAATCTATAAAATAGAAAAAAAACGATGTTTGAGTCTTGTGAAAATAGAGAATCCCTTAAAATTAACAGATGGATGCATATGCTCTTACCCCACAATAATCGCAACCAACTCCGAGATGAACTGTTTGACCTTGCCCAGACAACCAGGATGAGTAGTAGTTGGTAGGTACTGAGGAGCCTGGAGCAGCTTCTTTCTGGTCCTGTGAACCTGATTAGGCGGCACATAAGGGAACAAAATATCAAGCAATGTTGAAATGACAAGAAGATTAACTTACTTGAATGCAGTTAATACCCCAGAAGAAGGGTAAGGAAGTAAATTAACATTTATAACCTTAAGGAAATGTCCACTTTTTCATAGCGCAGGATGCCAAAGTCATAGTATATGTCTAAATCGAAGATCATTCAATAGACAGTGCAACATTAAAGCAGTAAAAATCAAGAAGGATAAAGGAAGCAGAACATACATGTGGACTCTTTCACTTGCGGACTGTCCACTCGTTGGGGTAAAGAATGCTTTCTTGCTTTATATTCTACAGGAAATAGCTCCTCAATGAAGTGTTCCAGAACTAAGCACACATTCGGGAAGCCACTTGGGTGTGCACTATCACAAATTGGGCATTTAGGAACTGCAGTACCAGGAATCTTGATACATGGTTCACAAAACACTGCAGGAATGAAGACACGGTTAGAAGTGTAAGTTACACATTTATATCTAGCACGCCCCCTCATGTGCGAGCGTGCCAACAGGTGGACAAGAATAGACATGTAGTAGAGGCAGAGTGAGGTTTGAAACCCTAACCTCGTGCTCTAATACCATGTTGAATTACAGACTCACAGAAAAGTTTTAAAACTCTTACAGAAAAGAGTAATTTATACATTTATATCTAACACTTACCATCACCGCAGTTGAGAACAACAGGTTGACATAAAAGCTGCTTGCACAAAGAGCACGATACATCAGTAGCAAGGACAGGCTTGCAGGCTACTTCCCCACCTTTCTTGGCAACAGTTTCTTGTATAGCCCCGTTTGAAGTGGTAGCAAGCTTTATTATTGGAGAAACACTAGCTGAGGAGAGTTCCCCGTCTCCTGAAGTCACAGAGTTAGGTGTCCTGTCCATAGGGTGTGATTTCACGGTACTTTCACAAGCGATTCCTTCAAATTTTTGTGACTCAGTCGAGTAATTTTCGAACTGCGGAGATACATAACCCAGCTTTTCTTCTTCTTCTACAGCAATCAAGCAACAGCATATATTAATAAACATGTAAATTTTCCGATTGGGAGGGTAATATAGTTCATCAATTTATTTCTTAATCTTAGAAAACTAGGCACAAGATAAACTTCTTGTACTAAAAAGACAGAAAGTAATATTTGCGTAAAGCAAAGGGTCTTGGCTGCACCTGACACATGTCTCTCTCTACACTTATAGGCCAATGGGTAAAGCTTCAGGAGCAAGTAGTGCATCAATTTACAAACCCTAGGAAAATGATTATAACGGTGGCGACACACCATACAACGTGATTCTTGTAAAGTATCCATAGCTTTGAATACACACCAAAAACACGCAATGTGTCCACATGCTGCAAAAAGAGAGAAGTGAGCCAAACTGAGGAAGAGTTACAACTTCATTTAGGAGGTTTTGCAATATAATATTACCTAATACAACAGGCTTGTGGATGAGATCCCTGCAAGACGAGATAAATTCTGTTTCAATATAGGTTTTCGTACAATACCAATATAAAACAAAACCTTCAAAAAAATAAATATAAAACAAAAGCCCGGATATGCATATCCCAGTAACATGTAGCCACTGTATTTTTATTCATTACTCGTAATTTCATTCATTAACGTACAGTAAGTCTGTATAATCTGACAAACTGAAAACTTCATATGTAACTGATTACATAAAAAACAAACAGTAACATTCACGATACACAATTATACGAAACAAAAACATTTCCCTGAAAGTCAAATTGAACAGATGAATCTGACACAAGAAGGTAATTAAACTAAACAAACAAAGCCAAAAAAACAAGCAAAAGGCAATGGAACGTATTGGTTTGACAAGTGAGTTAAGGACAATGTGTGTTCCAACACATGAAAATGAAGCGATCAGATGAACAAGAACCCTTAAAGGAAAGAAAAAGGCGGACACCTAAACACGTAACAATGCATATATAAGCAAATTCATCTCTCGGTAGAAAACCAAAAGACCAACAGAAAGCTCTAATCATCATTAGATTGACAAAATCAGTAAACATTACCAAAACAACCTGTTTATTATACAAAGCAAAGTCTCCATGTTCCATAATTTAACAAATAAATCCACAAACAAATCCAGTATTTCAGTCATTGCTCATGAGAACAATGCTGGGGAAAGCACATCTCTCCGTAAGTAAAAAAGATAAAGATAAAAAAACAGAAATTACGTCACTTTTCATAAAAACAAATCCACATCCCATCCCATCCCATCCCATGTACAAAATTGACATCATTCAAATTCACCGGGTCTCTTTGCAACTGATTTAGCTACTCAGTGAAATTTCAATACTCCAGAACCCGAATCCAGTTCGGTTAGCCATAGAATTCTAAAGTGAAGCAACATAAATCATCACGTCAAAATCATTCAAAAACCGGCAATCATTATCAGAAAAAGGACCAATCCACTCCATTATCTTAACGACAACAATCACAAACAAACCGATTAAGCTAGAAACAGCTCCTCCCCATCCCATTTGCTGGCTCTTTCAGAAGGAACATGAAGCACGCAACTTTACAACACCATGCTTTAACCACCACGAATTGACAATCAAAACATTTTCGTATGCTAAAAAGATCAAACTTTTGCCCAGGAAAATCAATGAAAAATGAATAAAACCATGAATGTATTAAGAAATATGAAAAGCTGAAACAATCAACGGGATCTTGGTAACATACAAAAAGAAAGCGGTGCTTACAGGCAAACACAACATTGGAAATCATCTGGGATTTCCTCGATGTCGTCATCTTGACGCTTGATTCCCTGATGATTTTCTTCCATCAGGGCACACGGATATGCTTCAATGTTCAATAGCAAATACTGAGATACATAAAACTATAGAAGTGTATTTGAGTTACATGAATTTTACAACTAGATAAAAATACAAGTCGGCTTTTAGTAAAGAGAATTTAAAAGGATTTACTTTGATTATTCCTTAAACTTTGGTGTTAATAGTAATTGGATTTATTAGTTAAAAAAATTAGGACAAAACCAATAGTAGGGTTATAAATGTGACAGGGAGATTAATTAATTATAAATGAATTAATATGATGCATCTCAATCTATAGTACAACAACTTTCTTTCTTTCTTTCTTCTTCTTCTTCTTTTTAAAAAAAAAAAAAAAAAAAACAACTTTCTAGTTGAATTATAGAATGATTAGGGACTATTATATATCAAATGTTTGAATTGAAAGTTTAAAACCACTTATCATTTAATTTAAACAAGTTACGTAATGGTTAAATTTAATTGTGTTTGATAAAGACGATATGCAACCGATTAATTTGACAAAGATAAATCTCTTTCTAAAATAAGTTGTCATCTAAACTACTGTATACAATACTCACTAGCTTGACCAGTGCCATACTGCCATGTCCTTAAGGGCGGGGGGCTTGGACCTCCAACGAATCTTGGTCCTAACCTAGTTGCTGCGGTTTGTCATATTTGCATTGTCGACCTCTGAAGCCTTTGTACATTCGGAAGCATCAACGCCCTCCTTCGTTGACCAAACGCATGATGCAATTGACTTCTCAACAACTTTCATGGGACCGTTTCATATTATGTCCGTACGTACGTGATATAGGTCTATATATCTGAGTTCTCATTCATGTCTATAATTAAATACCTCTGGTTTTACATTGATGAGCCTGCAGGCTGCAGGTACTACATTGTTTTTACGCATTCTTTCGCATAACAATCACTTTGCATTCACAGTTATCCTCTCCTTGCATGCGCATATATATATATATATATATAGCTCTTTGAGAAACACTTCTCGACAAACTTGTTGGGTTACTTGCATATATATGCGCAACCTTGTTTCCCAACAAATCCACAGACTCTATATATATTCCAAGTAATCAAGAAGTTGGTATATAAAAGCACGAATTTCAACCTATAAAACATGGGTGATTTTTATGTGTTGTTTTTATATTTATGAAAAGTTGAAAACATAAACACCACCATATATATATATAATGTTTCTCACGTGTACATGAAGATACTACGCAAAAATTCCAAATGGCAACAAACCTCTTGCCTCAATAAGGTAGATGGATGACAGATGATCTTTTTCAGGTCAATAATTGAATTTTTAAGCACTTGAACAATTAACTTAGCAGAACTCCTGTATATATAGATATATATAGGTGCATAAAGCCACTTTCTCCATTGATGTGTGATCGAAGGGTCAGAGGGGAGCATAACATTTACTCCATATACACCAAACTCACTGTTGATAAACACAGTAACTTTGACTATTAATTAAATGTCTCCAAGTATGTATTTAACTCTAAAAAAACTACATTCAATTTTAAAAAGTTATATTCTTTAGTGACACCATACACATCTATCTTGACATCACACCGAAATTGTGATGTTAGGCTTCTTATAATTACTTCAATGTCATGCTTTGGAAGTAAGGTTTATTATAGTGTCATTAAAGACTAGTGTCTTTCGATTTTTGCCAGTAAAACAGTTGAAAAAGAGTGTGGAGAGTAAAAAGACGGAGTGGTGCTACTATTACAATGAGTTACACAACACATTCACTTTTACAAAAAGGATATGTATATATATGTCATTGGCTTTTCACAAAAGTGAAGCATGCATGGTTTTTAACGTATGATTAGGGGGTAAAAGGTGAATTTCCCTATCTATTGTAGTGAAATGATATGGGACTCATCACTTTTTTTTTTCCCTCTGTTTGGCCACGCCTTTTTTTTCCCTTTGTTTGAAAAGAGGGACGTACTGCAGAAAAATCCATACATAATGCACTGAAAATTGTGGTTTTTAATGGGTTTGAACGTAAAAAGCTGTTTGCTGCTTCATCAACAAGCCAAATACATCTGTCACAATTATTGAAACCTGATTGACTCCACCTCCGATTTTAAAAATAGTTAAATCCAGGTCTCACTCCCTCTGTCCCAATAGATCGAGTAAAGATGTCATATAATCAGGTATATAACCTAGTGCCTCAAAGTCATGGGCTTGTCATTATACCAAATAACTGAAAGAAGTCTCTTTTACGGGTTCGAACCTCCAAGCTCTAGTTTAAGATCCAACTGCCCTTTTTAAAGTATCTAAGTCTTTTACCACTAGGCCATGTTTTAGGGACTCCACCTCCAATTTTAAATTCGACTATATTGCTACGTATCCAAAAGGCATAAAAGCAACAGTGTTGTACTGACAGTTTTGTCTTTGAGTTACAACGCGCTAGGTTTTTTTTTTAGGATAGAACAACGTGCTAGTTTGAATCTCTAGATCGACTTCTTTTTATTATAAAAAAAAAAAAAGTATATGCAGCCTCTTGTAAACTAGATTATTATGGCAAAAAACGATTGATTTACATCGCTCACGAAACATTTATCAAATTTTCTTAATTAAGCTCGGTTTAGTTTTTGATGACGAATTGAAAGAGAAGCCATATTCAGTTTTAGTCCAAGAATTGAATACTATCACGTACTAGTAATAAATTTTATATTATGGGTTGAGATGTTAGCAGCTAGCTATTTATTTGGTCATGCATGCATACAAATTTTAATTTTGTGCTGCTTTACATTTATGACAAATCATGAAAAATATCCCAATCTGCAGAGAAACCAACAGACACTTCATTTCATTTATTAATTCAATTCAACATACAGAAATACAAAGCAATAAAAGAGATAGAATATATCCAGCACCTGATACTCCACCATCAAATATATATATATATATCAACAACACCCAAACTGCAATATATCATATATCTTTGTTGTCGTAGAACGTTGTACCATTTGACATACATCATTTCATTTTAATTTTACTATCCTTTCTTTTATCTATTGAAAGAGTCAAAATTAAAAAGGAATTCGGAAAACGGTTGGACCATAAAATCTCTTTAAATATTGCACCGCACTGAATCAACATTTTGAAACTCGATACGTTCAATTCTCACTATTGGTGAGTAAGTATTGAATTATACTTCAAGGGACATGAAAAAGTCGGTTCTTAAGTCTATAATCGACTTTTTAAGAGATGGATGGATTCATGTGTGGTGTGAGTGTGATGCATGGTAAATCTCGAGAGAGAGAGAAGTGCAAATTAATAAAGACTCCATATATATAAATAAATATATGATGAAGATTTGACATGTGAATGATCAATTGGACTCAGGGTTTGGACCACTAGGAACTTCATGGGCAGCCATCCGAAATTCTCTCTCGTTTCTTGTTCTGGTAGTAGCAGCAGCAGCTGCAAAAGTAGTAGTAGTTTTTTGATGAACATCTTGATGCAGATTCACATTGTTGGAGGGAATTTGAACAAGGGTTCTTCTGTTAATTAGAGTTAGAGCCAATGAACCCTTAGATCCATGGTCAAAAGTAACAGAAAAACTCAGAAACACAACCAAGAATGAAGCAGAAGCAACTAAAACCAGAGCAACAAAGAGTAAAGACTCAGACTTTTTGAAGCTTTTCCCACAAAATGACTTGATATTGTTTTTTGCTGCAGCAGCTGCCATGGGAATAAAATTGGAACCACCACACATATAATAAGAAATTATTAAATGTAAAAGTAGTAAAACCACCCCCCAATAATCCAGAGGAGAGTGTATCCATAGACCAAATGGACCGCCAAGATTGATTGAATTGAAAGATATATGATAGGTAGGAATAGGATGATATTGTTATATTATATGGAAAAGAAAAAAAAGGAAGGATAGCTGCTGCAGGGGCTAAAGAAAGAAAGAAAGAAAGAAAGAAGAAGAACACTTTCACATTTCTGATTTTGAGGTGGAAAAATGGGGTGTGTCAGATTTACTTTGTTTTTCTTTTTCTTTTTTTTTTTCTTGAATGTGGTGTGGTGTAGGGAATTGCATAATATTAGCTTTGATATAACAACCAAGGAGTTAGGGAAATTCTATCACGGGGGACTCCGGTGTAGGGAGTCCCCCATGTGTTCAATTATGAACTACGTGTTTTTATTAAATAAATAAGTGTGAATAAAAATTAAAAATATGTGGTCAAAACAGTAGCACACAAGGACTCCCTACCCTGCGGGAGTCCATGATAGAACTTCCCAAGGAGGTATATAGCTATATATGAACCATGTGAACTACCTTTTTCCCAGCTTACCTTGTTGTCCTAGCCTTTTCTTGTGAAAAGACATCCATATCCTCTATCACATGAACAATATCTGACCTATATAGTACTAGTACTACTACAACTCCATCACTTAAGTTAATAATTCAAACATTAGTAAGATAATATATATTTCATATATAATAGACTTGATAACTAACGATAACTTGTATTGATCATACTATACTATGCCAAACAAAAACATATTGAACTATTTTAACACAAGTAACACCCGTTAGATTCGAGTTTTGGGAAGTTACAGTGTATCACAGTCGACTAACAGATAGAATTAAATGTCATGCAGTTAATGACAGTGAATGCTATCTATCAATAGAATCATTGTTATTTTTTTGGTATTTAAAAAGTGTGTTTATTACTTTTATTTACACCACGGTGATTCTCAATTGCAAGGTTGCAATTGAAAATAATTAAAGAGGGTAGAGTTAAACTGCATGTGAAAATATATAGACAGATTAGGCTTGATTGTAACGTGTCTGTTTGTTATTGTCATTATGGGACAAGGTGATAAAAGTAGACTTATTTAGCTATGAGATACAAAAATATAGAGACACAAGATTTGATTTGTGGTGTCTTGGATTTTCATAAGAAATTATTATTATGAAAGGTCTATATATGGGAAAATCACATATGGGGGGGTTTCTTTTTTTTTTTTTTTTTTGAATAATATGGGGGGGTTATTTGGTTGCCTTTTGTCTATATTCACGGACAGATGATCTATGGTCCCCTACGATGATAGTTATATAGCATAGGTCTCATTTGATAACTCAACTTTTATAAAAAGATGATATATCTTCTCAAACATAGAAAAATGTATAATCGATTTGACACCGTTAAACACATCACACTAAACCTTCGATAAGGCATCAAAATGATATTCGTTTTTCTGAAAAATCGAACTCATGATCAATATGTATGTTTTTTTTTTTTTTTTTTTTTTTTTTTTTTTTTTTTGCAATGCCTAGAAGTCAGGATTAATGATGCTATTTAATCATAACGGATTTAACAACCACGTACTTAAGCACATTGTATTTGTTTGACTTGCAAAGTTTTTATTTTATTTGTTTGACTTACAAAGTTTTTATTTTATTTTTTATATTTCAAAATAAATCAATGCATGTCTCATATTGATTGGAATCAATAGTCCCCACTACCTTTAATCAAGGAAGTTGTTTAGCAATATTCATCCATACTTTTTTATGGGAAGTTCTACCATGGAGACTCTTCCATGGAAAGTAATTCATGTGGACGATTCTGGACCACACAGTAACCCATGGAAGTCCAGAATCGTCCATATGGATCACTCTCTATGAGGAGTCTTCATGTTAGAATTTCCCCTTTTTCATGTAGTATTATAAGTAGGTGCCTCTTTTCTTTTCTTTTTTTTTTTTTTTTTTTTATAGATTTAAGGGCTCAAGACATATTGTGTACAAACAAGAAAAATAAAATTAATACCCAAAATAAAACTTTAAGGTGAGAATGCAGCAGGTAGCCTAAAGCGAAAAATAAAGCTAAAGTTAATTAGTCAAGCATTCTCTCACGGTGTGACATTTAGTTCCGTATGATAGTCGGCTCTGATACCATTCTGTAACGCCCACAGACCCCGGGCCTGGTTGCGCTAAATGAGTCATAAATAGTCCGGTCAACTGCTTAGACCGTCATCCTCGCTTTGGTCTATAAAGGCTAACACGAGTTGACAAGACATTTATGTCTCACACTTATATGGAGGTAAGCATGACTTTACTTTTCCAATGTGAGACTTTACATTCTCCCCCTTATAAGGGACTGGCGTCCTTGCCAGGACGATCAAGACTTGTCCCAGTTCGTCCTTACCATATGATTCTAGAGGTGGTCCCCACCGCCTTTCACGGTGTGGCACTTAGTTCCGTATGATAGTCGGCTCTGATATCATTCTGTAACGCCCCCAAACCCCGGGTCTAGTTGCGCTAAATGAGTCATAAATGGTCCGGTCAACTGCTTAGACCGTCGTCCTCGCTTGGTCTAAAAGGGCTAACCCGAGTTGACAAGTCATTTATGTCTCACACTTATATGGGGGTGAGCAGGACTTTGCATTGCCTTGCAGATACCTAAGGCGAGATGGGTGGAGGTTGCAGTGCCTTTTCTGACAGTGAGAGCCGAGACTTGGTTCCAGGATCTGAGGCCAACTTACGAGACCGATGGGCCCGTGATCACTTGGGAGATTTTCAAGGAGATGTTCTATACCAAGTACTTTCCGGTTTCAACTAGGGGACATAAGGAGGCAGAGTTCTTCAGCCTTAAGAAGGATGAAATGTCGGTGGTTGAGTATGTTGGTAAGTTTGAGGAACTAGGACGCTTCGTGCCTACAGTGATGCAAGATGAAGTGATGAAGACTAACCGCTTTGAGGAGGGTCTGAACCAAAGGTTGAAAGAGGGACTTGGAGGATATCAGGACCCAAGTCTCGTGGATCTCATAGGTAGGGCTACTAGAATGGAGAAGACTCTGAGCAACCGATCAGGATACAAGGATAAGAAGAGAGCATGGGTTAGGGCACTCCCAGAAGAGTCCCAAAATTTATCCCTAAAATAATATAAAATAATACATATCCCTATTTTACAACTTCTCAATTCAAAAACCTCCACAACAGCATCCCTATCCTTATCCCTATAACATTTCAAATAATATTAAATAATACATATTCTACGTGACAACCCTATTTATACACATTAAATATTTATTATTTCACTCCAGCAGCATTCCTATCCCTATAATTTTTAATAATTAAATATGTTTAGGGCATGAATAGTGCATCCCCACAAATAGGGATGCACTGTTCATATCCCTAATAATATATAGGGATAGGGCCTCTGCTGTGGAAGCTATTTTGGGGTAAACTCTATTTTCTATCTTCATTTTAGGGATATGACACCATATAGGGCTTCTGATGGGAGTGCCCTTAGTCTACAGTCCGAGAAAGCAAGTGAGGTTTCAGCTGCTAAGAAAGTTGACATGCAATCGGGTGAGGTTAAGGGTGGCCAGGAGTGTAGGACTTATGGTAAGAGGCATCCGGGCGAATGCTACTTGAATCATCCTGAGTGTAGGAAATGTGGGAGGAAGCATCCTGGTGAGTGCAGGAGTGAGAGGTTTTGCTATACTTGTGGGAAGAAGAGGCATATCTCTCTAGTTTGCCCTGATAGGAATGTGCCTGCTAGAGTGTTTAGTTTGGAAGTTCTTCCGGAGGGCTCTGAGTAAGCTGAGGGAACAGGTAACATTTAAGATACATATATATATATATACCTAGAGTGTACGGCACAAATACTAGGGAGGTGAAAATCTGCCGCAAGCAGCCATAAAGGGGAAGAAAAAAAGGGGAAAAAAAGTATAGCGACGGACTCCGTTTTCGTGATAGTTCTCAATACGGTAACGATTTTTTGTTTTAGGCGTAATACCGGACGGAAAGCGACCGTTTTGTGAGCTTTGGGATCCGTTGGGATATAGCAAACTATCTGAGGAAGAAAAAGATAGCATCCAAAAGGTAAGGGAGATGTTGTCGATTGTATTAGGTTTTCTTTTATTTATTTATTTTTACATGAAATATGAATCCTTGATTGTATAGTTATTGTCGTTAATTGTGATTCAAACAGATTTTATGGATATTATGTGTAAAATATGTGGTATTAATTTGATACTTGTTGTATGTGTGAACTATGTGTTGAAAGTTGTGAATACTAAGTTAGAGATGTAGCTGTTTTGAGTTTTGTTGTCAGATTTGTTTCCGGATTCTATAGTTACTAGAAATTGTTGTGTGCATAAAATTTTATAACCATTTTGTTAAAAGGCGAATCTGAATCAATAGAATCCAACGTGAATAACTATAGATGTGGTTATTGAGATATATAATAAATTGGTGGATTTCACAAGTGATCATGAAATAGGGGACACATCGATATGGGTACGGTCATATGTGCTCATGAAAAAGAGGGCATGATGATCGGGGTCATATGTGCCATGAAAAAGGGGGCATGATGATTCGGGTGAGCGGGTGGTTATATGTGTTCATGAAAAAGGGGACATGATAATCATGGGTGCGTGTGTGACCATGTGTGTTCATGTAAAAGGGAACATAATGGTAGGCGGTGTGAGTGTGTGCGTGAAACATTAAGGAACTTATAATCTGCAACATAAGTATGATAACTCGGAATACAATTAACCTGATAATCTGTAATGTGATTGTAAGGCATGCTATATGCTTACTTGTGTATGTTAAGTGTTGAAGTGAATTCATGGGTCATCATATCCGGGGATGATGCATGAATTACCTTCGACATTATCTTTCTTACTGAGCAAGCTTGTGCTCATACCGTACCATCAGGAGCTTGAGGAGTTTTGTGAGACAGGGAAGGATCCAAGTTGGTGCAACCCTTAAGAGATATCGGAGGTCGTGGCTTATGTTTTGGGTTTCTAGTCGTTAAGCTCTTTCAATTTCAGTAATTGTTAGTTTTCTTTTAAAGAATAAAGTTGTACTCGTTGTTGGACATTTTGGTGCAATAAAGTCGTTTGGATTCGTTTTTGAACTACGATGGTTTAATGCTACCGTTTTTGTCGCTTAATGGATAAGATGAACTAAGGCTTACGTGTCATATTGAATTTTTAATATGACGCATGCCGAATCTCCCGATAATACTCCGATTTAGGGAACGGGTTGTTACAGTAGCTCTATTTAAATAATTATGAGCTTATATTAAATTAATTGTGACCTTGACATATCTAGCAAATGCCCAAAATAGCGGGATTTTGGAAAATCAGGCTTTGTCCCCCCTTCCTCTTGGAATTAAAGTAGTAAAAAAGACCACATTCGGTTTTAGGTTTTACGACAATAATAGTGGAGTAAAAAGTTTTTTTTACTCCAATAACAACGTCGTAAAATCAAATTTAACTCTATTATTATTGTCGTAAAATCTGTTTAACTCTACTTATTGTCGTAAAAGTTTTTTTACTCAAATAATAATATCGTAAAATCGCTGTTTTTACTCCACTATTATTATCGTAAAACCTAAAACCGAATGTGGTCCATTTTACAACTTTAATTCCAAGAAGGGATGGGGACAAACCTGATTTTCCAAAATCCCCAAAATAGCCCCTTTTTTTCTTGTTGGGGTACCTTGATATGGCTATAATTCAAAGTCACTATCAATGTCTCCTCGTGAATTATTGTCCTTTAAAAAACTTTTATTATTTTGATTTAAAAGTGATCTCTTATGGTGATTTCGGTCATTGGGTTATACAACATATTGTTAAGATATACAATAATTCATGTTTTCATGATACGTAAAAATATAGAAATGCCCAAAATATATATATATATATATATATCTAGTGGAAAGTATGCAGATCAAGAAGACCGGATCATATAGTTCAACAAGAGAACTGTAGTATTACAGATTCATGTGCATTTTTGTCTTTTTTTTTTTTTTTTTTTTTTTGATTCTTGATACTTCGACATAAACTGATCTTGGATTGGATTAAAATGCTACCGTCGCTTGGTCACAATAAGTAACACAACTTATATTTACATATTTGATTACGATACATTATATCTCAATCAATAAATCATATATTATAAAAAACAATACGAATACAAATTATGTCATTCGTTACATATGAACAATTGTTTCAATAGTATTACCATCAATAAAGAAAGGGGCATCGACGTGCTCGTGGGAAAGGGAACGTGAATACGTGTGCATGCAATTAATTATCTTCATCTTCTTTTTTTTTTTTTGTCTTTTTATCTCATTTTTCTTTATAGGTGACGTGTGTGTGTATATCAAATAAATGATAATTCAATATTATTACACACTTTATTTTATTGTTTTTTTTACACACTTCAATATTATTACACACTTTATTTTAGGGTGAAGTAAAGCATCTTGCCTTGTTTCTATAGTTTTGGATGATATTAATCGGTTAAGTAAGAAACATTTGTTATATTTTGTCAGACATCGAGCGTGAATCTTTCTTCGCTTTCTCGTTCCGTTCGGATGTAGGGATATTTTGGCATAATTGTTCCATTTTGGCTTTGTAACAATTAATTTGACTTTCGTTTTGGAAAAAAGAAGTAAAGCACTGTGGGATCGGGAGGTCACGGTTAGGGTTTAACGGTTTTAAATAAACCATCTTGCGTAGCAACAATGGGCCATCAGAATCAAACTTAAGATAATTTGATAGTGATTCATCTTCAAATTAATTGCTTATATAAAATATAAACCATATTACACCATTCCTCGTAGTAGAAATTATATCAATTAATATATCATACATCATGCATGATTAACAGTATAAAAATACGTTGTATCATTCATGACGTCAAACAGTAACATTGCCTAAATAAAACGTCCAAATGGACTCTTTAGTCTTTACTACCACTACTACAAACCAACCTAACTACTTCATTGACCTCTTCTTTTAAGCACTTTCTTCAAAAGTGCTTCACGCCCTGGAAATGAAATTTTATCAATATTGGTCCTTGTACTTTCTTCTTTATCAGAATCACCCCCTCCTCCGCCTTTTGTCTCTAACACTACATCACTTGAATTACCAAAATTAACCATACCATCCCTATCCTCCTTCAACTTCAAACTACCGTTCCTCCTTAACTTCATCCTCTGCATTCTCTCTCTCCTCTTCTCTCCTACATCTCGAACGGGCCTAGGCCCAGAAGAAGACGAAAGCCTACTCATTATGCTACTAGCTTTCGACGACGACGTCTGAAGGGTTGGATCCGTGCCTATCTCATTGGGCCTAGGCCCAGAACCAGACAACCTAGGTAGCCTCCCGCCTTTCGACGTGCCAAGAAGCCCGAAATCAACCTTAGCCCAGCCCACTTCATCCTCATAGTCCCAACCAAACCTCTCACTGACTTCAGCTAACTCAGAAACAGGACTCTCCTCTTCATGACCACTTCTTGTAGAAGAAGAAGAAGATGACGACCTCAAAGCGTCGCCGTTTAGGACGTTCTGAGCGAATTCCCACTCAATCCGGTCCTTGTAAACCGGGTCCTCAAGAACCTGATCAGCAAGCTGGGCCCACTCCTCAAAGTCACGTGCCCTCAAATTCTTGGAAACCCATTTGAGATAGGTAGAGGGAAGAGTGCCCATCATCTTGCCTTTGTGTTTTCCAAAGTCGATGACTCGGTCACGTGCGGCGGGGATGGGTGCAGAGGAGGATTTGAGGATTCGGGGATTTTGAGGTGGTTTGTTGTAAGAACATGAAGTGAAGGGTGGAGGGACATGGAATGGGAGGATACGGGAAACAGACCATAGATTCATCTATGTCTATCAGTCTATGTCTATCAGTCTATGTCTATGTATGTATATGTGTGTGTGGTAGTAGGTATCTTTTTGAACAGCAAAAGGATAAGAAACTGAGCAGTTGAGAATTTACTCCTGCGCGCAGCAGCTTAATTAATTTGAAGGAGAATATTAAAAAAAGGGCATTGTTAATGGCACCACGCTCCCAATATATTCGGGCAACGACGCTGTAGTATGCTTCACACCGGCGGCTTTGCATCTACATGGCATACAAGACATCGTAGAGCATCATGTACCATTCAAGCAAAACAACGTAACGTTGTCATTTTAACTTAGAGAGACGGAGCATCGTGCATATCACTGCAATCAAGCAAAAGTCTGACTGATAATAATAATAGACGATTTGACTGACTGACGATATGTTCACTGTTTTTTGGTGCCACGAATATACTTGATCTTTTTTTTGGGAAACATCAATCCAACTTTTTGAAATGTGCATTAGTAATTTGAGGAGTAGAAAGAAAGAAAACTCTCTGTGAAAGCTCTTTCCAATGGAAACAGCAAACAAGAAAGATATTGAGATGCTGAGACCATAACAACTCTTTTGATTCAAGTAATATTTTCTTAAGCTTGTTTTTTGAGATTTGAAAAAATATGTAAACCTTTTTATTTGCCATGAAAATAAGGAGCAGAATTCCTCAGATCTGCTCTCTTTTTGATTCCATTCCTTACAAGGTAGGGGGGGAAGGAAGAACGCAACAAAGGAATCAAACTATTTAACGGCTTGTTACAGAAAGAAAATAAATTTTTTTAAAAAAAAAAAAGGGACAGTAACCTCGAAAAAAAAGAAGAAGAGTATAATCCATCAAATCAGCAAGAACAATGGAATACTGCTTTGCCAAAGCACTTAGCTTTTGTGGCTATATGCTTTACGCCGCCATTTTCACTGTAAGTTGAAGTTGAATTCTGAGCAGGCATGTTAATTCTGTCCATAAAGTTGATATTTGGAGCCTCCAGGACTGTCTTCGTAGGCGATATGGCTCGTTGCATACCCCATATTGCAAGTGGCCTCATGTATATTAGAGACCTGAAGTGACCATCCATTGTCCATCCTTCTGGTGTCTGAAATGAGTAGCTGCAACAGTAACAACCAAATTCAGACAGACATTTAGCATTAGCAATAGCAATAGCAATAGCAACAACAGTCTCTTGAACAAGGAAGCGTAAACTTACCCGTAGCCTTCTTCAGACCAGCCAGCAAGGAATATACCTTCAGCAGTAGTAAAACCTTGCTCCACCATTCCTGCAAGAATCATGGTAGCAGCCACCCCATACGTAACACCTGTCCATACTTCTCGCGACTGCATGCACGTCTCGTCCACCTTACCATTTGGATGCATCCCGTTTACCGCACCGATCCTCCCTCCTCGTACTCTCATCACATTAAAGTCAAAAACTTTCTGAAGGGCACTTCGAATCTTGGAATCATCAAAAAGATCAGGCAAGCCTGAAGACGCCGTAAACCACTGTCCACACAACTGATCAGCCTGTATTGACTTACTGTTACTACTTGACCCACTATCATAGTTAAAGTAGGACCCATTCCATAGTTTCTCTTCAAATGCAGCTTTTGCTTTCACAAACTTGCCTTTGCATTTTTCAGCAAATTCACGGTCACCTAATTGAACCGCCATTGCAGCTGCAGCTTGAAGAGCAGCTAACCATAAGCAACCACAATAAGCACTTACACCGTGGACCGTCCATGCATCGTATGTTTGATCTGGGAATCCATCGTTTTCGATGAGACAATCGTTATCGCGGTCAAACTGGTCCATATACTCAATTGCAGCACAAACTGCAGGCCAAACATCTGTTGCGAAAGAAAAATCTCCAGTTGCAGCAAAATCGCGATATATCTGGAGAACAAACTTTGGATTCAAATCCTTCCATAAACTAGTATCATGTATGTTATATGCATTCATTTCATGCCATGGATCATGTGTTCCAAGGTCATGAGGAATAGCTCCTTTAACCTTTCGGATCCCGACGTTGCCCTCTGCTAGAAACTTAACTTTTCTTTTATCTTCATACAGAACAGCTTTAGCGAATTCTCGTTGAATACCGAGCTCGATTTTAGGAAATAGCTCAAGCAAGGCAAAAGATGCATAGAAGTGCACATCATAAGTACACCACATGATATATTCAACGCCTTCCAAATATAGAAATCTTCCCACATCATCGCTATCATTCTCAAGCAACTTTCCAGAAGAAGCAGAAGAAAGATTCGCAGATCGTCGTCTAATGTACGATGTTCTTTCCTTCTCAGATAGGTCTCTAGAAACTCCATCATGATGATACCCGTTCAAATTGTTATTTTCAGCACTTTCTACAGCAACATCACCTGTGCCATTATGCACGTTTTGTTGTTCGTTTACCATCAGTTGCATGTTATTCAATTTAGATTTAGATACTTTGGCTCCTTTTTTCTTTCGCGGCTGCCATGAATCCTCAACAGGTGAGCTAGAATCTGAAATAAAAGAAACGAATCGAGTTTATTGAATGTCTGTTGTGTTCATTTCTAATAAGATAATAAGAAATAGTACAGTACCAATCCATATTGTCCCTCCTGCTACTAAGAAATACAACTCATTAAACAGTGTAAATTTGTACCTGCAAAATCCCAAAACCAATCATTATACGTAACGTAAAGAACTCCTTAAATGCTTAAGCTTTGATATTAGTGACATACACAAATCTTTAAAGCTTAATTAGATGTATATCAAACTCTCATGAAGCATGAAAACTACAGGTTAAATCAATAGGAGAGCACAACAAGAGGAAATGCATAGAAGTGCTAGTATGAAGTACTTTAAGGCTAAATTGTAGCTTACCATTCCGGTAGCCTATCATCACGAAGGATTGGAGTTTGCCATTTTTCAATCTCTTCTTCCCATAGCTTATAATCTGGTGTAACATAATCTATCATTTTTTAGGACTGTATAATAATGAGTGGAGTATCAATAAGAAAACAATACGGATAGAAAAATTACTTGTCAGTGCATCATGCACTAAATCTACAGCCGCCAGCTCAGAAGTGCCGTAGTATTTGGTGTATCTCCTGTAGATCCAAAATCTCAGTGAAATAAATATCGAAAACATGAAAAACTTGTTTGAAAAATATAATAGTCAGCTTCACCAGCCCTTAAACCATAATGAAAAGAATCATTTGAAAAAGAAAGAGATCCGTACGTAGCATAAGTCCCTTGATACATACGCCCATAATCAAGGACACTCGGTGCAGTTAGATTACCTATGATATGATTTTCCTTTCTTGAATTTCACTTTAGGAGAAGACCATGCGATAGCAAAAGCAACAGTGCATTTCCCATGAGCTTCAACCCATGTAGAGGCTGAAACTGCTGCACAAAGCGTATCTCCAGGAGATGATGGAATGCTTGGTCCCCGGTTGAAGTTCTCGCGGTCAAAGTGCCCATCCTTCATTTGTAACAGTTTCAACCGATGAGAACAATACGTCAATAAAAGGGGGAAATGCCGAAGAAGCTCACAAATTAGAGGAATATTAAGTACAAGAAAATACTAATATATGTTTTGCTGCAACACAAAAAGCAGATGCTTAAGGAGTTGTCACAACGAGGTTGAGTGCAGTCATTACCTGAACCATTTTACCCCACATATCCTTAGCTGTTAAGTGGCTTCCTTCACTGAGTCCAAAACAGGGCAAAACGGATACACTCACGTTTTGAGTTTCTGATGCAGCAATAGCATAGGTAACTGGAGGGTTGTTTTTAGCTGTCCTGTAATTCAATTAGCACAACAAAATTATAATAAACTCCGACCATAAAGCTGTTACCGCCAAATTTGCTCAAACCAAATTGATAAGCAACCAAGCATCCAATCCTTTATGTCTGAAGTAAATGGAGCAATAAAATGTTTGGTGCATAAATTAATGAAAATCTAGAACTAGGCTGACAGAGCTCATGTAATTCAGGTGACAAAAAGAGGAAATAGTTTAATACAAGGATAAATCGAAGAGATTACTAAAATTGGTTTCATAGCTGCAGAAATTTTATCCTATCCAGTATCTACACTGCTACCTTCCCCACACCAAAAACACAAAACAAGAAAATTCAAAATATTCACAAAGTAAGTTCATGGTTTAATATCAAGCACACTGCTATTTAAAATAAACTTGGTACAAGCTATACACTCTCCTTCGTTTACAATCACAAAATCTCAGTACCCTCAGAACCTCCATGTCCCCATTCAGAAAAATGGCTTTTGCATCTTCTGGAAAACATGACGATTTCTAGCATCAATCTACCATATATTTACCCATGGTGAGTTAGCTAATTTAGCAGATTTGTCCACTCATTAAAAGCATCAGTAAAGTAGAACAGGTGTCCATATTGTTTGGTCCTAAGCTCAGATACTGTTTGCATGAATGTTTTTATGTCTCTTCAATCCCTTTATTAAGAATCTAGTCGGCCGAATCCAAATGAATAATATGGAAATGACGGCCTAAATTTTTATGACTTGGTTGGCAGGAGACTTGATAGGGAAAATGTTTTCTTATATCAGTAGCTGTAATTAAGGGCATCCGGTAGATTAAAAGTTCAACGGAGAAAGACATCTCATTACTATTTCACATTTCAGCAGTGATTATCTAAGATAAAGTAAATAGACCTATTGTCTAACTAAAAAGGCAGCCTAGTGTATCGAAACAACTATTTATGTAGATCAGATGAAGGGCTGGGCCAATAAAGTAAATGTACCTACTATCTAACTAAAAAGGCTGCCCGGTCCATGGAAGCAACCCTCCTATGCAAGTCTCAGGAAAGGTTGGGTTACAGTATGATATTATGTACGCAGCCTTCTATCTAGTATTGCTGATGACATCTAGTCACGCTCCGACAGCCTCCCCTTTGTACCTATCATTTTACTACAAAAATAGTCAAAAACCCGTTTCTTCCCCTCCGGAGTTAAAGAAACACCAGCCTAAGGATCAACGTTTTCTTTAAGACTTTAACCCAGTCCCCCACAAAACAGAGACCACATAAAGATATATGCAAACCAACCGGCATATTTAGGTACTAAGTTTCAATGACTTGCTTGTGATGAAGTAGAACGCCTGAGACTCCATCTTCAGCTCTGCACGGCCAAACCAATTGCAAAAAAGAAAATGAATAAGGAGAGAAGAAAATACAATTAAGCGTTAGAGCATTAACAATCGGTGGTACACCAGCATAATGACTCTATGTGCCCTGTACTCACATAAATGGCTCGTTCACATGATCTCCCGTCAAGTGTGAGTTGCCACCAATTGAATTCTGCCAAACAAGAACATCCCTTAACATGTTATTCCATATTCTCCATGTTTAATGAACATGGAAGGCAGTACAAAATCTTACCGCCCATGTACAAAGAAGGCTGACCTTGGCACGCTCTTTTCCTGTGTTAACCAACTACAGCAACAAAAAGACTATCAAAATCAAGCATCCCCACAACACAACTCTTACTTGATTAATTTGTGCGTTTTGTTGTGAAGAGTATAATGGTTGAATGGTTATCAAAGATAAGTAATTTCGGCAAGTTGAATGATACGTGAAATGCTTTGAGACTTTTTTTTATCCCCAAAAATGTTGTATTGGGGACATAAAAAGGACATGCTCTTTATTATAAACAGAAAATTACATACGGTGTAAACGAAAACAGATACAGGAAGACTGCTCTCTCTATAATTATGTGGAATAAATGGTGATATCTGCCTGCAGGAGACTTTCAGTTCAGGATCTGGCTCACCTACGGATAAGAACAATATTGAATTAATTAACAACAAAAATGCAGCTCATGACTTAAGACGAGAAGATGGAACACTACCATCATAGATGGTCCATGCTCTAGGAAATAATGCATGATACGTAGAATGTTGGCCGTCCAAATTCCACCCCCATGATGATATACCATGATCAGATGATTTCCTGCAGAATAAAAAGCCAAGGTACAATTACACAAAAGAAAAAGGAGCCGAGATACTTAAATGCAGTTTTCATGCCATCTGTTGAATTCAATTTACTTATTCACGAAACAGAATGAAAAATATATGAATTAAAGGTATTATTTACCCTAAGCCTTCATGCTGGCCCGGGGATAGAACTGATGCATAACTCTTGTTTCCTCCGTCTCGAGATATGAATATCTGAGGCATTATAAGTATCAGCGGCAATCTCAAATAATTTTACAAAGAAAGAGATGGTCTTTTGATCTAATGGTCATGTGCTAACTAAAAATCTATGATGGAATTAAGACAGAGTTATATAATTACAATGCAAAAACTGGTATAGAAATATGAGATGATGAGGCGAAGGTAAGATATTTACCGAGAACTGATTCTCCATGACTGGAGAGGCCTCGCACGCGCCTGGGATTAGTTGAAAATGCCTAAATTCACCTCTAAAACCTCTAGATATGCTGCCACTCCTGTAATACAAACATTTTATTTGAAAGTGTACCGTGTTTATGAATAATAAATGCACAAAATATCGTAAGCCTGTTTACTTACCCCATACCACCCAGTGGAACCCCTTGGGAAGCTGATGGCTTGCAACTTATACGAGTAAAGGGATCAATAGGTGCTTTCTGAACATAATTAAAAAACAGATAGAATTAGTACAAATGCTTGTAAAGAGTCCAAAAATCAATAATAATGTTCATTCAATCTGCCCAGAGCATAGTTCTATTTCCCATTTGTGATGTTCAAGAAATACACTACACGTCTCTGCAGCAGGAAATATGGATATCCAAAAGAAAACGAGAAGTTACCCTTCCGTATGATGCCTCTTCCCTTACATACGACCACAGGCGTATACCTAGTCGCATCTGGAAAAAAGTATAAAGCAAGCCTAATCAAGTATCAATACTACAATGGTAAATCATATGAGAAATATGTAGATCCCTTCAGGAAGCTGCATACCATTTTCAGGGCTTCTACAAATGTAACACTGAATTCTTTGAGTTTACTAGCATGAGAATCTAATTTCCTTCTCCATGCTTGTTCTGGAGGACTAGCACTATCAAAATCCAACTGCACCAAAGAACAAACATTTCAGTTGTACTGTTGTAGGGAGAAAGCGAAAAGAAGGGAGGGGGCAAGAGAATTCGGAGATAGCAAGCAGCCAACAACACTATTAGTTGTTAAAAGTTTGAGTTCTCCTCTTTTTCGTCTTAGGTTAATACGCTATATACTGATCGGCTATGCGCAACATGAGTCTACAAGAACACGCCTCCTCTCCTCTACAATCCTAGTCATGCCAACTTTTGCATAAGTAGAATCAAATCATATAAAATGCAACCAACATCATCTACATATGCTGCATTCCACAATAGTTGGAACAGCCGATAACTTAAATAGCTAAGAATTCACCAACAACAACATGGTAAGCAAATCCGCTACATCAGGAACGCATACCACTAAATTTATTGCATATAAACTTAATCATAATAAGACGTCTTCAATTAGCAAGATCATCAACAAATCAGACACTGAAGTCAAGAAATTTCATCGGTCATGAACTAAATATAATCAACGAACATACAGCATAACAGCAAGATGGTAAATGGAAAAGGAATCAAGAAGAAAAAAGCTAACCAAATGCAAAGTAGCTCGAGATATGTATTCCTCTGGAGGCCATGAATTCTTTCTATAATGAAACAGATTGCTGCTCACCATATTCTTCCCTCACTATATCCACCTGAACAACCTGGAATTCTATCTCTATATTTCAATCTTTAACACATCAATACCAATATCCTACCTAAAAAGACTTCCCAAAACGCAAATTCTCAATCCACACACTACTAATTATGGATTCAATCTAGTCATCAAAAGTGGCTCACATGTAAAAACCATCAATACCAAAAGCTCCACTCAAATCCCACCAAAAAGAACTCGATCTTCAAAATCTAAAACTCATAAAATAATGCAAGAAAATGAGTTTGAGAGTATTTAAAAAAAAAAAAAAAAGCTGAAGTTAAGAGAAAATGAGCAAAAGAAGCGGTGGGGGGTCAAAAAGGGATTGTGAATGTTAGCGGAAAAAAGACAATCTTTATGGGATCAAAATTATATACGGCTTTCTGGGATTTTTGTCAAAGTACGGAGGGAAAAGTTGAAAAAAAAGAAAAACAAAAAAACAAACAGCGACTTCTTCTGCTCATTTTTAATAAAAGTTAATACTTAAAAACATACCAACCACACACTTTAAAGCACTAATAATTTTACTATTTAAGACTCAATTGGTTAGTCGGTAAATAAATCTATATAATCAGATGTGTTTTATTATAAGTTTTATCAGAAAAATGATTGTTTATAACATTATCTTTATCTTTACGTTAAGAGAATTTGGAAAATATTTTAAGGATGGTATTTATAAAAGGAAGAAATGGATAAGATGTATATTTCCTTTTTTTTTTTTTTTTCTCGGTTGAAAAGGGAAGCAAATATTTAGTTTATACATTTGAAATTGATTTAGATAAAATCAAAAAAGAAATTGATTTAGATAACGTATTTTGAAGAGCATACCATTAATTGTATCAAACACATTTAATGTAATAAATATATATAGTTTATCTCTACCAAAAAAAAATTTACTGTATGATCGATTTTTTATTTTTTTTGAAATACTATATGATAGATTAAACCATACTCTTATCCAAGATTCTTTATTCAACAAAATAACGGTTATGATTGGGAAACTTGAAAAAATATTCTTAAAAAGTTAATTATTTGTGTGATATGCCTCAAAATAATAACATTTGAAAAATATGTCTGTAAAAAGCATTTCGTTGCGTATTCGCTACCGATTTGCTGCGTAATAGCTACGTAATCGCTATGAATTGCTTTACGGGAATATTTTTCAAATTTTATCTTTTAAGACACCAAACAAATAAAAAAAAATTTAAGCATATTTTATCAAGTTTCCCTTATGATTTGGGTACAAAATACCTTAGAATATTGATCCCCCCGATACATCTAACAAAAGTAACCAAAAGATAAGGAAGATAACTCAAAAACGTAATTATTCTTTAAAAATGATTTTATCATTTTATTCTATATTTTTATAGGAGCACAACGGGAATTTCAGCGTCTATGAAGGCAATCTACATAATATGTATTCAATTTATGTTGCCGAAATTAGGCATATGGATTAATACATTAACTTTTATGCTGAAATGATTAGAACGTCTTAGGATATACTATCTCTGTCCTACAAGAAGTATCCGTTTTTTAAAAATGAATTGTCTCATAAAAAGTGTCTATTTAGAAAATCAATACATTATTTAATGCACTTTTTTCAAACTTAACCGTATCATAACATATAATGCTTATATATTCATTTCATATTTCAAAAGAGGATTTATTATTTGATAGGGGTATAGTTGTCCATCGCAACCTAAAATACAATACATTAATTATTTTTTTAATCTGTATGCACCACAAAAAATGAACACTTTTTATGGGACGGAGATAGTAATTAATGTATCCTCTTTTTTATACGATCTTTTATTGTTTATTGTAGTAAAGAAGAGTAAACAAGTTTTAAAAAAGAAACGACAAATACTGCTTTCATGCTTTGGGATGGACAACGCTTCACATAAAATGAAAAACCAAATATTTTGACAATTCATCCGTTATTTTAAAACAGAGGAGAGTATAAGATATAAACGTGTTTTGTATATATATATATATATATATATATAGGTACGTAGTATTTTTACACGTGAAAGACACCGTAGAAATATACAGAAAAAGATGAAGGTAGGATCATACAGCCGACCCTTTGCCTTTAGATAGATTTAGATTAGATTAGAAAATTGATTTAAAGCAGCCGACCTCCTCTCCTACTTTTACTACTATTTTAAATGCTTAGTATTATTTTACTGCCAGTCTGCCACGAGTATTATTCTCATAACTTTTTATAATACGTACGTAATAATAATATTCTTTCTTTTTTTATCTCATAATGATGATGTTGATCGAAATACGTAAATTTGATGTTTAATTATTTTCTTTTTTACATTTTTTTATTATTATCGTTAAAAGTTATAAGTCGGGTTTTATCATTAAATGCAATAAATAAATAAAAATTGGCTGTGATGGTAGTTTTTATGTATACTACTGCTGTATAAAGTCATATGAGTTGTTGAAACATCAAATGTGTGAAGTCCAGAAGAAAAAGAAAGAAAAAAAATCAACCAAAGCTTTATTATTGCAATTTCAAGAAAAGAAAAGTCTAGATCCACCACTTGTTTTGAAGTCCAACACCGTCCCAAGGTTTTTTTTTTTTTTTTTTTTTTTTTCAATCTTTTTTTTCCAGAAGATACATACTAGTAGTACCTACCACCAAATTCTTATTATTATTATTATTTTTATATAAATATTTTGATCTAGAAAGACAATGGAACGTTATTATCCAATTTTCAGTTGGTTGAACGTTAACTTGATGTCTCAAAAAAAAAAAAAGATTTGTTATGATATGTTTAACAAGTGACACAGCCAAAAGCACAATTGCCCGATTATTCCAATAGGATAAAGCAATTGTACGTAGTAGCTCCGGCGTCATTTAATTTTACTTCATCTAATATGATAATAATTCTAAACGATACGAGTCATACTTTTTAAATACACATCATCATTTCCCTTCTGGCGGGAGCCTTACTCCCAACCAAATCTTTACACCTTTAATTATTCCTTCCTTGTGAATCTTTACGCCTTAAAAATCCAATTGACCCGGTCGACCAGAGAGACACCACATTAGAATCCTAGGCACTATTTAGTTGTTGAGCGACTACCGGAATCTTAGCTACCGTTTATTCTGGTTTTCCATGGCAAAAAGTCTAAACTATCTTTTTATGGGCATTAATACAGTGATTGTAATGTTATATTAAATCAAATGAAAGTTTGATGGATAGGTAGCAACTTACAAACAAGTGAAGAAAAGAAAAAATTAATACTAGTACATGCTTAATAGATAGATATTATGAACTTTTTTTTTTAATTATTTAATTAATTTATAGTAAAGTAGTAGTAAGGATAACATGAGATAATCTGTTTTAGTGCAACACAATTATTGTAAATTGGGTCACTGCTATTGGGCTTTTCCCAGCGGCAGCCTGACATAGCTGGCATGTAAACCATGTGAAAATTACCAGGCTTTGTCTTTGTGTGTCATAAAACTGTGGGGAAATATTATTAAAAAAATAAGTGACTAGGCCGAGACTTTTTAATTAGGACACAATCGCTGAAACGAAAGGAGAAAACTTTAATTAGGACACAATCACACAATCGTTTAAATGACATACATCATGTACTTTGAATTGTATCATTTGTCGTCCTACTCACAACAACAATCCACGTAAAATGTATAATGTAGGTCATTTCACCACCTATCCCATTCACGTTCTATCATCATCCCAACCCGACCACGTATTCTTATTTTTACCACACTTAACACTACATCACTATCTTTAACGTTGTAATGTCTCATATAAGTAAAGCAGACGGATTTCACTATTATATAAGTGTGAAACATAAAAATCTTATCAACTCCGATTAACCCTTTTTATATCAAGCGATGACGGCAATATAAGTAGCTAACCAGATCATTTATGGCACAATTAGACCGCAGACCCATGTTTGAGGCGTTACCTATTGGTATCGGGGGCGTCACAGATTGGTATCGGAGTCGACTACCATACGGAACTAACTGACACACCGTGAGAGACGGTGAGGACACATCTAGAATCCTCAGTAGGGACGACAATTGCTTAGTTAAGGTAGAGAAGTTTCACATCTCCATATAAGTGTGAGACGAAATGTCTTGTCACGTTTAGAATCCTCAATAGTTGCTTATAAAAGGGGTGAATGCAATGTCCAACATAGTTAAAATAAAAAAGTGAATGTAATGTCCCGTATAGTTAAAGTAGAAAAGTTCCTCGCCTCCATATACCTCAAAGACATTAAGGTCTTGGCCGCTCGAATGGCACCATGGCACAACTAGAATCCTCAATAGTTTATTATAAGGGTGAGAATGCAATGTCTCTGAGACATACAGGTCTTGGACGCTCGAAAGGCACCAGGGCACATCTAAAATCCCCAATAGTTTCTTATAAGGGGAAGAATGTAATGTCAAACATAGTTAAAGTATAAAGGTGAATGTAATGCCACGCACCTATCTAGAATCCTCAATTGTTGCTTATAAGGAGGAGAATGTAATGTCACACGTAGTTAAAGTAGAAAAGTTCCTCACCTCCATATAAGTGTGAGACATAACTGGCTTGTCAGCTCGGGAAGGCACCTCTGAAATCCACAATAGGAACGACAATCGCTTAGAATATGGGGGAGAATGCAGACATAAAGGTCTCAGTAGGGACGAACGTTGCTTATAGGGGAAATGTAGACATAAATGTTTTGACAACGTAGCCCTTATAAGGGGGGAGAATGTGATATCTTGCATGGTTAAAGTATAAATTACTCATGGCCAAGTCCTGTCAGATCGGTTCAGCCCTTTTACGCCAAACGATGACGACGATCTAAATAGTTAACCGGATCATTTATGTCTCAATTAATACTGCAAGACATGTGTTTGGGGGCGTTATGAAAGTCACTTCACCCTACCCTATAATCCACCAATACCTAGCGTGTTTGTTATAAAAATATGTAATTTGGTGCTAAATAGTACTCCCTCCGTTTTGAAATAACTGAGGCGGTTGCCAAAAAGATTTGTTCCAAAATAACAGAGACTGTTACTGTCAGAAAAGTGACTTAAACTCTACATCTGGTAGAACTAATTTGGATATCATCAGAGTGATGGTCTGCTAAAGAAGTGTATCCAAGTCTGTGAAAGTCAGTTGGGAAGTATGCTGAGCTTTCTTATGGTGCTAGCAGTTTGCTAGAGATCAGCCTGTTGGAGGACAGTCTTGGAGGTCAGATGAGTGTTTTGGATACAACTGAGTTCTACATCTGGGCAATGGTCAACTGAGTGGGATCAGCAGAGTGATCCACATCTGGGGCATTTATGGCAATCCGAAAAAGATTCTTGACGGTTAGGGTTTAGGGATCTGTGCCTATAAATACCAATTGTATTTATCATTGTAAAGTGTGTAATCCGTCTGAAATTCAGTGCATAATAAAATATCTCTTTTCTGTCCATGAAGTAGTCGGCACAATGCCGGAAACCACGTTAAATCTTATGTTCTTCTTGTTTCTGTTATTTCTGTGTGATTGTTTATGTTAGATTGCTTCTGTGTTTATCTTATTGCATCTGGATTCTCTCTATCCGGTTATAACAAACTGGTATCAGAGCGAGGTTTTCGAGAGAATCATTTGTACGGACAACCTTTATCTTCACCAAGACCTTCATCGGTGCTAGGACTCTGTGATAAAAGTTGTGATCTTTGGCAAGAAAGATGTCTGCAGTTAACGTAAAAATCGACAAATTTACAGGAAGAAACAGTTTAGTCAGTGGCAAATCAAGACGAGGGGCTTGTGATATTTGTCAACTTTATAACTAAAATTTATAACATTTTATAACATATTATTAATAATTTTATCTAAATATCTTAAAAAGTATTAATATAACTTATAAAAATCTAATAGTTACAAATAAATGTTGTAGTATAATTTATAACTTTTGCTATCAGATTTACCTGTGGTTTTGTTGTTTTTGAATTATGCAGGTATTATGTGATACAAAGTAGAAGAATTGGAATCGAAAAATATAAAAATCTGATCATGTGGCTGATATTTGTCAAATCCGGTGCAGGCCGGAAGAAGCCGGTTCACGCCGGATTATGTGATGATTAAATCATGTTACTCCACATGCGTCTGACAAGAAGTACTCAAATTCAGTTAATCCGGCGCACGCCGGATCAGAAAACTCAGCCTATAAATAGCCCTCATTTACGAAAGAAAAAAACCGTACCAATATATATATCTTTATCTATATATATATTATCTTATCTCTGTAAATATTATTTCAGTAGGCATTCTGCCATAAAAAGTAGTTATAGTATCGTTGTAATGTTTAGAGTAATTATCGAAGATTGTTGATTTCATAGTTGTTGTTACATTCAGAGGATAAAAGCCCACTTCAACAACTGTAATCGGTAATATTCTAATGTTATTATGTTTTTTATTTATATAAGTATCTTTATATTAGTATTAATAATGACTATAGGCTAATTATACAACTAGCCAAGACATGTAATTGAGCTATTTTGATCTTTTAGGGAAATTGATGATGACTATGTTAAAATTTGATTAAAAATTGAATATGATGAATCTTTTTCTACTTGGACTAATTGACAGCCCGTATTGACGTAATTAACCAGTATGGATAGAGACATAACCTAATCATGAACTGACCAGAGACGTTAGGATATGAGAAAATGGTTGAAAGACTGGAAGGTAAAATTGGCCGTCTGACGAACGGAACCCTCTTTCTTATCCAGGGACGGAATATTTATACTCGAGAGATTATCATGTCAAATCATTAGGTTTAATCGAGGTTTTACCAAGGAGGATGCATAGAACAAATTCATTCACTCGTATGAGGGGAAATTGTTAGCTGAGGAGTATACCGTTTCACATAATCAATTACACCTTAAAACAGGAAGTTCGATCACATCCATTAAACTAAAGAGATCATGATTCAATGATATTGTCTTGGTTAGTTCGTATAACTATTTATATTAGCATTTATTATATTGGTATCTATATATCTATATATATATACTATTTATATATCTAATTATTTATTACATTAGTATCATATTAATAAACCTTTATGATAAGGATTGCGACTTAGATTGAGATAATAACAGCTAATTGGTGTTTAACCACATTTTGAATTATATTTTCATTTCCCTGAGGAGACGACCTTGTTCACTAGACTAGACTACAATTTGACCCGGTACACTGCCGGTAAGATTGGACATCAGTTTAAGATCAGATCAAGTTTTGGCGCCGTTGCCGGGGAACGACGTTAATTCATTTTGTCTATGGTTACTACTTGCATTAGTTCAAAATTCTTAAGAATAAGTCAACACTTTTCTTAATCACATTTCTATTTTTGTTTTTGGTACTTACCTCATTGGTAAGTAGCCACGTGTTATTTTTATTGTTTTCGTGTTGTTTTCCATTTTTGTAGTTGATGACCCGAAGCGGTAAGGCCCCACTCACTCCTTATAAGCCTGATATAAATACTTACGAAAGGCAGTTAAGAGGAGAGAATAGACGTGGTCAAACCAGCCAAGGACATCTTGGAGACAGATCTCCCAGGAATCATCAACTCGAGGTACGGAAATGGCCGAGGCCAGTGAAGAAACACCACCTGAACAAGGGCTTGCTCATGCCCCAGGACATGGACAAAATCTCAATAATCCTAATCCACCATTACAAAATCTTCCTCCACCACCAAATCCCAACAACCATAATCCCAATAATCGGAATAACCAGAACCGAAACCAGAATAATCATCATAATAATAACCCACCAAACCCAAGGCCTATTTGTGATCAGACCTTGAGAAGGAATGAAACTAACGATGGAGCAAATAATTTTGAAATAAAATCCCAAACTGAGTTGACACGAGAGCCAACTCCAATTCGTTTACCCAACGATGGAGCAAATAATTTTGAAATAAAATCCCATCTTTTTGGCTTAATTGACACGAGAGCCCAATTCCTAGGTGAGGATGACGAAGATCCGCATCATCACCTATATCTTTTTGAAGAACTGTATAACACAGCCAAAAGCCAAGGTGCTCATCGTGAATTGACAAGAATGTCAATGTTTCCTTTTTCCCTAAAAGGAAGGGCAAGAGACTGGTTTATGTCACTCCCACATCATTCGTTGACAAGCTGGCAGGACATTCAAACTGAGTTTCTAAAACAATATTTTACTCCGGGTAGGAATTTGGAGTTGAAGGTCGAAATTGCTAATTTTAGACAAGGATCCGAGGAAACACTTGGAAATACGTGGGAAAGATTTAAAAAACTGTTAAGAGCCTGTCCCGATCATGGTTACTCTCTTGACATGCAAATTCAACTTTTCTATCGTAAATTAAGAAAGGACTCACGTGCTGATGTTGATCATGCATGTGGGGGTTCTTTAATGATGAGTGAAGCACAAGTTGTTTACGATGCTATTGAGAAAATTTCTAAGAATAACCGAATGTGGGAAACCGGCTCTAGCACGAGGAAAGTAGCATTTGTAGGTGAGTCTACATCAAACTCAGAAGTTTTAGCACACTTGGAAAATCTTAGTAGAAATTTTGATGGCTTGCAATGAAACAAGAACCTAATCTCGGAAGGAAAGTTGTCGAATGAATATCCAAATGAGACCAACGGAATGGAAGAATCCGAAGGATATTCGAGGGAAGAAGTAAGTTTTTTGCAACAACATAGGAATTTGAATAATGCCTATTCAAACTCATTCAATGCCATTAAAAGAGACCATCCTACCTTTCGTTGGTCT
Organism: Gentiana straminea; assembly: GCA_036785695.1. Classification (NCBI taxonomy): domain Eukaryota; kingdom Viridiplantae; phylum Streptophyta; class Magnoliopsida; order Gentianales; family Gentianaceae; genus Gentiana; species Gentiana straminea. Next base: position 2,730,112 of record JAVUPR010000348.1, read on the forward strand.
GAAAAGCCAAGTAAGCAAGGACAACCACCCTATCCAACTCAGTACAAAAGCTCGTACAATGCTAATGTTCAAAACCAAAGTTACCAGGGAAATTCTTCAAACCAAAACCATCAATCACCACCCAGATCATACCCACAACACACCACTCAAAGTGTACCGGTTACTCAAAGCTCAACTCAGCCCGTAGAAGGAGTTGATAAGTGGGAAAAATTAATGGAAAATATGATGGGTGTGATGTCTACTCAAGCTCAGAATATGGAAACCATGATGACTTCTATAAGTACAGTCACTAAGGATATGAGTACCTTAAAAACATCCATGAGTGGTGATGAGAGATAAATTTATGATCATTATTATGACATTTCGCCCCACTTCTGATACCATTTTGAGCATTTATGTATCAAATCAAGTCATAAATACTAAGTTTTATCAAAATGTATGAGTAGTAATTATTATATAAATTATCGTGTTTTTATATAAGTTTTTTATAGATTTAATAATCGGACTGTCGTGTTGAAAATTACTATATTTTATAAAGGTTTTATTTTTCACTATTATGTTAGATCTAAAAATATCATAACTAGAGACTGTAATATTAACCTGAAAAGTGTCAGTAAAATTCAACGCAGTTTACGAACTTTTGTTGTCAGATTTACTCGCGGTTCGTTTCTTTGTGTTCAGGTAAAAAAAGATAAGATTTACTGCGGAGACGGAACTGAAGAATGAATGACGAAACGAGAGTTATGCCTGACTGAGTGGATTCGGCCAACACCACAAAATAAATATCTTTGATATTTTCGGGAATATTCCAAAGATATTCCTGGATATTTATTTGATCACAAAATAAATATCCTTGATATTTTGCTCACCAAACTTGGAGCCCAAGCCCATAAAAATATCCCACGTTACGACACGAGGTATTTTGAAGGATGGAAGAATATGCCACAAGCTTACAAGTTCAACGGGTCGGTTTTCCTACGTACTTATACCGTAAAATATCTTCAACAAATATGCGACCCAACTTAGAGGCATTTTCAGGGGAAGAGTCCTTGATGAAAGTTTTAGATCTTCAAATGAGCTTTCCAACGCACTTTGAATCACGTCAATCGGAGGTCTACAACTCAAGTTATGATTTTTATACCAAAACTCGGCTCGAACTAGCCTTTGACTCGGTTCGAACCTAAAAATCCTATAAATACACCCCTCAACCCATCACTTTCCTTTGCCCCTCTTGGCCACTCTCTTGGCCAAGCTCTCCCTCTTCCATTTCCCCTCTTCTTCCATCTCCTTTCTTCTCTTTTCTTGTTTTCATTTTGGGCCCATATATATATATATATATATGTCGATGTATGTATATATATATGCATATGTGTATAAATAAATAGAGTAGTATCGTTGTAATGCTTGGATTTATTATCGAGGATTGTTGTCTCGGAAGCCGTTGTTACTTTCACGAGGATTAGGCTCCAATTCAGCAGTTGTAATCGGTAATTTTCTAATGTTATTATGTTTATTATTTCTATCTATTTATATACATATATATATTAGTAGTAGTAATATCTAGCCAAGATATGAATCTGAATTAGTTAATCTTTTGGTAAAATGAATGATCGACTCTGGTAATCATGATTAAAATCGGTTATAATGAATCTCTTTCTATGTTTGAATTGAAGTAGCTAATTGATTTGAAAGAATTCATAATCTAATTATGAATTGACACATCGTAGTTAGTTTATGAACTCGTTAATAGAAAGACCGGAGGGTAAAATTGGCCGAGTGAAAACGTGACAACGGAATCCGATTTCCTAAACCGGGGGTAGATTTGTTTCGGGAGAAACAAACTCTTATTGAAATTTATACTCGAGAGATTATCACGTTAAATTCGCCTGTTTAATTGACATCTTTTAAAATTGGCCGTATGACAAAACGGGAGTGACCCATGCTTGAGGATGACATTGGACGAGAGGACAAGACATATGACAATTTCATACGCTCGTGTGAGGAGGAGTTGTCTAGCTTAGGAGTATACCGGTTCATATATAATTGACACCTTGAATAAAGGAAGATCTGTCTCATTCAATTCTACTAAAAAGAGATATTGATTCAGTAACATAATTCTTAGCTAGATCTAAAAATATATCTATATATAATATTAGTATTTATTTGTTTTATTTTCTGTTTTACTAACATCTAACATCTAACAATCTAACTACTAACATAATCTAACCCAGGAAAAAGTAAAAACTGCGACTTAGATCGAGTTAATAATAGCTTCTTGGTGTTTAACCCCACTTAAAAGAATTACCATGTTTTCCCTGTGGATACGATACTCTGACTCACCAGACTAGCACTACGATTTGACCCGGTACACTGCCGGTAAGGATTGATAGCCTAGAAACAGTCCGTCAAGTGGACATGATACAAGGATGAGAACTATAGAGGCATATGTACGAAATAAGGAAGATCACTTGAGTAGGGAAGGAGAACGAAAGAACAGTAGACCTCCGGGAGGATTACCTAGTAATACCGAAAGAAACCCGAGAGAGGTGAATGCTGTTATTACCCGAAGTGGAAGGGTATGTTGAAGTAACGGGGTAGAAAACTCCGGAAACAATGAAGTAGAAGATGATTTGGATGATAAATTCGAAAAGGACTTGGAACACAAGGACGAACCAGAATTCAGTAAATAATAAGAAGAAATCATTAATGATTTCTTAAGTCATGATAAGCATGTTGAAGCCGAAAGAGAAGAAGAGGAATGGATCAAAGTCCCGAGAATATTGAAAAATCCAAGGGCTAGCGATTTACGGACCTTATTTAATGAACATGTCAGAAAGGACGAGGTTACTGATAGTACAGTACAAGTAGGGAGTAGCAACACTCAACCAACAGAACAAATGAATAGGAACTCAGGACAAATTTCAGAGAAAGCAGTGCAGGATCATGACACATGGCGACCACCAAATGCTCAAACATTTAAGGAAGCATCACCATCTAAGGAAAAAGGTAAGGAAGGCATGACTCCAAACCCTCAAATTATTGACCTTGAGTCTTTACCTTACCCACCCAGGGATCAAATTAAAAAGTTGAAAACAGATAGGAAGTATGCACGTTTCCTTGATACATTTCGTCACCTTAATGTCAATATCCCTGTCATTGAAGCACTAATCAATATGCCCACTTATGGCAAGTTTCTTAAGGATATCCTGTCGAACAAAAAACGTTTAGAAGATTATGAGAACATTGGCCTTAATGAAGAATGTTCCGTAATATTACAACACAAGCTTCCGCCTAAACTAAAAGACCCCGGTAGTTTTACCATCCCATGTGAGATTGGAGGTTTTTTGTTTAAGAAGGTGCTCTGTGATCTCGGAGCCAGCATTAATCTCATGTCTTATGAGGATTATAGGAAACTCGGAATAGGAAAACTTAAAAACACCGAGATGACTCTCCAGATGGCAGATAGATCTATTAAACGTCCTAAATGAGTCATCGAATATGTATTGGTTAAGATAGATAAGTTTTACTTTCCAGTCGACTTTGTAGTCATGGAAATGGAAGAAGGATTTTCAGCACCTCTTATTCTAGGTCGACCATTTCTAGCTACAGGAAGAACCCTTATCGATGTCCAAAAAGGTGAATTAATTTTAAGAGTCAATGAAGATGAGGTCACTTTTAATATCTTTAAGGCTATGAAACATCCATACAAATCACAGGAATCATGTTCATTCATAGATACTATATCTTCCATTTATATGGATCATCTTTGAATTGCGTTTTTTTGAAGATAAGCTCGAAGAATGTTTAGCCTTATCCATCTATGAAGGAGATAACCAGGAAATGAAAGAAGTCATTTTTTATCTCGACACCGGAAGTTCTTTTGAGAAACGACCATGGCATCGTTATTTGGATTTAGAACTGGATGGCCCAGTATTGAAACCTTCGGTAGAGGAGCCACCAAGGAATCTGGAATTAAAACCTCTCCCTTCGAATCTCAAATATGCCTTTCTTGAAGCTGATAATTTACTTCCTATTATTATTTCATCATCATTAACCAAGTCACAGGAAGATCAATTGTTGAGAATGTTGAGGCAACATAAGAAAGTGTTTGGATGGACAGTGGCAGATATTCAAGGAATAAGTCCCGAGATTTGTGTACACAAGATCATCTTGATTGAAGGAGCCAAACCGTATATCCAGCCACAACGCCGCCTCAACCCGAATATGCAAAAAGTGATCAAGAAATAAGTTATTAAACTACTGGAGATGGGAATAATCTTTCCCATATCAGACAGTGAATGGGTAAGTCCCACCCAAGTAGTACCAAAGAAGGGTGGATTCACGATAAAGGAAAATGATAAGCATGAATGGATTCCAACAAGGGAAGTCACAGGATATCGAATGTGCATTGATTTTCGCAAACTGAATGAGCATACTAAGAAAGACCACCATCCGCTTCCATTCATAGTACAGATGTTGGAACGGTTAAGTGGACATAAATTTTATTGTTTCTTAGATGGCTATTCAGGCTATTTACAGATATTTATTGCAGCAGGAGATAGAGAGAAAACGACTTTCACTTGTACATATGGAACTTTTGCTTATAAAAGAATGCCGTTTGGATTATGTAACGCACCAGCTACGTTTCAGAGATGCATGATAGCAATATTTTCAGATATGGTAGAAAAGTTTTTAGAAATCTTTATGGATGACTTTAGCATTTTTGGAGATTCTTTTGGAGAATGTCTCTCACACTTAGAACGTGTACTAAAACGCTGTGAAGACACAAATTTAGTTTTAAACTGGGAGAAGTGCCATCTAATGGTATCTGATGGTATTGTTTTAGGTCATAAAATTTCTGAAGAAGGTGTTGAGGTAGATAAAGCAAAAGTTGAAGTAATTAAAAAGTTACCCCCACCAGTAAATCTGAAAACTCTGAGAGGATTTCTTGGACATGCTGGTTTCTATAGAAGATTTATTGCGATTTTTCACGCATAGCGAAACCTCTCAGTCATTTGCTTGAAAAAGAAGTGCCATTTAAGTTTGATGACAAATGTATAGAAGCATTTAAAGCTTTGAAGGCACGGTTGATAATCGCACCGCATACTAGTAGCACCGATTGGAACTTACCATTTGAACTTATGTGTGATGCAAGTGATCTGGCAGTCGGAGCTGTTCTAGGTCAGCGCCATAATAAAATACTTAAGGCAATCTACTATGCATCCCATACTTTAAACGCGGCTCATCTTAACTATGCAACAACAGAAAAAGAACTACTCGCTGTAATCTTTGCTTTAGACAAATTTCGATCTTATCTCATTGGTTCTAAAGTCATTGTTTATACCGATCATTCGGCGTTAAAGTACTTTTAAGTAAGAAGGATGCGAAGCCTCGTCTTCTTAGATGGATTCTGTTACTTCAAAAATTTGACATTGAAATTAAAGATAAAAAGGGCAGTGAGAATGTAGTAGCAGACCATTTGAGTCGTATGGAGTTTATAGAAGAAGAACGAAGGAGACAGGAGATCAAAGACTCATTTCCAGATGAACAACTCCTCATGATTGATGCTCCTCCAAGAATGCAACTTCTTAAAACTAGTAATATACCCAAAGAGAGCTCGCCATGGTTCGGTAATATTGTTAATTACTTTACCTGTGAATTTATTCCATCTCATTGGACATGGCAACATAAAAAGAAGTTCTTTTATGATTTAAAATTTTACTATTGGGAAAAACCGAATTTTTTTCGAAAGTGTTCGGATGGCATAATAAGGAAGTGCGTGCCCGATAATGAAATTTCAAGTATCTTATCCTTTTGCCATGATCGTGAGGCTAGAGGCCACCATGGAGGGTGGAAAACTGCTTACAAAGTTTTGCAATGTGGTTTTTTCTGGCCTACACTTTATAAAGATGCACACCACTTTGCACGGTTTTGTGAATCATGCCAAAAATGGGGAAACATTTCTAAAAAGCACGAGATGCCTCTCCAACCTATATTGGAGTGTGAACTGTTTGATGTCTGGGGCATTGATTTTATGGGCCCTTTTCCTCCATCATTTGGTAAGAAATTCATCTTAGTGATGGTCGATTATGTATCCAAATGGGTAGAGGCTGAAGCTCTTCCCACTAATGATTCCAGAGTAGTGTTAAAATTCCTTAAAAATAATATTTTCACGAGATTTGGCACTCCTAGGGCTATCATTAGTGACCGAGGATCACATTTTTGCAACCGTCCATTTATAAAAATAATTGAGAAATATGGTGTAAAACATAAACTTGGTACACCATATCATCCACAAACAAGTGGACAAGTAGAAGTATCTAATAGAGAAATAAAAAGGATCATTGAAAAAACTATTGATTCAAACCGTAAAAACTGGGCAGAAAGACTAGATGATGCATTATGGGCATACAGAACAGCCTTTAAAACACCGATTGGTTGTTCTCCTTATAAATTAGTTTTTGGTAAATCTTGTCATCTCCCTGTTGAATTGGAACACCGAGCCTTTTGGGCTATTAAATTTCTAAATTTTGATCCTAAGCCTGTTGGTGATTATAGATTACTTCAGTTAACAGAACTGGATGAGTTTCGTCTCGATGCTTACGAAAATACTCGAATTTACAAGGAACGCACGAAATCTTTCCATGATAAGAGAATCTATCGTCGTGAGTTCCATGTAGGTGATCGAGTACTCTTATATAATTCACGTTTGAAGTGGTTTCCAGGTAAGCTTAAATCAAGATGGACAGGTCCATATGACGTAACAAAGATCTACAAGTCGAGCCGTAGAACTAAGCGATGGGAACACGACTTTTATAGCCAATGGCCACAGAGTGAAATTATTCGTAGAAGAAGAAGGAATACCTCTAACAAGAGAAGTTATGCATCTTAGCGACCCTCCAACTGATTAAAAAGAGAAGTTTTGCTACAAACTCAGCTGATTACGGGTACAATCTTTCCTATTTACTTTTTAAATGCATTTTAATTAATATTAGTCTTTTACCGGATAGACATTAAAGAACTGGATGCATTTTCTAGATAGAATGTGAGTTTTTCTGTTATTTATAAAATTAGGTCTTGATAAAGATGTCGCGTTTAAGATAGAATATATAGTTTTTAAAACAAATAAGAAGTTATTGAACGAAGCTAGAACGAAAGTAGTATGCAATGGACAATCAAGAAGTGCAATGAAAAGAAGGGCAAAGTTCCTAATGAGGTGTGGAATCTGTGGAAAGAGTAAACACAATGGAAGATGTTCAGAAAACACAACCAAATCCCAGGATGAATGTTTGAATGTCATAAAAAGGGGAACGATTAGGTGGTTATCCGAAAATCCCGATGGAGATCAAAGAGAAAATTCAAATGCATCATTTCTTGAAGAAAGGTTGAGAGAACGATATGAGAGAACTCTTGAGGATCTAAGGATAAGAAGTTTCAATTCGACATAATTATCGAAAGTTTTGAAATTTTCTTTATTATTATAAAATATCTTAAAAGAATTTTATAAACTATATGATATTTTATAAAAAAATTATATCATTTATAAATAATTATATATATATATATGATATAACTTAGGATAATTATTATAATATATATATATATATATATATATATATATATATATATATATATATATATATATATATATATATAAAACTCATTTTAATAATCCGGCGCATGCCGGATTTGATTACACATAACCCTACCGGGTTCCTTCTTCTTTTCTCTTCCTCTTCCCCAATTTCTTTTTACAGCCGCCCCCCCCCCCCCCCCTCCCATTTTCCCCCACCTCTTCACACCATAATTCTACCTATTTTATTTTCTAAATTTCCTTATTTCAACACCTCTACTACCAAAAACACTATAATTTCATACATTAAACTAAAAAGTTTCGTAGTTTTTGACATAAGTTCACCTCTACAACAACTCCGGCGAATTTGACATTTTTTCCGGCCATCTCACTATTTTTCTACATCTCTCCCATATCAAGGTAATCATCTATTATATTTAATTATCATTTTAATTATTTTCTTTTAATCATTATCAATGTTAAATTGTTATTTTAATCATTTTATCAATGTTAATTTATGGTTGTTTTATTTTGTTGTTAATAATACCACATTCGTAGATGGCCGAATCATCGTCTACTCGTAAAAAAGGTACTAAGAAAAGGAAATCCGACCTACCTGTTTTACCACCTGTGCACGAGCCTAGGCCCCTAACACCGGAAGAAGAGGCTATATCCTTTAGGAAAACTGCTAGTCCTGCTGCCGTAGCGTGGCATAGATTTTACTACCTTAGGACTTGAATTGAAAGCAATTTTTTAGAGTAGAGGGTGGATGGAAATTGCTCACGAGCGTGTTGACCCTGTTAATGCCACGATGGTATCTGAGTTCTATTCCATTATCTCTGCTCATGAACCTCTAGATGATGGCCCGTTGAGTTCTGTTCCTCTTAGAACTGCTACCATTCCTTTCACACCAGCAGCCATTAATGCCTTTTATGACATACCTGATGTTCCTGAGGATGAGGATTTTTATTCTGTTTGGAATTTGATTCAGCCTAGTGTTTTGCAACAAAAAGCATATGAGGCTCAGCAAGCCTTTGATCCAGTTGCAACTTGGGTTGATAATAGGTTTCAGTACGGAGGTTGTATTAAGGATGTTAGAGCCATTAAGCAGTTTCTGGGCCATAATGTTAGTCCATCCACGCATGTTAGTGCTTATGGCAGAGATGATGTAGTTACTGCTTGGGCTATAGTTAATGATGTTCCAGTCAATCTAGGAAAGTTGATTGATCGGCTAAAACTGGGTGTCCAATCTTACCGGCAGTGTACCGGGTCGAATTGTAGTCTAGTCTGGTGAATCAAGATCGTATCCCTCAGGGAAATGAAAATGTAATTCAAAATGTGGTTAAACACCAATTAGCTAGTATTATCTTGATCTAAGTCGTAGTCCTTACCAATTAGAGTTTTTGATATGATACTATTGCAGTAATTAAGTAGATATTTATATAGATATAGATACCAATATAATAGATAGTTATATAATAAGAACTAACCAAGACAATGTTATTGAACTATGGTCTCTTTTAGTTAATGGATGTGATTGAACTTCTTGTTTTAAAGTGTTATTGGATATGTGAAACGGTATACTCCTCAGCTAACAAATTCCCCTCATACGAGTGCACGAATTCATTCTATGCCTCCTCCTTGGTAAAACTGCAATTAAACCTAATGATTTGACATGATAATCTCTCGAGTATAAATATTCTATCCCTAGATAAGAAAGAGGGTTCCGTTTGTCAGACGGCCAATTTTACCTTCCAGTCTTTCTACCCTTTTCTCATACCCTAACTTCTCTGGTCAGTTCATGATTAGGTTATGTTTCTGTCCATACTGGTTAATTACGTCAATATAGACTGGCAATTTGTTCAAGTAGAAAGAGATTCATCATATTCAATTTTTAATCAAATTTTTAACATAGTCATCATCCATTTCCCTAAAAGAGAAACATATTTCAATTACATGTCTTGGCTAGTTGTATAATTAGCCTACATACATTATTACTATTATATAAAATTGTACAAAAAAAACAAATATAATAACCATAGAATATTACCGATTACAATTGTTGAAGGGGCTTCGTCCTCCGAATGTAACAATGTGATGAAATCAACAATCTTCAATAATTATTCTAGCTATTACAACAATACTAATACTACTTTTATGGCAGAATGCCTACTAAAATAATATTTACAGAGAGTAGATAAGAAAATATATATAATGATAGAGATATATATATTGGTACAGGTTTTTTTTCTTCTCATAAATGAGGGTATTTATAGGCTGAGATTTCTGGTCCGGCGTGCGCCGATACTGATCCGGCGTGCGCCGGATTAACCGAATTTGAGTGCATTGTGTCAGACGCATGTGGAGTAACATGGGTTAATCATAAGAATAATCTGGCGTGAACCGGCTTCCTCCGGCCTGCGCCGGATTTGTCAAATATCTGCCACTTGATCAGATTTTTATATAATTTGGTTCCGATTCTTCTACTTTGTATCACATAATACCTACATAATTCAAAAACAACAAAACCACAGGTAAATCTGATAACAAAAGTTATTTATTTGTATTATTAGATTTATAAGTTATTTTACTATCTTTTAAGATATTTAGATAAAATTAATCAATAATATGTATAAAATGTGATAAATTTTAGTTATAAATTTAACATATATCATTGATCTATACAAAGGTTTGGGATTTTGCTCATGGCCGCACTCCGCAAGGGAACATGCCCTTTCCGAATCTTATTTCTGCCTTGTGCCAGTTGGCGAGAGTCCCGGCCCTACCTGCTGACAGAATCGTCTCTCCTGATGCCCCAATAATAGGCCCTAGACTTGCTCCACGTCCTTCTGGTAAGCTTGACTATAACAACCCTAACCGTTAGCAGCACCAACCACCCCCTCGTACTCGAGTTCCACCCCTATTCGGTTCTTCCTCTGCATGTACCGTACACAATCGGGATAGGGATAACCGACCGATGCCATTCTCGGTGCAATTAATCAAGGTCGGGCCAATATGGTGTTAGGATTTGAGCGAGTCAGGCAATGGGCAGACGACATTAGAGTTGGAGTTCGAGGACAGCGGGCTTTCTTGAGAGGTCTAGACCCCGCCTATGAGCAAATCTCTGACGATCTGCCTCAGTGCCAGGCAAACCCCTATACTTTGCCTGCTTGGATCCAGCCTATCCCACCGCCTCCTACCTTTCACTCTTACACTCAGGCATCTTCAGGCCAAGCTAGTATGCCAGGTGGTATATTTACAGGTGTTACAGCTGCTGCTTCGGGATTCGGCGGATTCACTTCAGTCTCAGCTGTTACTACAGGTTTTGGCTCACTTGGTTTAGAGAGTTCGGTTGCGATGTCCACCATGCGCTCGCAAGCTCCATTTCATACCACGACTGCAGCTCCTGATTTTGAAGCAGTACCGACTCAATCCATGTCGTATCCACCTCATGACATGTCTTTTGAAGACTTTGAATAAGCTAATTAAACTTTTATCATTTGAAAACATTGGTATTGTTACAACTATTTGCATTTCTTTGTTAATTCGGTACTAGCATATTACTTTGACGATTATTTTGTTTTATTTTGATGCTGCACTCAGTGGTTAGTGCACTTTTTCATAAGTATCCCCGTTCGTAATAATTTGTTTGATGAAAATTTTATAAAATTTTAATTTTAAGTTCAATTTTTTTTTGGCCATTTACCCCCCAAAATCAACTCTGTTCGTAAACAGTGAATCCGGCGTACTCCGGGTATTGTCCGGTTTACGCCGGACCTTCACCGACCTGACCGGCCTAGATCATAGGGTAATTAATTCTGCAGACCATAAATATTTTCCGGCGTAGGCCGGAACATCCCGGTTTACGCCGGAATATCTATTTATGGGCCAGGAAAAATCTTTTCCTCTTCTGCTCGAAATTTTTGCTATAAATAGCACCCCGCCAGCTTCTCATTTGGTACACCTTGATTTCTCCCCTCTACTGTCTAGTACAATACGATACAAAATGTCCAATCATTCTTCTCCGTCAGTTAACAGTTATTCTCCCCCGTTTTACCCAAATGTTGAAATTCCGGATTATCAACCCTTATTTTTCAATCCCAATGATTATCCGAACCAAACAGCTCAAGACCGTTATTTATCCAACTTTATTCAATCCCCCATTTTGCTTGAAAAATGTCTTAACTTTCGAAAAATGAACGGGTGGGGATTTCTGCGTATCGAAGGTGGTGGATGGGACCGTTTTGTTCGAACACCAAGGGGCAAGGTCAATGTTACTCTGGTCCGAGAATTTTATGCAGCGTTGTCAGAATCTATTTTTGTAGAGTCTACTCGTTCTGTACGTATTCGTGGTTGTATTGTACCATTCACTCCTTTTGTCATAAATCAAGTTTTTCATATACCCCTTGTCCAGACTACCCCGAATAGTCATTACGAATCGCAATGGCATTTGGACACTGTTGATGGTGTTATTAATAAGTGTGCCGAAACTTTTCAGATTCTCTTTCCGAATTACAACCGTGATCGTAATGTGTCCACCTCAGCTTTGCTTCCTCATCTTCGAATCTGGAAACATTTTATCAATTCACGAGTTTTTCCAACTTTGGACTTTTCAGAAGTTTCAGATGATGAGATGTTGCTTCTTTATGCTATTACAATTGGAGCTATTGTTGACTGGGGAGTCTTAATTCACAAGACGGCCATCAACTTTGCGCTCGGTCGACGAAACTTTCGTCAACCGATGCCTTATGCATGGTTAATCTCTAGGATCTGTGTACGTTTTGCTGGAGTTCCAGAATCCGCATCGGATGAGGTTTTTCCATCTCGTCAACCTCATCTAGGATTACTCCCAGTTGATGTACCACGTGGTTCGTCTACAGCAGAAAAATAAAGGAGTAGTTTAACTTGTGTACAATGTCAGGAGATAGCATTGCTGGGTTTAGTTGATTTGAATAAGTTGCTTTAACACTTCAGTTGATTAGTTTCTTTAAGTTGTTAAAGTTTGCTTCTAGTAGTAACTTTGTTTAATTATGTTTTCATATCATGTATAATATTAATGTTTGTTTTTTTTTCTAAAATGTTATGATTTTATGTATTATTTTCTTTTATAAACGATTATTAGACAAACTCGTTATTACATTAAATAAAAATTCCTTTTATTTTCTACCCAACTTTTTTCACTCACTTATCATCGTGACGATGACAGTTCGTAAGTGGGGAGTAGAGTTAGGTTAGTAAATAAAATGAAGTTATTATATCAAATACTTAAACACGTAGTTTAATTATCCTTTAGGAAATAAACATGATAATATATAATTATTACAATAAAGGTAATATTTTTTGGGAAGAATAAGTTTCTAATTAAGTAAAATAGACTCGATATATTATAATTATATTATATATGCCTATCTTAATACAATTCTAAGTATGTATAACTAAAACATTTTTTATCAAATAAGTTTTTTTTATGGAATTAGACAAGTATACTTATATTTATAAATTAATGTTTTAGAAAAACTTTCTTTCAAGACAAATTATGAGTCTGGAATCGGATTAGGGATGACAATTTTTGGCATAACTTTGACTTAACTATAGCCAAATGGCCTACCCGAACATAATTTCCATTTTTGTCCTCATCTCAGCCTTGTAGAGTGGCGAGACCCCACTCGAACTAGCCATCGTATTTAAACCGCATTATAACCGACCCTTAGCCTGGTTTGGTCTACATTCCCTTGGCATCCCGCAGGTTTAGTTTGTACTTATGGATAGCGGTGACGACATCGGAACTAAGAGTCGGTGCATTAAAATGGCACGAGTTGAGATTGGTACATTATCATTTTGAGGTCATTATCTAATGTTGAAAATATATATATATAATTGATTCCAACCAATAAACTAGGAACCATTTGTATATATATGTGAAACAAGAGTTATTGAAGCAATGGTGCGAGCTTATTAGACAGTATCAGGATGTTACCGAATAAGATATTTTTGATCAAGAGTTGAAGGTATAAGTACGTACGACTTGTTCTTTCTCTTTTAATTTTCCTTTTTATCCTTTCGATTAGCCAACACCCTGAGCCTGAACATTACAAACCGCTATGCCAACTACTTGACCTAGTTTTTGATTCCGGATATTCATTAGTGGCGATTAGAAGTATTTCTAAAAATATTTTATATTTATTAAGTGAAGCATGGAAAATTTCATCTAAATAATATTTGATAATTAATTTTATAAGCTATACACACTTTTTATTTTTTTAAGAAAGACAAAAATAATATGATTATAATATTGATAGAGTATTTTACTAAATTAGTAACATAATCTAAACAATTACATTATTTTCATTGTAATTATATAAATTATCGCTTATTTTGATCGAGGACGATCAAAAGCTAAGTGGAGAGTAGTTGATATATGTCAACTTTATAACTAAAATTTATAACATTTTATAACATATTATTAATAATTTTATCTAAATATCTTAAAAAGTATTAATATAACTTATAAAAATCTAATAGTTACAAATAAATGTTGTAGTATAATTTGTAACTTTTGTTATCAGATTTACCTGTGGTTTTGTTGTTTTTGAATTATGCAGGTATTATGTGATACAAAGTAGAAGAATTGGAATCGAAAAATATAAAAATCTGATCATGTGGCTGATATTTGTCAAATCCGGCGCAGGCCGGAAGAAGCCGGTTCACGCCGGATTATGTGATGATTAAATCATGTTACTCCACATGCGTCTGACAAGAAGTACTCAAATTCAGTTAATCCGGCGCACACCGGATCAGTCTCGGCGCACGCCGGATCAGAAAACTCAGCCTATAAATAGCCCTCATTTACGAAAGAAAAAAACCGTACCAATATATATATCTTTATCTATATATATATTATCTTATCTCTGTAAATATTATTTCAGTAGGCATTCTGCCATAAAAAGTAGTTATATTATCGTTGTAATGTTTAGAGTAATTATCGAAGATTGTTGATTTCATAGCTGTTGTTACATTCAGAGGATAAAAGCCCACTTCAACAACTGTAATCGGTAATATTCTAATGTTATTATGTTTTTTATTTATGTAAGTATCTTTATATTAGTATTAATAATGACTATAGGCTAATTATACAACTAGCCAAGACATGTAATTGAGCTATTTTGATCTTTTAGGGAAATGGATGATGACTATGTTAAAATTTGATTAAAAATTGAATATGATGAATCTTTTTCTACTTGGACTAATTGACAGCCCATATTGACGTAATTAACCAGTATGGATAGAGACATAACCTAATCATGAACTGACCAGAGACGTTAGGATATGAGAAAATGGTAGAAAGACTGGAAGGTAAAATTGGCCGTCTAACGAACGGAACCCTCTTTCTTATCCAGGGACAGAATATTTATACTCGAGAGATTATCATGTCAAATCATTAGGTTTAATCGAGGTTTTACCAAGGAGGAGGCATATAACAAATTCATGCACTCGTATGAGGGGAAATTGTTAGCTGAGGAGTATACCGTTTCACATAATCAATTACACCTTAAAACAGGAAGTTCGATCACATCCATTAAACTAAAGAGATCATGGTTCAATAATATTGTCTTGGTTAGTTCGTATAACAATTTATATTAGCATTTATTATATTGGTATATATATATCTATATATATATATATATGTTAAGGGTGATTTTATACGTTTTATAAAGATATATTTTATGTCAATTTCCCCCATATCTGGTGTTTTTCCATAGAAATTAAGGGTTTAATCGAATTATTGAGCAAATGAGTTTTAAAAGTCTTTAAGTGTAAACTTGAGCTAATTTCGTGATTTTATTGGTAATTATCTATGGTTTTACACTTTGCGTGTTTTTGTGGTTTTGAAGGTGCATAAACATGTCATAAAAGGAGTTTGAATGGAAAAGGAAGATGCAAGTTGAGGATTGGAATGAAGAATTGCATGCAAGACTGGCTGAACGAGCGTTTGCTATCCGTCCAGCCTGGACTGGCGTCCAGAAGCTTGAACTGGCGTCCAGAGTGGACGCGCGTCTGAAGATATGGACGAGCGTCCAGGGGAGGGAAGTTGATTCAGAGTTGTGAAGATTTTAGTGAACGAGCGTCTGATTTAAAGAAGGACGGGCGTCTGACGAAGACTCGGCCCGATTCGAAGATTTCAAGCAGAGTGGACGGGCGTCCAACACTCTGGACGGGCGTCCGCGGCCGACATGCTGGAACCGACTTAAAATTCTATATATAGCCGCATTATCTCAATCCTAATCTTATCATACACACATTACACAGCAGCCGCAGAAAACCCTAAATTCTGAAGCCGAGTTGTGCTCGGTCGGCCAAGCCTTGGTGCTTGGTCGACCGAGGGTTAGATTAGTTGTTTTATTTTATTTCTTTCTTCTTGTTCGATCTTGATGATGGCTTGAAGCTGTGCAACCTTGAGCAAGCATGAGAAACTTTTCAGCAGTGTTTTATTTCTTCCTTTGGATATTTTGTGAGTTTTAATTTAAGTTTGTTTCTTTTCCATGATTATTTGTTATGCAATTTATATCGAGAGATGGTTGCTATCGATGTTTGCCATATGATGAGAATCGGTGTAAACACTAGATCACCATAGGAAAGAATAGATCTTTTTAACCTAAAAATACGAGAGTTGCTAGGTTAGAATATCTAGATTGTTAGATTGAGAAATCTTGCACCTTGGTTTGAAAGCGTTAATCTTTAAGATCGAAAGATGAAAGATTGATAGGCGAACTTTTCTAAGAGATTTGGAGTTCATACCTTTGATAGGTGAATCACAATTTTAGTTAAATCATCATAAGATAATCTAGAGAGGAAATTAAGGGTTGCGGGATGGTGGATCATTGTTTGTTCTATGTTGATTTGCTTCAGTCATTATCATGTTCGTTAGTTTTATTGTTTTCCTAGTTATAGTTTTATTTACTTTTGTTCGCAACGATGTTTTCCTGGCTTTGGACTGACAATCCTCTGTCCAGTTTATCTTTCTGTTTTTGTTTTTGTTTAGAGTTAGAAGAATTAATAAACTAGATTAAACAACCTCGATTCCCTGAGATCGACTCCGGTATTAATCGCTATACTACGATCCCTACACTTGGGGAATACCGGATTTATAAATTTATTACTTGTTTATTTTTCATTGCATAAAATCCGTGAACAATATACTATTTATATATCTAATTATTTATTACATTAGTATCATATTAATAAACCTTTATGATAAGGATTGCGACTTAGATTGAGATAATAACAGCTAATTGGTGTTTAACCACATTTTGAATTATATTTTCATTTCCCTGAGGAGACGACCTTGTTCACTAGACTAGACTACAATTTGACCCGGTACACTGCCGGTAAGATTGGACACCAGTTTAAGATCAGATCAGCTTGTTAAAACAACAAGGATTATAGACTTCTTTATCTGGTAAAGGAGATGCCAGTTCAGCAGATTCTGCCAGTCTGGAAGAGAAAGCACATTCAACCATCAGGTTGTGCTTATCTGTTGATGTTATCACTGAAGTTTCTGAGCAAGACACAGCTGCCAAGTTGTGGGCAAAGTTTGAAAGCCTGTACATGACTAAGTCATTAACCAACATGTTGCTGTTGAAGCAGAGACTGTTTAGTCTGAGGATGCCTGAAGGAGGTCTGCTGAGGGAACATTTGGATCAGCTGAACACAATATTACTTGATCTCAGGAACATTGATGTTAAAATTAAAGATGAAGATGCAGCCCTAATCATGTTGGTGTCACTACCAAGTTCATATGAAAACTTTGTGCAGTCCTTCATAGTTGGAAAGATACAGTGGCTTTAGAGGATGTAAGGCAGCCTTACATGTGAGGGAGCTAAGACACAAGGCAGCAGGGATAGACAACCAGGCTGCTCGACTAGTAGTCAGCAGCAGTGGGAAAGGGCATGGACAGAAGAAGAAATCTAGTAAGGGTAGTTCCAAAGGTCTTAAGTCCACAGATGTCTGTAATTAATGTAAAGAGCAGGGGCATTGGAAGTCCAATTGTCCAAAGAAGAAAAGGAAGTAGAAGAGCAATTCTGGCACTGCAGCTGTGGTTGATGAGCAATCTTGATGAGGATCTGGTTCTAGTTGCTAGGGATTCAGCACACCATGCTAATGTTTGGATTCTAGATTCTGGAGCATCCTATCATATCTGTCCACACATGGAGTGGTTTTCTAATTATGAGCAGATA
Source organism: Gentiana straminea (assembly GCA_036785695.1). Taxonomy (NCBI): domain Eukaryota; kingdom Viridiplantae; phylum Streptophyta; class Magnoliopsida; order Gentianales; family Gentianaceae; genus Gentiana; species Gentiana straminea. The sequence goes on from JAVUPR010000348.1 coordinate 2,747,920, forward strand.
GATGGTGGTCCTATTTCTATGGCAAACAGTAAGGTCTGCAAGATAGTGGGAATTGGCTCAGTCAAGTTGAGGACAGAGGATGGTAGATTATGCACACTGAAAGATGTTAGACATGCTCCACAGATGACCGAGAATTTGGTATCTCTTAGTCTACTAGACATCAAGAGGTTTAATTTCAAGGGAGAATGTGGAGAGCTGAATGTCTATAAAGATTCAAGCTGTGGTCCTCAAATGTATCAAGAAGGGAACCTTGTATGTATTACAAGGCTCTACTGTATCTCGCTCTGCTGCTATGGCATCCTCAGCTGTTCATCAGTCACAGCAGACTCAGTTGTGGCATACGAGACTTGGTCACATGGGTGAAAGAGGAATGCAAGTCCTTTCTTCAGCAGGTTTTCTTGAGGGATATAAGGTCAAAACACTGGACTTTTGTGAGCACTGTGAATTTGGGAAGCTACATAGAAGCAAGTTCTCAGCAGGCAAGCACAGTACAAAGGCATCACTTGATTATATCCATTCTGATTGCTGGGGTCCATCAAAGGTGGAATCATTGGGTGGTCACAAATACTTTGTGTCATTCATAGATGACTATTCAAGAATGACTTGGGTGGTGATGATGAAACACAAAAGCGAGGCATTCAACGGCTTCAAACAGTGGAAGGCTCTGGTGGAAAATCAGACAAGCAAGAAAATCAAAAGGCTCAGAATAGATTATGGTTTGGAATTCGGTTGGTCAGAGTTTGATACATTATGTAAGGAATAGGGTATTGTCAGACATCATACAGTCAGGAATACACCCCAGCAGAATGGTGTAGCTGAAAGGATGAATCAAACTCTTCTGGAGAGGGCAAGATATATGCTCTCTAATGCTAGTTTATCAAGGAGATTTTGGGCAGAGGCTGTAACCACAGCATGCTACTTAATCAACAGGAGTCCTCACACAGGGATCAATCTCAATACACCATTTGAGATGTGGTTAGGCAAGCCTACTGACTACTCAGTTCGAAGGGTGTTTTGAAGCACAGTTTACTATCATGTGAATGAAGGGAAGCTGGAACCAAGGGCCAAGAAGGGAGTGTTTGTGGGGTATGGTGATGGAGTTAAGGGCTTGATGTGTGATTTTCAATAGATAATCACTAAATGCTACCGCAAGCGCATGGATTATCGAGTAGTACTTAGGATGTCGATCCCACAGGGACTTGTAGTCAATCACCAAACAATTCCCGATTTATATTAGCTAGACAAATCAAATTTTTGTAGGTTTTTATCTAAAAATCGTAAAATTAAAGAAAATAAAGAAAGTAGAACAACGAGACAAGAACTTCAAGATTTAGGTAAAGATTCAATTTAAAAGCATTTCTAGGATTTCGGAGTCACCACGGAATTACTATATGACTTACCAACAACATTCCCCCAAGATACGAATTTTAAACTTATAAAGGCAATTATCAAATTTTATCACAAAAATATTCTATCGAATTATTCTCGTGATCGTACCTAAATTCATACTACACCCGGTTTCCCACGAAAAAGAATGAATTTAGATCCATTAAAAAGCCATAATTTCATGCCATCAAAGTTTTTATTAGATTTTCATCACAATAAAACCCTAGATTTAATTCTTGTTTCCTAAAGTATCAATTAATTGGTAATTTTTCAGTCACTAATTAATCGAATAATTTCTCTACGTAGAATTGCGATTATTCACCCTCTCGAGCTATTATTTTCGACAACAATACAAGAATAACACACAAGAATCAATTTATAAGCATCAAATTCATAAAACAAGGGAAAGGTTGATGTTAAGGGTGAATTTATACGATTTATAACGCTATATTTTATGTTATTTTCCCTCATATTTGTATGAATTTGTATAAGAAACGAGCGTTTAATGGATTTATCGAGCAAATGGTATTTTAAATAAGTTATTCGCAACATAGATTAATTTATGTGTTTTAATTATGTTTTTATGATTATTTGAGCGATATTACATTTTGCGATATTTTTATGTGTCATAGAAGCACAAATTCGAGCTCAAGAGGTGATTCAAAGATGATCAAGTCGGATTTGATTAAAGAGGAAGAGATAATGATGATTTACATTGAATGAAAAGGAGATAAAGATAAAGAAATCGAAATCCGGTCATATTGGGTGGCGTCCTGAGTCCCGTCCGGTGGACGGGCGTCGATGGAACCGAACGAGCGTCCGGAGATGGGAAGTTGATTCGGGATGTTTGGACGCCGAAGTGGACGCCGTCCGGACGAGCGTTTGGTCATGACTCGGCCCGATTTGAAGTTCATATGAAGAATGGACGGGCGTTCAAGGATCCAGACGGGCGTCCGGTAGCCGACTTACCGAAACCGACTTTAAAATCTATATATAGTCGGTCGTTTTCTCCACACAAGAGGATCATACACTCATTATTAAAAACCCTAAAACCTAGGGGCGGCTTTAGGCTGCGTTTTTCATCTTTTTATTCCGCTTTTATGCTCTTAGTTTAGATTAAAAACTAGTTACTTTTTATGCACTCGTTTCGCAAATTTGAGTTGCCGAGGATGTTCGTAGGCTAAAAGCTTCATCAAACGAGTATTGTGAAGCCGTCCGACAATTGTTGATTTCGTTTTCTTCGATTATACTGTGAGTTTTTAATAAAGGTTGTTTCTTATTCATGCTTATTCATGTTTAAATTGCTCTTTTATCGGAAGATGTGCATGTGTTGATTGTTTATTGTTGATGGAAGTCTTAGTAAACCCTAGATCACCATGAATAAGAATAGTAATTCGAATCTATCATAACGGAAGTTAATAGGTTTGACTACTAGATTATAAACACAAAGTTCGCACCTTTGGTTAGAAAACGCGTTAATCTTACATCGGAAGATAATAGATTAATAGATGAACTTTCTAAGGAATTAGGGTTCATGTTTAGGTGAGGTGAATCACAACCTAGATAAAAACTGCAATATAATCGAGATAGGAAATCAATGCTTGTTGGATAGGTGGATCAATCCTCGTTTGCTCGTTATAAATTTGATTTAAATCCTTAAAAGCTTGAATTTGTCTAGTTAGTTTACTTTTATCTGCATCTTAGATTAGTTAGTTTAAATCGGTTCGCAGCCCGTATCCTTCCTGGCTTTAGATCATCTCTTCTGTCCAGTTTTACGTTTTAGTTAAGTTTAATTTTCAATATTCGTTTAGTTTTATCCGCTATTTAGCCTAGTAATCGTGACATAGGTTAGTTAGATAAAAACTAGAAATCACAATCGTTTAGTTCCCCGTAAGATCGACCCGGCATTAACCGCTATTACTACGATCCTTATACTTGAGGTTAACCGGATTATTACTTGTTTATTTTGTGTTGATAAAATCCGTGACAAGTTTTTGGCGCCGTTGCCGGGGATCCGGACGGTTGTCTAGTTTTTATTTTTCTGTTTGTTATTTCATTTTTAGAGTCCTGTTTTTAATTCATAAACGTTTCGGTAATTAGTTAATTAGGGTTTAGATAGGGTTAAGGATCTTTTTCTAAGGTTCTCTTGTGATTAGTTCTCCCCTCTATCTTCTCCCTCTGTTTCTTTTCCCTTTTCTGTTGTTCCCTTATCTTTTCTGTTATTTTCTGCAAATTTTCTACTTCTGTTCTAAATTTTTCCGCTACCAAACGGGCGTCTGGGATATTGGACGCCCGTCCGCTGGAAAATTATCAACTCTGTTCTGTTTTATTCACTTAGACGAGCGTCCATAATATTTGGACGCCCGTTCAAGTATTCTAATTTTCAGACGAGCGTTTGGACCACTAAACGCCCGTCCAGTCCAAATTTCACCCGGACGCCCTTCCAAATTATTGGACGTCCGTCTGGTCCTGCTTTATTCAATAAATTTTGTTTCCCTTTCTTCTTTCCTTTTCTTTCCTTTAGGTTTTTAATTTCTAGTCTAGGCTTTTAATTTTTTTTTCTTTAGTTAATAGGTTCAACATCTTGAGTAGGGTGTCGGTTTATGCAAACTCGAAGTCAGAAAGGACCATTGTTCTTTTCACCTGACCCCGAGCGGACCATAGTCCGACCCAATAGGCGAAGACTTCGTTTTGCCGATCCTCCGGCGAAGGAAGTTTAACCTATCAAGAAATTGAACAAAACTTAATAAAGGAAATCGAAGATCTCGTAATAATGGCCGCCGAGGATAGACGGACGCCGCGGACTACGCCATGCCCGGTGCAAGAATCGTCAACCCGGCAATCGTTTTACCGACCATTACCGCACAAACTTTCGAACTTAAGCCGGGACTTATCCGGATGATGCAAAGCATGCATCAATTTTTCATGGCTATCGATCGGAGAATCCCCATACTCATTTACACACATTCTTGGAGATATGCGGCACCACACGCATCCAAGGGGTAAATGATGATGCTATCAAACTAAAACTTTTCCCTTTTTCTTTAAAGGGAGAAGCTAAAGAGTGGTACACCTCTCTCCCTTCGAATCCATCAATACTTGGGTGAACTCGAGAGGGAGTTCCTGAGTCAATATTTCCCACCTTCCAAAACTGCCCAATGTTTGAATGAAATCTTCACCTTCTATCAGAAAGAGAATGAATCATTTTTCGAGTGTTGGAAAAGATTCAAATCTCTCCTTAGAAAGTGTCCCCACCATGGCTTGCCGCCGCAAAGGCAAGTCAATACTTTCTTTAGCGGATTGACCGAGCTCACCAAAGGCATGGTCAATAGTTCTTCCGGTGGGGCATTTCGAAGAAAACACCGAAGAGGGATGGGCACCTTGTTTGAGGACATTGCAAAGTACAATTACGCCCCTCTTATCAAGCAATTCAAGCACCTCCTCCTCCTAAGGTTGAGGAAGTTAACATGCAAAGTTTGATCGCCATGCTACGAAGCGAGATGGCAACTTCCCAGGTTCCAAATCCGATAAATCAAACTCCTTCTTTCCCACGAACCCTCGGGTTCTATACCGTGAAAATTTCGTCGGGACCGGCCACATGAATGGCCGTGTCAATTTAATCCCTCCGCACCTTATCAAGTGAATGTTGCCCATGATTATGGGCAATACAATCAAGTCACATGTCGAATTGTGACGAGTTGGGGCACACTTCTAAATTTCGTCCTATGAATGGACGAATGCGGAAGTGAATGCATTCTATGGCCGTAACAATCCAAGATTCAATCGCTTTCCGGCGAACAATTTCCAAACCCAAGGGGTTAATCCATCTTCAAATTTCAATCCTAATTCGAATTCTAATTCGAATCGAACTTCAATAGAAACCCCGGGTTTAGTCGAACCAAAACTCGAATTTTTCCAATCCGACTCAAAAATTCAATCGAATTGGCCTTCCAATTCAAATTCTCAATTTCAAAGTCGGCTCACCACCCCTATTCTTCAAATTTCCAAAACTCTCAAGGCCCCTCCCAATCTACCAATCTTGAAGCTAAATTGGAGGAGCAAAGCGAGTCAATGAAAAATCTAGAGAGACAAATTGGGGGTATTGGCCGAACAATTAGCTTCTAGACCCCCAAGGCAGTTGCCCAGTTTCACCGAGAAGAATCCAAAGGGAGGTCAAGTTGCTCAAGCTGACTTAAACAAAGGCCCATGCACTGACCTCGTGCCAACAATGCAATACGGTAAAGAGGAGGCCGTGCGATGAATTTAAGAAGTGGCACTCACCGAGTGGTCCCCCCGGCTTCCGGGGAAACCACTAGCCCCTCCCCGCCATCGATAAGGCAGAGGGAAGCCGAGCACCTACACTCCCCTCAATCGCAAGAGAAAACTCGGTGTGGCCGATCCCCGAGAGGTGAGAAAGTTGGAGACCCTCAAGTGGCCGATCCCCGAGGACCGAAAAAGTAAGCGAAAGTCGGGATGCCGATCCCCCGACTATAAAGAAATACGAAAAAGCCGTTCGATGGAAAGATCGGAAGATAAAGTCGTAAGTGCATCCTCAAAGAAAGCCTTTTCGGAGAGTGACCTTAAGAAGCTTCCATTTCCACCAAGAAAGAGCAACATTCCCTTGATTGAGGACAAAAAGTACGAGAAGGTTCGAACCTTTTGAAGAATACTCAGTAAATCTTCCTTTATCGATGTCTTGGTTGAAATGCCTAAGTATACAAAATTTATCAAGGATGTTGTGTCTTCGAAAAAGAAGTTAGCAGCATGGAAAGGCAAATTGGTGAGGATTGCTCCATGATTAATTATGAAGACTTACCAATTAAAAGAGGTGACCCCGGCAAATTCGTACTTACGTATTAATGGGAGGTCTAGTCTTCCCTAACTCTTTGTGTGATCTAGGTGCCTCTATAAGCCTTATGCCAATGTCTGTATGCAAACAGCTCGGTTTACAAAGCCTTCTAGAACCTACTACTATGAGTTTACAATTCGCTGATAGATCTTCTAAGAAAGCTTCAGGGATCCTAAAAGACATTTTGGTTCAAATTGATAGATTTACCTTCCCAGTCGATTGGTATGTTTTAGATATGGAGAAAGATGAAAATGTTCCCCTGGTTCTTGGAAGACCTTTCTTATCTACAGCTAGAGCCCTCATCGATTGCGATGGTGGGCAAGTGACTATCCGAGTTGGTGATCAAGAGGTGAGTTACAATGTCTTAAAGTCCATTCAAGTGCCCTCTGGCCCTCCAGCCGGATTTTCCATTGATTATATGACGGATGATTTCACCGATTATATGGATAAGCAAGTCATGGTCGTAGAAGCGGAATATGAGCGATTGGTTGATAATCTAAATACTCATGGTGCGGTTAATCTAGATCGGTTAGCGGTGAATTCGAGGACGAGCTAAGAGAAGAAGCTTTGGCAAAGTAGGGCCACTAAGTAAGCTCAACGACGTTGAGTTGAGGAGTGGAGATCTTAAATCAAGTCTAGAGGAACCCCCGTAGACTTGGTTCGAAGCCGTTGCCTAAACATCTCAAGTATGTGTTTTTAAGAGAAGGTGACAAGCTTCCTTTGATCATCTCTCGCCAAGCTATCTCGTATAGAAGAGCTTAAATTGTTAAACGTCTTGCGCAAAAATGAAAAAGCCTTTGGATGGCGGTGGGAGATATCCGAGGGATATCTCCCGACATCCGTATGCACAAGATCAAGACCGAGGAGGGTGCAAAACAAGTTAGACAGCCTCAGAGAAGGCTTAACCCTCATATGCAAGAAGTAGTCAAGAAGGAAATTATAAAGCTTCTAGATATGGGTATCATTTACGCCATTGCAGACTGTGAGTGGGTATCCCCAACTCAGGTAGTTCCCAAAAAAGGTGGAATTACGATTGAGAAGAATGAGAAAGGAGAAGAGATAGCATTGAGGCTCGTTACTGGATACAGAGTATGTATCGATTATCGAAAGCTCAATGAGGTCACACCGAAAGATCATTTCCCCTTCCATTCATTGACCGGATGCTTGAGCGTCCGGCGGGGCACGCATTCTCTCGCTTCTGGATGGATATTCGGGATACTTCCGTATACCCATCGATCCCGTTGACCAAGAGAAGACCACTTTCACTTGCCCTTACGGGACATTCGCCTACGGGCGGATGCCGTTTGGTCTCTCGTAATGCCCCGGCCACCTTTCAAAGGTGTATGATGGCAATCTTTGACGGGCTAGTTGAAAAGTGCATGGAGATTTTTATGGACGATTTTTCGGTTTTCGGTCAATCCTTTGATGACTGCCTCGATAATCTTGATCAGGTGTTGTCCAGATGTGTGGAAAAGGACTTAGTGCTTAATTGGGAAAAATGCCATTTCATGGTAGATGAAGGCATAGTCCTTGGCCACAAAGTGTCCGCCAAAGGTATAGAAGTAGATAGGGCCAAGGTAGAAGCTATTGAGAAGATGAGTTATCCTAAGAATGTGCGCGAAGTCAGAGGTTTCCTCGGACATGTCGGTTTCTACAGGAGATTCATCCAAGATTTTTCCAAGGTAGCCAAGCCCCTATCTACTCTGCTCAAGGAAGACGTTGAGTTCAATTTCGATGAAAACTGCAAACAAGCGTTTGAGGAGCTCAAGAATCGGTTAATATCCGCTCCAATTCTTATTTCACCTGACTGGAACTTACCCTTTGAGCTTATGTGCGATGCATCCAACTATGCCGTTGGTGCGCCTTAGGGCAAAAGCTTAATGGAAAGTTCCACCTATCTATTATGCCGATCACACACTGAATCCTTCTCAAGTTAACTACACAACAACTGAAAAGGAATTATTAGCCGTAGTCTTTGCTATGGATAAGTTTCGTAGTTACTTGCTGGGCGCTCAAGTGATTGTGTGGACTGACCACGCTGCTTTGCGGTATCTCATGACCAAAAAGGAAGCTAAACCGCGCTTACTGCGTTGGATACTGACCCTCCAAGAGTTTGACGTTCAAATCAAAGATAAGAAGGGCAGTGAGAACGTAGTGGCGGATCATGTTTCTAGGATGTTAAGTGAGGAAAAGAGTGATCCTGATGACATAGATCTTTACTTTCCTCTAGAGAACATCATGTTGATCGATGGCCGCTCTCCGATGTTCCTTGGTACTCCGCCATTGTCAACTACCTTCATGCCAAATACCTTGATCCCGAAATGTCTTATCAAGAGAAGAAGAAGTTCTTCTCTCGATTTGAAATATTTCGTTTGGGATGAACCTTACCTCTTCAAGATCCGCAAGGATGGTTTGCCGAGGAGGTGTGTTCCCGAGTCCGAGCAACGCGATGTAATCGAGCAATGCCATAGTGGACCCTGGTGGTCACTTTGGTCCTTGGAAAACGGTTGCTAAGATCTTCCGGTCCGGATTCTATTGGCCGACGATCTTTAAAGATACGAAGCCTTCGTAAAGCTTGTGATAGATGCCAAAGGACCGGTGCTCTGACAAGGCGGTTTGACATGCCTTTGAAACCCATCCTCGAATGCGAAGTCTTTGATGTATGGGGTATCGATTTTATGGGACCATTCCCATCATCTTGCGGTAACAAATACATCTTAGTCTCGCGTGGACTATGTGTCAAAATGGGTAGAGGCTCAAGCCACTCCTCACAATGATCATAAAACGGTCATGAAATTTCTAAAGAAGAATATCTTCGTGAGGTTTGGATGTCCACGTGCCTTGATCAGTGATGAAGGAACGCATTTCTGCAACCGACCTCTAGAGAAAGTTCTTGAAAAGTATGGTGTTCGTCATAAAACTGGCACACCATATCATCCGATGACTAGTGGTCGTGTTGAGAGAAGCAACCAAAGTATCAAGAAAATCCCGGAAAAAACGGTAAACAACATAGAAAGGATCGGAGTTTGAAATTGGATGATGTACTTTGGGCTTATAGAACCGCCTATAAAACCCCATGGGGACATCTCCATATCAAATGGTCTACGGGAAACCATGTCATCCGCCCGTCGAGTTAGAGCATAGAGCTTATTGGGCTACAAAGTTTCGAACTTCGATTCCCAATCTTGTGGACAACATCGGCTACAAAGCAGCTATACGAGCTAGACGATTCGACTCCGGTGCCTATGAAAGTGCCGGATTAGTAAAGATAAGATGAAGCTACTCCACGATGCTAAGATTAAGAAGAGAGAATTTCTAGTCGGCGAACAAGTTCTTCTATACAATTCTAGGTTACATCTCGTTTCCCCGGAAAGTTAAGGACACGTTGGTCCGGCCCTTTCGAGATTCTCCAAATCATCCCTGGAGGCGTTCTAGAACTTCGTGGTTATAGTGGTGACCCGTTTCGAGTAAATGGCCGAGGTGCAAGCACTATATTGGTGAACCTAAAGAGAGACCTTCGAATGTCCGTTGCCTCGACATCTTAGGGTGTGGTGCTACGGAAGTCGAAGAATTCGACGAGTCTTCACTCAACCCGTTTTCGAGGATGGTCAGAAGTGGTCCTTCCGAAGAAGTTCTAGCCGGTAGTTGGGATATGGAAGAATTGGAGAGGGAGCGTCGCTGAAGCATTATCGAGGACTCGAGAATGAAGAGGTCACCCATGGGGAAGTTCAAGCGTATGTGGAAAGCTATTAAAGATTTCACCCCATGTGTGAGATGTCGTTTCGCAGCCCACACTACCGATCGAGCTTACACGAGGTAGTGGTCGGCGTAAAAGTCAAATGGCCCGACCCAGCCGAGTTTTCAACGGTGTCGAGCTAACGACATTAACCAAAAGCGCTACTGTGAGGCATCCTAGATACCCCTTATTATATTAGTTAAGTTCTATTCACGCTGTTAGTGTTTTATTTACTAAGTTTTAGTTTAATTAAGTTTTAGCTGACTAAGTTTTTCTATTTATATCCGTCGTTAGTGCTCTTTTTAGATATGGATTACGGAGTTCTTCCCGAGGAGTTCCCCATCATTAGTCGGATCCCACCGATTAGAGGCCGATGGACCAGAGGCACTATAATCTTGCACGTAGATTTTGAGCTTAGTACTCGTACGAAGACCATCACCTATGTTCTCATTGTACCCCGCTGTTCGGGAGGTAGTGACTTCACCACCGAGGAGCTACGGGAAGCTATAGGACGTCCATATACGATCCTAAATGACCCTATGCCGACAGATCTAGCGCCGGTACTACAGATTCACATTTTAGAGGTTTAGAGGTAGCCTGGAGATGACCTGGGGTGTACAAGACGACTATGATTTCCTCCCGCTATTGATATGCTTCGTCGTCTCATCCGTTTGGTGGATTGGGACGAGATTTATGCGGACTAGCGTTAGTTAGATTTGTTTCGTCGAGCAAACGACGTAAAACAAAAGCGCTTTGTGGGAGGCAACCCACTTCGTTTTCTATTTGTTTTTCTTTATTTTCTAGTCACTTTATGTACTTTGGTTGATTTGAAGTTGTATTTTTGAAGTTTTATTTAAGTTTAATAAGAAAGTGCACTTTTTGAATTTGAGTTGTATGGAAATTTTATAATTTGTGCACTTTTTTCTCGTTGGACGCCCGTCCGAACTCGGACGCCCGTCCGCCTTGACCAATTTTAGGACGAGCGTCCACTAAGCCCGGACGCCCGTCCGCTTTATTCCCTCCAATCCCGTATGTGATTTAAACTCTTGGACGAGCGTCTAATAAACCGGACGCCCGTCCGCCCATCCGAATTCCCGGTGGACGCCCGTCCGCTGAGTTGGACGAGCGTCCAACCTCTGTCTATATATACCCCCTCCGACAGTGAACCTTCACTTTTCTGAATTTTCAAACGCAAAAACCGTTTCCTCTCCCTCTTTTTGGCCTAAAATCTTCATTTCTAAACCATTTTGAGCGATTCTAAGTGCTATAGACCGCTATTGATACCCTCTCTTCGATTTTCATAACCAAAACTCCCAACACGCTATATTTTTGGAGAATCGGCACCACTTTGTAGTCCGATTTTTAAGAGGAAAAATCCGATTTTTGGAGGCCATTTGGTGTTGTTTGGACTAATCTTCACATCAATCAAGCATCTACTCATCCTACCCGGTAAGTTAGTAACGACTTTTCTAGATTTTATTCACGTTTTTGCGAGTTCGATCTTTGGGTCGGCTCGTTACCTTGAATGTCATCTTAATTCGTTTTTTTTTTTTTCTCGGTTTTGTGTTTCTTTTCGCTCGGTATGGTGATGTGGTGTTATGATGGATGGTGAATGGGTTGGTTGGTGATGATTGTGGTTGTGGTTTGGTTGTTTTGAAATCCCGCTTTGGATGTTAAACGGGTATCTCTTGTTGTGAATTGGGATTGTTTTCGTGTAGTGTAGGTTTCGAATATGGTTCATAAGAAGGGAGTGGTTAAGAGGCATGGTAAGGAAGTGGCTAGGGAGGCCGGAAAGAAACGCAAGGAGTTTGATCCTACTTTAATTGATCCTAACCGGGGAGTGAGTATACGAGAACAACCTCGTAGAGCCACCCAAACTAGGGCTACTTTGAGAGATGAGCCGACCTCTCGACTCGAGACCGATGACGATGTGCCTTTGGTACGGATGCCTAGAGTTCGAGAGGTGGAGGTTCGTCTAGGGCCGAGGAAACCGTCGATGCTACCCGGGAAGAGGAACCGGTTGTACCTAGGGCTGCCCCTCCTAGAAAGAAATCCAAAACCGTACCTCCTATGCCATTACCTCGTCGGTTCGTGAACCCAGAGCTCACGATGTGTATAAACAACATTATTTCTCGAGGACGATGTTGATTGAGCGGGCCATTTTGGAGGCCAAAGTCGATCCGGGGTTCGTTAAGTTGCTCAAAGATCGGAAATGGGAAACCTTGATGACAATCCCGACTACCCCGGTAAATAGCTCCCTAGTTCGGGAATTTTATGCTAACTGTTCGGAAACCGATTTGGGGAAGAAGGTAGTTGTGGTTCGAGGGGTAGAAGTCCCTTTTACACCGGAACCGATCAATCGAAATACAACTTAGCGGCTTTCGAGGGTAGGGATTATAAGGAAGAGATTGTACATAGACGAGTTTGGGGCGGGGATCCTTTGGAGGAGTTGCGCCTTAGAGTGTGTCCGGATGTGGCATGGACATTAAGGCCGGGAGGCGACCGGAAGGAGTTGGTTACCACGACCTGGACGGAGGATTGGAAGGTCCAGTGTCGGTTTATTCAGAATCGGTTGTTGCCTAAGAACAACTTGACGCACTTTCACATTGGTGACCTAGGCATGTTATACGCATTGACATTTGGCCTGAACGTAGATGTGGGACAGGCGTTATATGATGAGGTGGCTATTAATCAGAAGATCTATACCCGATGCTTGATTATCCCTCACCTGATCCACAGTCTCTGTATCGATGCCGGTGTGCCTGAGTATGGAGCCGATCACAAGCCGAAGAATCCAAGGCCGATCCAGCGAGAAAAAGGCAAGCCTTCGGGACAGACTGAGACGGAGATACCTCAGGAGCCTGGTTCTTCGGCACCGCCTCGTGCATCCTCCCTTCCTACTTTATCTCCCGCAGTTAGGATGCGGTTGAGCATGGCCAACAGTTTCCGGGAATGGCTGAGTGATATCCGGGACTCACAGAACAATATTTTATCGATTCTTCAGTGTATCTGTGAGGGCCGGCAGCCGAGGGACGAAAGGACGTTCAATCCGAGCTCCGTTGATTTTCTTTTTGCCGATGAGATCGAGCAGGTCATCGCAGATGTTCTACACGACCCTGAGACATCTTCGGATGAGGAGCAGCCTGACTCGGCAGCTAGGGATACGGCACCACCTTCTGGACCCTCCTCCGATCCTCCCGGCCGATGATTCGGGACACCGAGCCAGCCTTGATTTTATTTTTCTGATTCTAGTTTTTCTTTTTCTTTGCTCCGATGGATGTATGTTATTGATACTTTTTCTTATATGATTCGTTGTAATTACTACTGTTACTTTTCCCGATGGATCATGTAAGCCATAAGGCACCAGTAATTTCACTTCTACTGTGTTTACACTTTCTGGATGTATTGAATGTTTTCACTTTTGCGTTATATTCATTTTTGATATCTCGTTTCATTTTGGTATAACTCCCCGTTTTCCCCGAGATGGTTCCATGCTTGTCAAGACGTGCAGGTATATTTTTAGCGGTTTCGACGAGCTACATTGTCTGGTTACGCATTCTAAAGTGTCCTTATGTAGGCTCCGGCCTGACTGACGATTCGCGTTTCGGTTTCAATCAGCTAAGTCTTTTCCTTTTTCCTTCCGATCTGCACAACATGAGGACATGTTGAGTTTTTAAGTGTGGGGGAGGGGAATGTTTCGATATGTATCTACACAGTTGCTTAATTCGTAATGTTTCTTTGCAAATGAGCTAAAATTTTTGAAAATTCTCCGACATTTTAGTTTTTGTTTTGTCCCGAGTAGGCAATTCACTTCAATGTTCGTTTTTTTTAGTCATCACAGCTATATATCATATGGTTAGTAAGTGAGATGTTTCACCCGACACTATTTTTCACAAGCCATAGTGAATGATGAGCTATTTTATAAAGCTATACCCCTTTTGGATTAGTAATTTTTGGTTTTCTTATAAGTCATGTGCTTAGTGCTACGTATATATCGTGAGATTTATGATAGTTTGTATTTAGATCCGGAGTATGTTGTACTGTGAATATCTAAGGTTTGAATGTGATAAGTAAAGCGTAACTAAAGTTGTTGAAAAAGTGGTTATTCAAATGAAAAAGTTGAGTAAAAAAATATGAATTAATTGTGTGTGTCGGAAGCTGGTCGATGATTTGAGTGTGATAGGGTATACCACGTATGTCCTATACCACTATGATGACTAAAAGCTCACGACAGTCAGAAGAAGCTGCCTTATGATTTGAGTAAGGTAGGGTATATCTCGAATATCCTATTCTGCTATGACAGGGCAAGAGCTCATTCTGATGTGCGTTTTGAAGTGAAATAATTAAATCAACTAAAGAATTGGTATGAAATTGATATAAGACTAAGTTATCGTCTATCTTATCCCCAGTAGAAACTGTCAGATATGCTGTAGGGATTGTCCTCTGAGTATTTCAGAATGGCCCTAGATATATTCGGTCATTCTTTTCGGGATATATCACGTTTGTAGGGTGCATCTTATGAGTGTCATTGATTACTAGTCTACAAGGGGGTATTAGCTAGTTTTGCTTTGAGTTTTTCAAGTTTGGATTTAGTGGAAGTTTTCTATGGTTTTGCACACACGCACTGGTGAACTTCTGATTTATTGGATATATGTTATATATGTTGAGATGTCTGTTTTTTTTTTCCGAGCCTAGTTTTTGTTTTGTTTTGCTCGGGACGAGCAAAAGCTAAGTGTGGGGGAGTTGTTAAGGGTGAATTTATACGATTTATAACGCTATATTTTATGTTATTTTCCCTCATATTTGTATGAATTTGTATAAGAAACGAGCGTTTAATGGATTTATCGAGCAAATGGTATTTTAAATAAGTTATTCGCAACATAGATTAATTTATGTGTTTTAATTATGTTTTTATGATTATTTGAGCGATATTACATTTTGCGATATTTTTATGTGTCATAGAAGCACAAATTCGAGCTCAAGAGGTGATTCAAAGATGATCAAGTCGGATTTGATTAAAGAGGAAGAGATAATGATGATTTACATTGAATGAAAAGGAGATAAAGATAAAGAAATCGAAATCCAGTCATATTGGACCGTCCAGTGGACGGGCGTCTGATGGAACTGAACGAGCGTCCGGAGATGGGAAGTTGATTCAGGATGTTTGGACGCTGAAGTGGACGCCGTCTGGACGAGCGTTTGGTCATGACTCGGCCCGATTTGAAGTTCATATGAAGAATGGACGGGCGTTCAAGGATCCAGACGGGCGTCCGGTAGCCGACTTACTGAAACCGACTTTAAAATCTATATATAGTCGGCTGTTTTCTCCACACAAGAGGATCATACACTCATTATTAAAAACCCTAAAACCTAGGGGCGGCTTTAGGCTGCGTTTTTCATCTTTTTATTCCAGTTTTTATGCTCTTAGTTTAGATTAAAAACTAGTTACTTTTTATGCACTGTTTCTGCAAATTTGAGTTGCTGAGGATGTTCAGAGGCTAAAAGCTTCATCAAACGAGTATTGTGAAGCCGTCCGACAATTGTTGATTTCGTTTTCTTCGATTATACTGTGAGTTTTTAATAAAGGTTGTTTCTTATTCATGCTTATTCATGTTTAAATTGCTCTTTTATCGGAAGATGTGCATGTGTTGATTGTTTATTGTTGATGGAAGTCTTAGTAAACCCTAGATCACCATGAATAAGAATAGTAATTCGAATCTATCATAACGGAAGTTAATAGGTTTGACTATTTAGATTATAAACACAAAGTTCGCACCTTTGGTTAGAAAACGCGTTAATCTTACATCGGAAGATAATAGATTAATAGATGAACTTTCTAAGGAATTAGGGTTCATGTTTAGGTGAGGTGAATCACAACCTAGATAAAACGCAATATAATCGAGATAGGAAATCAATGCTTGTTGGATAGGTGGATCAATCCTCGTTTGCTCGTTATAAATTTGATTTAAATCCTTAAAAGCTTGAATTTGTCTAGTTAGTTTACTTTTATCTCGCATCTTAGATTAGTTAGTTTAAATCGGTTCGCAGCCCGTATCCTTCCCGGCTTTAGATCATCTCTTGTCAGTTTTACGTTTTAGTTAAGTTTAATTTTCAATATTCGTTTAGTTTTATCCGCTATTTAGCCTAGTAATCGTGACATAGGTTAGTTAGATAAAAACTAGAAATCACAATCGTTTAGTTCCCCGTAAGATCGACCCGGCATTAACCGCTATTACTACGATCCTTATACTTGAGGTTAACCGGATTATTACTTGTTTATTTTGTGTTGATAAAATCCGTGACAGTTGAGTTTTTGCATCATATATTCATATCCAGGTTTCTCCTAATTCTAGAAACTGATATGTACTCTCGTTCCATATCAAGATTCCAAGATTCAACCATATAATTCATACTTTGACAAGAAAAATAAATAAATAGAGTAAAGGAGAAAAGAGATTTAAAGAAACCTTCATAGTATTGCATAAATAATCCAACCTCAAAAAAGCTTCGTTCTTGAATTTTTGGAACCTAAAATCCTTGTTCTTGGGATTGGAGATGATGATAGAAGAAAACAGGAGTAGAGTCAACTCAAAATTCTGATGGGAGGCGTGAAATCTCAATTACACGCTTATTTTTGGGATTAAAAATAGGATAGTTATATCATAAATATAAGTTTCCATAATTAGTTTAATCAAGAAAATCTCTAAAATCAAATATCTATCAATCTTGGAATTTTCTAGTGTGTGGACTCCTCCTATTCAATGACAAACATGACATTATGAAAGAAAACACGTTGGTGAAATTTTCCACCAATCAGAACATTTCGTTGGTCAGATTCAGGTTTTCTAATAAGCGTCACACCCCGGGTGTGACAGAGGCTGGTTTTTGAATTCTTCCACTTTAGCTCCATTTTTGGGCCTTTTTCTTCTAATATCGCATCATCCTGCAATAATTCAAACATCCACAGTAATCTAGCCTAAAAACGATAAAAAGCATCGCAAAATAGAAACACACGACACTGAATTGAGTCCAAAACATCTAGAATTATTCGATTTTTAGAAACTTATCAGGGTTATAGAATTTGGTCATCAGCAGAGTCCAGGGTTATACTCAGTAGAGATGTGGTCTTTGACAAAAATTCTATGATTAACTCATCAGTGGGGA
The DNA here is from genome assembly GCA_036785695.1 of Gentiana straminea. NCBI lineage: Eukaryota > Viridiplantae > Streptophyta > Magnoliopsida > Gentianales > Gentianaceae > Gentiana > Gentiana straminea. Next base: position 2,765,055 of record JAVUPR010000348.1, read on the forward strand.
GGTCTGCTGAATCTGAAACCAATACTGAATCTGAGAGGGCGGAGAAACATGTGGAGCTTCTGGTGGAGTCACCTGATATGCAACAATCAGCTGATCCAAGTCAGCACTCATCTGATCTGGTTTCTGAACCAGAATCTGATCCAAGCCAGTCTGCTGAACAAGGACCATCAGAGCATCAAACAGGGGACATTGGTTAGCAAAGTATAGTTGTCAGCAGAGCTAGATGATCAAATGTTGGGGTACCTCCCAAGAGGTATGGTTTTGATGATATAGTTGGATATGCACTTCAAGTTGCAGAAGAAGTGGGTGGTTTTGAACCTTCTACTTACAGGGAAGCAGTGACATGTTCTAAAGCATCTCAATGGATTGCTGCCATGGGAGATGAAATGGAGTCATTATTGAAGAATCAGACTTGGGATCTAGTTAAACATCCAGCTGATAGGAGAGTGGTTACTTCCAAGTGGATATTCAAAAAGAAGGAGGGAATGATTAAGGCAGAAAGGGTCAGGTATAAGTCACGTTTGGTTGCAAGAGGGTTCAGTCAGAAAGAAGGGGTAGACTTTGATGAGATATTCTCACTAGTGGTCAGACAAACTTCAATTAGAGGGTTACTAGCAATGGTGGCACAGCAGGATCTTGAACTTAAGCAATTAGATGTGAAGACAGCCTTTCTACATGGTGAGGTAGATAAGGAGATATACATGACTCAACCAGAGGGATTTCAAGTTCCTGGCAAGGAGGATTTTGTGTGCAAGTTGAAAATGTCCTTATATGGATTAAAGCAAGCTCCTAGGCAGTGGTATAAAAGGTTTGATAATTACATGATCTAGTTGGGTTATAACAGAAGTCCATATGACGGTTGTGTGTATCACAGGAAGCTGAGAGATGGATCACATATCTATCTTGTCTTGTATATTGATGACATGTCGACAGCTGTTGAAAAGAAGTTTGATATTCAAAATCTGAAGAACCTTCTCAGTGTTGAGTTTGAAATGAAAGATTTGAGTGCAGCCAAAAAGATTTGGGGATGGACATCTGGAGAGATAGGAGACAAAAGAAGTTCTTGTCTCAGCAGGGTTATATATAGAAGATAATGGCCAGATTTGGCACGTCTGCTGCAAAATCAATAGATACTCCTATGGCATCAAATATTAATTTGTCTGTTTATGCTTCACAATCAGCAGAGGAGAAGTAATATATGTCAAAAGTTCCTTATGCTAGTGCAGTTGGTAGTCTGATGTATGTCATGGTGTGCACTAGGCCTGATTTGGCTCAGGCAGTTGGTAGTCTGATGCATAATTAATTAATAAGGAGTGTAATTGAATAAATATTACATCTTTTATATATTTATTATATATATGCGTGGTTGAATGTTCTTGGTTGACGAGATTGATTGTGGTTGGTACTTGTTTACCGTTACATCTATTGTAAACCCGGTTTTGTGGTATAGGAAATTATGTAATTTATTGGTTGTAATTTAATTTCCTAGAAAATAGTTCTTTTTTTTCCGGCTCTGTTGCTTTTAATATTTTTCGAAGATCATCATCACAACCTGATGCGGAATCATGGTGGTAGAGATGCAAGATATGAAAATCAAAGACCCGAGTTCGACCCTCCCCCGCCGCATTTTAAAGCAATTTTTCCAGAAAAATTGAATTTTGAAGGCTTTCTGAAAAAATATGCAAAATTTCGCAGCAGCCGGGATTCAAACCCGGGCTGCCAGGATAGAGAATGTCAGATTATTAAAAGTCATTTAAAGTCGAATCTTGGATTCGAGCAATGTATAGCAGTATAGTACATCCTCAAGTATTTTAGGAGAACGAGGAATAATATGCGTGTATATTCGGGTACAAACCTGAGTATTGTTGACTACACTGATTCTGAATTTCAGTCAGATTAAGGATGATCATGAATCGATCTCAGGCTCAGTGTTTACTCAGAGTGATGGAGCTGTAGTCTGGAGCAATCCAACACTGCCAACTTCGTTAGTCGAATACATAGTAGCTTTCGGAGCAGCTAAAGAGGCAGTGTGGCTTGAGAAGTTCTTTGTTGGATCGGGAAGTGATTCCAGGTCTCGACGAGCCGATACCATTTTACTGTGAAAACAGTTTAGAGGTAGCTCATGCAAATGATCTTCGCAGTCACAAGAGGTCAAAAGCATATTGAGAGAAAGTACCACCTGATCAGACAGGCCGTGCAGAGAGGCGACGTTTCGGTCCTAAAAGATCGCCTCGAGCCGACAACTTAGCTGATCAGTTTACCAAGTCATGTGGCATCTAGTGTCACTGATAAGCACTTGGCAGGTATGAAATTGGGAGATATGTCTCATATGCTTTAGAGCAAGTGGCAGAATGTTGTGGATAGATAGAATAAGGGTGTGGGTGCTCTAAAAACAATTGTTGCTTGTATTTACGGGCAAGTGGGAGATTGTTGGAAGTAGTGCCCGAAAGACAATTGTTGCTTGTCTATACGGGCAACTGGGAGATTGTTGGAAGTAGTGCCCGAAAGAAAATTTATGTAATTGTTTTTATAATTAATAAATGACAGATTTATTCTCATCTTATTATTTCCTTTGTGCCTATATTTAATACACTGCTGAAAACCCCAAGTCGTATCATATGTAGCCATATAACTTAGTGTGTGTCACACATGAGGGTTAAGTTTATGGTGATACACTTGAACTGTTAGTCCGTGGTGAACTTAATCAAAGTATGAGGTCTATTGATTAAACCACCATTAATGTGCCCAGAACACTTTATGGTGTGACCGTCTTATCCGGACCTTCGATATTGGTTATCTAAGTGGGGCATTTATATATGATGTAGTCATATATGACTGGACTGATTTAATCTGCATTTCTCGTATAATTCCGTGATTGAGAAATCTTATTAAATCACAAGATGATCATATATGGATTAACCTTAATCCTGAAGTGATTGCAGACGCCTATTTGTTTCAAGATAGGGTTTGATGTGTTCGTTAAGGATCGCTAAGAGGTGCGGTCCGAATCACTTTCACGTTGGCACTATTCTAGAATGAGTGAGGAGTGTGTGTCTCACGGATATGGAATCCATTCATTCCTGCGGGAAGTAGAAAGACAATCCCCTTATTTGTTGATCTTAGAAACTGATCGATCGGCCGAGTTCGTATTGGTTATGAACTAATTGATCACTAGTGGGTTAATGGTAAATAAGGATAAGTTGTAATGAAGAAGGTTTACGGAAATAATCCCGCTTTGTTACGGATAGTCTATGGAGTGTTAGTCTGTATATAATGATTATATTAATGGACACTTATTGACTCGACTTTCTGAGAATAAGTTATATCTATAATCAATAGAGTTCAGTTTCGGATTTATGTTGGCGTAATTCCGAAATTAATAAGTTTAGTAGAAATATTCTATTTTATGAATATTTTATTCAATTTATTGTAGCTACTGGTTATAGGTCCATGGTCCTCGGGTTGGCTCCTAACACGTGAGTGAATTCTCGTATTTTTGGAACCTCGAGAATAAATTAAATAGATGGTCTATTTAATGAATATGCGAAATATTATTTATTCGGTAATAATATATAAAATAGAAAAAACATTTTCTATTATCCCAATTGGCATTAAAAATGACGTCACTTTATTTGATTTTGGGAAAAGAAATTTTCTCCTAATTAATTATGATGTGGATAATGTAATTATTTGATAAATAAGAAATTAGTTTTCTTATTGGATAAATAGGAAATTTGTTTTCCTATTGGATAAAGGTTTTATTTTCCTAAAAGGAAAAGATAAATTTGTGTGTAAAAGATAAACTCTCAAATTATTAGTTATTTTCCTATTAAAATAGAGTTTCTCCCAACACAAAATTGAAACAAAAAAACCAACGCCAAATTTTATAAAAAAAGAGGATGCACCTTTTGAATAAAACAGAGAAATTATGTTTTCTTGTCTTAGCCATTGGGAGAAGAAAAACTAGGGTTTTTCTTGAGCATCTTCGAGGAGGTTCGAATGCGGGATCGACGTCCACCAGTCGTCGCTTGGAGATACAACTCGGAAGATCACGGCTTCTCTCCGGTTGGGTAAATCTTAAACCTTCTTGTAGATTAGTGATTATTATACGAATCATATCATGGTAAAATCGAAAAATAAATTTTAATTCGTAGCTTCCGCTGTGCATGATCAAACGTCTCGATCGGTGCTGTGAATCAGATCTGATGATCCAATTATGGATCGGGTCCGGATTCGGGTTTCTGTATATCCAGCAGTCAGCAGGTTCATGGCTCAACCTGGAAAGGAACATTGGAAAGCTGTGAAACGAATGTTCATGTACCTTAGGGGTACATCTGATGCTGGTCTCATTTATAGAGGTGATACTCAAGGTCTGGTCACAGGGTATTGATGCGCCTTTCCCAGAGTCCAATCTATCCGCAGTGTACCGGGTCAATTGTAGTCTAGTACAGTGGTCAAGGTCGTATTCCACAAGGATTTGTGAGGTTAAACACTAAAAATCTTATATTAATTTGATCTAGGTCGCAAATTGCAAGATAGTAAGTGCATAAATAAATTTTTCATAAAAACAAGAGTGATAAAATGATAAAAGAAACCTAACCAAGACAATGTGTAGACTAGCAAATCTCTCGTAGTGTCATGGGAATGATTTCCTTCCTTCCTACCATTGGTGTTCAAAAGTGTGAACGGTGCATTCCTAAGCAAGTACTTCCCCCTCATAAGAGTGTATGAAACTACTCTATACCTCCTCATTGGCCTAGGTATCCTAAACCTAATGAATTGGTATGATAAGCACTTGAATGCAATGACAATGTCAACTATCCCCGGATAAGAAATCGAATGCCCCAAGAGGTCGATTTTACATTCCGGTTCTCTTACCCTCTTCTTACACTTAACATCTCATTTCGGTCTCCGTTAAAAGTTTAGTTGCAAGCATTAGTTAATTACTCCAATACAAGCAATTCATACAATACAAGTAGGAAAAGATTCACAACAATTGAAACTAAACAACATAAACAACCATTCCCAATCAACATAAGTGAATAAACTAGTTCTACAACATAGTCTTGGCTAGTTTAACCTAGCCACTCATAACTACAAATATTAACATATCAAGATTAACATATCACGATTAACATTCATAATCATAAGAACACTTGAATCAAAGTGAAGATTAAGAATTACCAATCACAAGTAAAGAGCTCAAAAATGGTGTTCTTCATTCAAGCTCCAAAACCTTCAATGGAGTCAACACTAGTGTATTTTAACTCCAAACAAAGTAGTAGAAGCTAAACTAAGAATCCTTAATATTACAATCAAAATCAAGAGTTAATCTCTATTTAAATTCGGCTAGGAGAGCCTTGGGAGGTGGGGGTGCCTTCAAGGAGAAAGAAGTTGGAGAAGATGAAGTATATTTGATATTTTTGGTAATTGGAGGAATAAAAGGGATAAACTTTTGCTGACTCTGCAATAATGGCGTGCGTCATACCCATTGACGTACGTCAATCACCCTTAGTGAAGAGTTGGCGTCCGCCACTGACAATTGGCGTGCGCCGTGTCTGATTTGGTGGTTGGCTGAATGACATATGCATTAAATACTCAGTAGACTTAATCCTTCACTTGGCGCAGGTCAAAATGTAACATGGCATGCGCCATATGTATCTGGTCTGTCTCCGATCGAGTTTATTCTCCACCCAGTATGAATCGAACCCTCAGACGTGTATCAACTATCCTCGTGGGTCGGAATCCTCACCTCAACTCAAAAAATCATCTCTCGATCAATACATATGACACCATCATATCAAAATCCAAGCTCCAAGCCGTGATATCTATGCTGCAAGACAGACACAAGGATACCACTTGTAAATCAGATAACAAAATTGGCTAATAAGGCTATAATAAAAGTAAAAGCATGGTTTTTCTGATATTTCCTATGTACACAAAATAGTTCAATTTATCATAATAATTGCTCAAGTTGATGTCAAAATGTCACTAATTGCATGAGAAAAAGGAATAAATCATCGAAAATTGTATCATCGGGTTGACTTACATCAACCACTCCCCACTTAGCTTTTTGCTTGTCCTCAATTAGAGCGATAAGGCAATCTAAAGCCACAAAAATACAATCATGCAACATCAAGAAATGAGAATCCAACTAGACGATACAACCAAGCAAAATCACAAGAACATGTTCTCCATGATCTAAGGGAGTAGTGGAGTGTGTGTGTGAATATTCCTCAAACTTGCTACCGAACTGACGACTGTCAAATCATACAAGCCTTACTCAAAAGATGCAACCCTAGGCTTAAGAATGATACCAATCTCCACTAATTAGGCACCCGGAATCAAGAAGTTAAGTCAGGTAGTTGACAAATCGGCTTGTAATGTTCAGGCTAGGGTAGTTGGCTAACCGAAGGGGATAAAAAAAATGATCAATAAGAATAAGGCAAGATATCAAGAATCTACACCTTCGTCTCCTTGACATCAAACCTCTGAGTTAGTTACTTCCCATCCTTGCATTACCTAAGATCTTACACCTTGAGCTTCCAAATTGTCTTCAATGACTCATTATTCAACACCTAAGTATTTACATCCCTTGTGATTCACTTGACTTGACTTTTGATTTGTTATAAGCCTTTATTGACTCTTGGGATTTATATACATTTTAAAGAAAAATTGTTTTTTTTTCATAAGAATGAAAATTGCCAACACCAATGGGTTCCGAACCGAACTTCATAAGACGTCATCTCAACTTGTGCCAATGAAACTCATCCAACTCTTAGTTCCACGTCACCGCCCACATAATCCATAGAATCTTGCTACACTTGCGGGAGGCCAAAGGAATGTAGACCAAGTTTCGAATACGGGTCAGATTATAATGAAGCTAAGCACGAATGGCTAGTTCGAGTGGGGTCTCACCACTCTACAAGGCTGAAATGAGGACAGAGAAAATTTTATGTTCGGGTCGGCCATTTGGCTATGGTTGAGTCAAATTTATGCCTTCGATTCCAAGCACATATTATTTCGTCTCGAAAGAATAACATTCTTAAGTTCAAGTTGCAAATGAGGGTATGCATGCACAATTTCATGAAAAGTTGTTTGTTAACAAACGATTGGAATATACGTGCACAATGGATCACACTACCATCAAAGATTAGTGACTAACATGTACTCATGTTCCATCAGAGTTACTCGTTTTATTGAAGTCTCGCTCTGTCAATTACAAGATTATAATTCATGCCAAAAGATAGTTTATACGGCTCTCAATTTCTCGAAAATAATCAAGGCTAAGTGTTTTCTCAAGCATTTAACGGCATTACCCTTTGTTGGACTAACTACGCTCCCACTCCCCACTTACGAGCTTGGATTGTCCGTAATGGAAGGTGAGTAGTAAGAATGTAGTTAGGAAAACAACGGGGAATCAAGATGAGCAAAAAGTAAGATAAAAAGAAGTGCAAAAAATCAGTAGTGAACACTTGGTGAAAATTGGCGCACGCCGAAGGGTTTTGGCGTACGTCGAATGATACTGTAGCAGTACAAAGACTATCCCTCGTGTAATTGACGCGCGTCAAAATGGTCCTGGCGCACGTCATCTTCTAGTGTAAGGAAGATGATGTACGCCAAACCGCATTGGCATGGGTCATATACGTAGGAATTTCAGATATAATAAAGGGAAGTGCATGCAAGGGGGAACTAGTCGCTATGCATCACAAAATAAGGATCTACGTACGGATGCATGAGAATAAAAACCAACTAGCATAACCATATGCAAAACACACACAACCTATATATTACATTATTCAAACCAAATCAATGTTGCTACAGTCGCATACAAGAACGGAAAGGGAAATGTTGCAACAGTTTTTCAAATAAATACTAGCATGACGGAAAACAAGACAAAGACCCAACCACGAGACCAACCATAGAAAGAGAAGAACTACTCGGAATCATAGTTAGATGAATCATCAGAGGAGGAAGGAGCACTAGGAAAATCCCTAGGAGTGAGGCCACGATGTGTAACACGACTCGGAAAATACTCATCGTTGAAGCGGGCGGGAACCCTAGCAACAAGAGTACAGAGACGAGAGATGAGCCACAAGAATGGAATGACCGGTAGGATATGCAGAGGCTGGGAATGGTACCATGCAGCATGATGAATCAAAGTACCCCAATGAATGTACTGTTGAATATGTATCCTAAACCCAACCGGGTTGGACCGGATCCGACCGGGTCGGGTCATTTACAGTCTATTTAGTTCATGTAATAACTTTATTATGATTAATAAAAGCACTTATGTTATAATATATTGTTTATCTTCATATTATTTGTTGCATATATATAGTAACGTCCCTAGTGTCAAACTGTGATAAAGAAACCATGATAGTGATTATGGTTGATGAGATCTCTAATCACTCTAACAAGTTTGATGCTTAAATGTCTTTAGTCTTATGTACTGTCAAATTGGACATTGATAGTATAATCAGGCTAGCACGTATTGGATGTCTTTTGTCTTATTGAAGATAGGGATAGATCTCGTCTATCGAAGTGTAGAGACTCTTGGACTGTACGTGGATATGTATTAGAGAATGCGTACGTTAGACTGACCCACTTGCATTAAGTGCCACACTATGCGGCGGTTGTATAAATATCCTTTCGACCGGAGGCTTCATGGCATCACGGTGTGGATTGTCATGCTTTTACACAATTAAGGTTTCCCTTATCCACAGGGCGATCATGCGGTAGTGATTGGGTATGATATTGAAGCATGCGTAGTATACATGTTTGGTCGTCCGGGAATCGCGTATCCTATGATTGGGATTGAATATCCGAAATGGCCTTCTTATAAGGAATGTCTAGCTCTCGAGAATCTTTGCAAAGTGGGAGTAAATGTGTTATTCCGAGAGAGCATGATATCCAAATTATAAGATACGATCGTCAATGTATGGACACTCGAGATACGATCGTATGGATATTATTACAGCGGTAGGATTGTACGTAAGTTACACGGTAACTGCTTCACATGAAAGGTAGTAGTCATTGCTTTTGACTCTTCCGATGATTGGGGGTCACGCCGTCACGGTGTGTTGCTAGACGGTATCCCGTGATCGTTAGGCATGAAGGGCATTTTTGTAATCTGCACTTTGTGTCTACGGCCAACATATTCGGAAGACTATCGGATCACACACATACGAACATCGAGTCGGATTAAAATGCGGTTATAGTTGATAACCAAATAAGGAAAGTTTATCTCTAGACTCTAAAAGTTATAGTGGTAAATTAATATTGTGGTATTTATTTATTATGAATAAATAAAATACAAGATATTAATTATACATAAAATATATTAATTAAAAAATATTCCGGAAGCCAATTATTGGCAATATGGGGCGCCACTTCTAGGGTATAAGATACACTTGGATTGTGCACTTTAATTAATAAGATTATCATAATATTCAATTGATTTTGAAAAAAATAGATTTATGGTAATAAGATAAATATAATCAATATGAGATATTGACAATATTTAGATTTTATTTAATATAAGATATTATAATAAAAGAGATAAATCAATCTAGGAGATTTTCCTTATTTTATTGGGAAAATGTTTTCTTCTCCTCCACTCACTTTGGGGCGCCACTTTGCCTATAAAAAGGAAGTGGTTGTCAAGCTATTTTGTACATCACAATTGCAAGAGCTTATAGTTCTTGTGTAAAATAGAGGGCTTCCTATAGAGAGTTTGAGAGAGAGGAAAAAGGCCGGTCGAGCAACCGGATTTTTTCCGATAGCAATCCAAGAAGTATTCCGGCGAGGAGTTTGTGTGGATCAATGATAGAGACCGGACACGTGGACGGCTTGCGCACTGTCCGTTGACGGTCAAAGCGACGATCTTATAGATCATCAAGGTATATTCCGTCAAACTACTAACGTGTTTATTGCATTAAACAAAGAACGATCTAGAAAAGGAAATCAAAATTTTAAATTTCGCTGTGTTAAACTAGTGATTTCCTAACATGTACATCCCCCGCTTGATGGCGTACAGCAAAAGCAGTTCATTGTCCATCAGCTCCTCAAAGTTGTCAGTGGGAAGGATGCGGTCGTTGATGAAGCATTTCCAAGCACACACGTCGGGAGAGAGAGTTGACACAGAATAGTCTGCGTCAGGCCCTTCACGACCCGGAAAAAGCTCAGCGGTGGCAGCAGTGATTCGTGCAATAAAGTTACACATGTTCGTGAGGTTCCACTGCACCTCATAGTGGCGGTGAGGTGGAATTTTGGTTGAGGAAAGATGGAAAAGAGCATTGATAGCCGCAGGAGTGAAATGTACCTCAATACCGTGAACCAGAACAGACGTAACAGACCTTTCAGACGGAGCAGTGGACAACATGGAGTAGAACTCATGAACCATGGTCTCGTTGATGCGACCACGAGGTGGGGCAACAAAACGAATCCATCCTCCCCACTCAATACGATACTCCGAGTATTCCTCAATCTTCTTCACGTTCAAACCTTGGTCGAAGAGAATTGGACGGCGGTTGAAAAATTCGATAAAGCGGTGAGCATCGACCGAAGCAATGTCAATGAACAAAATGGGGCGATCCGTTGGAGGAGAAGTCATGGTGAAGGTGGTGGAATAAGAAAAGAAGAGAATGTGAGTGTAGTGAATGAAAATAGAATAAGAGGAGGGGTTTTATGGAGGGAAAATATGAGATAGGAAGAAAATGGATGTAGAAATTGGCTTGACATGTCTCCTCACTGGCATGAAAAGTGGAAATGGCGTGCGCCAAAGGGCAATGGCGTACGTCAAATCAAGGAAAGCTGATGTCTGGGGTGTTGTGATGGCAGTGGTGTGATGGTGTAGGTCAAGTCAAGTAGCGTGCGGCAGTGGGGAATAACGCACGCCATTCTTGCCGTCTAGTGTGAGGTGTACTGAAGTGAAATGGCGCACGACAAGGCCGGATGGCGTACGCCAAAATCTGTGGAATCCTGTGGCGCGCGTAAAAAATGAATGATGCAGGCCATGGGTGCCTGGAACTGAAACAGTAGCTTAAAAGGTATCAAACCCACAGATGAACAATTACCACCAACCAAGGAGCTAAGCACATGTAAATTAACAAGCAATGGGGAATGACATATTCAGAGAAAAGCAGCTATCAAGTTTCAAAAGAAACACACCTCAAATACTAGTTCCATACAAATCAAATGCAACATTTCCACAAAATCAAAGCAAAGATCATCCAAGAATCACCACAACAGCAAAATAGTCTAAGCAAAAAATCATAATAAGACTGGAAAAGTATCAAAGCCACATGCGGCTATCAAAATAAGTCATAGTAAAAGTCTGGTGAATAAAAGTACTAATCAAACATCATCAGTGAAAGTAGGAACAAATGCAGAACTGGTAGGGTGATCCTCATCATGGCCCTCAACAAACTGCACATCAACATCCAAAGGAGCAATCGAACTGGACGGAGCAAAACTCAAATGATGGAACAGACTAGTGCCTTGGTAATCAGCTGCAAAAGGATTTGCTAGCATCTGGATGGGATCATCAGGTAAAGCAGCAGAAAGCAAAGTCTGGAAACCCGAACTACCAGCCTCAGCACCGATAGTAGATGTAATCACCGAACCATCCAAACTCAGCCCGGCAAAACCAGTATTGACCAAGCCTGTACCTGCAGAAGGAAAAGTGGAGACACCATTCGAAGCCATGGTATGTTGTGGAGTCCTAGAGGGGACGGGTCCAGGAGCAGGGATAGGAAATGAAGGGACCCAAGTGGGCAACTTGTAAAGGTCGGCAGAACAAGAGTCAAAATCACCAGACAGCTCCTCAAACTAGGGGGCACAAGCAATAGAAAAAGCACGCTGACCACGAATTCCTACACGCAATTCATTCATCCCCTCACACACTCTCTCAAATCCTAATATCATATTGGACAGTAGGAAATCAATGACTGGTTATGTTTTCACATTGAGGAATTCAGTTGTCAGCTGGAAAGCAACTCTTCAGGCAACAGTGGCTTTATCAACTACTGAAGCAGAATATATGGCTCTTACTGAAGCAGCCAAGGAGGGTATCTGGTTGAAAGGGCTAGTTAGTGATTTGGGGCTACATCAGGATCGGTAAGAGATTTATTGTGATAGTTTGAGTGCAATTTGTCTAGCTAAGGATCTTGTTCATCAAAGAGAACCAAGAATATTGATGTGAGGTATCATTTTCTAAGGAATGAGAAGAGAGTTGTAGTGAAAAAGATCAGCACCAAGGAGAACCCTGCTGATATGTTCACTAAACTAGTTCAGCAGAGCAAGTTTCAGTTGTGTCTGGACTTGCTGAATATTCAAAGCTTATAATCTGGAAATCTTGAAACTCGGCTGATGGCAGTGTTGTTAGGAAATCTACGCGGGAACGCAGCGGAATTCAAAATTTTGATTTCCTTTTACCCAAGATCGACTTCGTTTAAGCAATAAACAAATAGATAGTAGACGGTGTTACCTTGGTTGATCTAAAAGATCGACGCTTTGACCGTCTATGGAGAGTAGTTATGCATAGAGCCGCCCAAGTGTTCGGCCTCTACCGCTAGTCCACACGAACAGCCCGCCGGAATCCCATCATGGATTGCTATTGGAAAACTCCGGTTGCTAGACTGGCCTTTTTCCCCTCTCTCCAACTCTCCATAGGGTGCTCTCTATTTTACACAAGAACTATTAGCTCTTGGAATTATGATGTACAAAAGATCTTAACACACACCTCTTATTTATAGTAGAAGTGGCGCCCCAAATAGAGTAGAAAGGAAGAAAACCTTTTTCCCAATAAAATAAGGAAAATATAATTGATTGATTTATCTCATTTATTACTATATCTCATATTAAATGAATCTACGATATTGTCAATATCTTATATTGAATATTTTCAAGATTTTGTCAATATCTTATATTGACAATACTTATCTTTTATTATATTACCATAAATCAATTTACACATGTATATATATCACATATATATTATTACAAATATAAATCTATATATTATATATAACTATCCAAATGTGTACATGTACATCAATATGTACAGGCCACGCATGGATTCACAAGTTATATATATATTAATATCTAATATTAATATTTGGTAATACCATTAATTAAATTACATAATCCAAGTGTATCTTATACACTTCAATGTTGCGCCACCTTTAGCCATTATTTTGGCATCCGGAATATTCTTTAATTAATATAATATCTTGTATTTAATTTATTCATAATAAATAAATACCACCATATTAATTTACCACTATAACCTTTATAGTCTCGAGATAAACTTTCCTTATTTGGTTATCATCCATAACCACATTTTAATCCGGCTAGATGTTCATATGTGTGTGACCCGATAGGCTTCCGAATATGTTGGCCGTAGACACAAAGTGCAAATTACGAAAATGCCCTTCATGCCTAACGATCACGGGATAGCGTCTAGCAACACACCGTGACCCCCAATCATCGGAAGAGTCAAATGCAATGACTACTACCTTTTATGTGAAATAGTTACCGTGTAAGTTACAATCCTATCGCTGTAATAATATCCATACGGTCGTTAGTCGAGTGTCAAAACATCAACAACCGTATCTTATAATCTGGATATCATGCTCTCTCGAAGTAACTCATTTACTCCCACTTTGCAAAGATTCACGAGAGTAAGACGTTCCTTATAAGAAGGCCATTTCGGATATTCGATCCCAATCATAGGATACGCGATTCCCGGACGACCAATCATGTATACTCCGCATTCTTCAATATCATACCCAATCACTACCGCATGATCGCCCCGTGGCTAGGGGAAACCTCAATAGTGTCAAAGCATGACAATCCACACCGTGATGCCATGAAGACTCCGGTCTTAAGGATAATTACACAACCGTCACATAGTGTGACACTTATCCGTGTAAGTGAGTCAGTCTAACGTACGCATTCTCTAATACACGTCCACGTACAGTCCAAGTGTCTCTACACTTCGATAGACGAGATCTATCCCTGCCCTAAAGACAGAAGACATCTAATACGTGCTAGTCTATTTATACTATCAATGTCTTGTTTAATAGTACATCAGCCTAGAGACGTTTAAGTATCAAACTTATTAAAGTGATTAGAGATCTCATCAACCATAATCGCCTATCATGGTTTCTCTATCACAGTTTAATACTAAGGACGCTACCATATAACAATTCATAATTGGTTCACTAAAAGAACATATATATGACAACATCAAAGCCATTTAATCTATGTATAAGCATAAAGAAATAGTAGAAATGATCCGACCCGGTCGGATCCGGTCCAACCCGATTGGGTTTAGGACACTATTTCAACAAGTGTTGGATGTAATATTGCCGGACGGATCTAGATCCGCCCGATTACGCAGCGAAAGAAACAAGGATCACGATCATATAAAATTAAACTGCATAATTTAAGATCTACCTACAAGAAGGTGAGATCTACTTACCAATCAAAAAGGATGAACTCCAAGATTGAGAAGCCGAGATCCGAATAGTTGAGATGCCACGATCTTCCGATGTGTATCTCCAAGCAACAACCGGTGGATGTTGATCATTTATGCTTGACCTCCTTGTTATGCTACCCAGAAAATCCCGAAAATTTTCCCAACTCTAAAACCCTAACCTTGGCCGAAAATTCCTAGCTTATTTTGGTGTGTATATGTCGTGTATTGTGATCATTGAAAAGGCTTATGAGAACTCTCTTTATATATGAAAGAAATCATTGTCCTCCAAGGATTTAAAAATTAATACAAAATCAATTATAATAATCATTTTCCATAAAAGATACTCCTAGAATAATCTAGAATAAATCTAGAATATTTAAGGATCAATCTAATTTATTTTCCTTAATTAATTATTTAACAAATAAACAATTAATCACATGTTTTATAATTATCAAGAAAACTAATTCCTTAATAATTACCAAGACACAAAACACGCCCCCCAACACTAGAAAATTAGGGTTCACACGAAATTTCACATAATGGGCCGAGTCCACGAAAAATGTATTTTCCATGTATTTTATTATTTAGTCCAATAAATAATAAATCGCACATCAATTAAATAGTCCAACTACTTAATTATTATTTGAGGCCCAACGTCAAGAAAAATATGCATGTTAGGAGCCACATCGGGGACCATGGACCTATAACCAGTAGCTACAATAAATTAAATAAAATTATTCATCGAACAGAACAATTCTTATTCAATCTATTAATTCCGGGATTACGCCGCAATAAACCCGAAACTGAACTCTATCGATTATAGATATATACTTACACTCTAATCACTGAGTCGATAAGCGTCCATTGATATAATCATTACATACGGATAAATCCTCCATAGACTGTTCGTTTTGATTCGGGATATTTCCGTAAACCCTTCTCAAAACATCTTATCATTATTTACCATTAACCCCCTAGTGATCAATTAGTTCATAACTAATATAATATGAAGCGGAAGGGCCCATCGATCACGCTTCTAGGATTAACAAATAAGTGAACATGTATCAAGTGTCTACTTCCGCGCGGGAAGGAATGTATTCCATATCCGTGAAGTCACGGACTACTCACTCATTCCGAATCTTCATCTTATACTAATCATAGACTTGATGGCAACAACTATTTGCTATGGTCAAGATCTATGAAAATGAATAAAGCCAACGAGAAGTGTTCATATCACATGTATCCAAGTGATCCTTAACTAACACATCAACCTCTACTTTGAACCAAGCAGTAGACCGTGATCACATCAGGATTGAGATTAATCCATATATGATCATCTTGTGATTCGATAAGATTTCTCAATCACGGAATTATATCGAGAATTCAAATCAAATCGGTCGGTTGCCTTCCACACCTTTCACTTTAATTCATAGTGATGTATGGGGACCTTCAAGGGTAAAAAGTATAACAGGAAAAAGGTGGTTTGTCACTTTCATTGATGATCATACCAGGAACACATGGCTGTTTTTAATGAAGGATAAATCTGAAGTTGGACCAGTATTTCAGGAATTCTACAACATGATCTCTACTCAATTTGACACTAAGATCAAGATCTTAAAGGCGATAATGCTCTTGAATACTATGAGTCTAACCTCGGTAATTTCTTGATGAATAAGGGGATTGTCCATATCGGCGAGTTGTGTGGAAACACCTCAACAAAATGGGGTTCTTTGAGAGAAAGAACGGGCACCTACTTTGGAGATGGCTAGATCAATCATGTTCACTACCCGTGTCCCAAAGTATATGTGGGGTGAAGCTATATTAAGCGCCACTTACTTAATCAACAGACTTCCCGACAGAGTGTTAGGCTTCAAAACTCCTATCCAAACCCTCACGACCACACACCTATATGATAGACATCATATATAAATGCCCCACTATGGCGAGAGGTACCCTATACCGACGGTCCGGATAAGACGGTCACACCGTTAAGCGTTCTGGGCTTATTATTAGTATATTAATCGTGAGACCCATGCTCTGATTAAATTCACCACGGACTAACTAGTTTTTAAGCATATCATCACCAACTCAATCCTCGTGTGTATGCTATACACTGAGTTATGTTATTACATACCGATATACTTAGGGTTTTCAGCAGTGTATTAATATAAGCATAAATGCAAATATTAAGATGAATTATAAATCCTGTCAAACACAATTACAGAAATTGTCTTTCGGGCACTACACCTAACAGGCAGATCAGCTGAGTGGATTCTGTGGAGTAGTCTGGTACAGCACATCTGGCATTGACAAATGCATCTGGAACTAGTACATGCATCTGTTTATGCAATCTGGTTGACTGTGAATGAGAGTTCAAGTCAAGGTGGAGATTTGTCAACAAAGTGACTTAAAATCTACATCTGATAGAACTAATCTGGATATCAGCAGAGTGATGGTCTGCTGAAGAAGTGTATCCAAGTATGTGAAAGTTAGCTGGGAAGTCTGTTGAGCTTTTTTATAGTGCCAACAGTCTGCTAGAAATGAGCCTGCTGGAGGACAGTCTATTGGAGGACAGCTGAGTTCTACATCTGGTCAATGGTCAACTGAGTGGGATCAGCAGAGTGATCCACATCTGAGGCATTTATGGCAATCCGATAAAGATTCTTGGCGGTTAGGGTTTAGGGATCTGTGCCTGTAAATACCAACTGTATTGATCATTGTAAAGTGTGTAATCCGTCTAAAATTCAGTGCATAATAAATATATCTTTTTCTGTCCGTGGAGTAGTCGGCACAACGCCGGAAACCACGTTAAATCTTGTGTTCTTCTTGTTTCTGTTATTTCTGTGTAATTGTTTATGTTAGATTGCGTCTGTGTTTATCTTATTGTATCTGAATTCTGTCTATCTTGTTATAACAGTTACATTTCCAATACAACAATTATTGTGTTTTTTCTACATCTACTCTTATTTATTAAGGAGGGAGAGAATAAATACAACATTGCATTACTTATAGACGAAGAGTTTTTTAGTCATTTTGACATTCAAAATAAATCATTAATTAACATCCTTAATATATGTGTTTTTTTATAACTGCTTCAGTTATTTCGGAACAGATGATAAAAGTAGTGGTATTAACAATATTATATGGAAGGTCAAAAGTAGTGGTACTAACAATACTTATATGGAAGGTCAAAAGTCTAATGCAAGTCATTTTATAACACATGCACTGAAGTTTGAGAATGAAGTATTAATCCCATATTTGGATGAATTCGTTATCATATGTCCAAAAAAAAAAAAAAAAAAAATAAATAAACTAAAGGTGAAACACCGCACGCAAAGCACAAAAAATAATAAAATTAATTAAAATGAACGTCACTATTTTTTATTTTTTTTGGAAACATGGACGTCACTATTAATTAATATAAAATTGGTCGTCTCCCCTCGGGAAAAAGAGGAGTTCAATATTTATTCGAAAATTTTATGGTGGTCCAAGTATATCATGTCATATCTATTCAACCAATAATTCTTTTTAAAATGAAAAACAAGGACGGGTGAGAATAAAAATTTGAAAGTTGTTTGGGGATCGTAGACTTTGGCATCAATGAATTTTGATGTAATTCTTTTTTACTATTGAAATAATAGCAGATTGTTTATAAAAAAATGAAAAACAAGGACAGGTGAGAATAAAAAATTGAGTTAAACGAGATAAATGAAAATTTAAGGACCAAAAGAGTGGTCAAAAAAGAAATATTGTGGGACCACATACTTTTTTTTTTTTTTTTTTTTTTTTAAGTTAAAGGTTGTTAAGAATTGTTTTTTATCTAAAATGAGGAAAAATGACAAGAAAAAAAAATAGTGGTCGAGAAGGACAAAAACGCGCGTACGTTACTACGTGTGCTTACACGTGTTGCAACAACCAAATGTAATAACACATAGTAGAATGACGCGTTTTTGCATATTCTCAACCATTATTTTTTTTTCTTTTTTTTTTTTTCATTTTGTATTTTTTTTTTTTTTATCCTTCTGATCTCTTTTTTTTTTTTTTTTTTTTTTTTTTTTTTTTTTGAGAGGAAGTAATTAATATCTTCATACTTGGGAGTTGGGACTACAATAAATACTCACCAAAATCCATGGTTCACTTGACACCTGTGAAGCTAAAGAAAATTAAATTGTTACTAGTATCAAGCAAGCAAGCAAGCAAGCAAGCAAGCAAAGCAGAAATGGCGACGACCGGCGAGCTACGCACCGATTTGAAAATGTTCGACGACTCAAAAACCGGCGTGAAAGGACTGGTAGATTCCGGTGTCTTCAAAATACCTCGGATGTTCGTGGACGAGAAAAGAAAAGCAGGTGAGAAAGAAGAAGTATTAGCTGCCGGCAACCTGAGCATTCCGTTCATCGATTTCAGCGGCGTTAACGGAGATCCGACCCGACGAGCTGAAGTGGTGAAAGAAATCGGCGATGCCTGCGAGAAATGGGGGTTCTTTATGGTGAAAAATCCAGGAATTCCACTGGAAAATATGGAGGATATGATTGCAGGGATTAAGAGATTCAACGAGCAAGACGAAGATGTGAAGAAATCTTATTATACTCGTGACACCATGAAGGGATTTAGGTACGCTACACTTATTCCCTCTAATGCACACCATCAACTCCAACAATATACATTTTTTTAATTTTTATTTTAGACTCTGGGCATATTTTTCCCTACAGGAGGTGTTTTTTTTTTTTTCCCCTTCTTGTGAAAACATGTCATTAGAAGAAGGAAATTAATCTCTCTTAATATAATATATCTTAATATGTTGTATGAAACAATTAATATCGAATTATTAATATGAAACGAATATAACTAAGTTTATATCGTTTTTATATGTTATATAAATAATTTATTTATTATATGCATATATAGGTATGCAAGCAATTTCAGTTTGTATAGCGGAGTGACTCCTAATTGGAGGGACACCATTGAGTATGTTGTGGCTCCTCAATCTCAATCTCCTCCTCCTCATACACTTCCTGAAGCTTGCAGGTAATTTTTGGAGCTGAGGGGTTAAACTTCTTTTCTTTCTTTCTGTATTTAATAATAATTCATACTACCATATTTTGTTTTAGTATAATCATTCAATTCGTCTCAGTCAAATTATCGTCTATTTATTTATTATTTAGGCTATCGATTGGTTTTTTTTTTTTTTTTTTTTACCAGAAACAAAATGATTTGAATTAAAATAAAACGGACAAACAGAGATTTCATTAAAAAAAAGACTATCGATCGTTACCGCAAGATCGTTGACAATAATAATATTCTTCAATATATACATATAAAATCCATTTGATGTGCTCAGGATATTTTATCAAGTCGATGCTTGTCAATCTGTTTATTACTTGTTTCACATCTACACACTTGTCTTTTGTGTAGTAAAATGTTGAACCCCAACATTAAGGGTCATCACCCCCCCTGTCTCATAAAATGAGTGGAGTTTGTCTTTTTAAAGCACTCAAATCTTTTACCTCTCGGTCATATCCTGGGGGCACTATCTTTTACTTCTCAGCCATGTCCCGGGGACACTATCTTTTGTGCAGTAAAATGTTGAACCCCAACATTAAGGGTCCTCACTCCCTCTGTCTCACGGGATGGGTGGAGTTAATCAGTTTACAAGTGGAGTAAAATGTCACCCCTCTGTCCCAGTGATGAGTGGAGATTTTAATCAAGTTACCAGTGGCTCATAGTCATGTGCTTGCATTTTATACCAAAGAACCGGAAGAAGTAACCTTTTACGAGGTTCGAACCTCCACATTCTAGTTTAAGTTTCAGGCTGTCTTAAGCACCCAAGATTCCATTTAGCATTTTGATTTTGTCTCATAATGTAAGTCAATTTAGATAACTAAAGAAACGTTTATTATATTTTTCTCCTTTGATCCCTCATTTATTATTTACTCACTCAATTTTACTAGTACTTTGTATTAACAACAATCAAATGTCATTTTAGACTTTTTAATAAAAATCAATGACACATAACTATATCTTCTAAATCTGTGTGAAAACCTCAAATAAACTTATATTTTGGGACAGAGGTATTAACAACTAACAACTTCAATTCACCAGAGAAATAAGGATGATGATACATCCACTGCCTTTTGTTCATTACACGTGCACAACACACTATCATCACCTTTGATGATTGTGGAACTAATTTCAATAAAAAGAAAAAAGACGGTGATACATTCACTATACATAATGTGTAGTATAGTCCACTACCCACTATGTACAGTTAATATATTATTTTCCAAAATAAACACTTTAATCTGTGGGATAAAAAGGTGTCATGAAACATACGGTGAAAAGAAAGGTAATGGACATATCATTATTTTCTGGGAAATGAAGGATAGATAGGTGGAAGACACCAAACTACATTATTTTCGGTCATTTACTATTGATGTCGATGGGATGTATACTTTGTATAGTTAAAAGGCCGCAGGATAAAAGCAGCTATCTTCTGCCCACGCCGTGTGTGTCGCATCCCGTAATATCGGATGATACGCATCGTTGATCGGTGTTAGATCTATATTATAATATAGATCTAACACCGATCAACGGTGCAGATCATCCGATGTGGCCGGATGTGGCGCACACGGGTGTGGCACTATCATTTTCGCAGGATAAAATACAATAATCTTTATAATATAGATCTAACACCGATCAACGGTGCAGATCATCCGATGTGGCCGGATGTGGCGCACACGGGTGTGGCACTATCATTTCCGCAGGATAAAATACAATAATCTTTTTTTGAGAAAAAAAATACAATAATCTTTTGTTTGATAGATAAATTACTAAACTCAAGGTTAACTTAATGGTCAAAACATATAAAGTAATAATTAATATTAATATATTTTTCAACACGAGTAATGATAGTGATGTCTGTTTTGTCGTGAACATAAGTGGAATTAGCATTTCCTCATTCTAAAAAATAAAATAAAATATAAAAATGTATCTCGGCGTTGAGCCTTCGACTGATGTTATTATCGTCTGTTTGGCGGGATGCGATTTAATAAACTTGGTAGTTTTCTCAATAAAAAAAAATGTATCTCATATTTTAAATATATATATATATATATATATGGAGGTGAGAAAGTATATTGAAGACATATATGTATCTTATCTTTTGGAGGACGCTAGGAGGGGTCCAAGAACCTTGTTACGTTCTTTTATTAATTATATATATATATATATGGAGGTGAGAAAGTATATTCAAACATATATGTATCTTATCTTTTGGAGGACGCTAGGAGGGGTCCAAGAACCTTGTTACGTTCTTTTATTAATTATATATATATATATATATGGAGGTGAGAAAGTATATTGAAGACATATATGTATCTTATCTTTTGGAGGACGCTAGGAGGGGTCCAAGAACCTTGTTACGTTCTTTTATTAATATATATATATATATATATATATATATATATATATATATATATATATATATATATATATATATATATTAAATTATATGAATGGTGTTGGGAATATGAAAGCTATTATGCGGTTATTCTTGGAAATTGCAAATTTTTGGTTCCAAAGACTCTTAGTTTTTTATATCGAGATAATGTTACGTACACAACAATTATATCAGAACGAGTGATATAATATACATATTTACCATTGATTATGATATACTTTCTCTGTTTTTTTATATGTGGTAGGGAGAAGAATCACATAGATTAAGAAAGTAATTAATATGTCTAAAATATAGTATTAGAAATGTATTTTTTTATTGTAGATATAAATACTTCGTTGGTAAAAGAGTTTTTTTTTTTGAGGGGTAAAAGAGTTTTTAATGTTTGAATGTATTTTTTTATTGGAGATGTAAATACTTTATTAGTAAAGGAGGAAAAAATAATAAATGATGCATTGGAAATGTAAAATAATAGATATATAAATAAAACAGAGAAAATTCTGAAATGTGACAGTTAAAAAAAACGGAGGAAGTAGCATATTTTGATTGAGATGTATGTCCAATATAATCATTAGTACGTAGAAAAGTGTATTGAGTTACTCGTGGTGGTGCAATAATTTAGCATCTCTCTTTTTTTAATATAAAAAGAGTAATATATCTTTGTTGCCCTTTCATGCATACTTGTATGTGTGCAGGGATATATTGGTGAATTACACAAATGATGTGATGAAGCTGGGGTCAACAATATTTGAACTCATATCTGAGGCTCTTGGACTCAAACCGGGTCATCTGAATGAAATCGGTTGCTCCGATGGGATGGTTCTAATGGGAAATTACTACCCTCCATGCCCAGAACCAGACCTAACATTCGGGTTCAGCAGCCATAAAGACAGCGGTTTCTTGACAGTCCTTTTACAAGATCAGATCGGCGGTCTACAGGTCCTACATCAGGATCAATGGGTCAATGTTTCTGTTGTGCCCGGAACCCTCATAGTCAATATCGGAGATCTCTTACAGGCAAGTGATATTACTCGTACTTTTTTGTTAGATAGAGTGATTGTGTGAATGCGCGCGTACAATTGAAAGTAAATCAATCAATGTGTGTGAATTTAATTACTGCATGCATGAATGCAGCTTATTACCAATGACAAGTACAAGAGTGTAAACCACAGGGTGGTGTTGCCCAAAATGGTCGGACCGAGGGTGTCAATAGCATGTTTTTTCAGAACACATTTTAAAGAAGGCGATGAACCGAAGTTGTTTGGTCCGATTAATGAGCTATTATCAGAAGAAAATCCACCGATTTACAGAGAGATTGCCGTAAAAGAATACATCACTCTCCGTTTCGGTAAAGGTTTTGATGGAAGTTGTTTCTTGACTCCTTTCAAGTTGAACAAACAAGACGACCACGACAACAACAACAATTAATTAAAGGAATTTGCATTCGTATTCGAAAACAAATCAAAAAAGTCGTTTATTGTGATTATTCATTATATATCTATAAATCATTGATTAATATATATGATTTTCATATATATTAATCAATAGTTCGTAGGTATATTGTGAATGTTTCATATTATGTTGTGATGTTATTTATTAAATTTCTTTAAGATTTAAGATGTATCATTTGAAGTCGTCTTGAATAAAGCTTGAACATGTTCTGGTCAAGCAATGGGATAATCTTGTGTGGAAATTTGTATATTATTTTGTGTAACTAGGTACATATATTATATTTGTCTAATCAATAGTCAATACACGTTATACTACTTGTAGGATTGCATCATCTACTAATAATCAACGGTCAATACACGTTTGATGATGGAATTTATCACGTTAGTATATATTATATGTTTAATTTTAAGCCACAAATTGTAAGTGAGAAACGGTTATATATGTTATATGTAAGTGAGAAACGGTTGTCATTGTTTATATGTTAGTCTATATATTCTTTGTTGGAACAAGTTGTCGTGGACCAACTCATCCATATTTGGATCAAACGCATATCGTTCTATTAAAACTAATTGGTGTTAGTAAATGTGATATTATATTTATTTATATCATGTATTTAACTCATCCATGTGATGTGGATGTATCATATCATCAATTTGATGTAACTCTTCAATAACTACTGCACAATATAACTCTTCTCGTGAACGAGGGGTGCTCCTTAATGTTGGAGAAAAAGCCCTTTTGTAGGGTTGGATAGTCAACTTTAGCGCGATTTACGGATAGGCTCCGATGTATGTCATCGAGAGTTAATGATATCATTAAATACTCCATACTGTGTAGTTGATGATGGACTTTTGAATCACTCGATTCGGATGTCGGGTAAATGAGAAATTAATGACTAAAGTTGGTAGAAAATATGTAGGAGATGAGTGTTGAAGAGAGGACCTCATCCCATTCTCCCACAGAGGTAACTTGAGGCTTGTGAACTCAAGTAATAAGAGCTAGTGTATACTCTTATAGATGTGCCCCAAGGGGCAAGGCACTTTTGTGCAGGAGGGAGGACTTAGATTATTCCACACGAGCGCGCCGCCACCGCCGTCCGCCGGCTCGGCTCGTGCTCGAGCTCGGCTCGGCTCGGCTCGGTTCGGTTCGGTTCGGTTCGGGTGTTACTATTAATTTTTTGGACAAAATTTCTTTATGAAATTTACCATAAATTAATTTTGGAATGTGATTGTGTCATTCGACCAATCAGAATTCATTGAGTCATTAGACCAATCAGAATTCAGACGACACATCATCCGACCAATCAGAGGATTGGATTAATTCGAAATTAGCATTATTAATTTCGCCTAGCTTCTTTCCTTGAGGAAGAAGTCGGCCATTACTTTTCCAAGGGGAAAAGTTTGATGATCTGTCTCGGCCAATCATATTTGAGCATTGATTCCTCATCTCCACTATATAAAGAACCCAATGGATGAGAGTTTAATCATCGAATTTTCTCTTGTGTCTTTCCACCACAAAGAGTCAGTCATATAGATTTAGATATTGAGTCGAAGAGAAGTCGGAGCATTATGTAAGTTCACCGGAACTCGGGTTTTTGAAGTGCCTCTAAATCCGAGACGAAAGCCGTTGTATCTTGGGAGACAGTTGCTACTACCGTGGGCACCATACCGGAGCAATTTGTCTTAAGGAAAAAGTAACTACTCGCATCGGTTTGATTTCTAGTCCTTTGTTTTCTGCATCAAACTTTTATTGTACCTTGTTCGAGTTAGATCTGTATGATAGTATAGATTGTGTTAGAACTTAGATCTGTTAGATAATATGATTATTTCTATTCGCATTATTTATTATCTAATTTAATAATCCGTAATTAGTCCCGTAAATTACGGATTTATTCCGTAAATTGTTGAAATAAAGAAGGCAAGCACAAACGGTTTTTTGGTTCCAAGGAGCAATAGGTCGAACACCTTAGTGTGCAAGTTGGTTGGAGCGGTTATAACAGAATTGAGCTTCAACAAGCTGCTATAAATGCTTGATAGGAGCATCATTAGAAGTTAGAAGTTGAAATCAAGTCTTGTAAACATCGATTATAGCTTAGATTGATCTTTGTTATTTTCCCGCCAATTTCCGGTTTCAAATTGTTGAAGATGATCTTCATCTTCTTGACTTCAATTTCGTAAATTCTTGTTTGATTTCCAGTTTCTTGTTCTGGTTTATATGAATTTTAACATGGTATCAGAGCAAACTGCTTTCCGTTGATTCTTCTTCGTGTCTCAATTTCATTTTCTGAGATTCCCTTCTCGATTTCATAATTGATGGCAAATCCTGAGACTTCTGTAACAAATCTTGATAATCCAAGTCTGATTATCGTTCGTCCTTTACTCAAAGGTGCAGAGAATTACAACCATTGGAAAAGAGCTATGACAAAAGTGTTGTCGTCTCGAGGAAGATTGAATCTCATAGATGGTACTTCTACCATGCCTGAAGTCACTGATGCAGCGTATGCTGGATGGATGCAAATTAATGATCTGGTGCATTCTTGGTTGATAAACTCCATGATTCCATCGGTTTCTTGAAAGTGTTATGTACTTCGATATCGCGAAAGAAATCGGCAAGATCTACGGGATAGATTTGGCCGAGGTAATGCGTACAAAGTCTCAAATCTTGAGGAAGAAATTGAGAAAACAAAGCAAGGTAATCTTTCGAATGTGATTATTACACCAAATTAAAGTCTCTTTGGGATCAATACTTGGTGTTAAAGCCTATTCCTCCTTGTGTTTGTCCTGCTTTGCAAATTATCAGAGAATATTATGATAATGCCTATACCACACGGTTTGTAAAAGGCTTGAATGGAAATTTTGGTACTGTAAAATCCCAGGTTCTTATGACCATGCCCTTACCTGATGTGAAAACTGCTTTTGTAATGGCTCTCAATCATGAGCAGCAATTGGATTACAATTTAGGTCAAGGTTCTGTTGTTATGGTATCTCAATCAGAAAATAAATTTCAAGAATCCAATAGTTCCAATGCTGTGATAAATCCTAGATTCCAAGGGCAAGGCAGGGGCCAAGGTAGAGGTTCAGGGAATTCTGGTGGTTATAGTAATTCTAGTGGTTATGGTAATCCTGGTGGTTATGGAAGAGGACAAGGAAAGAGGCCTCAGTGTACTTTTTGTGGAAAAGAGGGGCATACAGTTGAAAAGTGTTATAAGAAGTATGGTTTTCCCCCAAAATTTGGAAGAGGAGGAGGTCCTGTTGCTAATCATGTCTCTGCAGATCATGGTTGTACAGATGATCAACCAACTTTTCCTGAATCAGTTCAAGCGGATCGGTCGGATTCGGGAATTCTTCCGGTTCAATAACTCGGCCCCAATATGATCATTTACTTTCTTTGATCCGGGGTTTGCGGACAAACAACGATCCACGTAATTACGTTGTCTTGGCATCCGGACAAGCCTCACAAGGATCGGTAACGGTGATAGTAGGTTCCCACTGGATTATGGATTCGGGAGCTGCGATCACATAACATTCTCTATACGAATGCGTTTGATGTTAAAAGCTGCTAATAATCTTTCGTTAAATTGCCAAATGGTCATTATGTTTCAGTAACTCACATTGGAAAAGTAAAGCTAAATGACTATTTGACTCTTCAAGATGTTTTTTGCATTCCAACATTTCAGTATAATCTGATTTCTATTAGAAAACTAACAGCTGATTGTAATATGCTGGTATCTTGTTATCCTGACTGTTGTATTGTGCAGGACCAGCTACATATGAAGAAGATTGGTATAGCTGAACATAGAAATGGTCTTTACATCTTGCCTATGAAGTCTCAAACATACGTGCAAATTTGTTTCAAATGCGATCTGTCAAACTTGCAATAAAGCCGATACTCTCGTGGCACAATAGACTAGGGCACCCTTCTATTGAAAGAATGAAAGTATTAACTACTATAGATCAAAATATCAAAGTTCCTAGTCATAATTGTGTTGTATGTCCTTTGGCTAAACGAAGCATCTTAAGTTTCTGTTAGCACATCATACTCTTTGAATTGCTTTGATTTGATACATGTTGATATTTGGGGCCCTAATAGAGTTCCAATTTGTTGATGGTCACTATTATTTTCTCGTCCATTGTTGATGATTGCGGTAGATACACATGGCTATTCTTGATGAAATGTAAATCTGATGTCAATGCTTTGTTACAGCAGTTCTGCAATTTTGTGCAAACTCAATTTGACAGATGTATTAAAATTATTAGATTCGACCATGGAGGTGAATTCAATATGAAAGCTGTTTTACGGGACTAAAGGCATTGTGCATCAAAAGGCATGTGTAAGAACACCTCAACAAAATGGTCTAATTGAAAGAAAGCATCAACATATTCTCAATGTTGCAAGGGCATTGAGAATACAATCCCGTTTACCTATTGAATATTGGGGTGATTGTGTTTTGCATGCTACTTATTTGATAAACATAACACTACACCTCTTCTTGAGAATAAAACTCCTTATCATATTCTCGTACAATAAGCCTCCTACCTATGACAATCTTAGAGTGTTTGGATGTTTATGTTTTGTGTCCACAGATTGTCCAAGGTAGAGGGAAGTTTGATTCCGAACCGTAAGTCGGTTTTCATAGGTTTTGAGGACCACATGAAGGGCTATAAAGTCTTAAATGCAAAACAGGAGTATTTACGTATCAAGAAATGTGGTTTTCCATGAAACATCCTTTCCTTTTTGTGAATCGATATTGATGCTCTTGATAGTGAACTGGTATTACCACTTCCTATTTCGAGCCACTGCTATACATACACTGTTACTAATACGAGAATCACCTTCACATGTTGAATCTCAAGATCAACCAAATGAGGAACATGTTCAACCTCAAAGGAGATCAACTAGGGCAAAAAATACACCATCCTATCTTAATGATTATGTCTACACAAATCCGGCCCTAAGATCTTCACCACACACTTTGAATCATGTTGTTTCTTATGCTAACCTATCTCATAATTATCGGGCATTGTTAGCGGCATTAATGCGAAACGTAACCTCGCTACATATCAGTGACTTCTGCGATCCAAACTGGCAACAAGCAATGGATAAAGAATTAAAGGCTTTGAAGGACACCAACACTTGGACACTTGTTGATTTACCAAAGGGTATCAAGCCTATTGGTTGTAAGTGGGTGTATAGAATTAAAAGAAAAGCTGATGGAAGCATAGAAAGATACAAGGCCAGGCTTGTAGCAAAGGGCTACACACAGACTGAAGGAATTGACTTTTTAGAGACATTCTCTCCTGTAGCCAAACAAACAACTATCAGGCTGTTCATGACTATAGCTGCTATAAAAGGGTGGAATCTTCACCAAATGGATGTGAATAATGCTTTTCTGCATGGAGATTTGGATGAGATAGTCTATATGAAGGCACCACAAGGTCTACAAACTAATGGCAAAGTCGCAAGTTAAACAGTCTCTATATGGCCTCAGGCAAGCAAGCAAGTAGACAAAGTGGAATGCAAAATTGACACAAAAACTTCTTGATCATGGCTACAAACAATCATCAAATGACCATAGTCTATTCACAAAAGGCACTGGGCTCTCGAGTTTGTTGCACTACTTGTTTATGTAGATGATATTGTAGTAGGCGAGTCTTAGCATGAAGGCAATACGGGATGCGAAGACACTTCGCATGATGCATTCACTATCAAGGATCTTGGTGAGCTTAGGTATTTTCTAGGCTTTGAAGTTGCAAGAAGCAAATGCGGGATAGTCATAAATCAAAGGAAATATTGTTTAGATTTGTTAAGGGAGTTTGGCTTTACGGAATCCAAACCCGCATCTACACCAATGGATTCTACTCAAAATCCGGCGAAGTTCAAGCACCGGACTCCCTGCAAACAAAGAATACGAGAACTCTTGTTGGCAACCGCTCTATTTAGGAAACACAAGGCCCGACATAGCATTTGCTACTCAACGGTTAAGTCAATTCTTAGACAATCCAAATGAGGCTCACATGAAAGCTGCACACTGAGACTTCTAAGATATTTAAAATCGGCTCCGGGGAAAGGGTTTATTTTTTCCTAGTAATGGATCAATGCAACTAAGAGCTTTCGGTGATTCGATTGGGCAACCTTGCACAAAAACAAGGAGATCCATAACGAGGCTATTTGATCTATCGGACAATGCTTTGGTTTCATGGAAGTCTAAAAAACAACCAAGCGTGTCTAGGAGTTCTAGTGAAGCGAGAATACGAGCTTTAGCATTTACGGCTTGTGAGATTCGGTGGCTTATCTACTTACTAAAGGATTTTCAAATTGAACACACGGGACCGGTCCCTTTATCTTGTGAGTTCTAGTGCCCTTCATATTGTTGAAAATCCCGTATTTCATGAAAGGACCAAGCACATAGACATTGACTGCCATTTTGTGAGAGAAAAATACATGGCAAAAGTCCTTAAACCACTACCTATCCACACTGCTCAACAACCAGCAGATCTACTTACAAAACCAGTCACACCACAGGTGTTCAACACACTCATCCCAGCACTACCTCTTAAAGACATATTTGAACCAACAAGATAGCAAGCACAAACGGTTTTTTGGCAAGCTGTTCATGGATTACTCCCTTCCAGCTTGAGGGGGGGTGTTGAAATAAAGAAGGCAAGCACAAACGGTTTTTTGGTTCCAAGGAGCAATAGGTCGAACACCTTAGTGTGCAAGTTGGTTGGAGCGGTTATAACAGAATTGAGCTTCAACAAGCTGCTATAAATACTTGATAGGAGCATCATTAGAAGTTAGAAGTTGAAATCAAGTCTTGTAAACATCGATTATAGCTTAGATTGATCTTTGTTATTTTCCCGCCAATTTCCAGTTTCAAATTGTTGAAGATGATCTTCATCTTCTTGACTTCAATTCTGTAAATTCTTGTTTGATTTCCAGTTTCTTGTTCTGGTTTATATGAATTTTAACATAAATCACTTCACACACGATACACTATGCCAACACTTAATTGACATATTTATGTGTAGGAAGGATATATCTGCAGGTTTAAATGAATTTGCGTGGCTTGAGCAATGCAGTATGAGCCTTGGTCTTGACAAGGCCTCGGTGACACATTCGATTGATCTCACAACGAGCAAAGAGAGCTAGAAACTTGTACGTGACCACAAATTAAAGGCCATATTGGGATTGCTGATGGTCAAGATAGGATCACTAACGACACTTAGTGGGGTTGGAGTACGGCTTTGTTGACACGTCCAAAAGTTGTACAAGTACATTGAGCATCCTTAGTGGTTAGAGCCTAGAGGTGACACTCACGTGTCTTTCGAGGCACCAAAATCTTTTAACAACCTTCTTAATATCTATATCACAGTGTAAGTTGATATGTCTATAAGAAGGTTTTTATATATGTATATTTTTTATTTGTTATAAAATAAGTTGGATAAAAGAACAAGACTAAAGAAAATATATTTCTTATATTTTCAGCTATGTATCCGTAAATGAAAAAGTATTCATATATTACTAACAAACAAACTTGCAAGTGCCTTTTTGGTGTAATTACTTGGAGTCGTCATCTTATTGCGATCTGTAGGAATATATAATATATACACACACACACGAAGTATGGGGGTTAGCAAAACCCCATTACATTTACATGAGGTGTACCATGGGTAACCAACATGTTATCACGTGATAAGGCGGTGGAATGATTATCTCCGGATAATTATTTACCGCGGTACCGTTTAATAAATACACGACATATTACACGTCGCTTTATAGTGTAAATATATCCACCGATTACAACATATATTTACGTCGAGACATATCCATTTTGTCGTGCTTGTGTCGAGACTTACTGGCTAGTACTTTACAAGGAGGAGATATATATTATATCTATGGGTAATGAGCCACAAGGACAAAAGTATTTCAAAAATTAGAAAATATGACAGCTTTTAAAAAATGTTGCATCAAGGACAAAATTGTAGTCAAAAAGACTAATTTACCCTTATTATCAAACAAATCCTGTTGAGCATCATTCACACCATTGCCGCAAAATTAGGGTTAGGAAGTTGAAACTCTCACCTTCACTACGATTTCCAAAAGAGGAGCGGAATTCATCGCAAAAATTGGATGCGAATTCAGGAGTACGCAATCGTTTTCCTTATTTTGCAAGCATTTATACTTAATCGAACAGATTTTGAAGCTCTACGATCTTAGATAAGCTTCTGATTCTGGAAAGTTCAATTTCTTCGAAGAATTAGGGTTCGAATTCACCTTTGCATCTTCCTTTCACCTGTTCAGGGAACAAAATAAGTGAACCAAGTGCTCGAAATGGCGAAAACAAGATAGAAGGCAGCTGGGAAGCAAAAAACTGATGGACGCATTACTGCTCTGTTTCCCTTCATTTACTAGACGAGATTTCTGTTATTTTGGTTGTTTTTTTAGTGAACATTTACTCAAATTCACTATAATATGCACTGAATTTTTACTTGGAGTCATGGTGATATTGTTAGGCTTTTTATTGCAGCAAGTTTTAGTACTCACATTCATTGCTATGTTTCAATTAATCTAGTGGATGAGAAATCTATCAGCTCGATTGGTTTCTCAGTGAGAAATCAAAGAGAATTATGTTTATACAAAGTGAATGTATACAAAACTGTATTCATTGTATATTTTGTGTGCTTTGTGGAACATAAATGTTATGATGTGCTTATGATTTTCACTAAACTTTGCTGTAATATGCATTCACTTTGATGTAATATGCGTTCACTTTTTACATGCAATCATGGTGATGTTGTTAAGCTTTTATATAGTGAATTGTGTTTATGCAAAGTGAATTTATAAAAAACTGTATTCACTATATATTTTTTGTGCTTTGTAGAACATATATGTTATGATGTGATTACGATTTTCACTCAACTTTATTTCACAAATCACACTTATTATATGAAGATTGATTCACTTGATAAACAATAATGTAGCTGATTGTCCTATCCTGTCACAATATTTATGTTTTATTTCCTGAAAGTCTGATTCATTAAGAAATTTCACTAAGCCAAGTATTAAATATTCAATCAAATTCACTTTATATAATTCATTCACTGTTTAGAGGGTAATTCGGTGGGTGACCGTTTGGCCAATCTGGGGAGTCAATTGCAGAACTCTGTTAAATTGGACTGCAGCAATTTGGACAATGTCACATGTTTGCTGGTTTTACGGGATACAATGCAGCTGCCGATCCTAAGACTTCGCTAAACAACGACTTTTCACTCTTGGACGCACTCCTCAAGTTATGGGGAGTGAAAACAAGTTGTTTCGCTCTCTTGTCTCCCTTTCTTCTGTCTTTGGTTTCAAGTTCAAGTCCTTGGTTTATGGTGGTGGTGCAGGTACATTAAAAATAAAAAACAAGACCCTATTCAAGATAATACAACCTGAGTTTAAAGAATAAGTGGTGTTGCGGTTTTTTTTTGCTTTCTGCAGTGGTGTTTTTGCTTCTTTTTTTTTCCGAATGCATTCTATTTGCCTTATAATGCTCAGATGGATTTTTCTGGGATCTCAGTCTCTGAATGTTCCAACACTGTGTTGCACCCCTGGAAGCACTCTTCATATTCTCATGAAGAGTGCAAACAGGCTGCGTTTATTCCTCTTATTCATATCTGTTTTTAGGCTTTTGCAAATGGTTGCTATGTTGCTCTGCTTTGGTATTTTAGGGGCCTGAAGTTGATTTGAAGATGCATCAGCTTTTTGCTTAAGTTTTAAAGATTCTTGCATTACATTTTGGATGTAGCAGCCTCATTACTTTTAAGATGAAGGCCTGAACTGGTGTGTTGATGTGCTTGGACGGCATTGCTACTGATGATTCGCATTAGATAATCTTGGAAGTGTGTTGCCAAAATTTTGTTGTTGAAGAGTGTCATGTGCTGCATTCTGTGACTTTTTGGCTTGGACAGCTGCATTGTAAGGCGTCAACAACCCTCATTTTATTTTTGGGCTTCATTGAGTTTGCAGCAAGTTTAGCTAGGCTTTTTGGTTACAGCAGGTTATTTGTGTAGATGCCAAGTGAACACTGTGGCTTATTTGTTGAAATGATGTCCTAAACCCAATCGGGGTGGACCGGATCCGACCGGGTCGGATCATTTCTACTGTCTTTAAGTTTATACATATATTAAATGGCTTTTCTGTTGTCATATATTTATTCTTTTAAAGAACCAATTATGAATTGTTTTATGATAACGTCCTTAGTATTAAACTGTGATAGAGAAACCATGATAAGTGATTATGGTTGATGAGATCTCTAATCACTTTAATAATTTTGATACTTAAATGTCTCTAGGCTGATGTACTATTAAGCAGGGCATTGATAAGTACAAATAGGCATTGATGTCTTCTGTCTTTAAGGGCAGGAATAGATCTCGTCTATCGAAGTGTAGAGACACTTGGACTGTATGTGAACGTGTATTAGAGAATTCGTACGTTAGACTGATCCACTTACACAGTTAAGTGTCACACTATGAGACAATTGTGTAATTATCCTTAGGACCGGAGTCTACATGGAACCACGGTGTGGATTGTCATGCTTTGACACTATTGAGGTTTCCCATAGCCATGAGGCGATCATGCGGTAGTGATTGGGTGTGATACTGAAGCATGTAGAGTATACATGTTTGTTCGTCCGGAAACCGCGTACCCTATTAGTAAGGGTGAATATCCGAAAGGGCCTTCTTATAAGGAATGTCTTACTCTCGTGAATCTTTACACAGTGGAAGTAAATGAGTTACTTCGAGAGAGCATGATATCCAGATTATAATATATGGTCGTTGATGTTTGATACTCGACAAACGACCGTATGGATATTATTACAGTGATAGGATTTTATTTACACGGTAACTGTTTCACATAAAATGTAGTAGTCATTGCATTTGACTCTTCCGATGATTGGGGGTCACGTTGTGTTGCTAGACGATATCCCGTGATCATTAGGCATGAAGGGCATTTTCGTAATTTGCGATTTGTGTCAACGGCCAACATATTCGGAAGCGTATCGGGTCACACATATAAGAACATCTAGCCGGATTAAAATGTGGTTATAGTTGATAACCAAATAAGGAAAGTTTTATCTTAAGACTATAAAGATTATAGTGGTAAATTAATATGGTGGTATTTATTTATTATGAATAATTATAATACAAGATATTAATTATGTTGATTAATTAAATATACATATAGTAGATATGTATTTCGAAAAATAATTAATATCTTGTATTTAATTTATTCATAATAAATAAATATCACCATATTAATTTACCACTATAACCTTTATTGTCTAAAGATAAACTCTCCTTATTTGGTTATCAACTATAACCACTTTTTAATCCGGCTAGATGTTCATATGTGTGTGACCCGATAGGCTTCCGAATATATTGGCTGTAGACACAAAGTGCAAATTATGAAAATGCCCTTCATGCCTAACGATCACGGGATAGCGTCTAGCAACACACCGTGACCCCCAATCATCGGAAGAGTCAAATGCAATGACTACTACTGACGATACGGGATTTCACCCCTCCACGTGGAATTATCTGATTGGTCCAGCTGGCGTATGAAAAGTCCAAGCCCCTAGTACTCACCTCGAGTCGAATAAGAGACGAGTCAGCGAAGTTCGCAGCAACCAGCAGATTCTGCAAGTGTCCCATCTCGAACACCCATGTCGGTGTTATATGAGTCGAGACCAGGGTCCCAGCCCAGATTCCTAAGCCCAACATCCAGAGGGTTACTTGGGCAAGGGGCAAGGCCCAGTAAGGGTTATTTATGTCAATAGACCAAACCGCCTTAAGTTTAGGGCAGATGAAGGGCATATGCCTATAAATACACAGCTCCAGGAACTACGTAAGGGTTGATTCCTGGACATTACACAGGATACGTAGGCAATCCAAGATACATTCTTGGACTCAGCCATAAAACACCAAAAACACCATCTTTACTACACTACTAGCCTTGCATATTCTCTTTGACTCACCCCTAGATCATACGTGGCCCTGTTAAACCGGTGGTGCATTATTCAGCATCATCATTTGGCGCTAGAAGGAGGGTTTGAAAACCTTTCATGTGAAACAGTTACCGTGTAACTTACAATCCTATCGCTATAATAATATCCATACGATCGTATCTCGAGTATCAATACATTAACGACCGTATCTTATAATCTAGATATCATGCTCTCTCGGAATAACACATTTACTCCCACTTTGCCAAGATTCACGAGAGCTAGACATTCCTTATAAGAAGGCCATTTCGGATATTCGATCCCAATCATAGGATACGCGATTCCCGGACGAACTAACATGTATACTCCGCATGCTTCAGTATCACACCCAATCACTGCCGCATGATCGCCCCATGGCTAGGGGAAACCTCAATAGTGTCAAAGCATGACAATCCACACCGTGATACCATGTAGACTTCGGTCCTAAGGATAATTTCACAACTGCCACATAGCGCGATACTTAATGTAAGTGGGTCAGTCTAACGTACGCATTCTCTAATACACGTCCACGTACAGTCCAAGTGTCTCTACACTTCGATAGACGAGATCTATCCCTGCCCTTAAAGACATAAGACATATAATACGTGCTAGCCTATTCATACTATCAATGTCCTGCTTAATAGTACATCAGCCTAGAGACATTTAAGTATCAAACGTATTAAAGTGATTAGAGATCTCATCAACCATAATCGCCTATCATGGTTTCTCTATCACAGTTTAATACTAAAGACGTTATCATATAATAATTCATAATCGGTTCTGTAAAAGAACAAATATATGACAACTTAAAAGCCATTTTAATATATGTATAAACATAAAGAAATAGTAGAAATTATCCGACCCGGTCGGATCCGGTCCAACCCGATTGGGTTTAGGACACTATTTCAACATATAGTTGATAACCAAATAAGGAAAGTTTTATCTCAAGACTATAAAGGTTATATTGATAAATTAATATGGTGGTATTTATGAATAAATATAATACAAGATATTAATTATGTTGATTAATTAAATATACATATTGATATACCCGGATCAGAACGGGGCCCTGTTCATCCATATTGGGCCTACACTCTTGGCCCATCAACATAGGAAAATGGGCTTTAATCTCCTCTGGTCGCTACCACAGCCCTCTCTTACCCGCTAGCTACAAGCCGGGTCCTGTCCGCCAACCGTAAGCCGGATCTTGTCCGCCAGTTCCATGTCGGATCCATCTTCTCAATGTGATTTCTACCCATGCAAGGCACAAATGAGTCCGCTACTCGTCATGCTTATCAATGATCGATGGTCGCTACTCGCCGCGGCCTACCGCTGACCGTTGTCCGTCATCCTTATCGATCCAGCTGGACATAACAGCTGGCCAATCATGACAGCTGGTTAGGACACTTGTAGTGTATGTGTAGTTAACTTAGCCATGTACTCTTAGTTGTCTTGTCAATGAACAAGAGACCGACTTACTCTTTAGCCTATAAATATGGGATCACATTGTAATAGAAAAGATCTAATCTATCTCTCTCAAACTTTAAGCTATAACATAATACAAGCAGAAACTCTGCCAATTTGTCGACTGATTTACTTGTTCATCATAAACACTCAAACCGCCACCACTGTTCTTGATCACCACCGTATCCTCACCGTCGAAATCACTCATCATAGCCTTATATCCACAAGATAAACACTGTTACCGCAAATCTGGTGTTCCACGCAACATCAGTTGGCTCCGTTACCGGGAAACTTCATCATCATTCAGCTTTTGGAGATCACTCACTCCATCACAAGGACGATTTCACGGTGTCTCAGGCAAGGAAGACCATCATCATCAGTCTGTCGGTCATTAAAAGCTTTGATCTTTTTTGGGATAATACAGCCCAGAAACCGCTGCTCTCCTCACCTCAACGACTTACACAGAAGAGATCACCAACTTAATCGCATACTCACGCTTGAGTCCATCTTTGAATATCCAGGTTGGTTTATACACCC
The DNA here is from genome assembly GCA_036785695.1 of Gentiana straminea. NCBI lineage: Eukaryota > Viridiplantae > Streptophyta > Magnoliopsida > Gentianales > Gentianaceae > Gentiana > Gentiana straminea. The sequence goes on from JAVUPR010000348.1 coordinate 2,802,471, forward strand.
TCTTTGGCGGTTTCAGATCTTCAAATAAAGAAAGTTTGGTCATTTCTGCTATAAGCCGCCAGGAAAACACAAACACATTTTACCTCGATATACTGAACCAAAAATACCCATAAAAATCATAAGAAATGGCTGGCGGGAAAAACTTGAACCTAGCAACACCAATTAAACCAGTCAATCAGCGCCCGACACGTGGAGCGAGCACGCTGCGTGGAGAGGCTAGCCGAAGGGTTATGTCAGATGGGGCAGATGTCAACCCTGCCCTCACGACCGACATGCGAGCATATATACGGGAAAGAGCTAAAGCCCGCGAAATACATGAGGAGGCGGTCAAGAAAAACAAAGGAAAGGGAGTCGCTGGGACATCTAACCCAAATAACGAACACGAGGCTATTTCGGCAGGGGGAGCTCCCCCACAGCAAGACGCATATAGAATAGCTCTACAGGCACATATGGAATACGTAGAGGAAATGCGAACTGGAAATGCATTACTGATTGCCGAGGGATTACCACCCCAACCTATCCGCAAATTCAACCCTCCTCAACCCGCACAAACAGAGCTACAACCAACTTTCATTCCTACAAAATCCGTTCAATCCCAACGATCAGAAATGGAATAAAGTAGCCATGCGACCTCACGTCCGAGGGGAGATAGGAAATCAGCACTTGGTCGATTGGGGCCCGTGATCGACGACCGCGGTGCAGCCCCAGGGCGACCAAGGAATCCCAGACAGGTCCACACTCGCACGGAGGGACATGGGGACTCGTAAGATCATGGAGGGCATATGGCGTTCCCGCCAATTCCCCAAACTCAAGTAGAAATGGGCATCATGAAAAAACATATAGAAGAGCTGCAGAAGGGTACAAAGGGTGTTAAAGTGGTTCCGACATGGGGAACGAGTGTGCTTCATCCGAGTATATTGAAAGCGGCACCAAGAGGCGGGACTCACTACCCCAATTTCATTAACTACCATGGAGCTACAGATCCTCTGGATTGGCTGTCAGCTTTCCAAAGCATAATCAGTTTGTGTACATCAAGCGACGAGGCTTGGTGTATAGCATTTGTGGGGTCAATGCAAGATCGGGCAGCATCGTGGATCCGCAGTCTTCCACCGGGCTCGATTCTATCTTGGGATGATCTGATCAACAAATTTATAGCTGAATTTAGGTCGGTAGGAGGACCAAGAAGACACACATTGACCTACATGAGGTCCGACAGGGCGACAATGAGGCTACCCGCGGCTATTATGAACGATTTTATAAAGTGTACGAGCTAACCGGGGGCATAGCAGATAACGTCGTCATGACTAGCTTCGAAACAAGGTTGAAGCCGGGGTATTTGAAATCTTATTTAGCTTTGTCGCCACCCGGCGAACCTACGGGAGATGTTGAGTTCGACCGGGAAGTACATTGCAACCGCGGGAAACGAAGGAGCGTCTTCGTCCAACAAAGGCAAACGAGAGGGCCGAGCGTAGCCCGCCAAGAGATACCCGCCGAGGGCAGATCGGGAAATCAAGAAACCTGAAAGATTTAAGGAAGAGCATTTCACGCCGCTCAGAATTTCCTATTCTCAAGTGTTGAATGAGATAAGAGACGAGATACCTGAGCCATATCCGATGGTACCAGATACACGCCGCGATGTGTCCAAATACTGCGGCTATCACAGAGATAAGGGGCATACTACTGATGAGTGTATCCAGTTCAAACGGGCAATTGAGAAGCTACTCGCTCGCGGACACCATGATCACCTCAAACTAGATAATGGTGGTCCAGATAGGAGGAATCAACAAGCTCGTCAGTTCGACAGGAACATTAGAATGATAACTGAGCCTCCTCCCAGTAACAATCAGATTAAGAATCGTATCGGCTCCATCAAAAAACATGTGGAGAAGCCTATAGTTTTGCGGGGAAATGAGCAACCTCTCGCCTTTACTCGAAGTGAGCTGGTGACTTCGATCAACACAGAGGTTATGTGCTTATGCATTTCAGTGGTCATCAATCGGGCATGCGTCAACAGAGTGATGGTTGATACAGGAGCTTGCCGCGACATCTTGTACTACAACTGCTTTGAAGAATTGGGGTTCAGCGACTCCAATCTGAGGCCGCACAATGGCACCCTTGAGGGATTCACAAATCACAAAATACAGGTCAAGGGGGCCATCGACTTAGATGTGCAGATGGGAGATCACGCGCCATTTCGCACGGAAAAGGTGACATTTTTGGTTGTCGATTTTCAGTCCAATTACAACATGATAATTGGGACACCCGCCTTGAAACAATTTCAAATGGTAACTTCCGTTCCACATCAACGGGCAAAGTTTTATGTGGGGGACAGGATCGGAACGTCGATCAGCGAGCCTGCAGCTGTCCTAACATACATACATGAAATGAGAACAGGGAACAAGAGAGCACGAATTGAGCAGCCCCCGCACATGGAAAACATCGACATGATCAGGGTCGCCGTGGAACATGTGACAGTTAAAGTGGAATGCGAAACATTGCAAGTCAGGGACGAGCCTGATTTTACAGCAGAGGATGAGTTAATCGAGGTAATCATCAACGACGAATACCCCGATCAGAAAGTCAAAATTGGGGCTCGGCTGAGTTCCTTTGAAAGGGAAAATTTGGTACAATTACTTAAAGAAAATCTGAGCGCCTTCGCCTGGGTGGTCACGGACATGCGAGGAGTCGAGGTTGACGTCGCTCTTCATCATCTTAACGTCGACTCTACTTTCAAGCCAATACAACAACGAGCGCGCCAATTTTCAACAGAAAAGGAAGCGGCGGTGAAAGTAGAGGTCGGAAAGCTTCTACAAGCAGGAATCATAAAAGAGCTTGCCTACCCTACTTGGTTGGCGAATGTGGTTATGGTAAAGAAGCACAATGGCAAGTGGAGGATGTGCGTCGACTTTACCGATATCAACAAAGCTTGTCCCAAGGATCCTTATCAGCTTCCACGAATCGATCGGTTAGTCGACTCTATTTCTGGCTTTGAAGTTTTAAGTTTCTTGGATGCATATTCTGGGTATCACCAAGTGCGAATGGCTGAATCCGACAAAGAGAAAACGGCTTTCAGAGCCGCTGGAGGTCTATTTTACTATGAGATGATGCCATTTGGGTTGAAGAATGCGGGTTCGACCTATCAGCGAATGGTCAACAGGGTCTTCAGTTCACAGATAGGCAGAAATATGGAGGCTTACATAGACGACATGGTTGTTAAGTCCGCGGGGGACGGTCACGCCGCTGACCTTCAGGAAACTTTCAACAACGTTCGAAAACACTCAATGAAGCTCAATCCGGCCAAATGTACCTTTGGTGTCCAGGCAGGCAAATTTCTAGGGTTTATGGTTAGCCGTCGTGGCATCGAGGCTAACCTAGAAAAGATTCAAGCTTTAATCGATATGCAAGAGCCTACAACTATCAAAGAAGTTCAGAGGCTTAATGGCCGCATTATCGCGTTGGGTCGGTTCATATCAAAGTCAGCGGAGAAGTGTCTTCCTTTCTTCAAGATTCTCAGGGGCGATAAAACTTTCTCATGGAGCGCGGATTGTTCACAGGCATTCCAAGCTCTGAAGGAATATCTAGGAAAACCTCCTCTTTTGGTTAGCCCTGTAGAGGGAGATATTTTGTTTTTGTACTTAGCGGCTTCAGACCGGGCTGTTGCCGCCTGACCCCGCCTAACCTGTCCCTCGAGAACGGCGCCAGAAATCTGACAGACAATTCCCGGGTTAAACGATTCTAACCGGCAGTGTACCGGGTCAAATTGTGGTGCTAGTATGGTGAGTCAGAGTGTCGAATCCTCAGGGAACTTGGTAATTTCTTTTACGTGTGGTTAAACACCAAAGAGCGTTATTAACTCGATCTAAACCGCAATTTTTTAACACGGATCACTACTTATTCTAGTCAACATAAAATAAATACGTAATTTAAATGTTATTCTAATATAATATATATAGATATATAAATATATATAGATGTACATAAATTGCAAAGTATATATATATATATATATAAATATATAGGTACCAATATATTAAACGAGATAATTTTAGATAAGCGGCCAAAACTTATATAATTGGTTTATACGATCTTTTCGATTAAATGAAATGTGTTCGATCTCTCCTTTTATTTTAGGTCCAATTGAGTAAATGAAACGGTGCACTCCCGAGGTAAACAATTCCTCCTCACACGAGCGTATGAAATTGTCATATGTCCATTGCATCGGTCCAAGGTCCACAAGCGTTACGGTTTTTACGAACGGGTCCCGAGTACAAATCTACCCTTAGATAAAAAGGAGTCATTCCGTTCGTCAAACGGTCAATTTTATTTTAAAGGCTCCGGCTGTCAAGGCCGGACGATTTAACTTTCCGGTTTAAGTTTCGCTTAACTGATGATTTAACATTATTACGATCTCGAGTACAAATTATAAAAAAATTCATTTCTCCCAAAACAAATTTACCCCCGGGTAGGAAATCGGATTCCGTTATCACGTTATTCACATGGCCAATTTTACCCTCCGGTTTTTCTATCTTTTATCTCGTATCCTGACTACGAGGCGTCAATTCATAATTAGATTATGAATTCCTCAGATCGATTAAAATACGTCAATACGAATACGATTAAAATAGAAAAAGATTCAATTAACTCAATTTTTATCATTTTAACTTAACAACATTTCTTTAACGAAAAGATCGAAATAAAACCGATTACATAGTTTTGGCCAGTATTATATTTAGCCTAAAAACATTATAACAACGAAAAATATAAAAACAAACATAAATACTTAAGAAAAGTTACCCGAATACGGCAGTTGATTCAGAAATCGTATTTTCCGGACATTACAACTTCTTCAGCAAAACCGACTTCCGAGATTTTCCCGAGCATTACAACGATACTAAAACTACATTATTACGGCGTAAGGCCTTATTTACAACTACTACTAAAAAATAAAAAGAAAAGAAAAGAGAGAGGAGATATATATATATATGAGATGTATATATATATTGGGTACACTCGAGCTGTTGCTGCTGCATCTTCTTATATAGGCAAAAGTCTCAAGGCCGGACCGGTCCGAGATTAAGCCGGATCGGTCCGGTATAATGATTACCCCCACTAACTTGATCACTCCAGCATGTGCGGTGGAGATATTATTTTTTATATATAATTATTAAACTTCTAAAATTCATATCTCGAGTTCTGGACCTCCAAAAATTGCAAACGAAATGCCAAAATTAAGATCTCGAGAAACTCTACAACTTTCATGAAGGACTCTTTTCCAGATAACGCCTTCTTGATAACCTCGTGTTCCTCCGAAGCTTTTACGGGATTTTTCTTAATCCAAATCGATTAGCCACTTGATCACTGTTTAAGTTGCAGACCTCCGATCTTCATAATTTAAATTGCATTGTAAAGCTTTCGGAAAAATCTACAACTTTCGTGAAGAACACTTTTTCAGATAATGTCATTTTGATGAGCCATTCGTTTGTCGGAGAAATTTCTCGATTATTACTTAACCAGATTGGTTGGCCACTTGTCCACTTAAGCTATTCAATTGACCATTTAAACTCGTGGCACTCTCTAAATCATTCCGAGATATGATTATACTTCAATATGTCGATTCTCGGGGTCTCGGTTTATAAATACGCAATAAAATACCACAAATACCCACGTAAACCGACACGACACTCCGATTTACTAAAATCGGTACAAAATTACAACTTTTTACTATTTTTACTACTAACTACTCTAAATTATAAAGATTAACATTTCATACTATTTATACCATAATTTCATATATTTTATATAGAATTCGTTTATAAAACATAATAATTTAACATATAAAAATAATACATCAAATTACTCCCCACTTAGCTTTTGATCGTCCTCGAGCAAAAATAAGCGGTAATAAAAGATAATATTATAATTTTTAATGTAATTTATATTGTCAAATATATTAATTATGCTAATTTTAAAATTATAAGAAGACAGAAAGAGTATATAACTAAAATAACTTAAACATTAAATATTATTTAGATGAAATTGTACATGTAACACTTAATAAGTATAAATAAAATATCAGAATTATTTTTAATCGCAACTATTATGAAATTTTGGAATCGGAAACTTCGGTCAGGTAGTCGACAAAAATGGCTTATAGAGTTTAGGTTCAAGATGTTGGTTAATCGGAAAAAAGGAAATCAAAAGAGAAAGAGGCAAGTCGTACGTACCTACATCTTCATATTCTTGATCAAAAATAATCATCGATTACTAACATCTTCTTTTTTTTCAGATTTTCTCTCTCTTTTTTTTTTTTTTTTAAGATTAAGAACTAAAAGCGTGAGTGTGTGTAGAAAATCAAACTTACAGGCATTGCTTCATCAAGATTGATCGGAGTACTACTCTTGCGATCGAAAATTACAAGTCCGGTTTCCTTAAACTTGTAATAATTCCTGAGATCTTATGATTCAACTTTTCCTTTTCCATTTTATCTTGTGCCTTCATTCCCAAGCAATAGGACATTTCGAGATAATACCCTATTTGGACTACTATCATCGTGCAATCGGGAGCTTAATTACCTCATAGTGATATAGGACATTTCGTGATAATACCCTACTCACTCCAATCATTGGTAGCTACAACCGATCATTTCTTTTTATTTTTAAGTTGTTAATCACGAGATAAGGAAGATACGATATTTGATTAATTCGTGTAAATATGGTGCTTCGTTCTTAATTCTTTTATAGAATATTAATATATCCGAGCTTATTACCAAAATCGACTATCTTGCAAGTGTCATGAGGTAAGATCGAATATACTAATACTTATCTAATTTTTCCAATCTCAAAGATATACCAAAACTTAGCTTTTATGTCTCCATCTCTTTTCATAAGTACGTACAAACTTGCGGAATTTCAAGGAAATGTAGACCAAAATTAGCTATAGCTTGGTTATTTAATCACAATTGACAATTTCGAGTGAGGTCTTGATCACTCTAATCAAGGCTGAGGTGGGTTATTTGGCTATAGTTATATTTTTGTGGTGCCAAAAATCAACAAACTTAGTCCAATTCCAAACTCATAATTCATATTGAAAATGATTCTAAAAATTTTACTTATAAATATCAACATACTTATATAATTTCATGAAAACAATATCTAATATTAATTACTCAATTATATAAACTTAAAATCTTATTAAAATCTAAATTAGACATATAACATAATTATTTTTGACTATTTTTCGAAAATTTTAATGAATTTTCTAACCTAACTCTACTCCCCACTTACGAAGTGGCATCGTCCCGATGTTCAATGAGTAGTAAAGAAAGTAGGTTCGAAAATAAAATTAAAATTATCTATTAACGTTACTTTTCTGATTTTATTTTAGCGTATACTAATTATATCATTAAATAAAAACAAACAACTGAAAAAACTAAGACATATATATTAAACAAGATAGATTATTACAAACTTAACTAAAGAACTTCAAACTTAACTTAATTTAACTTATTAAAACTTAAATATTACTAACAAACCACTAACAATTCTCTAGATGGTAGACGAACATCCCGGTGTATCAACCGGTAACAACCCAACTTGACTATCTCTAGACCGAAAAATTTCATCCGTCTCAAAGCTCTTCTACTCCATTCGAAGAATACACAAACGTGATATCATCCATGAATTAGGCATAGGCTTCCCCCTACTACCTCTCGTGATCGCAAACTCCAACACTGTCCTTTGAATCAATATACCCCAATCAACAAATACACCGAATGCCAAAGCAAAAAGTAGAAGCATTTCATTCTCAGCCAAACTTCCAAAATCCCAGGTGGGATAAACTCGAGAATTTATGAAATGCTTCCACGCCTTTAGATGTGGAAGTAGAGCTCGTGTTGACATGTCGTGATTTGTATCAAAAAGCGGGAACAGACATTGGAATGACTCGTGTACTTTATTCGAATGATTAGAGGGATTTTGTAGTCCCCATTGCATTTCAAAATGTGGCATCGTAACTGGTGGAATTTCAAAGATTTGGTTGATAACAGATGAAGAGAAGGGAACAGCCACTCCTCTTACTAGAACAATTACTGAGTTTGACATACAATATCAACCAAGAAAAACTATCAAGGGTCAAGCATTACCGGATTTTATTGTAGAGACAAGTTTCAGCTCGCCACATCCTAGTTCTCCATTATCACAAAAGTCCGCGGCGGCCAGAGTTAAGCCCAATCAGTGCTGGCACTTATATGTTGATGGAGCATCTAGTCGAAATGGTTGTGGGGCCGGAGTTATTTTGATGGAGCCCGGAACGACGGAAGAAATCGAAAAAGCTTTGAGGTTTGAATTTCCGGCCACAAATAATCAAGCCGAGTATGAAGCAGTTATAGCCGGTCTCAAACTAGCCCAGGAATCAAACGTAGAAAATGTTGAAGTATTTTGTGATTCCCAACTCATCGTCAATCAAATCTCAGGGGACTATGACACGCACTGTGGTATTCTTGAGAAGTATGGTGAGATTGTTCGACGATTAAAAAGCGGCTTCAGCTATTGCGAGTTCATCAGAATTCGGAGAGAGGACAATGAGCGAGCAGACTATCTTTCTAAATTATCACTCAAAGAAGAGATTGCAGATCGTTCAATAATGATTGAGTATCTATCTGTACCCGCTATTGAGGAAACACAAATCATGGAAATCGATACACCGGCGCCGACGGCATGTTGGATCGATGAGGTTCATGCTTACATGTAAACGGGCACCTTGCCCGACGGAGCGGATAAAATTCGCGCACTTAAGAAAAGAGCGGCCAGATATGTTGTGAACAACGGAATACTCTACAGAAGGTCCGCAACAAGACCTCTTTTGCGATGTATTCGAGAGGAAGAGAGCAAGACAATTCTTTTCGAACTTCACCAGGGAGTGTGTGGGGGACACCCCGCTAGTCGCTCTTTGGCACAGAAGGTTATAACCGCAGGGTATTATTGGCCAACAATTCTTAAAGACTCAGAAAAATTGGTTAGAGAATGTCCAGAATGTCAAAGGCACGCGGACATCCCCCGGATACCATCGGTCGAACAAAGCATCGTGACCGCACCCTGGCCTTTCGACATGTGGGGACTCGATCTCATCGGACCATTTCCACCAGGAAGAGGTGGATGCAAAGTTATCATAGTAGCTGTGGATTATTTCACAAAATGGATCGAAGCAAAACCGATGGTCAAGATAACCACCAAAACAGCAGGTTATTTCTTACATGATCAAATTTTTTCACGTTTTGGCGTCCCGCGGGCCGTTGTATCAGATCACGGCCCACAATTTAGGAAGGACTTCTCAAACCTTTGAGGAATTCAAAGTTAAACACTGGCAGTCGTCCGTGGCTTATCCTCAAGGAAACGGCCAAGCTGAGGCCGGCAATAAACAAATAATCAAAATGTTAAAGAAGAGCGTGGACAACAAAGTAAAAGCGGGGAGGGTGGGTTGACGAGTTACCCGATATACTTTGGGCTCTCCGCACCACGATCAAAACACCCACGGGAGAGACACCTTTCGCCCTTACTTATGGATCGAGGCCATGACTCCCGTTGAGATGGCTCTACCAAACATCGGGGTTGCCTTATATGACCCGGCGGATAATCTTTTAAACGGGTAGATCGACTTGGATCTAGTGGAGGAAAAAAGGCGGCGACATACCATCGACTCGCGAACTACAAACAAATCGCTAAGCAACAACATGACAAGCGAATCCGCGACCACTCATTCAAAGTCGGGGATTTCGTTCTTCGAAAAAGGAAGCCACGGGTATGGAGCCTAATAAAGGGAAGCTAACAAACAAATTGGGAAGGCCCTTATCAAGCGCGAGGGAAATCAAAAAGGGACTTATGTCCTCGAAATCATCAAGGCTATGAGCTCAATAGACCTTGGCATGCGGACAACCTCAAAAGGTACTACATGTAATAAATCGGTTAGGGTTATGGCTATCCTCTCGTTTACGACGTGAGTGGTTAGGCTTTCTTATTTTGCTTGTAATCTTTACTCATCTAGCGGGATAAGTCGAAATTAATAAAGCCCGATTTTACATTCTCTTTTTTATATGCAAATTATTACAAGTATGCACGGGTAAAAAAGAATTGTGCTCAAAGAATTTTCAACAAAACTTCGGCTAGACTTCAGAGTTGTTAAAAATAGGGGCAATATTTGGGAAAATTTAAAGCGGCCACGACTTCCTAGCGAACAAGTTATTTCAGATAAGATTCAAGGGGGGCATATCTCATACAGGAGTCCGCACAAGATCGACCTAGAAACTTATCTAAAACAAGGGGGCCGGATGCTATTATCATCGGACTCAATTTAGACAATAAATTCGAGCAAAAAGCAAGCATACATCAAAAACGGGCAGAAAACAAACTTATGAATAAAATTATAAGCTGGACGAGGTGCATACTAGTTGTTACAGAAGCAAATGTGCGGACAAAAGTGCGGAAAAGAAAAGAGTTATACATATGCGAAATCAAAATAATGTTTTACAAAACAGAGGTACAAATCTAAGAATTCTCAGGCCGCATCTCTTTATTATGGACATTCTCTTCGCGGAGAGAATGGTGCAGCATCTGATCGGCATTTGTCTCAGACACAGTGGGCTCAACCGTCGGCTCAACCGTTTGCCCTACCTCTCCCCCAGCTTGCTCGTCCTCTTCAGCAGCTCTCTCTCTCTCGCTTCGGTAGCCAAACGCACACGCTCCCTCAGATTCGCCTCAATCACAGCGGGAGCCACCCAATCAGGATCACATTCTGGAACATAGCGCTGAAGCTCAATATCAGAGAAAGGTATGCGGTCATGAAATTCTCTCAGATAATCGGAGAAGGGATGGGTGAGGATCCATTCCTCTAAGACATCAAGGTCGGGGGTACCACCGTCATGAGCCAGGACGCACCTCGCGATGTGATAAAACCCTTGGTCATATCCCATCATAAAGCCATCATCATTAGCGACCTTGATCGGCCGTCAACACTCGAGCCCGGATCCTTCGGTTTTTCGCAGTCCGGACACGCCGCTTGCTCGGCCTCCCAATGAGCTTGAGCCTCCGATACCCTCTCGCTTCATTTCCTTCATAGTTTGATCAACGGATTTGCTCGCTCGATAAGTTTTGCATTAATGCGGTTAGCCTCGGCAAGCTGTGCTCTCAGCTTCTCATTCTCCGCCTCAACTGCGTTTAATCGCCCACGAAGACCGGCAGACACCGCATTTGCGGCGCCAAGAGCTTTCCGGGTTTCGACCGGCCTCTTTTCGACATCGGCACTCTCGCCTATGGTGTTTCTATAATCATTGACGAACCGTGCCAAGCCGTGCCAACCTAATGGAAGAGAAATAAACAGCGGAGTCAATATTGACATGAGAAAAACGACAATAAAAAGAATGAGAAACAAAAACAAGAAAGGAGGTTTACCATGCTCACCGTGACGCCGTATAAACCCACAAATCGTCAATGCTCCCAAGAAAGGCACGGCGGGGATCAGTCTGATCCGCCAGGACAACCCTGTCCGCTATCCCGCGGCCTATCTCCAGCTGGATATTATTAGGGATACCCCATCTAAAATGCCTCAGCGGGGGCACATCAGCGATACCCCTTGAAATCGTGCGCGCCTTGTGCGGGTCAAGAGGTTGTTGCCGCATGAACTCTTTATCCAACCGGGCGGCGGGACAACCTGCAGGCCCGATAGGAACTCCAAAGATAGGGCACTACTATCTTCGTGCCCGCAGAGGCCACCTCCTCGGCCACAGGTTTGCCTTGATCGGCCATTTTTTCTTTGCCTTTATCAGTTCTGGACCTTTTAAGAGGAAGGACCTCCTGCACGCCGCTATCGTCTCCCACGGGCTCAGTCTCTTCAACAACAGCCCTCTTCTTCTTATCACCCGCAGGCGGCTTTGTCAAAGTGGTCTGCTTCATGGTTTTGCTCGCCGTGGTCTTCTCTACTAAGTGCGGCTGGGTTGATCTCACGACCTTAGCTCCAGAAGCTCCGGCCGCCGTCGTCTGTAATTCGACCATGGGAAGGGGTGTTTTGATCCCCTTTAGCTCTGCGGCCCTCTTCACCTCGTCGACGGTCTTTTTCTTTGTCAGCTGGCGCGTCGAACTAATCTATCCATGGTACCTGTGAAGAACAAATGTTTATTAGCGATCAGAAGATATGAAAAGAAACATGTTATGAAAAGAAACAAAAGGAACACAAGTAAAAATCCTACTCGGTGCTCGCATATTAGGATAACCGCCGCAGATTTCACATTGAGAAGGCATGAACCTGCCATGGTGACACTCGTCATACCAATCAGGATGAGTCGTCAATGAGTCGACTACAACCAAAGGCTCGCCGATGCCGGCTCCAGAAAGTCCGGCCTCGTCTTAGGTATGGCGGCCGACGTCTAACAACAACCTCCGAGTTAAATGCCCGGGCACGGGGTTCCTTCTTACGGGTATAGCCTAGGTCGTCTTTCGGCTCAGCAATGAACTCATCATCATCGGTTTGGGTTTTTATCGAAGCCAAATGGTCGGTCTTGACCGAGTTCACCGGAAGCTTCTCAAACGGCCATCCTACCCGGGACTCTACCTTCATACATCTCTTGTCCCGTCCGCCACCTTGTCGGGAAGATCAAACAAGTAAACGGGGCCGACCATGGCTTGATCTACTACGCGGTTGAATTTGACCGGCACCGCGCCTTTCGGGAAAAACCGTAAAAGTATAGGAGCACCGCCATTGATGGTTCACGTCCGCTTAACCTGCGATTATGATGAAAGACATAACCACGCGGACTACTCCCGGACCGAGGTCGCAGGCATCACTTTCGGCTCTCCTCCATGAACTTGACAAAAAATGGATCGAAGGGAGGTCCGAGTCCGGCCGCAAAATGATCATAATGCAACCACAGATAATCTTCTTGCTCCCGACCACAAACCCACGATACATTGGTCGTGCCCATGCTAACAAACCGATAGTCCGCGAAACATCATACGCCCCCAAGGCCAAGGTATAGTCTTCCCGATCTTTGAACTCCTTCCATCGGGATATAAGAGCACTATCCGCTCGCTTTTGCTCGCGAGCTCATTCTCGACGACGACGAGACCTTTTCTTGGGCGGTCTCTTCTTCTTTTCGGGCTCACCGGCAGTTGTGGGCTTCTTCTTTGAAATAACGACTTTTGGAGATTTTTTAGGTTTCTCCGGTATCACACGGTTTCCACGGCTTCCTTGAGCTTGCCGCTACGTTTGGCGGCTCCAAAGTGTGTATGGCTTTCTCCATCCCGGTAATAAGGCCGCTCGCACTATATTATCGTCGTCTTCGCCCTCGATCTCGGCGGCGCCCTCACCAATCATCGATACCTCCGGGTCGATTCTATGTTAATGGGTCCAGGGTTTGGAATTTCTTCCATCTCCTCCTCGTCGCCGCTAGAGCTAGCATCCTCCATGCTCACCTCCTCTGACCCATAACCCGCAGCGGCCCTAGCCTCTTCGTCTGATTGGGTGTGATCTGATGACATTCTGGAAAAGAAAAAGGGCAAGGTGGATTAGATTATCACCCGGACATGGAAATCGGGCCGAGGTGAAAGCAATCACACCCCGACACCTCGCCCTTCCATCTTCCTTAAGCAAACGAATCCCCAGAAAAACCCCCAAATTTCCCAGAAAAACCCTAAACACACATACAAACTTCTACCAAACGATCGCCAGCACTATCAAACAAAGCATACATGCACTTGAGTGTAATTCTGGGGAAAGAAAAGGGGCACAAAATCGCAAAACACAGGCTGGGCTCATGGCATTCATCGGAAAATATTGAAATAACAGAAGCAAAATCGCGACATTCATACCACAAGCAAGAACAGACGGTAATAAATGTATAATCAACATGAAAACAAGGAAAAGGAGTAAAATCACATACTTAATTGATAGAAAAGGTGATGAAGCGTTGAGCTTTGACTGAAGTAAATACTCGCCGGAATCTGCTAGCAAATCACCGGAATTTCCTTGCTTTATCACCGGAGGAATTTATCAGAAGAAGAAAACGGAAAAGTGGAAGTATTTGGGGGAGTACCCCTATTTATAGAAGGGGGATTGAGAGGGAACGACGCTTGGGATTCAAAATTCAAAAGTAATGATGGTGGGAACGGTTACCGATTTTTCCTCCGCCAATCAGAGCAAGGGACGGTTCAGTTCCAACCGCCGTGTCAGAGCACGTGACTGATGTGACGTTTCGTGTACCGATACATCCGTTTATATTTTCCAACCGTTCAAACCTCTTCTGACGGCCATCAACTTGTCCGCAGAATAAGCGGCCTCAGCACATCATTATCTCCCAACATTACTTTAAGCGGCTAACATCACTCAGTGCCCGCTGTGTCTTATTCTGACAAAACACCACTGATAGAGTGTTATCACCTAATTAAGCCCGACAGAGCGTTGTCGGCAATTAAGCCTGTCCGCTACAAATGCGCAGCATATAATCGGTAATTCGCTACGCGATACTAACACTGATTCAAGCCCGATAGAACAGTATCGGCGATCAAGCCTGTTCGCTGCAATGCACAGCATATAACTAGTGGTTTTCACCAACACTGGCCCAAGCCCGATAGAACAGGATCGGCATACCTCTGTCACGAGCGACCACAAAGGATCTTCACCAAAGTTCTTCAAAGTTCTACTCTCCGCCTTGGCGGACACGCCGAGCATGAGTAGGGGCCATTGATATACCCGGATCGAACGGGGCCCTGTTCATCCATATTGGGCCTACACTCTTGGCCCATCAACATAGGAAAATGGGCTTTAATCTCCTCTGGTCGCTACCACAACCCTCTCTTACCCGCTAGCTACAAGCCGGGTCCTGTCCGCCAACCGTAAGCCGGATCTTGTCCGCCGCTCCATGTCGGATCCATCTTCTCAATGTGATTTCTACCCATGCAAGGCACAAATGAGTCCGCTACTCGTCATGCTTATCAATGATCGATGGTCGCTACTCGCCGCGGCCTACCGCCGACCGTTGTCCGTCATCCTTATCGATCCAAATTGGACATAACAAACTCGGCCAATCATGACAATTTGGTTAGGACACTTGTAGTGTATGTGTAGTTAACTTAGCCATGTACTCTTAGTTGTCTTGTCAATGAACAAGAGACCGACTTACTCTTTAGCCTATAAATATGGGATCACATTGTAATAGAAAAGATCTAATCTATCTCTCTCAAACTTTAAGCTATAACATAATACAAGCAGAAACTCTGCCAATTTGTCGACTGATTTACTTGTTCATCATAAACACTCAAACCGCCACCACTGTTCTTGATCACCACCGTATCCTCACCGTCGAAATCACTCATCATAGCCTTATATCCACAAGATAAACATTGTTACCGCAAATCTGGTGTTCCACGCAACATCACATATATTAGATCTCGTATTTCGATATATATATATATATATATATATATATATATATATATATATATATATATATATATATATATATATATGATACATATGTATTTTGCAAATTAATTAATCATAGCATCATATTAATTAAAGAATATTATGGATTCCAAATCTAGGGTATATGGGGTGCATATTAAAGTGTATTATGATACACTTTCATTGTGCAATTTAATTAATAAAATTACCATAATATTAATATTGGATACTAATTGATTTTTGGAAAATAGATTTATGGTAATAAGATAAAGATATATTCAATATAAGATATTGTCAATATATATCTTAGGAAAAATATTTAATATAAGATATTGAATATTAATGAGATAAATCAATCAAAGAGATTTTCCTTATTTGATTAGAAAAATGTTTTCTTTCTCTTCAATCTACTAAGAAGCTAATTCCAATCAGATTGGGACTACAGTAGGGGCACACCATCTACTATATATATGTAGTGGGTGTCAAGCTCTTTTGCACATCACAATTCCAAGAGCTAATAGTTCTAGTGAAAAATAGAAAACTTCTTAGAGAGAGTTTTGAGAGAGAGAAAATGTCGGTCTAGCAACCGAGTATTCTGGTAGCAATCCATGATGGCTGTTCGTGTGGATCACCGGTAGAGGCCGAACGCTTAGGCGGCTTCGTGCATCACTACTCTCCTTAGACGGTCAAAGCGTCGACATTTTAGATCAACCAAGGTAACCACCGTCTACTAGCTTATTTGTTTATTGCTTAAACGAAATCGATCATGGTCAAAGGAAATAAATTTAGAATTCCGCTGCGTTCCCGCGTAGATTTCCTTACATTATTTTCATATGTATGTTTTAAATTGAAGTGATTTGAATTACCGGGGAGAAGGAAATAACTATTTTAATCAATTATACATATTTTAATTATATAATAATCTCTTTTTCTGTCTCTTGTTTGAGTAGTACATGTATGATTTTGAGTCATAACTTCAGTAACTACAATGCTAATGTCAAAATTATGTTTGTTCGAAATTGATTGCCAAAATTCACTATTATTCGAAAATTCACTATTAATATTCACTAGTGAATTTCGACAGTGAATCTCCTGAAAAATAGAGTAACAATATTAAACAAACTCTCAAAACGTAACAAAGACTATTGAAACAAATGATTTGTGAAATTGTTTGGCTGCATCCATTTTTTACGTAACATATAATACGAAAATGAACATAATTCTACAAACAAAAAAATACAAAACATCCAAAATAAAATGCATAAAAGACAAACATATACTCGATCCGAGGACAAAACGTATGCAGCAAATCAATCTCCTCATCATCAAATTAAGTAACAAATGATGATGCAACTGATTCAATGCAAGTACAGGCCACACTAAAACCATTACAAACAACATATGCATGTACACGTGATGCACCAAACGAAGCATACACAACCAACATGATTTCAACATCTTCATTATTGACCAGAAAACAATTTACTTGTTCAGGTAATAAGTAATACAAACTGATGCAATCTTTTCTCAATCGGAACCTCACTAGTTTGAACTCACTAATAATTTCTAGAGCAGCTTGGGTCGAATACAAACATTATTACTTTACTATTACCAACTTCAATGTGAGGCTTGAAACGTAGCATGTACTGTGAATCATTACTGACCTTTGTTGCATCAAATTAATACCTCAAGTCTTTATAACTATCAACCACGATATCATGCTTAACTGACAAAGGTTTTGGCATTTCGTCGAACAGTTGTGGGCATCCTTCAAACCTTCAAGCTTCAACGAGTGGAGCTTTCCTCATCATCAAACAAGTAATTCCCACCCTTAGGAGAAATGAAGATAGATTCAGACGCTGTATACAATGAAAATGGTGATTGAAAACCAGTTGGAACTGGTTCAGTCAATTCGTCAAATACCTTGTGTAGTTTATTTTCTAGTACATTTGGAAGAGAAACGAGTTGTTGGACTAAATGGGGAATTTCAGCAAACACCTTGCAGGCATCATTCTTCATCTCTTTCTCAACTGAATTTTTGGTTGCTTCTGTTGTTTGAGCTGAAACATAATCACCGAGCATTGGAAAATGGAAGCTGCTCCACCGAAAGGATCACGACACTGGACTTCTCATGATTTTTTAACGCTGATTCTATCATGACATTGATAGAATGCATATGCGATCGCATCTCTGATTGCATAAATGTCTGAAATGATGATTGTATTGAAGATTGCAAGTCATCTAACCTCGATTGAAATGATCTGTCTTGATCTTCAAGCCTAAAACGCATCCCTCGCACTTCCTCCTCGAACTTGTTCTGTTTTTGCATAATTTCTTCCATCGTTTTTCGAATGCGAAGCAAATAAAGGAAATACAAAACACATGACTCTCCACTGTAAGTACCATCTTCAAAACCTAGTTAACGAATAAGAGAAAATCAGCAGTGAATCAAGTTATCTAACATCAAATTCAGGACAGAACGAAATAAACTTAAGAAACTCAGATTTATGCTCAATTTCATTAGGAACATTGAAATTTAACTCATAAAACTCAGATTTATCATCTTTGCTTTCGCTGAACAATAAGAAAAAAAAATACAATTGGCAAATACACATGTTCAGTCGATGATTTGTTGAGGAAGAAGCCTATGAATTCGATCTGCTAAGGAAGAAGCCCATGAATTCGAAGATCAATGATAGCGAAATTGGAAGAGAATCAATCGCGATCCAAAACGAAGTTCGTCAGACCAATTTTTTTGTCTTCGACATCGACTTTCTTCAAAACTTAAGTAAGGGCAATTTAGTTATCTAATTATAATTTTGTCTTTTAGCCTATAAAAAAATGTTAACTAGAGTGTTAATTAAAAAAAGGTGTAAAGTGTCATAATCCCTAATTTTCTTTTTTATCTAATGGACATCCATATAATACGAGTATATTTATAACATTATTTTATTTTTAGGAAGTATATTCTTTTAATTAATCTTTGCCTTAGATGTATTATATCATAAAAAATAAAAGGAATATATATATATATATATAATAAAAGTGCCTAAAATTTATTGTATATCCAATAATTTTCGGATTCAAACGTCATTAAGATTTTCATCAATGATTTTATACAATAAATAAAAAAACGGCGCCAAATCTGTGGGACCTACCATTGTTGAAAAAATTACAACGCCCTCTCCCGCCAGACAAGAACACCATTTCGCGCCCTTTTTCTCTTTCCCGCCGCGCGCAGACATTACTTACAGTGATATTCACACTCTCATTCCCCTGCATTTTCATCCCCTTTCTGTTTTTTTGCTGCTTCTTTGCAACAATGGTGTCTCCACAAAACTTCCTTTCCAGAAAGAGGAAGCAAATGTCTCCCTCTTCTCTTTCGCCATACCCTTCTACTTGCAGATTTACCCGTAGCAAGTCCCAGTCGGTTCTCCATCGCAGCCGTTCTGGCCGTGCTTGGCCCGGACGAACTCCTCCTTTCCAGCAGCAGCAGCCTCATTTGATGGCTGATAATCTAGTCGAAAATCCCAGTAAAATGGACCTAAAGTTTGATGGAATCGATGCTTCACCCTGCGTTTCCGTCCAAACCAAGTGTTCGGGTCGGGCTCGGTCCCAGGTTCGGGTTAGCACAATATTGTCTTCCAACGGCGTTGTTATAGATAAAGAGAGTGATATATTTGGAATTGCGAAAGATTTTGGGGGAAAAGGGTGTCCGTCAATGGGTTTAGAAAGTGATGTGCATTTGGATCTTGGGTGTAAGAGTTTTGATTCAGGATTATCTGTATCCGATACAGAACTTGTAAAGAATAACAAAGATTTGGTTCCAGTTTCAAAGGATTCCGATATTGGGCCGGTTGTACAGTTGGATAAAGAGGGAGGATCAAGTAAAGATACGAATGGTTGCTCTTTGGATAAAAGAAATGCCCCAAAACCTGTCAAAAAATTGGTAAAATAATCATTTTAACTTCTTATGTGTTAGATGAAAATATTGTCTGCTCGAAATGAATGAGTTAGAAGTAGAAATTCGTATGCTAATATTCTCTGTTACTTTATTTCTTTCTTTTCAGGGGAGGGTCTTCAAGGCTCCAGCATCGTTAAATTATAGAAGATTGCTACCTTTCCTTGCGGAAATGGCAAAAAATGATTCAAGTATGCCCTATTCTGTTTATGCTCTTATGTTTTCTGATTCATGTTATTTAGGCATCAGACGGAAATGTGGGGTGTGTGTGTGTGTGTTCTCTCTCTGTGGGTGTGTGTGTTTTATAAAATTAAAGAGATGTAGCAATTTTTTGGCATTTGGTGAGGGTCTAGTACATTACACAGCACAATGTAGATGGTATGTAAATGACAGAGTGCAATGAAGACAGATGATCCATATAGCTTACTTCACAATGTGGATGTTCATGTATTTTAGTAAAAGAAAATGCCATTGGCACAACAGTATCTCGAATGTGTCTTCACAATGACGATACACTTTTTTACACCATTGATAATGATGCAGTATCTCGAATGTGTCTGTTGTGCTTGCATTTTGTTTAATATTTGTGTTCTGGTTCTTAATATTGTTTGTATGTTGGGGCACATCTCATCAACAAATTGTTCTGCAAACTTGTATGAGCTTGCTACTTTTAGAAGTAAACGTTATGTGATTTGTGCAGGTACTCCTTGTAATACCCAAAACGTGGAAATTCTAGAAACCAGTTTGTCATCAGATCTTGTAACGTGTGGTGTTGCTAAAAATGGCGATGCAAAGGAAAATTCTGATACTGATATGCAATTGGAGGAAAGAAACTCTCAAGATTCTGGATTCCAACATCCTGTTGAAGGACATGATTTAGAAGAGCCTCCAATCCATTCGACTCAAACGGAAGGGCTTAATGAGGTTGTGTACACGGCTGATCAAACAAATAATTCTAATAATGGAATAGAGGATATTGGTGAAGATTGTTTTCAGACAACGCCACCTGATGCTGCAATATTGAGTAAATTTGGTATTGATGATAAAAGGGAACTTGGAGAAAGGAAGACACCATACCTTGAGATTCAACTCTTTGGTTTGAAACCACCCAATATTACTTGTAAAGAATATGTATGTGATGCAGGGAACTCTCAGCAAAGTGCATCTCAAAAAAATGACTCCAGTCCTAAGACTAAACCAGTAAGGGTAGTTTAATTTGAGAATTTTCTATGGATTCTTCGTTTTCCTTGTGCTATGCTGGTTAGATATAGATATTGTGCTGAATATAAGATGATTTTATTTTTGCTCAGATTCTTAATCAATGTTCTCAAGTGAAAATATTCAAGTCTTCCAGCTTTAGCTACAGAAGGTTGCTACCATATCTGATGGATGTTTCAAAAGGTATTTCGTGTATGCGTTTTATCTAACTACTTCAGGTTTTGGTTTAAGAAATTGCATAGAGGCATGTAGACTTTCATGGACTAAGAGCTTTACTTGCCTGTTTTCTCTTTTAGGTGCCTCTTACATTCATCAGTCTCCTGAGTTGGAAAACGACTTTCTGATATCTTCTGAATCACCATCTTCTGTAGACGTTGTTTCAGTAGAAAAAATCAGACATACCGATTTGAACGAGAAGGTTCATGCTGAAAAGCAAGCCTCGAATGCCTGTCTTGTTGCCCCCCCTCCGGTCGATGCTTCATCTGCTCCGGTTGATGCTTCATTATCTGCTCCAGTTGATGCTTCATTATCTGCTCTGGTCGATGCTTCATTTGCTCCGGTCAATGCTTCATCTGCTCTGGTCGATGCTTCATCTGCTCCGGTCGATGCTTCATCTGCTCAAATCTATCCAGAAAATCTCAATCCTCTTGCTTCTACTGACAATTCAGCTACTGGAGGAACTAATGCAACTTCTGAAACTGCAACCGTTGAATCCAATATGCAACTTTGTGTTCAGCTTGAACGAACAGTAAAAGACGAAGCTGTCACTGCTAAAACAGATGTGCAGCTTCCTTTTCATTCAGAAACAGCAATACAACATAAAAAAAGGAAATTGAAGCGTAGCGAACTTATTTGTTCAGTGGAGACAGCCAGTTCCACTACTAAAAGCGAATTGCTATCTGTAGAGCCTATCTCAGAAGTCTTGCAGCATCAGCCTGAAAATGCCTGTCGCCTTTTGGAAAGTGCTACTTCGAACAACGGTTTATTGCTTGGAGAAGGATTTGACCTTTATGATACTCAAAATCATAGTCATATAAAAGGGATATTAAAGAGAAATCCAAGAGGATGCAGAGGGTTGTGCAACTGTCTGAACTGCTCTTCATTTCGTCTGCATGCAGAAAGGTCTTTTGAATTTTCAAGAAACCAGTTACTCGATGCAGAGGAACTTGCTTCTGGTTTAATCGATGAATTAGCAACACTAAGGAATTTACTGGAAAAGAATGTAGGCGATGGTTGTGATGTAGCTGCAATCAAATGCAACCAGGTATACCTTTATTAACCTTGTAGAGTTTAATAGTTAGTTTTGCTTTTTCTTCCATTACTGTTGACACACACAAGCCCCATCTGCCTCTTTAGATCACATACTTTAGCTTTGATAATTCTTGCATTCATGATTGTTTGAGTCAAATGTTCAATTACACATATGTATGATACCATCTATTATGTCACAAACATCACGGAAAGTGGCCTAGGTGAAAACTTTGTTTTCTCTTGCACTCAAGCTTCTGAACAAAGGTATAAATGTCCCCAAATTCGTGCAACCTTTGAAATTTTCCTGCTTTAGCACTTATTTTGGACCACTGCTGAATATCCATCTCTTAGCTGCCTAACTGAAATAAAGATGAAGTAAAGACTAGTGAACTTTTTTACTTCAGCAAGTAAAGGCAAGAGAAGGTATCAAAATTGTCGTCTTGTAATTGCTTAATGTGTCTGGAGTAGTGCTTAGATTCCTTATGTGACTCAATTAGGACTCCTGTTAAAAAGGATTCTTATAAAGAAATGTGCATTTGGCCTTGTAAGAGAAAGCGAAAGAAAGACATGTTTTTTTCACATGAAGTAGAGAATGAGAGATTCCTTTAGTCCTCCTTCCTGACTAATGAAAAAGCTCCCAGTCGCTTTACTCATATTTGTAGTTCTTTGTGCTAGCCTCTTATAATTGACTTTGATATTCGTGTTTTCTCCTTGTATTTCTGGTCTTTTAGCTTCAGGTGAAAGAAGCATGCAGAAAAGCATTAATAAGGGAACAAGTAGCAAAACAACAGCTTACACAAATGAATGAAGAACTGAATGTCCACTGCAGACATGCAGTAAGTTCCCCCAACACATTCGCTTCGAGCATTTTTTTAATATGCATATTCACTTTTTTGTTGTTGACATTTTTATTCTTGCATGAATGTGTGAACTACCAGCCCCTGCTGCGTCCACGTGTAACCTTTTCTACACGTATCGAAGAAAGAGTCTTTTCAAAGGAGACGGTGAATGTTGAAGGCACCAGACATCAGTGATCCATCTGCCATCTTTTTATATTTTGAAGAAACTTGTGATGTGGATATAGCAATACATTAAGCAAATGATCTAATGGAGTTGGGCATTACAGTATGTTCTGAGTTTTTTTTTGGCTTAACTTAAGAAAGCCTTTAAATGTTTGATAACAAAGTGATTTTTTTCATTGTTCTGTTTAGTAAGATGGTACTATATGTTTGGCTTTGTTTCTTACGTTATATTTAGACGTGTTCTATTCACACCACTAAAGTGCTTCAGACACCGCATATTCTGACCTGAACTACAGATTGAAACGTTGTCAATTACTGTTGTAAATTTGTAGTTATTTGGATTATGAATAATGTTTCATGAGAGCCATAATAATCCATCCTCATAAGTTGAACAAGAATATACTATATCACTCCACAGGAATACATACATAGCCTTATAGCATATAAAGTATTGAGTTATAAATGTTCATGGTAATGCATGATTACTGATTTGGAGAATCCTAAATAATTTTGAAGCCATAGAATTAGATTTCAATTTGTTTATGGAATCCGGGTTGTAATTTTAGTTACAAGCATGTTTGTAAATGTTTTGAGTCGATTTGAGCATTAAGTTTAACAAATACAGAAGCATATTTCAAATTTCCTCTTTCTTTTGCTGCCTTTCGTTGTTGCTTTTTTGTATATACTTTTAGGACATCACGTTAATATTCGATTTCTGAAAAGTCAAATCTAAGCTCAACATTTGACTATGCAGAGGTTGAATAAATGTCCACTTCGACCTCTGCAAAGTTAAATGTAAGTGTTGAGTAACGGTGTCGTGGTAGATGGTGCCCTTAACAAGTGTCTTGTACTAATATACATTAGAAGAGTGTATAATAATAAACACTAATTGAAAGAACAAAAGGAATGGTAGCTTCATTTATTAATGAAAAGAAAAGTGAAAAAGAGTAACATGAATATAAGTAATTACATAAAGAAGTACGTACAACTCAGGAGGAACATGAAGTTAAAGGGTGGGGGGGGGGGCATTGTTGATCGATCTTTTAGAGAAATCTAGATTGCTTGCATTCAGGTGGAAAACCTTGAGGAAATCGTTTAAGATCAGTACAGTAATTATATATCATGAAATTCCTCTGAACCCATCTGAGTCTTCTTCTGCTGTTGGCATCAAGCTCTTGGCTTTGCCATTCACCATTGGAGTATCTTCTTGTGTTTGATGATGAAATGCATGAACCACGGCCTTCACATGTTTGTGCATTGAAGTTTCTGTAGTATGCTGTAAAGGGTGCTTTTGACCAATCAGTTTTCACTAGACCCCCTCTTGTTGCCCAATCATCTGCATTCCATAGGCTTGAGTATAGCCTCATTGGTTGGTTTTTAGGGTAGGGTACCCCTATTGATTCTGCATTCTTGAATACCCTTATTGGTGTGTTATCCACCATGAATATAATGTGTTGTGAAGTCCAGGTGATTGAATATGTGTGGAAATTCTTGGTTGGGTCAAACCACAGGTAAAATTGCTGTTCTCTGTCTCCTTTTCCCTGTGAGTAAATATTGGTGTGTACAATATATGGCTCCCCTGTCACGTTTCCTAAGAACTCAAAATCTATTTCATCATGGTTTGTCCCTTGAGATGATAACTGCATGCATGCCACCACCACATCACATCAAACACACACAAAAACCAGTTAATAATGTCTTGTTAATTACATTACCCCATATATATCCCCATACAAAACAGATTATGCATATACATGTGACAGAAAAATGTGGTACATTAATGTTGTCCTTTAGGCCTAGTCACGGGACCAATAGATACATGGTCCTTGTTACCCTTATCATGTAGTGTACAGACAAAATTGAAAACGATGGAGACTTAACCTTTATCAATATACATAGTAATCAAAATGAAAAGACATAAATGTGGTTGTCTGATATGACTTATAAAGATTTGAACTTTTACGTGTATTTTTTTTTTTTTTTGTTTTTTGTAATAAGATATAATAATGTATTTGGGATTTGGGGACTTACATAATATGTAGTAACAGTGCCAGCAGAGTTGCCAGCAACAAGTTTGATCTGCATATCAATCCTGCCAAAGTGATACTCTTTCTTGGATTGAAAACCAGAGCCTGAGGTTTTGTCTAAAGACAGGGAGAGAAGTTGGCCATTGTTGAAGATCTTAGCACGATGATCACCCCATGCAAGATCAAAGTCTTGATAAAAGTTGCTACCACCAGCACCAGCAGCAGTAAATGCAACCATGTAAGTACAGTTTATCAAGAAAAGGATCAAGAATCCATAAGAGGAAAAACCCATTTTGAAATTATAAAGATTTGATATAAGAAAGAAAGAAGTAGACAAGACAATATGGGGTGTGTGTGTATGTAGTTGAAGAGTGTGTCTTAGGATTTGAAATTGAGTTGTATATATAGGGCGGGGGGGCTTTGAGTGGAGATGTATGTATGTACATGTCCTGCATTAAAGATTGGTGGTGCATGCTTGTGATCTCTGTGTAATGGGGGGAGGGGGGGTGGTGAGGGGGGTAGAGCTGGGGTGGATTTGAAGGGGTGGTATGTATGAGAGAGTAAAAAAGGCTGGTGACAGCTGAGCAAGAGCATGAAAGCTGGAGGCTTTTGTAATGATATTGATAGGTTTTTAGAGATATTAATTAAAGAGAGAGAGAGGGAGAGGGAGAGGGAGAGGGAGAGAGCTCTTCCAAAAAATGATTCTGTACAATGGGAGAGGGAGTATGGGCCCTATGGGCCTCCCTTTTTGGTGTCATTAATTGACTATTCAGTGGATGCCAACCATACTCTCTCTCTCTGTGAAACTTATCACTTTTGTACTCCTCTCTTTATTTTGAATTCCTACGCTATTCTATTCCTTTTTCAAACTTTTTTTTTTTTTTATTCACTTTCATTTCAATTACTCTTTCTTTTTCTTTTAAATAAATCCCCTCTCGTATTCAAGACCATCTAGTTCTATTGGTTCGTTCTTCTGTTCGGATGATGTCTGCAGAGTCTGATTCTTACATGTTTGACCAATAGCTCTTTAAATGACGTTTTAGTGGAGAAACGAACACGTGACATTCCCATAGACATTCTGAAAGGTAGTAATGAGTTAGTGATGAGATAAGTGAATAAATAATGTACACATGATGTTGGTGGTGAGATTTGATATCTAAATTTTTTGGTTTTGAAGGAAAATTCTTAGGTAGAGAGTCTCTATTGGACTCGACTGTCAAATGTGTGTCGTGTGTATATAAAAAAACAAAACTGTATTGTTTTATTGTCTACATGGCACAAATTTGACGGTCAGGATATAATAGAGACTCCCTACCTAAGAATTACCCGATTTTGAAACCTCAGCTTGATCGCTTTGACAAACCTCATACTAACTATATCAAAAAGAAAAGATTATGTTCATTTTCAAAAGCATTATTGGAGGAGGTTCTCTGTTTCACTTTCGATGAGATATTTTGTGAGATATACCGTCATAATTAAATGACACAATAATTAATTTACACAACATTAATCAACACTATTGATTATTGTGGAACCTGGATAGATTGATGTAGATCTAGACCCTATAATATTCAATGATGTTGATTAATAGTTGTGTTGGTTGGTTGTGATCGTATCATTGTTCTATAATAAAAGACAGAAACCTAAGTAGGTAGAGGGTGTAATGAAATACTACCTCCGTCCCAAAATGTAAGTCCTTTTAGCTTTTTAGTTTTATCTCAAAATGTAAGTCCATTTACAAAACCAATAAAGCATTTATTACATCTTTCTCCTTCTACCTCTCATTTATTATATACTCAACCATTTTTTACTACTTTGCATTAATACCAATAAAAAGCCATTTTAGTCTTTTTAATCAAAATTAATGACAAATAACAAATTAACTAATTTTCTTAATATGTGTGAAAAAGCCTAAAAGGACTTATATTTTGGGTGTGAAAAAGCCTAAAATGACTTATATTTTGGGACGGAGTTAGTACCAAATGACTTATTGAATGAATAATATGTCCTTTTTCTGAATATTTTACTATTACTGTACTATACTACTGTACTACATGGTAGAATTAGGGATGTCAATTTTGATCCAACACAATGGATATCCACCTTACATTACCCGTTAGGATAGGGTATTTTTAATGTTAGGGTAGGGTATGGGTGTGATTTTTCAAAACCCGCCGTGGGTAGGGTATGGTATGGATATCTATTCTCTACCCTGCGTATTACCCACCCGACCCACCATATGATATATTGTCTTAAACTTTATATATATATATATATATATATATATATATATATAAATATTATATATATATATATATTCATTTTTATATACATACATTCAAATAACAATTCACTATTCCATCTCAAAATCATAGAGAGAAGCAAACAATTCTCTGTTGATTATTAGATGATGATTGAACTCATCAATGAAAAAAATCAAGCAAATATGAATATAAACTTTAATAATATCGCATAAATATAATGACGTTGATGGTCAGAGAATTTCATCACTTTTGTTAGTTTACAAAAAATGAATTGAACGTTATTGTAGACCGAGTTAAACCAAAATTTAAATGGTGATGTTTTTTTGAAATCTATTAACTTCTGTTTTCTTGAATTATAGAATATAAACGAGATCAAGTACTCATGAATACGAGTATTTGTTAGAGATATATTTTCTATGTCCGTGACTACTATGCATCTAAATAAACTTTAATAAAAAATAATAAACTGAACAAAAAAAAAACACTTTAGTATAAGTGTACTAAAAGTAATTTCGTAGTGTATGTAATAAAAAAATAGATTAAAAAGTGTGGTAAGAAGCATTTTTATCGCACCAATAGAGTCCATTCCATTTTTTTGAATAAAATCAAATATCCATGGATATCCATAAACCCGTGGATATCCACGTGGATAGGGTATGAATTTAAAAATGTCTATCCGCACGGATAGTGGATAGGGTATGGATATAAAAAAAGGGCATTGTTAATGGCACACATCCAATATACTCGGACACCACACCTGTGCAAAATTTGACTTTTTAGAGGTTGAAATGTGTTATTTAGACCTCTAAAAAATCTAATTTTCGCATTGCGTGCGCGCCCGAAAGTATACGATGTGCGCCCGAAAGATATGGGTGTAGCGCCATTAACATTGCCCATAAAAAAATTATGATGAATAGAGTATGGATACTGCCAAACCCGTACCCATCCGTGCCCATTGCCATCTCTCGGTAGAATAGATTGTTATGATTGAAATAATAAAGTAGAAATAGACTCGAGTTTATAGCATCATCTAAGACTAGTAGTATAGCATATATGCAAGATTAAATAGATTATTACTCCCAATAAAGTTAATAATTTTTTTATCTTTTTCCGGTTATTAATCAAAGGAATACTATGGCGTAACGTTGCAGTACTGAATTTACCAAGTGGGTAAAAAATGAGATTTATCTACTTCATTACTTCGTGCTTCACACACAGTATGAGAAAAAGTAAATAAAATAAAATAAAATAAAAACATGCTCAATAATTTTCTGAACAAGGGAAGGGAAGGGAAGGGAATGGGTACACTGCATTTCCTTTACTTCTTTACTTATTACTGGATGAAGATAGATAAATAAGGAAAGTCCAGGTCCCCATTTCCCAAAGCAAAAAATATATATCTTTAAAATCAAAAGTCTGTAATGTAATAATTTAAAAAAAAAAAAAAAAAGAATTATACTACTACATCTATAATACAATATATTCGTCCCTCGTGTATAATGACAATTTTGTCAATATATGTTGAGGTGTGTGGTTCAATTACATAAATTATCGATTTATCTTAACAATAAGAGATAGATGTTGAGATATAATCATCTATTTACAACATGGACAATATATACTCTTTAAGGTCGAGACTCGGATTATATGTAAATCAACATCAATCGGATAGGATAATCTCAGCTCAGTGGGTTTTTTGTTTTACGTGTGTGTTTCCATTTTGTTCGATAATATATACTAAGTATTTATAATAATAATATAAAATAAAAAAAATGGAAAAGAGAGTGATGTTTATGTTTTTTAGGCTTCAAATTGTTGTCATAGTAGTATTGAGTAGTAGTATAAGAAATAATACTTGCGTCCTAAAATAAAACATTAGCCTTAATCAATCATACTACTACCAACCAACAATGATTTGGTCCCATTGTACTATTATTACTAAACATGTTAAATAGTTTAAGGTATTATGATCCCACAACACAAATTAAAAAAAAAAAATAAAAAATAAAAAAAAAAAAAAGGAAAAAGGAAAAGGGAGGGGCTCAATTATTGTTCTTAAAGGAAAGGATTAAGAAAACAATAATAGTAACAACTGATGTTTTCCGTCATTAATGACATTTGCGCAAAAACTCATAAGGAGTAACTCTTATAATACTTGTATTATTAGCTTTTGGATATAATAAGATAAGAATAAATTAAAAACTCAACTTATAGGAGGGAGGTGCTATTTGGCATTATTATCATTTCATTATACTACTATATTAATTAATAGAGAGTTGATAAAATAAAAAAAAAAAAATGGATGGGGAGAATATTATTATTTGAATACCTTTTGGACCACTTCATCTCTTAGAGTAGGAGTAGGAAAGTGAGCCATAACTTCATTGATCACCAATCAACTAAACATCCCACCGCCGACATGAAATGAAAGCCCGCTTCACTTTATTATTTTTTTATGCTATTTTGAATGTATGCATTTATCACCATTCATTCATGTGTGACGCGTGAACTGAATGATTGGTAGGTGTTTTTATTTGAAAGACGGTGAAAGATTTTATGATGCCCAACGATCGCAGCTAGGTCATACCAATAGGCATGTGTGACCGACTCTCATTTTCACTCTCTTTCACACAATACACTTTTATCGTGTGTGATAGACTAGATATGAAAGATTGTAATGTTGTCGCCTGACGGTTGCATTGTAAAAATAAAAAACGGAAAGGAAACACATTGATATGAAACATCATCCCATCATCATCATCATCATCATCTTCACAACCATAAAGTAAACCATTCCAACATGCATTATGCATATGATAATATATGATATGAGATGTAAGTAACATAATCCAATATATATTATCCTACCATTTCTAAAACCATACCACCAACTGACACCCCCCTACAAGATGTGTACATCCAACACTGGAACATCACTCATTTCCATAAGCAACGACGACGTCAACCATCAACAAGACTCTTAGCTTATGCCTTATGGTGTGTCTGCTCGTGCACACATGTTAATCAGCATTAACATTTTTCGGCTTTGCTTTTTTCCTGCCAAAATGTTTAATAAGCTGCCTCCTACTGTCTCGTTGGACTGGCTGAAACATCGTAGCCAGGAGGAATGAACACAACGTCGTCCCAAGTTGATGATGAACCATCCTGCATTTTTACATTTATATTTCATTATAATATACAAAATCTTGATTAATCGGGAAGGAAGAAAAAAAAAAAAAAAAAAAAAACCCGGAAGAGGAGAGACTTGGTTCTGCAAGAAAAGAACAAGTACTACTAATAATGAACATTAAGATGCTAACCTTCATCCCTTTAATGATATCTTCAAGGGCAGCAACCTACAAGAAGATCAAGTCAGAAACATATATGGCAGGGAAAATAAGAGTTGAATTTTAGCCGAGAGAGAAAATTTGACAACCGAAACGTTTACCTGTATATCCCCACGTCTTAGAGAAGGTTTCAATGTTCTCTGTTCTTGTGAAGCTCTTTCTAATGACTTTTCCAAGTCCTCCTGAACAGTGACCAGCAAAACAAAGAAAGCATTTTTTTCTTCCTTACATTGCTACAAGGATATAACAGAATAAGGAATGACGAAACGACGATTCTGTTTGTCTGCTAACCTTCCTGAAAAATACGGGACGATATCTCTTCTGCTGGCTCCTCAAAGCCAAGCTCTTTGACTGAAAAAAAAAACATCATGGTTGCAAATGAAGGAAGCCATTTATGGGAGAAGTATGTACACGTTATATGGAGTAACCCCTAGTTAAGTCCAAAATGTAACTAACACAAATCTATGGGAAGTTGTCTAAGCGCCCAAATTATGCGTCCAACGGAACCAAGGACCATTGTTAAGCAGAAAACGTGTGTTGAAAAAGCTGAAAAGTAAAAGCTCACAGACAAACAAACATGTCTTCTACTCCCTAGGAAGAAGGAATACAAGATTTACTATAGTTCCTCAGTCCCCCATCATTATGTGCCGGTTGAATATTCTTTGATCAAATAGAGAGAGAGAGGGGAGCGTGTTGAAGTGAGAAATAGAGAGTAACAGAGTAAGAGACTATATTTGAGAGACTGATGTTAAATTGAGGGCATTAGAAAAACATATCAAAGTTGCAAGTTGCCTTATCAATTCCAGATTTTGCTCAATCAATTACATATTATTAGCGAACGATCCAAAAGACTTTATGATAATGACGTAAGAACTTGAATTTTCTTTAACAATCCAGTACTCCTACATTCCATTGGTCTATGCAAGTTTGAATGTGAATATGTAAGCTGCAAAACGGGGGTAAAAACTAAATAAAATAAATAAAAAAAAGAGAGAAGGAAGTGCCCCTGCTGCACAAACATAAGAACAAAAAAATGATATGAAGAATAAGGAATATGAACTGTTATGATTAGCAACTAGATACGAGAGCAAGGTACAACTCGGAAAATACCTGAAAAACTGGAATGCCAGGAAAGTCGTTAGCAGTAATGCCAACTTTCTTCCTTTCCTGGAATATTAAAAACACAAACGAAATAAGAATGATAATATAGTATAGGAATAGATGATAACAATAATAAAATAGCAGCAGTAGGCATTTGTGCTCGACGGTATTCATCCGGAAAAATTAACAAGTAGAGTATAGAAGTGGCAAAAATATTTTACGGAAATGTATTGACGACGAAACAAAAACTAATGCAGGAAGAATATGTGAACTGCAAAGTGCACATGGTAAAAATACACCCATTTAGGTGAAATCGCTTCCGTTTGAATCCATAAAGCCAATGCATGGATGTGGTCTATGTACACAATTTTTTGTTGTCTAATTCCGCTTATGGATATCAATGACTTGTTCAACAATCACACACGACTGTTAAGCTACTCTTTGACCAGTGAGACGATTAACCAGGTGCATACTGCAGGTATAAGCTAAAATTAATTGCAATCGGCCCATTTGTAGATAAACAAAACCCCTATAACAAGAGTTCAAAGATCTAAGCTGAACTTGCACTTTTGAATGTAATTAATCCGTATACTACTATCATTGAGGTGCAGATGGAATCAAAGTTCAATGAAATTATTTGAGATGACTATAACCAATGACACTGGATTATGGCCAGCCAGTAGACGATTGGAATACACTATCTCTATATATATGGATGCTTCAATGAATTTCTTACATAACCCGTATTTATAGAATCAGAGCAAAAGCAAAGAACAAAATAAATACTAAAGCACATAGCCAAAGAATTAAATCAGAATTACTGTTACAGTGGGTATACCAGAAAATCTCATCTTAAAGTTATGAAGGGAGGAAAACAGAACCACTTAAAACTGGAATTGGCACAATATCAGGAAGTGTCCCCCTCCCTCCAAGTACAAAAGTTAATTAAATGCTGCTAACAACTGCAACCCTGCCGTTTAATTCAAATAATAAATCAGCCGAGGCCTCATCTTAAAGAATTTTGCCAACTTATACTAGGTAAACCCAACAAGAACCTGTAATACGGAAAAGAGAAACAGATCCAATATGACAAAAATGTGGATATCCCTACAGTC
This sequence comes from Gentiana straminea, assembly GCA_036785695.1. Classification (NCBI taxonomy): domain Eukaryota; kingdom Viridiplantae; phylum Streptophyta; class Magnoliopsida; order Gentianales; family Gentianaceae; genus Gentiana; species Gentiana straminea. The sequence goes on from JAVUPR010000348.1 coordinate 2,835,221, forward strand.
CAACAGTGCTGCATCAAAGTAGTAAAGTGGAGCTTATTCTAACCGAAATCGCATTCTTGACTTGAGATGCCTCTGGAATCAGCCTAAAAGCCACCCCGTCAACCTTAAGTGGAAATACCTGTAACAGCACTCATCGTTAATTATCATCTCCTCAACCAGCCCCCTAGCAAACAATTCAACCACCTCAAAGTATAACAAGTCATACTTAACTAATAATACAACAAAAGGACTGCAATAGAATCATCATATCCAGGCTTTTAAACTTTACACATTCAGCATAAGCTCGTACACATATTCAAACAGAAGACATCCAAAAAAAAATTATTATCAAGAACCCAGGCTTTGTACAACTAGCATTTTAGTTGCTGCTCTCCGCACACAGAAAAAGCACTCGTATTATCCAATCATTCACGTTTCTTTACGGGTGTTAAAAATATTACTCTCATCGCTTCTTTTGGCATGGCAAAATTACAATTTTGTAGCAAAATATGCACTAGTGTTAGTTACTCTACTTAGACAGCTGTTCAGCTATATTCAATAGAAAACATTTGAGCAAAATGAGCGAAAAGGATCAGAATTTGTTTCTAACTTGAGGGGGGGGGGGGGGGGGGGGGGGAAAGGCAACTTGTTCTATTCCTTTATCAAGCGTCTGGAAAGACAGAGAAAAAATTAGACCTTGCTTAGAGCAACGGGAATAACTTGAGAACCATCACTCATGGAAGGGTCCAGAGACTTCATCTGTTGAAGAAGTGTTTTAGCATCAGCTTCACTAAAGCAAAACATCCCGAGGTTTTTTCCAGAATTAACACCCGAAACCAACACAAATTCCTCAGAAGAATTGCTGAGAGCATACACAGGAATCCCAGCCAGACGCTCTTCGATTGCCTCCCAATTCATGGCAAGACCCTTACTTTTTCCAGTAGTAAAATCAAAGGGAAAGGAAGGGGAGGGATTGGGGATTTTGGCCCATAAAGGAGAGGTGGCAGGGGGGAATGAGGGGGGAGGAAGGTGGTTGTGGAGGAAAGTGGTGAACTGGGTTTGAAGGGATGTAAAAGCTTGGTGAAGGGCAGCGATAGGAGGTGGCAGTGGTGGAAGGTGGAGGGTGGCTTGTGGTTGTGGTGGTGAAGAAGGGTTCTTGAGCTTGAAGAAGTTCATGGGTGCTTTGGTGGAGGGAGGATATGGTATGACTGGTAAATTGTAGAGAGAAATAAGAATTGCAGGGGTTTGGCAGTAATAACATAAGGTAATGGAGAGCTTTACACGGTGGGCGGTGGCCAAACGGACGTCGTTTTGTTCTTCTTTTTATTTCAATTTCTCTCTATGGTGAATTCACAAAAACAGAAAACCAAACGGTAGTTTAAAGGGTTTTGGATTAGGCACTGGACCATGCACTAAATCATTGGAGGGGGTTCCCATAAATAAATCACAAAATATGAGTTTGTTGTTGCCATTACTTACTAATTCTTGTGTGTTATGACATAAAAAGTTTCAATCAATTCAAAACTAGTAGAGCAATTGCGCATTGTAACAAGTTTCAATCATCGATTCAAAAAAGTATAATGCTAGCTATTGTTACAGTTACAAATGGTAATAAAACACACATGTTACATTTTGTTGTGTGTTGTTTGTATAGTAAAATAAATAAAATCTCTTGACAAAAAAAAACACACACACACACACAAAAAAAAGAAAGGTAAACTTGCATCTCCTGTATTCTGGCGGATATAACAACAACTAGGAGGGAGGGGAAATGATAATAATAATATAAAATGTTGACAACTTTGTTGGTGCATGGTACTACAATGGTGTGCCTTGTTTTAACTTGTACAACTAATAACTACCCACTTTCCTGTCAAGCCTCTCCTCATCTACACCCTGCTCTCACTTGGTTCTTCTTCTTCTTCTTCTTCGTAGACGATTCTGACTTCTTCATCATGGGTGGGGCAATTAATATGTGTATATATATGTATCCAAAAAAGAAGACGAAGAAAACAGCACATAAAAAATGGGATCACGAAAAATCTTGAATGTTTTGTCGTCTAAACAACAAGTCTCTAGGAAGATTGTACTGCGAGCTTCTGAAGATGCTCTATGAACACATGCAGACTAACATCGTCAGTGAATATCACGTCTGAACCAGCAGCTACCTCATGAGCATTGTTTTGTGTGGCTGATGGATTCAGCTTAGCCAACAAGAACCTTGCCTGTTTCATCCATGTTTTTCAAAACAGTCATTCGCATTTTTACTTTACTCAATAATTATTAATCACCTTTTTAATACTACTACTTAAGAAGAGGAATGAAACCAAATGTGCTGGTTTTTCAATTCAAATTTATTCAACCTTTACATACATAAAACTACCTACTAAGAGCATGTTTTTGTTTGGAAGGAGGAACAGATTGATCTCACCTGTGACCCATGCTGATCACACACCACCAGTCTTGGAATCGGAAACCGATCATTAATAATGGCATGCGAATCATCAATTGGAGCTTGCAGCAAAAGCGCGAATTCCTACAAGAACAAACGTGACCACAATTAAGAGCGTTCCTTTGTTCAGATGCGGAATATCACTTCCATGCTAAAATATGTTTCAACCGAATGAATCAACATTTGTTTTGCACCAAATGTTAAGGAATACATACATATACAAACAAAACAAACGTAAGACGAGTAGTAGGAATCACACAAGAAAACACAATCATATATATGGCACAAACCGTATGTTCAGGTTGATTTTGATAGCCCATGTTCCTCCATTGAGCTATAGTCGTTCCATGGAAAACAACTACACTGAAATACGAATCCAACAGGAGAATGCGATCGGCAGCAATCGATGCTACGTCCAAAAATACTGGTTGTGGCTGAGAATTGAAAATATATGCTATAAGAGATGGTTGGATCATCACAACAGCATTGCTGATGCTTTCCCGATTCAGTATCATGCGGAAATATGCTGTTTCATCAGGGCTGTTATTAAAAACCTGACGAATAAACAGGGAAAATTGATTAAGACAAGATAAAAAAAAAAAAAAGTAGAATTGAGAATGGAATTAACAAAAAAAATCATCGTAGTCACCTGTAAGAATTGAGATCGCCGCAGGTTAAACATGAACTGAGGGAACAATGAGAAACATGGATTCAGAGTAAATGATGATGGGTCATCTTTATGGTATTGGCCGAATTTCGAACAGAGACGGATCAGATTACGATCCAACCATCGTGTGGGATCAAATGCATCCTGGCAAAAGTCGATTCGATCATCAGTGCTTAGTATTACTGTCAGAAAAAGCAGTCAGGGCAACAAATATTACACGACATTGACACTAAACGTTGGTATATTTTCATATTCTCTTTGCCTTTTCCATATAAATATTCTCCAAATCAAAGTAGAACTTACTTTACATATATCAGAGATTTGGTCAAGTTTAATAAAAGTAGTAGGGACAAAATCTTATCTCTTTTCCTCAACTTTCTAACAATCACAGATAGCAGCAACCGGGCAACCAAAATATTCAAGTTTTTTGTCTGCCTAATGTGCGTAAGTTTTGACTTATAACTAATGAATTTCAGAATTATTACTACCTCGGTCTCCATTTTATAAGAAGCTAGTCTGGCCATTACTACGGCAGCAGTTTCTTGATCGAATCCTTGCAACAACTCCTGCAACATAATTAAACATCAAACAAAGCTTCGTTAACACAAAATACAAAATCAATTTTACCAGAGCTGATTTTCAAGAGTATCAAAAAGATGAAAAGGCGAAAACAGAAATTTTCCACTAGCCAAGTATCAAACTAACTGAAGCACACGACACCAATTTCTTACCCAAATTTACATTGTTGCAAACAAACAGAAGATCTTGAGTGATGAATGCCATGCAGGCAAAACGGGTGCAACATATTTAGAGGAAAGGTGGATTGCAATTGGGAGAATAGCCAGAGACAATAAGAATCCCTAGATCAATACTTTGTTTCTCCTATTTACCATAACTGGTTTCCCTTCAAGTGATCAACACTATTACCCTAGTAAACATATTTAAAGAATGGACCACTAAGCTGCCCGCAATCACAAGAGACATCTGAAGGCACATGAAAGCTCATTAAGGAGAGTTCCATGAATTCCTACTTGGACAATTGAGCAATTCTGAAACAACTAAAGGTAGATTATGCAGCTTTGAGTCCAGAATTTCATCGTCAGAAGTTACAAGACTTGTCTTTTACTAAATCAATGAACAAATTCACAATCCACAAGGAAATAAACTGGCAGCAACAAAAATGACATATACAGAAAACAAAAGGATTGAATTTTAGACCTCTGATCCAACTGCCACATCTGTCCAATTCCTTGTAACTGTCGTCACTCTCAACCTCAGTTGGCCATCCGGGCCCTGGTAACTGCAATTAGAATCAGAGATATTGTAAGCTTCTTCTCCATTTTGTTGACTTTAGCACGTGAATGAAGCAACTCCAAATCGTTCAAACACGGAGTGGGGCGAAGGCTAGTGTCGGCAGAGAACATATATGTAACACTAGCATTGTGAGTACCTTGTAAGAAATTGCAAGTATAACTGGGCGCCAGATGGATTCGACTGTTCGCTAGATGAAACATCAAAGAAAACTGTCAAGCACGTATTCTTGTCGAGGCCACACATCCTCCAAGCTGTGGTACTCCCTTCTCCAATGACAGTGTTGGAAACAACAGGCCCTTTCTAAAAGGAAAAAGAAAAGCATCAATATCAACATCCTAACGTACGTCACGTAACACTTCTTTGACTATAAAAGTTTATATCAAGTTAGACTATGGACACGCAGAATGCTTATATCAAAGAAACAAGTTTATCATTCATGGAGAACTAACCTTCTCTAAAAAAAATAAAAACTAACCTTCTCTAAAGATGTGCAAGGTCCAATGATTCCTTGGATTTTAACATCCTTTGAACAGTTAATCTCAAGTGTGCCACTGCAAAATTTAGCAGCATAACCTTAGCTTTAACAACACTACTCTGCATACTTAAATCAGACGCACAACTGATTACTGTATCACGGCATACGGCATACCTACAGCACTACAACGGGGGCAACCCATACATGTACCTAAAACACCAAAAATTAACTAACCATGGTTTCGATATTTCTATTTTATTTTTTTTAAATTAACACAAAGACACATTTTAACCATCCAAGTTGGACATGAAAACATGTTGTTAGTGGAGCTTGAAACCAAGACCTTTTCGCCTTAGGGCCTCAGCTCTACCATCTCATCGCCTGACATACTTTTATTGCACCATTAGAAATTAACTAGCCTGATTTTCCTGCCTCGTCAAAAGTTAGATACATGTCCCCCCCTAAAACTAAGAGTCCTCAAATGATTCTCCTATTCCCAGTGTAAAAATATATACAAATAATTCAAAGCTCTTTCTCTTTGTTCATGTTGCAAAATATAGAGTAACACGAGTAACCTCAAAATAGTTTTTCTTCTTTAGTAAAGATTCAGCTTGGTACCATGACCATCATGAATAAAGTTTCTTATATGAAAGCAACAGAAGCTCAACTGAGCTATTTCAGTCAGGTAAAATCAGCCATAATTCAAGATGATTCATCCTTCTTTACCTCTTTCAATGTTGAAGGAGAATAAATTCTTAATAAATATACTTACTTAAATGAGAGCCCAAGAGACTTATCCCTATCCTCAAAAATACGCTTGAATGAGTCTTTGAACACAGAATGCCCAAAACTTTCAGCTAAAACAACAAGTCCACCTGTTCTTTCAATAGCAACCTTCATTTCAGCAACACCAACCTAAAAGTTCACAGTGCATTCGGACATCAGATGAACTTATATTTTCTCCTAAAAAAGAATCAAGAAAATGAAAGACACTCTATCAAATACATACAAAATTATGATAATCGCACATCATATATGGGGAAAAGGCAGACTTGAAGACTTTTTCCCCAAGAACGAATAGTAAAATACTGCATTAAATCATTCAGCTACATCCTCAAGGTATACAAGTCACTACCACCAGAGGCTTATCGGGCCCCCTAAGGCATAAAACACCTTTAGCGGCAAGTAGATAACTGAACAAGAATGATAAAGCAGTATCTAGTATTATACCCAGTAGCCCCTTTCTATTTACTTCATTCTATACCGCATCTAGATACTTGCCTCAAGCAAATTCATCAACTAACTTTCAAAATTTAGGTGCAAATATCCACTTGTAAAGTTAAGATCCCACGCATCATACTCAAACGGCCTCAACACGTTAACAGACCCGCACATTACTGGAACGTTTTTGTACTACTTTTTTTCCCAAATAGTCAAAAATCCCGATAAAGTGACATTTAGAAATATCTATGATATGCAATTGAGGATTCATCACAATGCAAACAGATCTGGATAGCCTACTTAGGCATAAGTTTACGGATAGTCCTAACTGTGTCGTACCGGAAGTAAAGGTATTTCATTTGCTTAAATGTACATTACTTTTACAACTCAAATTAGTTCTGCTGAATGTTGAAATAGCAAATAAAATGAGCGCAACCAACCTGATCAAGAGCTGAGGCGAAAACATCCAAGACATGGCCCTGACTGACCAGCTGTTTTGCAAATTCCTCATAAAATTGAACGGCCTTCTTGTAAAATGGTGCTGCATCCTTGTCTAGGTCTTTGTGGGAACGAACTGGATTGGATAGATCTTTTGAGACAATCTGGGCAAGCAGAAACGGTTTATTTTTTGTCTTAATATTCAGTTAATCAGCAGCGGAAGGGGAATAAGCTGTCAAATTGAAGGCATTACTGGTTAATATGACTTGCATGCAGTAGGAATGATAGCATTTAAGCTAAGACAAACTCCTAACACAAAGTACAAAAACAGCAACTAGAGGTCAAATCAATTATATTAATCATGCTTGCAAACAAATTATGCCAATCACTTTGCTATCTCATCATTCATGTAAGCTTTAGTCACCAAGAGTGTATGGATACATGCAAATCTCCAGTGTCAGATGCAAATGACAGTTCAGCTTCCACTGATTGCGGAATAATTCGATGCCTTCCAATATACAGTGATACGAATAGTAACTGATACCTGAGCAACCTGACATTCAAATCTCTTGATTGCTGCCAACGACCATGAATAAAACTTTCAAGTGACCATAACATCAGTTAAACTCAAACTCTACAAATAGCATGCACTGCAGATTACTCAAGTTTAATTAACAAATTCCGAGACTAATTTGCCAAAATAAAAATGTGACTACCCTATTGACTTTGTAGCTTTTTAAATAAACCTGCATAGTTGCATTCCGAATTTCTAATAATTCCACTATTCGATTTCAGCTTCAAGCAATCATGTATCGGGCAAATTATTAATTATAGCTTAACCACAGCTGTTGCGGTTAATCTGTTAATTGTAACACATGAAGATGGAAGAAACAAAAACTTCAAAATCGTGCAATCAAATAACGCACGAAATGCATATATACGACACTGGTTAAAACCATAACCTCCACAATGAAGATCAACACCAAAATGACAATGTGATACACAAAAACTAGAATAACAGAGTTCATAACATATGGCCATAGTAACACTATTCACAAAGTAAGCTGAGAAAGGCATGAATAACGTGATATTTTAAACCAAAAAAGCAAGAGCTTTACCGCTCCTGGCCCTTCTGTGCAAGGTCCTCCAACTAAAGCGATAATCCTAGCACCGGTATTTGAGGCAAAGGCCCCGAGTAAACCTGCTGCCGCAGTCAACGCCACACCGGTACACCTTAAAGCCCTGTTGCCAGGAGGCACCGGCCATTGATCTGTCGGCAACTCATCAAGCAACTACATTCAACAAAGATTCAATATTCATGGCACTGCTCTCATCAATCAAGAATAAAAAAGATTATTAACTTATTTGATCAACAAACCGCACCGAATCAAGGGCATATTCGCAGTCAGATGCAGGCAAGAAAAACCTGGTAACTTCATTATTACCCATTCCGATATGACTAATCCCAACTTTCTGAATCCCACCTCGCCGGCCTGCACCAGCAACACTCAACCCCAAGTGCTCCAACACCTGATCTCTAGACAATTCTTTGGACCCTCTAAAAACATAAACCTTTGACATCTCCTGAAACCCAATCTCATGAACTTGAACCTGCGTACCATATGATATAAAACCCACCACAGCATTCTCCGGTAGCATCCCAATAGCTCTTTTGATTGATGATTTCGCAAAATCCAGCTCCTCCTCAAGCATACAAGTATCCAGAACAAACATATAAGTTGGAGAAATCGTTGTACTATCAGCAAAGCTAGGATTCTGAGATGGAATTGGCTGAGGGAGGGTGTACTGAACCGTAGTGAACTGAGGGTACAGCTCAGCGGGTACATTGAATTCGGAGATGGATGAGTAGTGCTGGGGGAAATGATTGCGTTGGAAGCAAAAAGGGCAATTCCAGCACAATGCTTGGTAATCGACGCGGCAGTATGGGTTTAGGACGGCAGTGCAAGTTTTGCACTTGAGTGGGGCGTAGGGGAGCGTGGGGATGTCCTGGTGATGCCGGATCGGAGAAATAGAGGCGGCGAGTGGGATCACGCACTTGGATAGCTCCACTTTTGTTCTTGGCCAGTAGTTCCACGTCATACGAACTCCGTCAATTCCCTCTGGATCCATTTGCGCCATCTCTGCAGCCATTGTGTGATCGAACTTCAAAATTTTTATTTTATTTTTTACCTTTTGAGTTGTCAATCAATTCTTTTGCCTGCTGTAATGGAATTGGAGCTCAATTCAGGCAACCCCAAAATGCCGGAAGGAGGCGAAGGGGCTTGCCGGGAAAGAGGAAGATGCCGGAGAAAGCAGAGAAACGACGAAGGACTGCAGATTAGACCATATAGTACGAATTTGTTCTTGATTTATATTTTTGGTTTTTTTTCTTTTTTTTTTAATTTTCGCGGGGTTGTGATGTGGCAAGAGTTTCTGATTGGTTGAATTGCTATGGCCATCTTAGGTGATTTCAGTCATAAATTTAATTGTTAATATCTATCTAACATGCATCTAATGCAATAGTTATTAAATATGAAAATTGGTTGAATTGATATAAATTAAATATAAGATAGAGAAAATACTAATAAATGTTGTAATGATAATGTGGAATGATTTATATTGTGGCTTAAAAAATATAGAATTGACTTATATTTTGGAACGGATGTAGTAAATAGGATAAAATCATAATTTTTCATATAAAAAACATGATAAAAAAATATGATGCCCCGTGAAAACAATACATGAAGCACCAAGTCCATGTTTGGTTTCGAGTTGGATTGGGGTTGAATTGATTCAAAAAAAAAAGTAAAATAAAATATAATGAAATAATGATTATAAAGTTGAAATGTTTTGTTGAAATTTGTGTTCTTGAAGAAATGATTGGTGAGAGAAATTTTAATGAAATATTATATTGAAAAAGTAATGGTAAATAGTGTAGTAGATGAATAAAGTGAATTGATTAAATATTATTTTATTTATTGATGTTGAATGATTGATGAGATAATTTATAATAAAATAATAAAATTAATAAAATAATAATAAATAAGATTATGGAGTGAATAAAATATTTGGTTTGATCCAAAAAAAGAAAAGAAAAAAACAAACTACACGTACAAGTGTTAGGTCTATGTCCCTTTTTATATACTCACACGGGAAGTCTAAAGCTCCGTTTTCCCCAGGAAATCAAAAAGGGAGATTAAAGGTGAAAGCTTTCGAGATAATCAAAACAACAAGGAGTCTATACACCGTTTAGACCAAGCTCAAGAACAAATGCAAGCATTTTACAAGAAATACAACTACTCCAGGTGCATCATAGAGGACGGTTCAAATTCAAAGCAAAAAACAGAGAAAAACTCCTCTGACAGACTCAAATCTCAATAAGAATCGTGTGATTTATATGTGGAATGAATACTTATAGCAATAAACGATCATCAAGAGTAATAATTTGAGAAAAAGCAGAGCTTTTACCTGAAGATTTGAGGATTTTTCTGGGAAACTTGTTTGAATATCGGTCGGGATATATGAAGGATCGCCGGAAAACTCAAAATAGCACCGGAATCCTCTTTGATCTAGCTGGGAATTACTACCGACCCGCCGGAACCTTCTTGAAATGACCGGATTCTTCAAAGATCACCGGAGAATTTTTGTTAAGAGGAGAGTAAAGCAGCAAAAAGTGTTTAAGGGTATGGGGTTGCCTCTTTATATAGGCCAACCAGGAGCCGAACCGTCGCGTCTTTAAATTTGAAATTTAAACAAAATAACTGCCATGCAATTATCAAGGCGTTTCCCGCCAATTAGAGCTTAGGATCAATCAGTTCAACCGTCACATCGAATACGGGATCAAGGTTACGCCTCGGACAACTCCTTCGCCCAATATGATCGCCCATAACTCAAGCCTGTCCGCTTAATAGCGCAACACTCATGTTTGTCCGCTTCATAGCGCAACATCTAGCAACGAGTCGCTTTATGCCGTAAAGTTGCCTAAACCCATCCGCTTGATAGCGCGGTTCCAAAGCCTGTCCATTTCAAAGCACAACATTTAAACGCCATAGCCGTTTTAAGGCCGATACTATCAAAATCGGCATTAAACTCCTCTCACCGAGGTCACCGGGCCACGGTATGTAAGCTCGCCTATTATTCTACCCCCGTCTTCTTTTTTGCAAACGCAAGACACGGAGTAGGGGGCCATTGATATACCCAACCCGTCAACAATCTTGCGGATCCTACAAATGACCCGAACAAGGGTCCCACTTATGCGGTCAACCGAGATCGGCCTCAGTCCACATATACTTGACGGACTGAGCCGTAAGATAGTCTACCCGGGCTACCCGCAGACTCAACATTAGGCTGGGGGCCGAGTTCGGTCTCCCTCAACTCGTGCCTACACGATAGGCGAAGAGGGTTCATGACATTAGCAAGGATAAGATCAACACGCGATCATGATGATGTTATTGCGATCAGCGGACTCTCGTACCTGACAACTGCTAGCTTAGCCCCTTTGATTGTATTTAATTATGTCCAATCATAGTTAATTATGTCTTATCGTCATTAGCCGAACCGTCATTAGTACTCCGCCTATAAATATAGACAACATGTAACTCATAAAGATGGATCGAATAATTAATACAAGCAGGTCTACTCTGCAAATTTGTCGACAGCTTGTGTTCACACCTCGTAGTCTTTTGTTCAACTTCATACCTTCATCATCACCACCATCACTCACCAGAAAAATCACATATATTCAATTAGATATCCATCATAAAAGCTTGACTACACGTTATTGATATTTTCGACAATATCAATAACCCACTATCTAATGAATTTCATAGGTTGATATATGGTTTAAAGAAAACAATATCAGTATATAAAATCGATAATTACTTATCACATATTGTTGGTTTGATTTGAACCCAAACTTCTTGGTCAAGGCATCAACTTTATTGTTTTTAGCAGGCACGATCGATTAGTTCTACAGATGATTTAAGTTTCAAAACACTGGTCATATCAACCAACAATGGCAGACGCATGGCATTGATCAAGAGGGAAATAACCCTGACATATTATTACTAACGTGTGTCTGCCTATGTCAACCTATGACAAAATTTAGTTGGGTTTCAAATAATTATTGAGTAAGGATAACTTGGAGATAAAGTCAGAAACCCTATGTTAAAATTAGCGTATGAAAGTGTGAAGTCCAACAAGCCGATCGAACTGTGGCAGCTCCCCTCTGTTATCCTTTACTGACCTGCGGTGGGGTGGAGGAGGTGTACAAGCCGATCTCCCTCCTGGGGTATAGACCTACCACTAAGCACGTCTTTAGGGCTCCTGGCCCTTAGGGTTTACCTCTTTCATGCTCTTCACTAATTATATAACTTTATATCTTAAATGCTCTTCACTAATTATATAACTAGCGAGATGATGACTGATGTATGTCAACCAGATAATATAAATTGATCCATTTTAAATCCCATTTTCGAGGTTTTTAGCAACATTTTGCATCAATAATAATAAATATCGTAGTAATATAATTTATTTCCGAAGAAAATAGATATCATAAATTTCCACTATTTTGAATTATTTGAGGCTTATCGGCCTAATTTTATTATCAGATTTACCGTGTCTTTTGTCTCTTTTGTTTTGTACAGATTCAACATGATGAAATCTTGAAGTCATAACGTGAAAATCGACAAAGCGGGTTTATAATTATCAAAGTCCTATTATTTCCCCAAAAGATCGGCCAAGATTGAGTATTATTGGAAATGACTTGACAAAACCCGACGCAAACTGGGTATATACCGGTCTACGCCGGATATTTCAAGATTGGCAATATATTTGAGCATTTAATGCACATTAATGAGCCTGACATCCATCATGATTAGCGAGATTCTGGCGTAAACCGGGGAAATACCGGCGCACGCCGGCAAAACAAGGCTTGAATTATTTTCTTTTTACTATTCGCATACATATACGGTTCTATATATATTCTTTGCATTCCACAACAAGAAGGGAGAGAGATATATTTTTCTATCTTGCAGGCAAACAAATAGAGGCTCATATAGCCAAAATTAGTAACATCACTTATAATTATTTTTCATCACAATTAACACTTAGAATGTGAACATCAAGTTATGATAATTGATAAGTATAGGCTAAGCTTTTGGATGCAACTCAGTCGATGAACACCGGATACAAAAACAAGCTGCCTTACACTAATTCAACGGTTATACCGGTAACATTCTAGTATTATTTTTTTTTGTTAATCTGATTATTATGAATGCTAATCTAAATATGTTAGTATTTGTAGTAATGAGTGGCTAGACTTATAACTAACCAAGACAATGTAATTGAATTTTGATCTCTTTTGGTTGATCGGGTGATGATTATGTAATGTATATTCTAATTTCGATTGCATTGAAACTTTTTCTACTTATGTTGATTGTTAGCCTGTATTTGAGTAATTAACCGATATTGGTACACACACACTTAATTGATACCGAACGGAGATATAGGTGTGAGAACGAGGTAGAAAAACCGGAAGGTAAAATTGGCCGTTTATCGGAATCCGATTTCTTATCCGGGGAAAGATTAATTGTACTCGAGAGTTTATCATGTCGAATCATTAGGTTTAGGGCTCTTAAACCAAGGAGGAGGCATAGAACAATTTCGTACACTCGTATGAGGGGAAATTGTTAGAATAGGAGTACACCGTTTCACACACTTGGAAACCCTTAAATAGGCCGAATAATTACATCCTTAAAACTGAAAGAGATTATAGTTCAATGAAATTGCCTTGGTTAGTGTCTTTATTATTAATCGCTAATTTTATTAGTGACGTAAAATTATCACTTTATATGTTAAAACTGCGACTTAGATCAAGATAATAATAGCTAATTGGTGTTTAACCACACTTTGAATTGTATCGTGTTCCCTGAGGAGACGACCTTGATTCACCAGACTAGACTACAATTGACCCGGTACACTGCCGGTAAGATTGGACCCCGGTTTTAGGACATCAAGTTTTTGGCGCCGTTGCCGGGGACACGCCAATTTATTGTGTCTATGGTTACTACTTGTATTAGTTCAAAATTCTTGAGGATAAGTCAACACTTTTCTTAATCTCATTTCTATCTTTGTTTCTTTGGTACTTACCTCATTGGTAAGTGGCCAGGTGTTATTTTATTATTTTCTTGTTAAATCTATCCGATAGTTGATGTCCCGAAGCGGTAAGGCCCCACTCACTCCATACAAGTAGACGTGACCGGTTCCGGGCCGGTTCCGGGTCCATGGCACGACCCTCCGGTTCCGGGTCCAAAATGGAACCGGAACCGCCGGTTCCGCCGGTTCTCGGGAACCGGCGGATTTGGCGGTTCCCCGGTCCGGGTCCGGGTCCGGGTCTCTGCGGTTCCCGGGTCAGACGGTTCAGATCACGGTTCCGATTACGGTTCCAATCCCGGTTCCAAAAAAATCAATTTTTTTTTACAAAATTTTTATAACTTACGTTAAAATTAATAATAAATTCTAATTGGTTATTAAATTATATATAATATTTAATTTCATAAATATGTTTAAAAAAAACACACGGCTTGTATAATAACATTTAATTTCAACCAATCTATATATAATATTTAATTTCATAACTTATATTCTAGATAATTTGTAAGTAAATTAAAGATTATAGTTTTCTAATTGTTTATTTTTTAGGATTGATTTGTAAGTAAATTAAACTTATATTTCATATAGTGATTACGATGATTTATACTTATAATATTATGTATATAAGTTGATATTATATCTTAATGAATCGAGGCAAAATGTATATAAAAGTTGTTTTATTAAGCAACACCATTACATAATTGAACAATACATCAATGACGACAGTCACGGCACACTTGAATCACTTGATAGTTGATACACACACCATACTAATAGTCTAATACACTTCATATTAAAAATACAAATACACTACTAATACACTGAATATTCAAACATAATATGACAAACAACATTTTATGGTATATTAAAATAAAATAAAAAATTTTGAATATATATTCGTTGCCAACCGTTGGTCAAATTGGAAATTGGAATCTTGGGCAAATTTTGAAGGAAAAAGAAAAAGAAAAAGGAAAAAAAAGGGGAAAAAAAACTAAAATTCAAAAAATTAAAATTAAAAAATTAAAATACCGCCGGTTCCGGGCCCTCCGGGCCGGTTCAACCGCCGGTTTTTCGGCCGGTTCCGGGCCGGGCGGGTCCGTTGGAACCTAAAACCGGGTAGGAACCGTGGAACCGCCGGGTTGGACCCGGGAACCGGCGGGTCCGAACCAGATTTGGAACTGGAACCGCCCACGTCTATATACAAGCCCGACATAAATACTTACGAAAGGCAGCTGAGAGTAGAGAATAGACGAGGTCAAACCAGCCAAGGACATCTTGCCATCTTGGTGACAAATCTCCCCAAGAATCATCAAATCGAAGGACAGAAACGGCAAAGCCAGTGATGAAACACCACCTGAACAAGGGCTTGCTCATGCTCAAGGACATGGACAAAACCTCAATAATCCGAATCCACCATTGCAAAATCTTCCTCCACCACCAATTCACAATAACCAGAATCCTAATAATCGGAATAACCAAAATAACCGTAATAATAATAACCCACCAAACCCGAGACCTATTTGTGATCAAACCTTGAGAAGGAATGAGACCAACAATCCAATTCGTTTACCCAATGATGGAGCAAATAACTTTGAAATAAAATCCCATCTTTTTGGTTTGATTGACACATGAGCCCAATTTCTAGGTGTGGATGACGAAGATCCGCATCATCACTTATATCTTTTCGAAGAATTGTGTAATACAGCCAAAAGTCAAGGTGCTCATAGAGAATTGACAAGGATGTCAATGTTTCCCTTTTCTTTAAAAGGAAGAGCAAGAGATTGGTTCATGTCTCCCTCATCATTCATTGACAAGTTGGGAGGACATTCAAACTGAGTTCTTAAAGCAATATTTTACTCCGGGTAGGAATTTGGAGTTAAAGGTCGAAAATGCTAATTTTAGACAAGGATCCGAGGAAACACTTGGGAGTGCTTGGGAAAGATTCAAAAAAATATTAAGAGCCTGTCCCGATCATGGTTACTCTCTTGATATGCAAATTCAACTTTTCTGTGGAAAGTTGAGAAAAGACTCATGTGCGGATGTTGATCATGCATGTGGTGGTTCTTTAATGATGAGTGAAGCACAAGTTGTGTATGATGCTATTGAGAAGATTTCTAAGAACAACCGAATGTGGGAAACCGGTTCTAGCACAAAGAAAGTAGCATTTGTAGGAGAATCCACATCAAACGCAGAAGTTCTAGCACACTTGGAAAATCCGAGTAGGAAGTTTAATGGCTTACAAGCAAGCAAAAGTCTAAGCTCGGAAGGCAATGTATCTAGTGAATATTCAACCCATGACAATGTGTTATTAGGAATGGAAGAATCTGAGGGATATTCAAGGGAAGAAGTGAGTTTTATGCAACAGCATAGGAGTTTGAATAACGCTTACTCAAACTCATTCAATGCCATTAGAAGAGACCACCCTACTTTTCGTTGGTCTAAGAACCCAAACAAGCAAGGACAACCTCCATATCCAACTCAGTACAAGAGTTCGTACAATGCAAATCCTCAAACCCAAAATTACCAAGGAAATACCTCGAGCCAGAACCACCAATCACCACCACCTAGATCATACCCTCAACATACCACTCAAAGCATGCCAGTTACACAAAGTTCAAATCCGCCGGTGGAAGGAGTTGACAAATGGGAAAAGTTAATGGAAAATATGATGGGTGTAATGTATACTCAAGCTCAGAATATGGAAACCATGATGACTTCTATAGGCACAGTTACTAAGGATATGAGTACGTTAAAAACATCCATGAGTGGACATGACACGAGGATGAGAACCATATAAGCATCTGTACGAAATATGGAAGACCATTTGAGTAGGGAAGGAGAACGAAAGAACAGTAGACCTCCGGGAGGATTACAGAGTAATACTGAAAGGAACCCGAGAGAAGTAAATGCAGTCATTACCCGAAGTGGAAGGGTATATGTGGAAGTAATGGAGTAGAAAACTCCGGAAACAATTAAGTAGAAGATGATTTGGATGATAAATTCGAAAAGGACTTGGAACACAAAGACGAACCAGAATTCAGTACAGAAGAAGAAGAAATTATCGAAAATTTCTTGAGACGTGATAGACATGTTGAAGCATAAAGCGAATATGAGGAATGGATCAAAGTCCCGAGAATACTGAAAAATCCGAGGGCTAGCGATCTACGGACCTTATTTAATGAACATGTTAGAGAAGACAATATAGCTGATGATACAATCCAAGTGGGGAGTAGCAACACTCAAAAACCAGCAGGTCTGGATAAAGATACAGCCCACACTGGACATGGTATGGTTCACACAGAACGTGAGAAACAGAATTTAGGGCACATTTCGAAGAAAGTAGTACAGGATCATGACACATAGCGACCACCAAATGCTCAAACATTCAAGGAAGCATCACCGCCTTCATCCAAGGATAAAGGTAAGGAAGGTATAACTTCAAACCCTAAAATTATTGATCTTGAGTCTTTACCTTACCCATCCAGAGATCAAATTAAAAAGTTGAAAACGGATAAGAAGTATGCACGTTTCCTTGACACATTTCGTTACCTTAATGTCAATATCCCTGTCATTGAAGCACTAATCAATATGCCCATATATGGAAAGTTTCTTAAGGACATTCTCTCAAACAAAAAACGTTTAAAAGAATATGAGAATATTTGCCTGAATGGAGAATGCTCTGCAGTATTGCAGCACAAACTCCCGCCTAAACTAAAAGACCCCGGTAGTTTTACCATTCCATGTGAGATTGGGGGTTTTTTGTTTAAGAAGGTGCTTTGCGATCTCAGTGCAAGCATTAATCTCATGTCTTATGAGGATTATAGGAAACTAGGAATAAGAAAGCTAAAAAACACCGAGATGACTCTCCAGATGGCAGATAGGTCTATTAAATGTCCTAAAGGAATCATCGAAGATGTGTTGGTTAAGATAGATAAATTTTACTTCCCAGTTGGCTTTGTAGTTATGGAAATGGAAGAATGATTTTCAGCACCCCTCATTCTTGGTCGACCATTCCTAGCTAAAGGAAGAACCCTTATCGATGTTCAAAAGGGTGAGTTAATTTTAAGAGTCAACGAAGATGAGGTCACCTTCAATATCTTCAAAGCTATGAAACATCCATACAAGTCACAAGAGTCATGTTCTTTCATAGACACCATATCCTCTATCTGCATGGATCATGCTGAATTGAATTTTTTTGAAGATAAGCTCGAAGAATGTTTAGCCTTATCCATCTATGAAGAAGATAAGAATGACCAGGAAATGGAAGAAGTAATTTTTCACCTAGACATAGGAGGTTCTTTTGTAATACAACCATGACATCGTTATTTGGAATTAGAACTGGATGGCCCAGTATTGAAACCTTCAGTGGAAGAGCCACAAAGGAATCTGGAATTGAAACCTCTTCCTTCGAATCTTAAGTATGCCTTTCTTGAAACTAATAACTTACTTCCGGTTATTATTTCATCATCTCTAACCAGCCTACATGAAGATCAGTTGCTAAGAATGTTGAGGCAACATAAGAAAGCGTTTGGATGGACTGTGGCAGATATTCAAGGAATAAGTCCCGAGATTTGTGTACACAAATCATTTTGAATGAAGGAGCTAAGCCATGCATCCAACCACAATGCCGCCTCAACCCGAACATGCAAAAAGTGGTCAAGAAAGAGGTTATTAAACTACTGGAGACGGGGATAATTTTTCCCATATCAGATAGTGAATGGGTAAGTCCCACCCAAGTGGTACCCAAGAAGGGTGGTTTCACGGTAAAGGAAAATGATAAGCATGAATGGATTCCAACAAGAGAAGTTACAGGATATCGAATGTGCATTGATTTCCGCAAACTGAATGAACATACTAAGAAAGACCATCACCCGCTTCCATTCATAGTACAGATGTTGGAACGATTAAGTGGACATAAATTCTATTGTTTCTTGGATGGTTATTCAAGCTATTTGCAGATATTTATTGCGGCAGGGGATAGAGAGAAAATGACGTTTACTTGTCCATATGGAACCTTTGCATACAAAAGAATGCCGTTTGGATTGTGCAATGCACCAGCTACATTTCAACGATGTATGATGGCAATATTTTCTGACATGGTAGAAAAAAATTTGGAAATTTTTATGGATGTTTTAGCGTTTTTGGAGACTCTTTCGGAGAATGTCTCTCACACTTAGAACGTGTTTTACAACGTTGTGAAGACACAAACTTAGTTCTAAACTGGGAGAAGTGTCGTCTAATGGTGTTAGAGGGTATTGTTTTAGGTCATAGAATTTCTGAAGAAGGTGTTGAGGTAGACAAAGCCAAAGTCGAAGTAATTGAAAATTTACCTCCGCCGGTAAATTTGAAAACTCTGAGAGGATTTCTTGGACATGCAGGTTTCTATAGGCGGTTTATCGTTGATTTTTCACGCATAGCAAAACCTCTCAGTCATTTTCTTGAGAAAGAAGTGCCGTTCAATTTTGATGATGACTGTATGAAAGCATTTAGGACTCTGAAGGCACAGTTGACAACGACACCAGTTCTAGTGGCACCGGATTGGAACTTACCGTTTGAACTTATGTGTGATGCAAGCGATCTGGCGGTTGGAGCTGTTATAGGTCAACATCATGACAAAGTGCTTAAGGCAATCTATTATGCATCCCACACATTAAACGCAGCTCAGCTTAACTATGCCACAACTAAAAAGGAGCTAATTGCCGTAATTTTTGCGTTGGACAAATTTCGATCTTATCTCGTTGGTTCTAAAGTCATTGTTTATACCGATCACGCGGCATTAAAATACTTGTTACGTAAAAAGGATGCAAAACCACGTCTACTCAGATGGATTCTCTTACTTCAAGAGTTCGACATTGAGATCAAGGATAAAAAGGGTAGTGAGAATGTGGTAGTAGATCATTTAAGTCGTATGGAATTTGCTGAAGAAGAAGGAAGGAGACAAGAGATTAAGGATTCATTTCCGGACGAACAACTCCTCATGGTAGATGCTCCCCCAACAATGCAACCCATTAAAGCTGGTAATACACCAAAGGAGAGCTCGCCATGGTTCTGTAATATCGTTAATTATTTTACTTGTGAGTATGTTCCGTCTCATTGGACATGGCAACATAAAAAGAAGTTCTTTTATGATTTAAAATTCTATTATTGGGAAAAAACGAACATTTTTCGAAAGTGTTCGGATGGCATAATTAGGAAGTGCCCGATAATGAAATTTTAAGTATCTTATCCTTTTGCCATGATCGTGAGGCCGGCGGCCACCATCGGGGGTGGAAAACCGCCTACAAGGTATTGCAATGTGGGTTTTACTGACCCACACTGTATAAAGACGCACACCACTATGCATGATCTTGTGAGTCATGCCAAAAATGGGGAAACATTTCTAAAAATCACGAGATGCCCCTTCAACCTATATTGGAGTGTGAATTGTTTGATGTTTGGGGCATTGATTTTATGGGTCCTTTTCCTCCATCTTTTGGTTATAAATTTATCTTAGTAATGGTCAATTATGTATCTAAATGGGTCGAAGCCCAAGCTCTCCCAACTAATGATACCAGAGTAGTGCTAAAATTCCTTAAAAAGAATATATTTACGAGATTTGGCACTCCCAGGGCTATCATTAGTGACAGAGGGTCACATTTCTGTAACCGACCATTCACCAAGTTGATAGAGAAATATGGTGTAAAACACAAGCTTGGTACGCCGTACCATCCGCAAACTAGTGGCCAAGTCGAGGTATCTAATAGAGAGGTAAAAAGAATCATTGAAAAAACTGTTGATTCTACCCGTAAAAATTGGGCAGAAAAATTAGATGATGCACTCTGGGCATATCGGACGGCCTTTAAAACACCGATTGGTTGTTCTCCTTATAGACTAGTTTTTGGCAAGTCTTGCCATCTCTTGGTTGAGTTGGAACATCGGGCTTTCTGGGCTATTAAATTTCTTAACTTTGATCCTAAGGTCGTTAGTGACTATAGATTACTCCAACTCACGGAACTTGAGGAGTTTTGCCTTGATGCTTATGAGAACGTCGAATCTACAAGGACCGCACGAAGTCTTTCCATTATAAAAGAATCTTTCGTCGTGAGTTCCATGTGGGTGATCGAGTGCTCTTATACAACTCGCATTTAAAATTGTTTCCAGGTAAGCTTAAGTCTAGATGGACAGCTCCATTTTTGGTAACTAAAGTGCATGCATCTGGAGCAGTCGAATTGACGGATGGCAAGACGACCTTCATAGCGAATGGTCATAAAGTGAAGATTTTAATTGAAGAAGAAGGAATCCCTCCAACTCGAGAAGTGATGTCCCTTGTTGACCCTCCGGTACATTAAAACAGAAGATAGTCTTGCTATAGACTATAAATTTAGCAATCACGGTACTATCCTTCTGATTACTTAAGCATTTATTTCCGGTTGATAGTATACTTAGCTGCTGCATGCTATGGTGAGTAATCATTTAGAAGTGTCCCCTTTTGATAAAGAATGTAAATTAATTATCATCATTTTGATAATCTAAGATGTCAAAATAAAAGGAATAAATAAAAATAATTATAAATAACAATGTATCTACCTACATATTTTTATAATCAATAAAAACTTGGTAGTATAAGGAAAAATAATAATAATGATACTTCAATAAAGTAAATACATATACATATGATAAAATTAAATAAAAATAGCAACAACAAAAAAAAAAAACTAAACCGTGTGAAGCATTACGGCGCATGCCGGACATATACCGGTTTGCGCCGGGTATACCCATTTTAAATTCAGAATCAGTTTTTTTTTTCTCTTTCCTCCTTAACTCCCTCCCTCAATAATCGGTTCCTCTCCACACCCCCCCCATAACTCCTTCATCTCCTCCACCAAACCTCATTCATCTCCTCCATCTTCTTAAATCAACCCAACATTTTAACCCCCCAATCTACCTCACACGTCTTCTTCTTAAATTTTTTTTTAGCAAACAAGCACACCACCCTGTTTTACTCTTGGATAGGCGGCTCCAAATCTTTTTCCGGCGAAGCACCATAGATTCCGGCCACCAGTCTCTTCTAGTCAACACAAAAATAAACATAAGAACAAGGTATCAATTTTATTTGGTAAATTCGTAATATAGATTGTTTTATTATTATTATATATTTTTTTTATTTGCAATTTTAATTTTGTAATTTGTGTGTTGTTCATATCACCACCATAGATGGCTGAGTCATCCAATCCTCGTAGAAAAAATACCGGTAAAAAACGTAAGACCACTACCCCAGTTGTTGTAGTCCCAGTCCATGAGCCCCGCCCTCTCACTGCCGAAGAAGAGGCGGTCTCTTTTCGGAGAACCGCCACTCCGGCCGCCATTCAAGCCTATGACACGTATTTTCGAAACTGTAATTTTCTGCTTGAACGTGGTGTAGAATTTGGGTCTCTAAGCACTGAACTTCGTCAAATTTTTGAAAAGCGAAACTAGTTAGAAATTGCCAAGGAACGAACCGATAATGTCAATGTCACACTGGTAGCCGAATTCTATTCGGTTATTTCAGCTTATGAACCTGTTGAGAACGGACCACTCACCTCAGTTTCAATCCGTTGCACCACCATCCTTTTTAGTCCTGAAATTGTTAATGCCTTTTATAGAATTCCTGAGATTCCTGCCGAGCAAGATTACTATACAGTCTGGAGCCTTGATCAACCCAGTTTAATGCTCGTTAAGTCTCTCGAGGCTCAGCACGCTTTCGATCCATCTGCCACATGGGTCGAAAGAAGGTTTAAATTTGGAGGATGTATCAAGGACATTCGGGCCTTAAAACATTTTCTAGGCCATAATGTGAGTCCCTCTCGACATCTTAGTCCTTGGTTCTGATGATGCTTGTATAGCCTGGGCAATAGTTCTCGATGTTCCAGTTAATCTAGGACGTCTTATCTATACCAAAACTATTGATTTTGCTACCAATCATTTTAAGAGTGGCAATATGCCTTTTCCTGATTTAATTTCTGCACTCTGCATTCGAGCCCAAGTCTCTGTCCTTCCACCTGACAGGATTGTATCACCTTCTACGCCTAGGATTGGCCCTCACTTGGCTGAACTTTCAACTGGCCGCTTAGACTACAACAATCCCGCCCGAACTCAAGGATTACCTCCTAGGTCTTCTCAAACATCTGTTCCGCCTTTGTTTTCCTCCCCGAGCATGTTTCTGTTAGTAATATCATCCGCAACGGAAGCGATTTAAGGATCTAGATTTATAAATTACACGTAATAAAATAACTAGATCTACATTTACAAGGGGGTTGTAGATCATACATCTTGGATCTCAAAATCCAAGTAGAAGAACAGCAATATGAAGAATGAAATATGGTGTGAAGAGCACCACGATCTTCCGCACGTGTGATCCAAGCAACTCCCGTTGGAAGGAAATTATCGTCTCGAATCCTTCCGATATGCTACCCGGAAAACCTCCAAGATTTTCCCTTTCTCTCCCCTTGGCCGAAAATTATCTCTTCATCTCTTTAAGAGATGAAGTCGAATTTTATGTGTCGTTTTTAGGCTTGGGAGAACTCTCTTTATATAGGAGAGTAATCATTGTCCTCCAAGGATTTTATTTTGCAAATAAATAAATCCAATAAATAAAAGATAATCCATAATATTCTAGAACAAATCTAGAATAATCTTTATCTTTATTTCTTACCATAAATATTTATCCAATAAATATTTTGTGCACGTGTTTTATTAATTCACAAGAAAACAATTTCTTGTTCCATAAAACAATGCCATGGCCGAAAATTCCCTTGTGACCTAGTCACTATAATTTTCGACTATGATACACTTTTGGGCCAAGATTATGAAAAATGTCTTTTTCACATATTTAATTATTTAGCCCAACTAATTTAATAGTCCACTAAACAATTAATTCACATATCATTTTAATCAAATTCTAATAAGAACTAAATTAATATTATTAAGATTCGACGTCCGAGAATAACTATGCTATATTGGAGGCACGTCGGGGACCATGGACTAATAATCAGCGGCTCCGATAAATCAAATAAATAATTATCTTACGAACAGAATAATTATATTCGATAAATCAATCACAGGAATATGCCACCATAATCCCGTGACTGCACTCCTCCGATTATGAGATTATATTTATCTCCTCATGAGATGATAATTAAGCGTCCATTGATATAATCATTACATATGGATTAATCCTCCATAGACTGTTCATTCTAAATCGGGAAGTTACCGTTAACCCTTTTTAGAACCTGTTATCCTTATTTACCATTAACCCCTAGTGATCAATTAATTCATACAACTCATTGGTAGCTAATCAGTGTAATATGAACTCGTACGATCGATCAGTTTCTAGGATTAACAAATAAGGAAACTGTCTATCTACTTCCATAAATGGAAGGAATGGATTCCGTATCTGTAATAACACATACTACTCACTCAATCCAGTACAATGCCAAGATGGGGTAATTCAGATCACAGACTCGGTGTAATCCTTAACCATCAAGTCAAACCTCATACTGATTCAAGCAGTTGACTGTGATCACCTCATGATTAAGATATATCCATAAATATGATCATCGAATGATTCGATAAGACTTCTCGATTACGGAATTATATCGTGAACTCTAATCAAATCGGTCCAGCCCTATATGATATATCTATCATATATAAATGCCCCACTAGGTTCTCTTAACCGAAAGTCCGGATAAGACAACCACACCTATTGTGTTCTGGGTGCATTAATAGCACGTTAAAGGAGAGACCCGATACTCTCGATTAACTTCACTACGGGCTAATTGTATTTTAAGTACATCTTCACTAACTCAATCCTCCCGTGTATATCCCATACAATGAGTTAAGTGATTACATAAACGATATACTTTAGGGTTTTTTGTAGTGTAAATACTATTGTCACATCGGTGAATATGAAAATAATAAATATGAATAATAATATCATTTCATTTATTAAATAAAACAATTATAAAATTGTCTTTCGGGCATTACACCTTACAGTTTCCTGTCCAGAACCTTGCTCAGGAAGCTCGGTTTGACTTCATAGACTCTACACTAGCGGCCATTTTGAGGGGTCAAGCCACAACTGATGCTAATATGATCTCAGGCTTTGAGAGAGTTTGGCTGTGGGCTGACGATATCCGTATTGGTATCAGGGGTCAACGCGTTTTTTTAAGATCCTTAAAAATCCGGCTTATGAATAGATTTTTGATAACCAGCCTCAGTGTCAAGCAAATCTGTATACCTTGCCTACCTGGATCTCTCAGGCACCTACTCATACCTCCTACCAGTCTTTTCCTAGGACTACCATAGTCCCTAGTGGTATGGCTGGTTTTGTGTCTACAGGTGTAGGTACTACTGCTGATTTATTTTCCTTTGGGTTTGGTGTTCCGTCTTCACTCTCATCTGTCACTGCCGGCTTGGGAAGCATGGGTTTAGAGGGATCAGTGGTTATGTCCACTAGTGCTGCTGGTGCTCGTTTAGATGCTTTAGCATCAGCCGTCGCCTTCTCAGATCCGCTCCAGTTCTTAAGCATTCTGAATCCGGCACATTTTCAAGGAACAGGTCTTATGAGTCCAATGAGCTTTGCACCAACGGGAACGTGGGGTGTTGTTGTTTGTTGTTTTTTTTAATAGAGGGGCAAAATTGTCTTAATACAATATATTTTGTCATTTTTACTAAAATACAAATGCTATTGTCCTTTTTGATAATTTCATAAAGTTTTTTTTGTCATTTTTCATAATTTTCCCTATAAACAAATCAAGCCAATAAAAAGATATTTCCGTGAATACCTCTCGTCATTGAAAAGAGCAGTCATTTGTCGGCTTGATAGCACAAGCACGATTAGGCATGGTTTATGCCATGAAAGGGCCTAGCTTCTCAATAAGTCATTCAATGAACTAACCATACTTAAGATGTGTTAAAAAATAACAATACGGAAGGTTTCAATTGACCATGACAAATTATTACTAACGTGTGTTTGCCTATGTCAACCCATGACAAAATTTAGCTGGGTTTCAAATAATTATTGAGTAAGGATAATTTGGAGATATGACATAATTTAGTTGGGTTTTAAATAATTATTGAGTAAGGATAATTGGAGATAAAGTCAGAAACCCTTTGTTAAAATTAGCGAATGAAATACGAGGTGTGAAGTCCAACCAAAAGACTTAACTTCGATATTATACACATTATTAAAATACAGGTTCGATATTTTTTTTTTTTTTATATCTATCGCATTCAATCAAAATTTTATTATCTATCGTACTAGATAAAATAGAGAATCTGATACATTTTATATCAGATATAGATTATGTAAAGTAGAAAAATCAGTATGTACAATTATAAAATAAATAATTCGTTAATTGTATATGATTCTAGTCATTTTAGTTTTTTTTTTTTTTTTTTTTGATTCACTAGTCATTTTAGTAGTTAATTACAAAACGAGAGACCAATCAAAATGGCAACTTTAATAGAAAATATAAGTAACACTAAATATTAGGGATACATAGCATTATCATTAAGGCCCTGTTTGGATTGAGAGAAAATGAAGGAAAGGAAAATAGATGATTTAGAGGATTCAATTTGGAGTGTTTGGTAAGATTGAGTAGTGATACATCCACTACTATTTCAACAACAACATCTTACACAACACAATCAACACCACATATTCTGTTGAGACCCACCACAAAAAATAATTGATCACTTTAATCAAAGGCTACCACACATGTAGTGGTTTGTGCACTACACACAAGTGTAGTCATATATCATTTTCCGGTAAGATTTAAGGTGAAGGAAATGGAGGGAGAGGAGGGGAAATCAAAGGATAAACCAAGATGAATTTTAATACCGCTTTCCCCTCAAAATAGGTAGGAAACGGAAGGAAACCATTATATTTAGTAAAATATACTTTACGGTATCTCCTTCTTCTTTTATTTTCGTAAAGTTCAATCCAAACACCCTAAACAGACTTCACAATCTCTTATTCTCATTTCCTTTCTTTTCTATTACTATCCTCTCTTTTCTTTTCTACGCGTCTCCTTCAATCCAAACAGAGCCTAACATTTTTTTTAAGCTGACATTTAAAATAATAAGTACAAAATTCCTCAAAAATAAATAAATAATATCGGTAAAAAAACAAATTCTCAGCTGTCCTGTCCAGTTCACAAGCCACAGGGCAGGCTTCATCAATAGCACTAATAATAATAGTGGCGCTCATTGAAATTCAAATTCGAACGGTTTCGTCTCTCTCTCTCTCTCTCTCTCTCTCTCTCATCACATTTCTCCGGCTTTCTTGTCCGATTCCTTCATCACTGTGTGTTTGTGCGGGTTCTTATCACTTTAATCTTCGTTCTTCGATCTTCTTCTTTGAAAATGAAGCATTTCATGCTTCCAAGAAGCCCAATCTTGAAGGATAATGAATCCAGCTTGCCTTCTTCTCCGAACCCTAGCTCAACCAAGCAGAAAACTCCTCGGAAGACGAAATCGAGTGGTTCTAAGGAGAATGCACCACCACTGGACTCCAATCAAGTTGTAGCTGCAATGGATTGTACTGTTTCTCCGTCTTCATCTGATTTGAAGAAACCGATGAAGATGAAATCTCCACTTCCACCACGACCGCCGCTTAAGAGGAAGCTGAGTGTGGAGTCTGCTGGATCTGAAAAAGGTGTCTCTGCTGATACTGGAGTTAAGGTAATGAAGTATTATTGTTTTTTTTTTTTTTAAAGATATAGATTGATTAATGTTAGCTGAATAGCTGTTTTGCTGTTTGCATTTTACTCGTAGATTGGTTAATGTTAGCTGCTTTGCTGTAAACATTATTTGCTGTGTATCAGGTTGCCCTGTTTTGTAGTTCCACAACCTGCTAATCTCTATATTTTGAAACAACTCAGGTGATTGTGAGAGTTAGACCATTAAACAAGGATGAAGAAGAGGAGGAAATGATAGTCCAGAAGATCTCGGATGATTCACTGTCGTTAGCTGGACATAACTTCACATTTGACTCGATTGCCTACACGGACTCATCACAGGCAATATTTTCAGTATTTTATCCTCTTATTTTGTCTGTATGTGAAAATCTTGTTTATTACAAAAAAGGGAGGGAAAAGTGCTAAAGGTTTCTTTGTTTATTTTTATATTTCAGATACATATATTTAAGCTTGTTGGAGCTCCTCTAGTGGAGAACTGCATTTCGGGATTTAACAGTTCTGTATTTGCGTACGGACAGGTACTCCTGCATCAATGCTTCTTCTTGTCATGCTTTGCTCCTAGTTACTTATATACTTTCAATGTGCTTAGACTCTCTTTTTCAAATGAATATATCCTAATCTTATTATCTATACATTGCTGGTTTAGGATTTATAGAATGATATAATAAATTCCTTCTTATCAGACTGGAAGTGGGAAGACTTACACTATGTGGGGACCGGCCAGTTCATTGATGGAAAACACGTTGTCAAACAACGAACAAGGCTTAACGCCTCGTGTTTTTCAGCAACTTTTTGCTCGAATAGGAGAGGTAATTCTTGTCTTCTTCTGTTTTTTTGAAATCCTAATAATTTATTTAGGTATTTCGTGCATGCCAGCTTTTTCTTTCCTTCATCTGTGCAGGAGCAAATAAAGCATGCCGACAAGCAATTGATGTATCAATGCCGATGTTCTTTCCTAGAGGTTAGGTTGCTAAAAGGGGGTTGCTGTTATTTTTGTTGCACAGGTATCCAATTGATGGACTTGACTTTTTCACTTGCAGATTTACAATGAGCAAATAACTGATCTATTGGACCCTAGTCAAAAAAACCTACAGGTAGTCTGGTGTTTGCTCTTAGTATAATGCAAAGTGGTTCATTTCTCCCTTAAGAGAGCTTTCATGTTCCAGCTCTTAGTTTTCTCATGTAATTTACCATGGCCTTACAGATCAGAGAGGATGCCAAGGCTGGTGTTTATGTTGAAAATCTGACTGAGGATTGTGTGTCCTCAATGAAAGAGGTGATGAAGCTTATAATAAAGGTACACAGCGATTTTATTTCCTTTTGTTTACTTCACTTAGTGAAAAGTGACACGTTTTTCATTTTCTGTTATATTTTAGTGGACTCAATTTATGTGTAATTTATAAGATTCGGTGAGGTGATTGCTTATGATCTTTCCCTTATTTTCTGTTCATTCATTATTTCATTTGAAGATAAATAAGCTTTTGATGGATATCACAAAGTTGATAATGGTGGCTCCTTACCAATTTAATTTGTCCCTACTAGTGAACTTTGTTGGAAGTTACACATGCTTTCTAATGCTTCTCTAATCAAATCCCCACCCCTCCACCCCCCACCCCCACCCCCCCCCCAAAAAAAACCATCTACATAAAGAATGCCAAGCATTAAGGTGACTTAGATTTTACACGAAAGATATATTTTCATTCATAGCTGGAAGAATGTTAAGTACACCCTTTAAGTAATAACAACATCTAACAAACTCATGACTCTAGAATCTAGGCTAGATAACAATGGACACATGTCACCTCCACACACTACACAAGTGTCACTACTAGCCTAGTCATCAAGCATCATTATTAACCTTATCTTCAACAGCCCCCCTCAAACGAAATGGTGTAGCAGCAACATTGAGTTTGCTTCTGGTGTAGCTGAACTGAGACCCTGTTACAGGTTTTGTGAGGCAGTCTGCAATCTGTAGAGCTGAAGGAACATGTCTGACAGAAATGTGTTGAGCTAGAACATGATGTCGAATGAAATGAACATCTATGTCTATGTGTTTGGTCCTGGAATGAAATACAGGATTCTTGGCCAGGGACTCAGCACCAATATTGTCACAGTGCAACACAGGAACAACAGGTACTTTGATGTGCAGCTCCTTGAGCAGTGCTTGCAGCCATAGCATTTCAGCTGCTAAGTGAGCAAGAGCTCGATATTCACTTTCAGTACTTGATCGAGCAACCACTGACTGCTTCTTAGATGACCAGGACACCAAAGATGATCCAATGTACACACAGTAGCCTGAGACAGACCTTCTATCAAATGGATTGCACCCCCAGTCAGCATCAGAAAAGCCTTGAAGATCTATGGATCCTGTGGCTGGAAAATGAAGACCATACTTAATGGTACCTTTAACATAACGCAGTAGCCTTTTTAGAGCATCCCAATGCACATTTGTAGGACAGTGCATAAATTGGCTTAAGGTATTGACAGAAAAGGCCAGGTCTGGCCTAGTGAAAGTTAGATCATCGCAAGCCTCCCACAAAGACTTCTATACAGTAGGGCATCTGCTTTAGACAGGGGATTTCCATCATCAGGGGTCAATATTTTTCCAGACACCATAGGGCTGGGACATCCCTTAACATTAGCCAAACCAAGCTTGTGAAGCAACTGTGTTGCATACTGTTGTTGGGACAGGACAAGTTCTTTGCTGTCCCTATAAACTTCCATTCCCAGAAAGTGAGTGAGATTCCCCAGATCTTTTAGAGGAAATCTGGAATTCAACTGATGAATGAACCGTGTGATCACTGTAGGAGAGTTACCTGTGATCAAGAAATCATCCACATACACTAACACATATAACAGCACATCTTTTGAGTGAAAAATAAATAAAGAATTGTCAGAAGTGGACTGGATAAAACCCCATTTTAGAAGCTGAGTGCTCAATTCTTCAAACCAGGCTCAGGTGCCCGTTTTAAACCATACAAAGTGCCTTCGTAGTTTGCAAACATAGTGAGGTTTGGAGGAGTCTTTGAAGCCCTCAGGCTGTGGCATAAACACTGACTCATGTAGGATGCCATTCAAGAAGGCATTGTTGATGTCAACTTGTTGAATGGACCGATTAAGAGAGACCGCTAACCCCGAATAACTCGATAGTAGAGGATTTTGCCACCGGACTAAAAGTTTCAGCATAATCAACCCCTGGCTGCTGAAGATACCCCTTGGCAACAAGCCTAGCCTTATGCTTGAGGATACTGCCATCAGGTTTAAGTTTAAGTTTGAATATCCATCTATTACCAACAAGATTTTGTGAGGGATGTGGGGGTACAAGTGTCCAAGTGTGGTTATCACACAAAGCTTTAAATTCCTCCTTCATGGCCTGAGTCCAATGAACATCGATGACGAGCCTCGACACACTTGCCGGTTCGGAGAGGGTGAGAGACTTGGCTTTGCAAGATTGAGGTAATGTTTGGGTTTAACAATCTCACTCTCGGACCTAGTTTGCATAGAGTGAGAAGGTATGGGAGGAGGAGGAAGAGGATCTGATGGAGGACTAGTTGGAGGTGAAGTATGAATGGAATTTGTAGGACTTGAATCTGTGGAAGAATTGGTAGGACTAATAAGAGGGGACCCTGGAGTTGACATGGGACTAGAGGAATGTGGTGGACTAGGTGAAGGACTCCTGGTAGGAGATGATGGACTCCTATTATGGGGAGAGTTCAACACAGGATTTGAGGAGGAGATGCCAGGAGAGGACATGTGATCAGGAAAGTCAGTGACTCCTACTGGTTTGGAGGACCGTGGTGTAGGAAGAATTGAGAGGACGGATGTGTCGGGCACGGGAGCATGAAGATCGGGATTTGGAGATGTACCGGACTTGAAAGGAAAGGTGTGTTCATCAAAGGAGATGTCCCTAGTGACATATATTCTACCGAGTTATCCACACAAATATGACCTTTATGGTTAGGATCGAGGCCTAGATAGGTGCATCCGGAAGTATGGTATTGGAATTTTTGAGTGTGATAAGGTCTAAGAAGAGGGTAACAGGCACAACCAAAAGTTCTAATTTGGAGATAATCAGGGTGTTTTTTGAAGAGAGCCTTGAATGGTGAGTCATGATGCAAAACAGGGGTAGGTAGGACATTGATAAGATGAACAGCATGTTGAAAGCTGTGCCACCAGAATTTAAGGGGAAGGCCAGCCTGTGCAAGTAAGGTAAGGCCAGTTTCAGTGATATGCCTGTGTGTGAGGACAAGGGTGCCTAAAATGGATACCAGATTGGTCAAGATAAGATTGAAAGCTCCTAAACTCTCCACCCCAGTCAGACTGAAAAACTTTAATCTTAAGATCAAATTGATTTTCAACAAGAGTTTTGAAGTTAACAAATGTTTGAAAAGCATCAGATTTTTGTTTTAAGGGAAATATCCAAGAGAATCTACTAAAATCATCAACAAACACAATGTAATAGAGATAACCATTAACGAGATCTTATAGAGAAGGACCCCGAGAGATCGAATGGATCAACTCAAGAGGTGTTTAGACAAAGAAACGAAATTAGTATAAGGGATAGAATGCAACTTTCCAAACCTGGCAAGGCTTCACAAAAAGGTAAAATTTCATTAATAGAAAGATTACAAAGTTGGAAAACATGATGTAGAACTTTTACGGATGGATGGCCTAGTCTTCTATGCCAAAGTTCTACATCTTTAGGTAAATGCAAACTAGATCCTATACTAGAGACCGAGCCGGTGAAGCAGACAGAAGAACAGAGCATTTGGAGTGAAGAGAGCCCTGGGATGGACCTATGACAGTAGGTGTATGAATCTGATACAGTCCTTCTCTAAGATGTCCTTCCAGAAGAGTGGTCTTGGTGTGTTTGTCCTTAACAAAACAGCAGGTATCAGTGAACTCAACAATAACAGAATTATGATGAATAAGTTGAGAAATACTAAGCAAATTCTTGGCTATCTTAGGGACATGTAAAACATTAGCAAGATAAAGAGTAAGTTTAGTGGTAGGAAGGAAAAGATGACTAGAACCAGTGTGTGCAATACAAAGTCTCTCACCATTTCCAACCACCAATGCATCAGAGCCTTCATATGGTGACCTCAAACTCAGGTTGTTCATATCAGAAGTGACATGATGACTAGCACCACTATCAAGGTACCAGCTAGGATCAGCAATGATT
The DNA here is from genome assembly GCA_036785695.1 of Gentiana straminea. Taxonomy (NCBI): domain Eukaryota; kingdom Viridiplantae; phylum Streptophyta; class Magnoliopsida; order Gentianales; family Gentianaceae; genus Gentiana; species Gentiana straminea. The sequence continues at coordinate 2,867,819 of JAVUPR010000348.1, forward strand.
CTGGTGTAGCAATATAGGCAGAAGCTTGCTTGGTGTGTGAATTCTGAGGAGGTGCTGGAACATAGTCTGTCTCAAACCTATGCCAGCACTCAGAAGCAACATGCCCAGTCTTCATACAAATTTGGCAAACAGGTCTAGGACCAGACTGAACAGAGTTCGATTGAGCGGCATTGTTAGACCTACCACCACCTGTTCTGCCCCTTCCTCTACCTCTAAGTAGTACCGAATTGCGGCCTCGATTAGAAGATTGAGGTCACAGGACCATTTCTACCCATACCAGGTTGAGCAAAAGCAAAGCATTGGCGTAAGGATTAACCAAATCAATGTGAGTAGAGCCGTTATACCCGGAAATCACCGCTCGTGGGTGAGTAATTGTGATTGAACCTCGGGCCGGGTAAGAGAGGTGACTCGGAAGTAATGTTGACCACCACAGACTCATACTCCCTAGGAAGTCCACCAAGAACAGCCAGGACAAGTTCGGAAGTCGGAACAGGAAATCCAGCAGCTGCTAAGGAATCTGAAAACCCTTTCATGGTGGCAAGATAATCTGCCATGGATTTGGCCCCTTTTTCCGTCTTAGTCAATGCATCTTTAAATTCAAGGAGACGAGCTTGGGCCTGACTATTAAACAGAGTTTCAAGAGTTAACCAGACTTCATTAGAGGTGGAGCAACCGACGACTTCTTGAAGGGCTTGCTCAGTCATTGAACCCAACAACCAGCCAAGGAGAAGCTGATCAGTAGTAGTCCAGTCATCAAATGCTGGATTCGGAATGAAGCCAAGGCCGGTAGAGCTCATAATCACCTGTGGTGGAGGCTTCTTGGTGCCGAAAAGAAAACCATCGAGCTTGTACCCACGAACGATTGGAAGAACATAATACTTCCAGAGCAAATAATTTTTGCGATCTAGTTTCACTGTGGAGCTTTGGGTGAGAGTTCCTCCAAAAGGAATGTGAGTGGTGGAGCTGGAGTTAAAAAAGGTGGGTAGGGACGGAGATGCAGCAGAACGGAGAAACTCAGGGAGAGTATTAAGTAAATGCGGCGGCGGCGGTGGAATTGAGGCATTAAGCAGTGGTGGAGTGAAATTGGAAACATTTGGTGCTGTAAGGGATCCAAAAGGAATGGAGGAAGGAGGTGGTGCAGCAACATTAGCAGTGGAGGCAGGATCGAGGACCCACCGGAATCCGAGGGTGCGGTGGACATGGCCACCGGATTTTCTCTGATACCAACTTAGATTTTACACGAAAGATATATTTTCATTCATAGCTGGAAGAATGTTAAGTACACCCTTTAAGTAATAACAACATCTAACAAACTCATGACTCTAGAATCTAGGCTAGATAACAATGGACGCATGTCACCTCCACACACTACACAAGTGTCACTACTAGCCTAGTCATCAAGCATCATTATTAACCTTATCTTCAACAAGGTGTTGTAGTTTTGAATAGAAGAATAAAAAGAATTATCTTATTAAACTTGAAGAGCCAAAGGCTGAATAAATAGAGTACATGAGTGGGACACAACGGCTAGGAGACGAGTGAATTAATGTAGCGTATTTTTGTCTAGTGGGTGGTCGTAGGACTTATGTTTCTAGGGATAAACAATAAAAGGCAGCGGAATAAATACAAGCAGGTTAACATATATTATACTTTATATTTAGTATAATATATGTACCATATATAATAGATTATACATAACACCATAACAATACTCCCCCTCAAGCTGGTTTATAGATATCTAATAAACCTAGCTTGGAAGTGCAGAACTGGGATTGAGTCTTCGGGAGTCCTTTAGTGAAAATATCACCAACTTGTAGCTTGGTAGGAACATAAATGAGACATAAGCTTCCATCTTCCAACTTTTCTTTAATAAAGTGTTTGCCAATTTCAACATGTTTGGTACGATCATGTTGAACAGGGTTATTGGCAATGCTGATTGCAGATTTGCTGTCACAGTAGAGTCTTATAGGAGCAACAGTAGGCTATCTCAGTTCAGTGAGAACTCTTTTGATCCATATTAGTTCACAAATACCAAGGGCAACAGTCCTAAATTCAGCTTCAACACTGCTTCTTGCAACCACAACTTGTTTCTTGCTTCTCCATGAAATCAGATTTCCTCTTATGAACATGCACCATCCTGATGTAGACTTCCTATCTACTACAGAGCTTGCCCAGTCAGCATCAACAAACCCTTCAACAGTGAGATTTCCTCCTCTCTTGTACAGGATGCCAAGACCAGGTTCATTTTTGAGGTACTTGAGAATTCTTAAGGCAGCATCAAGGTGAAGTCTTCTAGGCATATGCATGAACTGACTTACCTGCCCAACAGCAAAAGAAATATCAGGCCTAGTGTGTGTTAAGTAAATCAGTCTACCAACCAGTCTTTGATAGGCTTCTTGATTAACAAGATCACTGGTTGGATCATTGTGGAGTTTTTGATTGTAGTCAACAGGAGTAGCAATTGGTTTACAACCAAGAAGACCATAATCTTTTAGTAAATCCAGAGTGTACTTCCTCTGTGTGACAAGAATTCCAGTAGTGGACCTTGCCACTTCCATTCCCAGGAAATATTTCAAGTTCCCTAGGTCCTTAACTTCAAACTCAGATTGCAGAAACTTTTTCAATCTCTGAATTTCAGTTTCATCATTTCCAGTGATGATCATGTCATCAACATACACTACAAGGGCCGTAACTCCCCCTCCAGTTGTATGCCTAATAAACAGAGTATGAGCAGAATTGGCTTGTTTATAGCCACCTTTCTATATGACTTTAGAGAACTTCTCAAACCAGGCCCTGGGGAACTGTTTGAGGCCATATAGAGATCTTTGAAGTTTGCAAACTTACCCTTTGCCAATCATGTTCTCAAAGCCAGGAGGAGGATACATGTACACATCCTCTTTGAGATCACCATTAAGAAATGCATTTTTGACATCAAGTTGGTGCAAAGGCCAATCCTTGATGGCAGCAAGGGAAATGAGGATCCTGACAGTATTCAGCTTTGCCACAGGGGCAAAAGTTTCATGACAATTGATCCCATAAGTTTGAGAGAAGCCTTTAGCCACCAGTCGGGCCTTATACCTCTCAACAGTGCCATCAGGATTTTGTTTGATATTAAACACCCATTTACACACTACCGGTCTGTTGTTTTGTGGTTTAATGACAGGAATCCAAGTCTTGTTAGATTGCAGGGCATTAATCTCAGTCATAACAGCAGCTTTCCAGTTAGGGTTATTCATGGCTTCATGGATATTTTTGGGAATTTTAACATTATCAAGATTAGTAACAAAAGCCTTGAATTGATTAGACACAGATCCATAGGACACAAACCTCTGAATGGGGTGTTGAGTACAGAGTCTAGTACATTTTCTTTGAGCTATAGGCCTTGAGTCAAGACTGATAATACTTGTTTGAAGGTTGGTTCCAGTGGAGTTATCAGTTTCACCTTCATTTGGGTTGTCAGCAGGGTTGTCCTCAGTAGGGTTGTCCTCAGTAGGGCTGTCCTCAGTAGGGTTGATAATACCTGTTTCACCTTCATTTGGTTTATCAGCAGGGTTGTCCTCAGTAGGGTTGTCCTCAGTAGGACTGTCCTCAGTAGGGTTGTTCTCAGCAGGTGAGTGCATATCTCCAGGCACCTGAACAGGGGTAGTGAACTTCATTGTTCTTAGTGTCTTGTCCCCCTTTTTCCTTGTGTAGATGATGATCTCTTTCTCTTTAGTGGTCATATCCTGTTCATTATCAGGATTTGAATTCTTGGTTGAGCATTCAGAAGTCCCAAGAATCTGTGGAAAGGGGGTTATTGTACCAAAGTCAGCAAGGTCACTTCCCGAAACAAAAGATTTAGAGTAGTAAGATATTTTCTCAAAGAATGTCACATCATAGGATATATACATTCTTTTCTTCAGAGGGTCAAAACATTTATAACCCTTTTGAGTAGAATAATATCCAAGAAAGATAGTTTTAACAGCTTTAGGTTCTAATTTATGCCTGCAGTGGTCATGAATATGAACAAAAGATGTACAACCAAACACTTTAAGAGGTATTTCAGTAACCAATTTACTTGTAGAGGTAAAGTATTCAGTTCCATTATCAGTTCTTATAATTTTTATGGAGGTCATAAATTGAGTTTTAATCATCTTATGAAAATTCTTGAAAACTTGACTTACATCAGACTTAGATTTTAACAAGTAGACCCAACATAGCCTTGTGTGGTCATCTATGAATGTTACAAACCATCTCTGACAGGAGAGATTTGGGATTCTAGATGGCCCCCACACATCACTATGTGTAAGAGTAAAGGGAGAAGAGGCTTTGTAGGGTTTTGCCCTAAACACACTCCTTGTTTGTTTAGCAAGAACACAGACTTCACATTGAAATAAAGAAGGTTCCTTATACATAAATAATTTTGGAAACAGTTTTTGAAGATAAAAGAAACTAGGATGTCCTAGTATACAATGCAAAGTCTGAATCTCCTCATCATTCTCATCTATCTTAGTCAGACTTAGAGCCTTTTCTTCATGATCTTGAAGGTAGTACAGACCCCTTTCCTTCTTAGCACTGCCAATCCTCATCTCTGAATCCAGAGCCTGAAAGATACAATGAGAAGAAAAGAACTTAGCTGTACACTTGTTTTCATGAGTAAACTGGCTAACAGAAAACAGATTGCATGAGAGGTTAGGGACATGAAGAACATAATCGAGCCTTAAGTTCTTAGAAATAAAAATGGTTCCTTTTCCAGCAACAGTGGATAAAGAGCCATCTGCTATGCGTACCTTATGTTGTCCATTAGAGGGATAATACGTAGAAAAAAGTTTAAAGTTACCTGTCATGTGACTAGAGGCTCCAGAATCAACAATCCATGACAGATTACCTTCTTGTGTAGTAGATGCAGTATTAAGGGCAGGGGTGCCTTTGTCAGATGAGAGAAGTTGTTTCAACATGTCTATTTGTTCTTTGGTGAAAGGCATTGTGCTTTCCACAGTATGAGCTGAGTTTGTTTGTTTCTGATTACCCCACTGACCAGATTGCTTCTGGTTTTGACCCTTCATAGTACTTCCATTAGGCTTCCCATGAATATCCAGCAGCTTTCCTTCAGGTGGCCCTTTCTTTTGCAGTGGTCACAAAACAGAAGACTCTTCTGCTCATTCTTCTTCTGGGAATCCCTATAATTGTTTCCAGCATAAGCAGTTTGAGTAGACGGAGCAGATTGCTCATGTTGGTTCACAGAATTTGCTGATCCACTCATAGTTTCCCTCCTGCTTTCTTCTTTTCTGATTGATGCAAAGGCTTCCAGTATTGTGGGTAGAGGTTCTTGAGCAAGAATCCTTTCCTTTGCAGCTTCATAAGTGGTGTTTTACCCACCTAAGAACTCAAAAACTCTTTCTCTTTCAATAATTTTCTGAAAGCTCCTTGCATCAGTGGTGCATTCCCAGATATTTGCAGTCAGTAGATCATACTCCTGCCACAGTACCTTCAGTGAGTTGAAGTACTTAGTGACAGTGAAGGACCCTTGCTTCATATCCTTTAGTTTGTTTTTGACACCAAAGGCCTTGGCATAGTTACCTCTATTTGAGTAGGAATTGGCTACATTATCCCAGACTTCTTTTGCAGTGTTAAAAAACATATTGACCTGCCCGATTTCAGGCACCATGGAGTTGATTAACCATGTCATAATCATGGCATTTTCAACTTCCCATGTCTCATATGCTTCTTCATCAGCAACATCAGGTTCTTTAATGGAACCTGTCAGATAGCCCAGCTTCCTCCTACCTGTCACATACATCTTAACTGATTGAGCCCACTGAATATAGTTGGATTCATTCAGCTTCATGGTTGTGATCTGGATATGATGGTTATCACTTCCATTTGTGGAAGAGATGCTGGTTTTTGATCTGGTGGAAGTTCCATATTCGTCAGTAATTTCAGCCATTCGAAATTAGAAGACAGAAGATGAAGAGTCACTTGAAAGTATATTTCAAGAAGGCTCTGATACCATGTAGTTTTGAATAGAAGAATAAAAAGAATTATCTTATTAAACTTGAAGAGCCAAAGGCTGAATAAATAGAGTACATGAGTGGGACACAACGGCTAGGAGACAGTGAATTAATGTAGCAGTATTTTTGTCTAGTGGGCGGCTGTAGGACTTATGTTTCTAGGGATAAACAATAAAAGGCAGCGGAATAAATACAAGCAAGTTAACATATATTATACTTTATATTTAGTATAATATATGTGTTAGAATTAATCATGACGTCATCATGATGTCAGATTTATTCTAATACTTTTTCCTATGTTATTTATTTACTAGTTAACATTATTGTTTAGTTAATTAGTTAATATCTAAGGGCCCTTGTTCATTACTTGCCAAAACTCTTGGCTGTTTGTCCAACTAGCCGTTGGGATGTGACTACCAACGGCTAGTTACTTTTTCCGTGGCCGGTTTGTTATATATAAACAACCATGCTCTCTTTGTAATAACCAAGCTTTGAATTAATGAAATAAACTACAAGGTTATTTCTATCTTTTCTTATCTATCTTCCGCTTTTACATGGTATCGGAGCTGTTGGCTCAAAAATTCAAAATTCTGGGAAATTTTTAAGAATTTTTTCCAAATCCTTATGGCTGCTGAATCAACTGCTACAAGTAATGCTACTGCAGCAGCTCCTCTTTCTGATCATTTTTCCACCAATAATGGTGATCTTCAAAACATCCAGCCTGCACTCAAACTCAATGGGAAAAATTACTTGAAATGGTCTCGGCTTGTCCGGACTTTTCGAAAGGAAGGAGCAAGCTCGATCACCTTAATGGGACAGACCCCCAAGAAGACCCTAAGTTTGTTGTATGGGATGAGCAAGACTCCATGGTGATGTCTTGGTTATGGAACTCCATGATCCCTGAAATCAGTGATACATGCATGTTCATGACCAATGCCAAAGAAATCTGGGATCATGTGAAGGAGACCTACTCAAAGGTTAATGATGCAGCTCAAATCTATGAGGTAAAGACTAAAATTTCAAATACAAAGCAGGGCAGCAGATCCATCACTGAATATTCAGGCCTGATGCAAGGTCTGTGGCAAGAATTAGACCACTACCAATGCATCAAGATGAACAACAGTGAGGATGCTGAAATTCTGAAAAGGATATTTGAAAAAGACAGAATCTACGCCTTTTTGGCTGGTCTTAACATTGAATATGACTCAGTTAGAGTTCAAATTCTTGGAAAGGGAGATCTCCCTAGTTTGAATGCAACAATTGCTCTTATTAGGGCAGAGGAAAGTAGGAGAGGTGTCATGGTTGACACATCTCCCATTGAAAGTTCTGCTTTGATTATTCAAGGCACCAAGAATACTAATGATAAGATCCCTACCTTTCAAAGGAATGGGAACAATTATCAAAAGAATAACAACAAGAATGGTGAAAAAGACTCTCTGTTCGTTCTTTCGTAAAAGGAACGGACACACTGTAGAAAATCGTTGGAAACTCCATGGGAAACCAGGGAGTGACAACACCAACAAAAAGATTGCTAACACCGTCAGTGGCAATGAGACTCAGAAAGATGAGAATGTCCAGAAGGCTGTAAATCAGAATCAAAGTCTCAGTCTTGGACCTTCAGAGATAGAAAAACTGAGGAAGTTCATTGAGTCACTAGAAGGCTCATCAACCTCCTTGGCTTTTTCAGGTATGACTGGTCTAATAAACAGTCTGAAGGTCCAATACAGTGGGTCATTGATTCTGGTGCCACAGACCATATGGTCATCTCATGTGATAATCTGACCTCATATAAAGTCTGTAACAAAAATAGAACCATATCTGTTGCTGATGGTTCCCCTATCCATGTGACTGGGATAGGGGACTATGTTTTATGTGATAAACTCATCTTAAAAGATGTGTTACATGTTCCTAGTTTATCTACCAACCTGATCTCCATACCAAAATTGACCAAAGACTCAAATTGCTTAGTTGCTTTCTCTTCTAACCTCTGTTTGATACAGGATCTTGTAAAGAAGGAGAGGATTGGGGTTGCTAAAGCTAAGAACGGGTTATATTTCTGGGAAGATCAGGAGAAAGAGCAAGTTCCTGCTGCTGGTTTTTTGTCTAGAGCTAATCTTGACAATCTGTGGATGTACCACTATAGATTAGGCCATCCTCCTTTTAATTTAATAAAGCAAATGCTACCTAATATGTTCAAAAACTGTGATAGTGATAGGCTCTATTGTAATGATTGTGAAATGGCTAAACACAAAAGAGTCTCTTTTCCTGCTCAAAACTTGAGGTGTAAAGACCCTTTCACCATCATACATAGTGACATTTGGGGGCCTGCACCTATTTCTAATATAAATGGTTCTTATTGGTTTGTTTCTTTTATTGATGATTGCACTAGAGTAACATGGATTTATCTTATGAAACAAAAATCTGATTTGCTAAGTATCTTTCCTAGATTCTACAACCGATTTCGACCCAATTTGATACAAAGATCAAGAGGATAAGGTCGATAATGGCGAGAGAATACTTCAATCGTTGCTTGATCCTTTTCTTGAAGAGAAAGGAATATTACATGAATCCTCGTATCCACACTCCTCAACAAAATGGCCTAGGCCGAGAGGAAAAATAGGCATTTACCGGAAATGTCTAGAGCTATTATGTTCCATATGTCCGTTCCCAAAAACTATTGGGGGAAGTCGTGTTAACAACATTTGCTCACTTGATCAATAGATTACCTACCAAAGTTCCGGGAGGTAAAACTCCTATTGAAATACTATATCAGGGGTTCCCAAGGTTGCCTCAACATGAAAAACTGATTCCAAGAGTGTTTGGTTGTGAAGTGTTTGTACACATTCACAAACCAAACAGAGGGAAACCGGACCCTAGGGCACAAAGATGTGTGTTCATAGGGTATTCAAATACTCAAAAAGGTTACAAATGTTACCATCCTCCCCTCAGGAAAGTGTCATCTCTAAGGATGTAACTTTCCATGAGGAAAATTCCTACTTCAATATTCAGGGGGAGCCTGTTAATAAGGAGTTGGATACAAACACTGACTTTCTAATGGATTTGAGTGAGAACATCATGTCTCAAAATCACACACAACCAGAAACACTCTCTGGATCTGTGAATATTGAGACTGAAAAGTCTACACAACAACAGGAGAGGACTCCTATTGTGTATACTAGAAAGAAGAAGGTCACTAAACTTACTCCCTCTATGTCTCCTCATGAGCACTGTCACAATGTGCCAAATACAGTGGGCACTGAGTCACCTCAGGAAAGTGATGTTCCTGAGGAAACAACTAGTGCAACTGATAATACAAGCAGTGACTCAGAACCCTCAATTGAAAATTATGAGGTTGGTGATTCTGAGAATAGTGATACAAATGATGATCTTCCCATAGCATTGAGGAAGAGAAAAAGGGAATGCACTAAACACCCTATGAGAACATTCCTGTCTTACAAAAAATGTTCCAAAAATCACAGAAAGTTTCTAGCAAACCTTCTGAAAGAAGGTACACCAAAAAATGTGAATGAGGCTCTTGCTGATGAAAAATGGGCAAGAGCCATGAAAGAAGAAATGAAAGCCCTAGAGAAGAATAACACTTGGGACCTAGTTAACTTACCTAAGGGTGAGAAAACTGTGGGATGCAAATGGGTGTTCACTACCAAATATAAATCTGATGGCACAATTGAAAGACACAAGGCTAGGCTTGTGGCTAAGGGTTACACCCAAACACATGGCCTGGATTACTTTGAAACGTTTGCCCCTGTGGCAAAAATGAACTCTGTCAGATTCTCGTTATCCCTAAGCAGTTGAACCTTGGATGGTCTTTACAACAATTTGATGTCAAGAATGCCTTTTTACAAGGCAAACTTGAAGAAACTGTTTACATGCAGGTACCTCCTGGATTCAAGGACTATGAAGGCAAAGTGTGCAAACTAAAAAAGGCCTTGTATGGATTGAAACAATCTCCAAGGGCCTGGTTTGGTAGATTTGCTCACTTTATGATACACAAAGGATACAAGCAGAGCCAAGGGGATCACACCTTGTTTGTCAAAATAGCTGATTCTGGGAAGAAATCCATCCTCCTGGTATATGTGGATGACATGATTGTCACAGGGGACGATGAATTCACAAATCAGTGGTTAAGGATAGAGATGGCAAAGGAATTTGACATTAAAGACCTAGGAAGACTCAAATACTTCCTAGGTATTGAAGTTGCTCACTCTAACCAGGGGATCTTTATCTCACAACAAAAATATATATTTGATCTTCTTAAAGATACTGGGAAGTTAGGGTGCAAACCTGCCAACACTCCCATTGATTACAATCATGGGTTGAATGAGTCTCCAGAAGATGAGGATGTGGATAAGTACTCCTATCAAAAGCTAGTAGGGAAGCTTATATACCTGGCTCATACTAGGCCAGATATTGCTTTTGCTGTTAATATGGTTAGTAGGTTCATGCAAAAACCCAAGGTTTGTCATCAGAGGGCTGCAGACAGAATTCTGGAATATTTGAAGGGGTGTCCAGGCAAGGGGATCCTATATAAGAAGAGTGACAACCTTGACATCAAAGCCTATACGGATTCTGATTATGCAGGATCTTTGGATGACAGGAGATCTACTTCTGGTCACTGCCTCTTTCTGGGAGGGAACTTGGTAGTTTGGAGGAGCAAAAAGCAACCTGTGGTAGCAAGGTCAAGTGCAGAGGCTGAATTCAGATCTATGGCTATAGGGATGTGTGAACTGCTATGGCTAAAGATCATTCTATCAGACTTAAAGATAGCATGGAAGACTCTACGAGACCGATCGGTGACAACAAATCGCCCTATAGACATTGCCCATAATCCGGTCCAACATGATAGAACTAAACACATTGAAGTGGACAGCATTTCATAAAAGAAAAGCTGGAAAGTGGGTTGATAACTACCGAGTTTGTGTCATCTAAGGACCAAGTTGCGGATTTATTCACATTATTGTTTAGTTAATTAGTTAATATCTAAGGGCCCTTGTTCATTACTTGCCAAAACTCTTGGCTGTTTGTCCAACTAGCCGTTGGGATGTGACTACCAACGGCTAGTTACTTTTCTGTGGCTGGTTTGTTATATATAAACAACCATGCTCTCTTTGTAATAACCAAGCTTTGAATTAATGAAATAAACTACAAGGTTATTTCTATCTTTTCTTATCTATCTTCCGCTTTTACAATATGTACCATATATAATAGATTATACATAACACCATAACAATAGGTGTTAAGGTGTACAATTGTGGAGGCAGTCTGTTTTCCAATTATCAAATATGGTTACTGCGGATCATGTTTTGTTATAATCCTGCAGGGATTGTCAAATAGGAGAACAGGATCCACAAGTGTAAATGCTGAGAGTTCTCGGTCTCACAGTGTATTTACATGTGTTGTCGAGTCGCGATGCAAGGTGATTATATCTGAACTTGTCTGATATTTCACTCTACTAGTGTTATTTCATGTTGGAGCTCCCTATTCAATCTGCAGCTTTGACACTTCATTCATATGTATTGTAGTTGATTTGGCTATCAAGAACTTGATATTTTAGTTTACTTCTGAGCTGTGTATCCTGTGATACATGTATAATCATTGGTTTGCTTAAGATAAATTTGAGCTAAATTTAAATGTTACAGAGCTTATCTGACGGTAGTAAGAGCTGCTTAAAAACAAGTCGGATAAATCTTGTTGATCTTGCTGGGTCAGAAAGGCAAAAGCTTACAGGTGCAGCTGGTGATCGTCTGAAGGAAGCTGGGAACATCAATCGTTCTCTTTCACAACTAGGGTAGGAAGCTTATTCTTAGTTCATTTTGTTGTTCAAGATTATCCTTCTGCTGTGCTATTTTGCTTGGTAATTGGTAATTTGTGTTCTGTTTATGCAACTATGCTTCCTGACAAGTAGAGTTTTCTTCTTGTTCTTCTCCTCCTTTTTATCCCAACAGGAACTTGATAAACATTCTTGCTGAGGTTTCACAGACAGGAAAGCAAAGACACATTCCTTACAGAGATTCCAAGTTGACATTTCTGTTACAGGAATCTCTTGGAGGGAATGCAAAGATGATGATGATATGTGGAATTTCACCAGCTGAAAGGTAATGCTGACATTGTCTGATGTTAAAAGACTTTCTTTTTTGAAGGTTAGTTAATTTCCTTCCTTTTCTTGGTGATTTGAAGACCTTTGCTTGTGATATGCGTGACAGGTGCAAGAACGAGACGCTTAGCACTCTGAGATTTGCCCAGCGTGCAAAGGCAGTAATAAACAAGGCTATAATAAATGAAGAAATGCAGAATGATGTGAATGTCTTAAGGGAAGTGATACGGCAGCTGAAGGTATAAGCTTAAGACTTTTGCATTGTTGGTCTCTCAAATAACATGTGTTGGTATACATTGACAAGTGCAATTTTCAGTGTATCACTTTACATTACTTTTTCTTGTATTACAGGATGAATTGAATCGAATGAAGTCCAATCCAGATAAGACGTACCAAGATGGAAATAGTTATAACGCGTGGAATGCAAGGAGAAGCTTGAATCTCCTGAGATTGAGCCTCAACCGTCCTACGACCTTACTCCGGGTAGAAGATGACAGTGATGTGGAAATGGAGATTGTGGATCAAGACGACCATTCTGCTCTCCACTTGGCCGAGACAAAGGAAAGAGGAGGTATGGATGATAACCAACCTGGGGAACCGATGGGTGCAGGTGATGATGCCTGTGAGGACGATACAGATGTTAAAATGGAAGAAGCATCTGAAAATACAGATAATGATGCAATCAGTAGTCAATATAAACAAGTTGATAATCTGGAACCGGCTTCTTCCACCTACAGTCCATTAAACCAAACTTCTCATGACGTTATTCAAAGCATCCCTTCTACAAGTCCCAAATGTTCTGTAGGAAATGCATCTTCTGCAGATTTGATTACAGCCACAGCCAATGTGTCCCCCGTTCTTAAGTCTCCCACACCAAGCATTTCACCTACAGTCAACAGTAATTGCAGGAAGAGTTTGCGAACCTCTTCAGAGGCCACTGCCTCCCATGCAGGATTGGTGGACCAATGTTTGGAGTCTGGAATTCCTAGTCTTTCATTAGCAAAATCCTCAAATAGTATGTGTCTAAGTTTTTCTTCACAAAGAAACAAAAGCCGTTCCAAACCGACAGAACATCTGGCTGCCAGTCTTCAATGTGGACTTGAAATCTTGGATAGCCACCGACAGGGTGTATCTTTGAGGCATTCTTCATTCAGATTTTCCTACAGACCTGTAGATACTAAAGCGATAGTACCGGTTCCGAAAGTTGATGTTGGCGTTCAAACTCTATTACTCGATGATGAACCAGTAGAGAATGATAGAACTGTTTTCGTGTGTGACAAGTGCAAAGGAATAGAGTCCAAGGCAGACTATGGAGACGAAATGGATGCCTCGAATTTGCAGCTTGTGCCAGTTGATGGGTTGCAGTCTTGTGATAAGTCCAAAAATCATGTTCCCAAGGTATGATGTGAATTTTTATAATGATCTGAATGCTGAATAGTTTTTATCTCAATGGCTGTCTTCCTCACATTTTTATCATCTGTTCAGTCTGTTGAAAAGGTCTTAGCCGGGGCTATACGAAGAGAGATGGCACTGGAAGAATTATGTGCCAAGCAAAATTCAGAAATTATGCACCTCAACCGCATGGTAGGCTTTGCTTAATTGATCCTTATGATAAGCCACTCAATTCCGTGGGATCCCTTATTATTTGACCTTTAATACTTTTTCTTTTTTTCCATCTCTTTCTGACCTGATGAACAGGTTCAGCAATACAAGCACGAGCGAGAATGCAACGCAATAATCAGTCAAATGCGGGAAGACAAAATATTCCGTCTTGAGAACGTAATGGATGGATTGTTAACAACTGAAGCGTTCATGGAAGATGAGTTTTTATCAGTGGCCCATGAGCACAAGGCAGTCATTTTACCAACTTCTGCTATTTCAATTTTGCATTCCACTAACTACTGGTATTTGAGACGCTTTTTTATGTTTTGGTGTTTGCAGCTTATGAAGGAAAAATATGAAAACCATCCTGAAGTATTAAGAGCAAAAATTGAGCTGAGAAGGGTACAAGATGACCTGGATAAGTACAGGAATTTTGTTGATTTGGGTGAAAGAGATGTGCTGCTAGAAGAAATTCGAGACTTACGAAATCAACTGCAATCATACATAGATTCCTCACCGAAAGCAGCAAGGAGAAGAAGCCCTTTCTTGCAACTAACACATTCCTGTCAGCCTTGCCTAGCTCCAACATATTCTGCAGTTTCAGAAGCAAATGAAGATAATGCTGAGCGAAGACTTCAGCAGGAAAGGCTTCAATGGACTGAAACAGAGAGCAAGTGGATTACTCTCGTAGAAGAATTAAGATCAGAGCTTGATACTACCCGTGCACATGCTGAAAAGCAGAAGCATGATCTTGAGTCGGAGAAGCAATGCTCAGAAGAGCTTTCGGAGGCAATGCGACTTGCAATGGAGGGCCATGCACGGATGCTTGAGCAGTATGCGGATCTCGAAGAAAAGCACATGCAGTTGCTTGAAAGACACAGAAAAATTCAGGACGGAATCGAGGATGTAAGAAAAGCTGCCACTAAGGCTTCAGTAAAGGGGGCTGAATCCAAGTTCATAAACGCCCTTGCTGCTGAAATTTCAGCGCTCAAAGTAGAACGGGAAAGAGAACGACGATTCTTCAGGGACGAAAATAGAAGTCTTCAAGCCCAATTAAGGGATACAGCTGAAGCAGTAGAGGCAGCAAGTGAACTGCTTGTGCGGCTTAAAGAAGCGGAAGGAGCAATAGCTGCTGCTGAGGTGAGTTGGCTGTTACATTCATGAACTGTTGATTGTTCTGTTTCAGCTATTTGTTATTTCTCTGTCAGCTTTGTCTCTTAATATCTTCCTTGTTTTGCTTAGCTCGGACACGTCTTTTGGTTTACGAGCCTTGGTATTGAGCAATCCAGTTAGTTAGATTGTGCATGTAGCATGAAAGAACTAATAATGATTTGTATGAAACATGCTCTTGAGTGTTCGTTGTTGTTTTCAGCCCCCCCTTAGACATATGGGTTGTTTGGGTCACTTATAATATTTTCTCAATTACCAGAGACGAGCGATTGAGGCAGAACATGAAGCTGGCATAGCTTACAAACAGTTAGAACAACTAAGAAGAGAACATGTTGAAAAGATCACTGCCTTGAATCAGTCAAGTCCAGAGCCTCCTCATCTATCAAGATCAGCAACGCCTCTTTACGTCGATTCAGAAAGTGCTACACCAATTGTAGGCGAGAGACAAAATATTGGCGATGATCAGCAATGGCGTGAAGAGTTTGAACCCTATAGCAATAACACAGAAGACCCATCTTCATGGTTCTCTGGGTACGATCGATGCAATATATAAGGGTATTATTATATTATTATTATACATTGATGAAAAAGCTAGTTAGCGTGTTGTATGTACTCAATATATGTCTTACATACAAGCTTGGAGATTGTGTTTCACACAAGATGTTGTCACACAATATCAAAAAGTTTGCCGAGTTTGGATTACTGATTACATAACATGTGATACGAATTCGATATTCTGATCTTGTTCTTTTGCTTTGCTGATATCATTTCAATTTCCAAGGTTACAAGCTGCTTGCTGTTTTATTTTAAATTAAATAAAAAAAAAGGTTATCATCTTTTTTTGTTACGAAGGAGCAAGTAGTTGATCTGCAGGTAAAGATATATGCATAGGAATAGGATCACAACTCTACCATCAGCTTTGGAACTTCAAAACGTGACCAGTTATTTTGGATCAGGGCGCCACGAGGTCTGTTGGTTGGTTTAATCCCCAGCTTGTGAATGGTGTGTTGTTGGTGACAAAGGCAAAAAAAGAGTTGGTTAATCTTGTTTGTGGATAGACTGGTCCCCCCTCTCCTTTATACCTTTATACCAATTGGGCAATAGGACCATGGAAAGATATGGTATCTGTGAAATAATTATGATGTTTACTGGACCGGTATATAGACCAGTCTATTGTTTTGCTTGTCATAAGATGATGGAGAAGTGGTTCATAGCAGTTTACCCGAAACTCAAAACTTAGTTAGAGCGGTAATTCATGTTGATTGTATCGGGTTGGATGGATCCGAGGCCTTCTGAGATGCATGAATTGCTCTTTGATCTCCCCCCTCCCCGGAACAACGTTCAAACAGGCTTTACATAAAAGAAACGTGTCTTGACTTAAGTCCACTACGAGTCTAAAGGCCTAGCTCAGACCTCAATGGTTAGATCGTTTATACATGAGTAGGAAGGGTCCGGCTCATGACTTGGGTAAAAGCTGAAAGGACGATTGTTTGGGCCCATATGAGGTTGAGACCCTCTCCAGAACCTCACGGCTATAGGCTTTATGCTCGATTTATGACCCATGTCACGTGTGAAGTGAGAATTTAATCAAACTTTGAGAAAGATATAACACGGATGACAGAATTTAAGAAATGTTAAACGAGTTGAACGTTACAAGTTATTTAGAAATATGATATGAGATAAATTGTTAGAACTTGTTGAGCCCATGTTTGTCTTGTTTTGTCTTTTTATACAAATAACATTAATTTGACAGTCTGATACAAGAAAGAAAGACTCTTTCTTTCTCTGGAAAAATCTTGTAAATGGTTTGACAGCATAGGGAATCAAGTCCAGAAGACCACAAGACATGAAACCAGTGGCATTGTCTTGTATGTCTCATGCATCTCTCCCAACCCAGTGGACCACTTTTTTGTTGTTGTTGCAGAGATAGTGAATATATATATATATATATATATATATATATATATATATATATATATATATATGTATTTAAACAGTGAAAATGATATTTAAACAAGAAAAGACCAATCCTAAATCTAATCCACTCATTTCAACAGAGAGGATTCAATTTGTATCATCCAATTCACTTTCACCTTATATTAGGAAAGACAAGATATTGGCCTTTTTTTTTTTAAAAAAAAAAAATTTAAAACAGAAAAAATTAATGGTAGGAGGAAATTGGGTAGAAAGTGAGAATCACTTATGAACCAAACCCTTAAAGAAAATTGCCAAGACAGTGTATCTTTTTTTGTTGGGGGAGTATATGGTGTTGCTTAGGACATTTATAGTTGTCCCCACTTATTTTCCACTAGTTGCTTTGGTCCCCTTACAACATGGTTCCAAATCTATACATACAACTTACTATATATAAAACTTGTGTTAAGCATTTTAGAGTCCACTTTCAGACTAAATTAAGTGCTACATGCTATACAAGAGTCACTTTGTTACGGTACAAAGTGTATAGTCCTATTGTAGAATCCTGGATTTCTACCACCTACCACAATAACTCGTATAAACTTTGAACTATACAATAATAAGGAGAGAGTTTTCACTACTTTTCGGGTTCTAGAATTACGCCCAACATCTTATTGAAAAGAGGGTAATAGACAACGAGTCCGGATCCTCTACAGTCACTTTATTGTGATGTGAAAGATATGTTCTATCTATATTGAAGAATATGCAGGTGCATATCTTTGGAGCACCGTAAAGTTCACTGGAGATCGAGAGGGTGGTTCTTGTGTGGTGTCTCCACACGGTGTGGAGACACACACACACCACACAGTTTTATTATGTCTTTAAACAGTGTGGTTCTGATCGTTTCACCCGTCACTTCATCTTAAAATCCCTCTCCACACAAGTATTTCCCAGATCGAGGATACATACTGTATAGACAATAAATTGATTGCTGAATTTGATATCAAATGACAAGTCCTTTCATATATTTTTAGGACTAATGACAGGTCCTTTCAGCCTAATCAAAATGATAATGGCAAAGAAAGTTAAAAAGAGCATATTCCTTCTACTTAAGTTGGAAGAAAAGCAAAAGGTGGTGGTGGGGTGCATGATATGTTTATTTGTACAACTTAACAAAGAGTGACAACCTGATAATACTTATCCCAACCTAAAGCTTTTATATTTTTCTACATTCACATTCACGTTCACATTCGAATCGATACGATACTTTATTTTTATTTTAACGAACTCTGATATCGGTATTCTTTTTTCATATCTTACATGATTTAGATCCACAGAACATCACAAGCAACGCGAGACATTTAAATCAGAGGTTATTACTTTTTATTTTAATAATTTATCTGCGAGGCGAGGGAGTACAGCTAAAAGTGAGTACTATGTATGATGTTACATTTTATCAATCAAAACCAACCTGTCCTTAAGAGAGGCCATTTGTCCCCACTAAAACAGCTGTTTACAAATACCATTTTCTTTTCTATAAGTCAAAACAATTAAATCCCTATATTATTTATTTATTAGGATATGATGTCCTGCAATCAGTCGGTGGGAAATTACTTGGCAGAAGAGAAGAGAAGAGAAGAGAGAAGAAAAGGGTACCCCTTCATAATAATAATAATAATAATAATAATATGCTTTTATTATAGTATTGGTTAATAATAAGTGTATGTCTACATTGCAGGGTTCACAAAAACGAAGTTTGACTATGCATTTGCAGTATACATTTAAGAATATTTATTCTCTAGCTCTTAATCTACATCTACATGGCTCATGTACATGATTGTCCTTACAAACTTTAGCAATAATCAAATCATTTTCACTTTTACAAAGTGTCCTCCTCCAATTATTTCTACTTTTTCTTTTTCTTTTTCTTTTTTTAATCTTGAATATGACATTCACTAAAATGCTTTAAAAAAAGAGAAGAAAAACCAAGTCAAAATCAATTTGTTACTATGCTTTCATCCTACATACTTGATATAATAAGATTGATACACGATGATGGATTTAAGTGATTCGAGGTAACCATGTTTTTGATAAGCGATGCTGATGTGTTTAAGTAATCGTTACATCTTTTCTGATTCATGCGGTGATTGGCCTCAGGATTTATCCATCTTTAGAATACGTCGTCTGATTTTTTATTTTTTGTGCGACTTATGTAGCGATTTGGTCTCGGGGTCATCTTTTAATAAGGACAGTGCATGGCGAGGACTTTTCGTTCATTATGGAGGAAGAAAGAACAAAAATGCACTTTCAGTAAATTATTATATACAATATACTACTATGTAACAAAAAGAAGCTAAGGAAATAGTCATGTAGAAGATATAAAATGGGCAACAGAACAGCATATGAATTATATTAAGTTTGTTTGAATGACATATTCACAAAAGATGTTGTAAACATTTGGTGGGTGGGGGGGGGCATAGTGTTCATCACTATAGTATACTCTGCTTAAAGGTACAAATTATATCATCCCTTTGAGTACAAATTCTCACTCAGCATGCTACTGCATGTTAGTTCAAGATTTCTTAGTACAATTAGAAGACTATAAAATTTACCATTCATTATATGTTGTGTACATATCTCCTGCAAAAAAATAATATTTTTTTTTTATATCTGCTCATTGTATTGTTTGCAGGATAACATGCATGAACTCAAGAAGATGTCTTCTCTTCAAGTTGCTCAAATTTAACTGTTTTGAATGTCTTTTCATGTACAGAAAGCCTCTCGCGTTCGGGGCTTCAATTAAATTCAACAACGTTTGACAAACAAATATATCATTGCTCAACCTTCATTTGAGCTGTTGACATGATGTCTGCAAAGCCAAATAATAAGCTTATTTATTAATGCAACAGAAATTTGTAACGCGATTTTGTGAGTTTCTTTTAAAGTATGATTCTTTCACTAACCATTCAAATTTTGAGTCTGATTTTGTTGGTTAAGTCCCATTTGCACTACCGAATGAAGATCATTCCCCCAAAATGCAGGAACCTGAAGGAAAAAAAGATTTTGTAATTTCTGAAACTGAATGCAAAGATTCA
This sequence comes from Gentiana straminea, assembly GCA_036785695.1. NCBI lineage: Eukaryota > Viridiplantae > Streptophyta > Magnoliopsida > Gentianales > Gentianaceae > Gentiana > Gentiana straminea. The sequence continues at coordinate 2,887,702 of JAVUPR010000348.1, forward strand.
TTTGACACTACTTCTCCACTGAAAATCTGTTTGTTACCTGAGACGGTACTTCACCAAAATTGTCTGAAGATGGCATTTGCATGCTCATGTTTTGTCCGGTTGAACCGTTCAAATGGTTCATTGCATAGATAGCTTCCATTCCATTAGGCATTGGACTTTGCATACTACTAGGCCCTCCTTGTGGTGGATAGAATGGATGAAGAAATTCAGGTGCGGTAGCGTTCGATGGGTATATGTTATGATGCAAAAGTCCTTGATGTGATATCGCCTAAAATTAGCCAAAAGAATTCAGATGCAAAGATTGAAAGGGATTTTCAGAGTTCACAATGTTCTAGTGAACTACTACTATAGTGTATATGTCTTCCACTTACTTCCTTGGACAAATGAGCTTCAACATTAAGATCTGATCTTGGATTTATTGTAGCTAACTTCATAGAAAGAAACTACAAAATGGCAATCAAAACACATAATATAGTGAGCAACTCAATCCACTTTCAAACTAGCATTATAAAGAATGGTGTAATCTAAATTCACCTCAACTTGGTGTTGCAGTGATTGAACATAGTTTATGATCTCATCAAGCATAACTGCTTTTCCTGTCACCTAAAATGAATGTCCCCAATGCTACTCAGAATCAAAAAAACTTTTCTTGGTTTTATTTCAGAGTAAAGTTCTTACAGAATCAAAAGGAATGTTCTTGAAGTTTACCATGTTGCATCCTGGAACAAGATTTTGCAAAAGCTTCATTCTTTCACTGATTTTCTCTCTTCTAACCTGTTTAGTAATATCAATAACTAGTCATTGATCAAAATCATGATATGATATTATTCAAAAAAATTGACAAGTGGCTAAAAAGTCATACTCTTTCTGCAAGGCTGTGTGCATCAGTAGCCTGGCCCCTTCGGGCTCTGACATGAATGTAATCCTTTGGAGGCTCTGGTAGCTTATCCTTAGCATTTTCAACCTTGATTTGTTTCTTGTTCCCATCCCCTGTACTTTTGTTAGTGCCATTTGACTCTGTCTTTATCTTTGTACCATCTTTCTCTTGTACATTGTCCTCTTCTGATTTGCTTCTTTTAGCATCTGTGTCGGTCTTTTCTGTTGCAACCTGCAGTAAGAAGCAAACATTAGTACTTCAACTAACATTCTTTTTACAGATTATATTATAGAAGCAACCTTGAGTACATTGGCATCTTTGGATGAGTTTAATGAAGTGGGCTCCTTTGCTTTTCCTTTAGCTATTGATTTCCTCTTTCTTGGATTAGCTTCATTTAGGGCATTTATGGTGTTTGGACCTACTGTGATCTGTTCAGTGAGTGAAGAAATCTCCATAGAATCACCAATCCCTGAATTTTCCGGGGTAGTAGGCCGCGAAAACTTGTTCACTTTCTTATCAGGAACAGAGAAACCAGGCGCATCCATTACTTGTTGGGATCCAGAAATCTTGTTGGACCAATTACTACTAGAAGCTCCAGAAATCTTGCTAGAATCCAGCTTTGGGATCAGTTTTTGACCAAAATCTGCATCACTCATGCCATTTAAACAACCTAAATCCTTGTTAGCAAAACAAGAATACCTAGCTGCCCTGTCAGCAAATCCTGGATCAGGTGGAAATGGTGCAATTAAACTTGGTTTAGCAGCTAAATGGGATCCTGAAAATGGCAAATTCCCTCTGATCTGATAATCCATGACAGATAAGTTGAGCTTAGGAGGTGAATTTAAAGGGGTGCTATAGCAGGTAGTGTTAGCACTAGTATTGCCACCAATGTTGTTATAAGAATGTGGTGAAATTTCACCAGAGTTGCAAATGCTACCTAGTCTACCAATCAGCTCTCTTAGCATAACATTTTCACCTCCTCCTCCTCCTCCACCGCCACCGCCGCCTCCACTGGAAGCAGCTGGAGATGAAACCATGGAGCTCAATGCAGACTCAAAGGGATCATTTTGATCCATTGGATTGAAATCCCAATTGTTGGAATTAGTAAAGAAGCAGCTTGTTTGCTCTTCTGCTGTACTTCCATTCAGCCCATAAGGATTCTGCTTCTCCATTTTCAAGAAGATTAAGTAAATCTGTCAACTTTTTTCCTGGAAAAATAGAAAGAAAAGTGATGATTGATTTCTTTTCTTGTTTTAAAATCTGGTATGTAATGTAATAAAGTGATGAGACTTAGAGGGAACGGTAAAGCAAGAAGAAGGAAAAAAAAGGGAGTGAATAGCGGAGGAAAGTGAAGGGGAAGCAAGAAAGGGAGGAGGATAAAGAAATGATCTTGTTTCGTTCATTGACCTTTCCTTTTTATTTATATTTCTTTATTAGGAAACTTTCCTTTTTGTATTTTAAATATACTGCTATTTCTGAAGTTATTTTAAATAAACAAAATTAATTTGAAGAATATAAAGTGAAGAGATTTTGGTAGTACAGAGCTTTTGTGAATTCCACTCCAAAAAAAAAAACCTTTTGTGAATGTATGGCCTATTACAGCTAAAAGACTCCGTTATAAGCCGCTGGCCCGCTGTCGTGGTGTAAAAGAAATATTTGTGTCACAACAAAATATATATAATAAAGTATCATAATAACCTTTTGTATTATTGATTTTTTTAGGACCCATTTGAATTAATAGGTCTCACATCATAATCAATGGTCGACAAATGTGTTGTGCATTTTGTTGTGATTATTTTTTTTAATTTTTTTTGTTGTGATCATTTTGTTATGACACTATCACTACTCGGTGGTGTAATGCCTATCTTTAAGCGTGTATCCGGTGTTCTCTTCTAAGGTCGGAATCATGAATTGATGGTTGGATGAGCTAATGAACTATACGTGTATGATCAGATATTCTGAATTAAGACAACTAAATTATATAACATTTTTATATACCGAGAATAAAAATCAGGTCGACTGCTTCCACCTTAGCCAGCCCTAGGTCCGTCCATGTTCTTTCCCTTACCCATCAAGAAAGGAAAATATAAATGAAAGAAATGATACATGTTGTAGCGCCCATAAAACTTAGATCTAGCAGTGTTTCTTAGTTATTTACGGCATGATTCATGAAATACGTACTCAGGCTAATGATTGTTTAAAATGGTTCACACATACTCTTTCCGTTTCGAAATAACCGAGTCAGTTGTTAAAAACGCGCATATCAAGGATGTGAGTTAATGCTTTAATTTGAATGTCAAAATGACTAAAAAAAACCCTTAGTCTATAATTAATACTCTCTCCGGTTTTTTTTCTGAGGAATCTCTCCGGTTTTTTTTTAACTGTCATATTTGATGTCATTTTTTTTTGATGAACCTAGTCACTTTTTAGCTTAAGGTTAGTCATTTTTTAGATGAATCTGGTCTCCACATGTGACATTTTAAAAAAAAGAAGGGAGTATGATTTTGTATATAGTCTCTCACTTCTTAATAAATAAGCGTAGAGGTAGAAAAAAATACAATAAATGCTGCATTGAAAATGTAACTGCCTTAGTTATTTTTTTTTATAGGAAAATGTTGTGAAGTACCACTTTTAATCTAAAATGGGAAAAAAGACAAGAAAAAAAGATTGTGGTTGAGAAGGACGTAACACATGTAGTAACGGGCGCGTTTTTGTCCTTCTCAACCAGTATCTTTTTTTCTTGTCCTTTTTTTTCCATTTTGTATCTTATTTTGTCCTTCTAACCCGCGATCCCTTTTTTTTAATATTTCGATTTTCAAGAAAGGGGAGACGTGTCATTTTTCGAAAACGAAATATTATTCTGACTTCTTTTAGTGGAGTTAAGTTTTATGAGATATATATATATTTTTTCGATATATATATATATATCACTTGAGTATGTAGATGTGGGCGGCAAGCATGCAAAAGTAAAAAGTAAAAGTTATGTCTACGACATAAAGTAAACTAGAGTTTGACATATTAATTGTTTATATGAATCACAATTAATATCACAATTAATATGTCTTTTACAATTAAATAAGGTGTACAAAATATTATGTACGAAATCACGAGGCTCGGCAGAGTCCGCGAGCACCTGTCGAAACCTCGGCGACTCAACTCGATATCTTTGAGTAATATTAATATTTCGCCGAGTAATATTTCTACACCCCCCTCAAAGGCGGGGTGTATATGTTGATGCGACCAAGTTTGCTACCGAGTCCGCCGAACATAAGAGGTGGAATAGCCTTGGTAAGAATATCGCATTCGATGTGAGGGAACATACTTTGGAGTTGAATAATCTTGGCATCAATCTTCTCCTTCGAGAAAGTGTCGTCAATGTCCACATGCTTGGTTTTATCATGATGGGTGGATCTTCTCGCCATGCATAAGGTCGAATTATTATCACAACAGATTGTGATAGGTTCGATACGGTTCTTGAAGTTCGGTCGTACTTTTTAGCCATAGAGCTTCACAAATGCCAAGTACAAGTGCCCTTAGTTCGAAGCTTTCAAGATCGCTTCTTGACACGAGGTTGTTTCTTGCTCCTCCAAGTAACCAGGTTCCCCCATATATATGAGCAATAGCCCGTGGTAGACCTCCGTCAATGTGACATCCGGCCAATCGGCATCGGTGTAGACTTTGATTGATCTATCGTAGACTTTGTGAAGTGCGGGCCTTGGCCAGTGTGGATTTTAAATACCTCGGTATCCTATTCATCGCATCCCAATGTTGCTCGTAGGGCAATGCATGAATTGACCGACCGAGGCCCGACTCCATATGCAATATCGGGTCTTGTATGGGAGAGGTAGATGAGTTTCCCTACAAGCCTTTGATATTGTTCTTTCCCCGACAAAGCAATGTCACCATGTAGCGAGGTATGACCGGGGTCTACGGGGGATATAGCGAGTTTGCACCCCAAAGCATGCCGGTTTCTTCGACGGATCCAGTACATATTTCCTTTGGGAGACAGAAATGCCTTTGCTGTTTCTTGCTACTTCCATGCCAAGAAAATATTTGAGAAAACCCAAGTCTTTCACCTGAAACACCTTTGCCAGCAGAGTCTTCAAATGTTGGATCTCAGTAGAGTCATCTCCAAGTGAGGATGATATCATCCACATAGACAATAATAATAGACCTCTTCTGGTTGGTTGTCTTGATGAACATAGTGTGATCGAATTGCATTGGTGATATCCAGCAGCTTTGACCACAGTTGTTAACTTTCCAAACCATGCCCTTGGTGATTGCTTCAGGCCATATAGAGATTTCCTCAGTTTGCACACCTTGCCTTGAGTATGAGGATTGACAAAACCAGGAGGTACATTCATATAAACCTCCTCGCAAGGTCCCCATTTAGAAAAGCATTTTTTATGTCCAATTGGTGAAGAGGCCGGTCAAGTTGGACAACGGTAGAGAGATCGAACCCCACGACGGTGTTGAGTTTTGCCACTTTGGTGCAAAAGTTTCCTTATAGTCAATGCCATAAGTTTGAGTGAATCCCCCGGCTACCAATCTAGCTTTGTACTTGTCAATAGTGCCATCGCATTGTATTTGATAGTGCAACCGATCGTCTTCTTGCCCTGTGGGAGAGGTGTCAAATCCCAAGTATGATTATCCGAAGTCTTGTCATCTCTCGTTTTAACGTGTTGACCTTCCATTTATCATTTTGAAGGGCCTCCCGAATATTTTTAGGAATAGAGTGAGAGTCCAGTCTGTGAAAACATGGCAAAGGCGAGGAGATAACTTATCATAAGATAAATAAGAATGAATAGAGTGATCGGTGCATGATCTCTTTCCCTTCCTAAGAGCAATAGGCCTATCATCAATGTCGGCGGGCCGAGGATCCGTAGATTTGCCGAGTGTCGTAGGCTCGGGATCGCGGGCTCGGGTCGGTAGACTCTTGTTCGGGGAGGTTGCCGAGGAGTATTAGGTAGAGAGTCGGTAGGTACCGAAGTTCGACCGCCGAGGATCGCAGTTGCCGAGGGTTAAGAGTTTTCTTTGAGGGAAGGGGTTTAGGTCAATTTCAATCGGGTTTCCATCGGTGAATGGCTCGTAGGTTTTTGCCGTAATAAGGGGTTCTTTCAAAGAATTTTACATCCATAGAATTGTAAAATTTCTTTTCGATAGGGGAATAACATTTGTAACCTTTTCTCGTCCTTTGCATAACCTAGGAAAATGCACTTGTGAGCTTTAGGATCAAGTTTACTTCGTGTTGAGCATGGATATACACAAACACAAGTACAACCAAAGATCTTTGGAGGCAATCGGGAAACAAGATGATGGCGGGAGTGTGTGGTCGGTAGGGTTTGGAGTGGAGTTTTGAAACCTAACACTCTGCCGGGAAGTCTGTTGAGTAAATAAGTTGCGGTCAGTATAGCTTCACCCCACATATATTTAGGAACATGTGTGGTGAACATGATTGATCCGGCCATTTCAAGCAGTGCATGTTCTTTCTCTCGGCAACCCCATTCGCCGAGGTGTTTCCACACAACTACCGATATGAACAATTCCTCTATCCGTCAAGAAGGTACCGAGATTAGACTCATAGTATTCTAGAGCATTATCGAGTCTTTAAGATCTTGACCTTAGTATCAAATTGAGTGGAGACCACATGATAAAATTCTTGAAAGATAGGGCCAACTTCAGATTTGTCTTTCATTAAAAAAACCCAAGTGTTCCTGGTATGATCATCAATAAAGGTGACGAACCACCTTTTCCCTGTTATAGTTTTCACCCTAGAGGGTCCCCACACATCACTGTGTATTAAGGTGAAGGGTGAGGAATGCAAATGAGGTAACTTAGCATACACAGATTTTGTAAGTTTAGCAAATTGACAAATATCACATTGAAGGTCATTCGATTACATCCTTTAAACAATTCGGGAGTTAAAGATTTTAAGTAACCAAAACTTGGATGTCCTAATCTATAATGCCATAACATGATATTGTCTAAAGTCCGGGAGCAAAGCCGGCGAGGCGGATTCGGTCTTCGGTCTTACGTCTTCGGCGGGGTTGACCGTAAACAATCCGGCGCAAGGTTCGGCCTTCCCAATCACTTCTGTGAAGTAGGATCCTGGAATGTGCACCGATTTTCCTTAAAAACAACGAGTCCAATTCAAATCTTTAGTGAGTCTACCGACGGATATAAGATTGCGAGTCTAAGTTTGGAACAAATAGGACATCCTGTAGGCATATCTTATTAGTGAGTTTAACATTTCCAACACCTTTTGCACGAGAGATAGATCCATCGGCAGTTTTAATGTTATGAATTTGGTGACAAGGCATATAGTTGGTTATAAGGTTTTTATTACCGGTCATATGGGAGGATGCCCAGAATCAACAATCCATGTTTCATTGCTAAGGAAGAGTAGAATTTACCTGTATGAGTATGAGTAGCAACATCGGTAGAGTGACTACCTTCCTTTTGTTGATTCGGGAAGGCTTTTGAATGCAAGAACCGAGCATTCATCTGGTTGTCATTCTCCTCCTCACTGATGTGTCTGCCTTGACTTTCCCTGATAGGTTTTGAGGTTTTTGAGGAGTTAGGCTTGCCATGGAGCTTCCAGCAGTTGTCCTTGGTGTGATTTGTGCGTTTGCAGTGATCACAGAACAGTTTTCCAGTTTTCTCAGTAGGCTTCTTGTATGTCTCAGCAACCTCAGCAGCCTTCCCCGACGGTCGAGCGGGCGGCACCTTCGGTAGGGTTGTCGGTAGGGGATTTCGAAGCATGACTTTTCTCCTACTTTCTTCATGTTTGACCTCGGCAAACATGGATTTGAGATTTGGAAGAGGTTTGGTGGCAAGAATTCTTCCTCTAACATCATCAAGAGTAGGATTCGATCCGGTGAGGAACCCGAATACTCTCTTCTTTTCTATGATGTCTTTATAAAGAGAAACATCCTTGACATCATTCCAAGAGTGAGTTTCTAACATATCTAAGTGTTGCCAAGCCTTAGATAGTTGATTGAAATATTGAGTTACGAGACATATCCCCTTGCTCGCAAGTTTGAATCGAGCTTCTAGTTCATATACCTCGGATGTATTATCCTTCTTGGAGTAAAGATCTACGGCATTATCCCGATTTCTTTGGCGTATCATACATCATAAAGTTTTCACTTATCTCTTTTGTCATTGACCTCGTGAGGATGGTCATGAGTTGATTATTTGTTGTGTCCCATGCTTCAAAACGGGGTCGGTTTCAGCGGGTGCGAGGTTTTGTTCCGGACAAGTATCCCATCTTACTTTGTCCGAGAAATGTACATTTTCATAGACCTTGACCATAACGGATAGTTGTTACCATCAAGTCTATGGTTTGTATAAGAAGAGGAGTTGTCGGTACTCCCGGTCATCCGAGGCTGCCGAGAGTCGCGAGGTTGAAGTAATGTCGGATGTGGAAGACATTCTTCGAAATATGAGTTTTGCGGCGGAAAAAGTTAGAACACAAATGGCTCCGATACCATGAAGAGAGTTTGAGAATGTGTTAACACAAGAGTAAACTTCAACTTAGTTTTATTCATTGAGTAAAGAGATGTATAAATAGATACAATTGAGATAGAGAGACTAGCTAGCTAGCTTGGGCGGCCACTTGAGTATGTAGATGTGGGCGGCAAGCATGCAAAAGTAAAAAGTAAAAGTTATGTCTATGACATATATATATATATATATATATATATATATATATATATATATATATATATATAGGTAAAATCTTTGGTCGGACATACCCCGAAACTTTAGGTAAAATCCATTTTTGGATCACCTTTTTCGGGGTTAATCCGACCTTCTTTCCCATGCATTTCTTAGGGCTTTCGGGTATGCCACGTCGCATTCCAGATTATCCAGATGCTGAGGTACGTCAGTCACTCGAAAGAGGGAATACAAATCGAGGGAATCCTACAAGATCCGTTCGTTCTTTTTTCTCTGATAGATGGTCAGAACTCCATCTGGGTTCGAATCCTACTGAGAATGCTTTAGAATATTCAATTCTTGTAGCAGCCACCGCTTCAGATCCTGCTCCTCTGCAATTTTTGGCCCCATATTCTGGGTGTGCCATGGGGGAATATTTCCGCGATAATGGAATGCATTTATTTTATTGTCATTTTTGTCGGGTAAAGATAAAACATTTTTTTAGTTTTCATGACCCGGCGTTAGGTGTTCTAACTAGTCATTAATGGTCGGCTTCATTGGTATTCTTGGATTTTTGAACAAACACCTATACATATTTCTACGTTGATAAACAGCGCTGCCTCTCTTTCTGAAGAACTCATTGGCAATGACGCGGTTGGCGAGCCCCAACATGAGAAAACGACTTACGTAGTAAGATGGAAACGCTTGGTATGATTAAATGTAATGTCGATGCGGCTCGAAAGATAACATCCGTGGTTTGTGGGTGGAATCTTTAGAGATACCACCGGCACTATTCTTCATTCCTTTTCTTTAAACTTTTAAAGTTGGGCTTTAGCACACTTGGAGAAGTATCCAATCGGTCGGCGGCACGTGATTAACGCAGTCTTGGATCCGTCTTACGACACTCCCTACTGGAAGGATCTACGTTCTAGAGAGAACGGCATGTGAAGAGTTTTTTTAGGGCTGAGAGATTTTTCTTTCAGTTGCTAAGTCAGATATCATTCATTTTCAGATCATAGTAGAGCAACAGAATCGTCGTTAAGAGAGCCGATTCAACACCAGAGAGTTGGGTTTTCTTAAGGTATGTTTTGAGCCCTGGTTTTGTTCTTGTTCGAGTTTGATGCATTCAAACTCATCAATTCATAGTTTTGTTGTTATAGAACCGTGTGATCATATCTAATCTAATTATGGATTGATCACATAGGTTTCTGCAGAAAAGGTTCGAGTTGCCGCAATTTTTCTGTGTTTGGAGTTGGAATTGCTTGCTAAAAGTTAAGAAGTTCTTCTTACAATCTAATTATGGTTTAGAGTAGTTAGATCGTGTTTTGATGTGTTTTTGTATCAAGGATTCTACCTAGATGATGTTTATGGATTAAGAGATTTTAGGAGATGAGTAAGCCACGTTTTTCTGATGTTTTTCTGATATAATTCGTGTAGAACGTGTTTGGATTCGAGTAGAGATTGTTAAGGGTCAAAAAATCAGGTTTTTAGGGTTTAGCAGCGTTGAATGCGCACGCATTCCTGTTACGGGATGTTGGCTTTAGTTTCTTTCTGAACAATGCGAACGCATTCATGGTTCAGGTTGTAGGAGTCCTTTGGTTCAGGATCAATGCGCACGCATTCATCAGAATGCGCACACATTGAGTTCAGAGTTGTGCAGGATGCTCACAGCATGAACAATGTGCACGCATTGCTCGAACAGAGAGTTTCAGCAGGTTTTTAGACAGAGAATGTGCACGCATTGCCCCGATTTTTAATAAAATGTTGTTTAAGCTATGTTTTGGGATTTTAAACGTTGTTTCGTGATCTAATAACATTAATTAAACATGAACAAACCCCGATTGGGTTTCTGATGCATTTGGTTCCGGCACCGGACGTGCTCTTAATGGGAGTTGAAGTTCGGGACCGTCGGAAGGGCATGAAAGGGCTTGTGTTTTGATGAACTAGAGTTTATCGATGTCTGTGTACTTGATAGGATGTGATGTCTAGCTGTCTAAGTGAGGGAGTAGAGTTGATAAGGTGAGTATTGCCTTGAAAACACTTAGGTGGCTAGTTAATTCACAATAATAATTACATAAGTGTAGTAAAAGCTAAAACGTCACTTATTCTCGGTTAGACACAATTTCATATCGGCGATGTGATACGTCAATAAAAGGTGAACAACGCTACGGGCTCAAAAGGCTGAAGGGTAGTGGAGGAAATTAGTCGGATGTATATGCATACTGGGGAGATCCCGGGACAATCGGTGTTAATCGCCGTAGTTGGCAAGTATATCTCGTGATGGATATTCATCATTCATAGTGCCCTTGAGTAATGATGTAACCAAGATAAGCTAAGTTAGAAACGTATAGTCATGACATGTCGATAGGCATGAAGTGAACCTTGATCGAGTCGGTCTCATAAGATAATCCTTATAATAAAACTTGTTATAAAGCCTTAATTAAATTGTTGCTTCTACTTCTTACTATGTACAATGTACTTACCTCAAATGCATGTTTATTTATGTGTTTGGGGGAGAGAAGACGCACAAATAAATCTGGAGTTCGAGGAGAACTTTGATGACGACGTTTGAGGACGCCGGAATTGAAGAGTTGTATTTATTCATGTTTTTATTTATTATTTTAGACTTGGAGCTTGGTTGGAATTTTGTAATTTCTTCTAGATTACGTTTGGAGGATTCGTACTTTTGGATTTTGTTCGGTTTTCCAATGTAATAATGCTACATTTCTTTCTTTAGATATTGAGTTTCTATTCTTGGTTATTTTGGAAAAATTTACACGAGTCTTTTGCTTCCGTTTTGCTTAACTCGATACGACGTAGTAGAGATTTACGTATAAAGTAGAATTTATTTTATTTTATACGTGCCGAACGTTCTTTTTCCGGATAAGGACTTGACGTCCGAAAACGGGGCGTTACATTTTTTAAGAAATCTTTTTGACAACTTCCTCAGTTTTCGAAACAGATGGAGCATTAATAATTATTACTCCCTCCGTACCTATTTATCTGAAGCAGTTGCCAAAAGTCTAAGTGTCTAGGTATATTTAAATAACAACTAATCTTGAATTAAAAAGTGTCTAGATTCATTCAATAAATTTATGTATGAATTTTGACAACTGCTTCAGATAAATAGGTACGGAGGGAGTATAACTCAATCTTACACCTCAATAATGTTTCTTCTACATTTCCAATGTGATCCTCTTAAAGACAAGATCGCAACGTTTTTCACAACATTCGACACTTAATTTATTCTGATAGTCGGTTTCAATACCGTTTGTATCGTGTTAAAATTCTAGTCTAAAAGTGTTAGTAGAGTTATATAATGAGTTTCACTAACTAGTTAGATTCATTGTCCTCGATTGAAATAAAATAGTCAATCCGATTATTTTGTTTTTGTAATTTAGATTATGTAAAGATATAAGTATCACAACTGGTGTCACGGGCCAGGGACTATTTAATTGGATAGTAATGGAAGAAAAGTAAGGTAAAATTGTCATTGTTTGTCACAAGGTTGATTCCCTCAATGATTAATGTCCCAGTACATTATTTTATTATTATTATCTTTATTTATCTACTATATTTTCGTCTTCCACAAAGTATTTTTTTTACAGATATTTGCAGCTTTATGTAACTGTAAAAAAACAGATGAAATAGTTTATTTATATCCTTAATGCATTATATATCCTTCACGTATATTTAATTTTGACTTAATTAATTATACATGCAAGATTACTACTCATGGAATGCCAAAACGTTACATCCATGTATTTTCACGTTTATTTTTATTTAATTGACATTATTCTATGTATCAAAAATCATCGTTTGCTAGATACGCCAGAAATTTGAATGATTCGTCGCAGGCACGAGAGCCATGCGATCCGTCGAGTTATTTATGAATCATCGCAGCAACGGGCAAAGTCCGCGTTGACATTTAATCTAATAAATGCATCCTTCTAGAAGTCGGGGTTTGTTGCACGTATTATCTCTAGAATTACTACGGTTATCCGAGTAGCAAGCCATTCGCAGTTTCACAGTCTGAATTAGTTCATACATCAAGCGAAACCACAGCCAAGAGAATGGGCTTGGCAGAATCAGCGAGGAAAGAAGACCCATTGAGCTTGATTCTAGTCCGACTTTATGAAATAACAGAAAATGATGTAGGATAAGTGGGAGTCGCAAAGCGAAAGTGAAATACCAATACTTTTAACGTTATTTTACTTATTACATACTAATAATAAATATTCACATTAATTAGTGAGGGATTGAGGCAAAAGGACAAAAATATTTACAAAATGAATAAATAGGACACACTCATTTTTTTAGTTGCAAAAAGGACAAAATAATTTCAGACGGACAAAAATACCCCTTTTTAATCAAGCCGCGCGTCTTCACCTGCTTCCGCCTTTCGCTTCAGCATATATTGATATATACATGTTTGTTTTTTTTTTTTTTTTTTTTTTTTCAAACACTCGTAACTTTTAATTTATAACTCCGATCGTCGAAATGTTTTCACCAAAATTCATATTTTTTTTGCTCTTCAATTTGAGTCCAAACACGATATCCTTCCGACGTACGTTTTGAAAGACGAAAAAACATTTATATTAACCGGAGCGTTTTTTATTATAAACGACCGTAACTTTTGATTTAGAACATCGATCATCAAAATTGTTTCACCAAAATTCATAAATTTTTTTAATCTTCAATTTGAGACCATGTTTGATACATTTTCGACGTAGTATTTGAAAGCCGAATTTTATCGCAGCTTTTTGACACGATAAGATATACGTAACACAAGAACACAAGAACACGAAATGACACAAGAACACAAGAAACACAAAGAACACGCACACGATAACAACGACAACGGTGACACAAACAACGGTGACACGTTTTATTAACATCCAAAATATCATCATTAACATTGCATAATACAACAATCTATCAAAAAATGCTTCATATCCTAATGAAACAATCTATGAAAGCATTATGGAGATGCAACTCCGGGGGAATCAAGAGAATAAAAACCTAATACTATTGGATGTAATCAAAAAGCATATTAATGAAACTAAAACATTCTTCAAGTTCTTGAAGACAAAAGCAGTCTGTTTTACCATCTATGTACATTCATCCTTCAAACCCGCACCACATCAAACTCCATGAAAGATGTATGAAGCAGAAAATGCATCAATTAGCATCGGCTCGGCTTCATCAATAGAGAATCTAGGCTCCACCAATTTTCTAAAGACAAAAAAACACAAACATAACCATTTGAATCAACAAAGTAACACACTAGTCTATTTTTGTTCTCAACAAAGTAACACACCAATAAAGTAACACACTAGTCTATTTTTGTTCTCAACAAAGTAACACACCAATAAAGTAACACACTAGTATATTTTTGTTCTCAACAAAGTAACACACCAACAAAGTAGCACACTAGTCTATTTTTATTCTCAACAAAGTAACACACCAACAAAGTAACACACTAGTCTATTTTTGTTCTCAATAAAGTAACACACCTACAAAGTAACACACCAACAAAGTAACACACTAGTCTATTTTTTGTTCTCAACAAAGTAACACACCAACAAAGTAACACAAGTAACACGTAACACACCAACAAAGTAACACACTAGTCTATTTTTGTTCTCAACAAAGTAACACACCAACAAAGTAACACACCAACCAAGTAACACACAAACAAAGTAACACACTAACAAAGTAACACACTAGTCTATTTTTGTTCTCAACAAAGTAACACACCAACAAAATAACACACTAGTCTATTTTTGTTCTCAACAAAGTAACACACTAACAAAGTAACACACCAACAAAGTAACACACCAACAAAGTAACACACTAGTCTATTTTTGTTCTTAACAAAGTAACACACCAACAAAGTAACACACTAGTCTAATTTTGTTCTCAACAAAGTAACACACCAACAAAGTAACGCACCAACAAAGTAACACACTAACAAAGTAACACACTAACAAAGTAACACACTAGTCTATTTTTGTTCTCAACAAAGTAACACACCAACAAAGTAACACACCAACCAAGTAACACACCAACAAAGTAACACACCAATAAAGTAACACACCAACAAAGTAACACACTAGTCTATTTTTGTTCTCAACAAAGTAACACCAACAAAGTAACACACTACTCTATTTTTGTTCTCAACAAAGTAACACACCAACAAAGTAACACACCGACAAAAACACACTAGTCTATTTTTTTTCTCAACAAAGTAACACACTAGTCTATTTTTGTTCTCAACAAAGTAACACACCAACAAAGTAACACACCAACAAAATAACACACCAATATGATCAACCACAAAAGACCTACCATTATTTTTATTTTCAACAAAGTAACACACCAACAAAGTTTCATCTTATGTTAGAAAATGCCAAACAATAAACCAACATTAATAAGTATATACACCTCTATTGAATGCAAACCAGTAATATGGTACACCAAAGTTTCATAATTCACACACAAAAAAAAGCACAACATTCTTAAACTATAAACACGACAGGACATGATATTCAAATTAACCAAAAATAATAATAATAGTAAGAATAGCCCAAGTGTAAGTTCAGCAAGTTATTTTTTTAATAAGAAAAATGTCCCATTTAGGTCAAATGCCAAAATCATGCAAAAAGAATAGTTGCTTGTTAGTAGCATTTAGCAGGAAAAGTTAATGGAGAAGTTACATTAACAGGGGGGAAAAGGTTCACAGCATTCAACTACTTCAAAGCATCAGAATATCACAATGTAATTATCAGAGGAAAATAAAACAAAACACAATAAGGAGTCGTACAGCTACTACTGTCGACAACAACGATTTTTTCTTCCGTACTCGATTCAAATTCGAAAAGCAAACTCACCGATTATCGACCTTTTAGTCGCCGGAGATTGACAAATCGAAACCGAACCACCGCCGGAGTTTCTTCGATTTCCTTGACAAATTGAGCTAAAGAATTTCACAACGGAGAAGAACAATAAGTTGAAACCTAAAAATCGGCAGAGTCGCGGGAAGTGATTGCGATGAAGAAGGCCCATCGGGCTTCGACTCGGAATGGGGAAAAGACATTGCAGAAATTCTGAAAGAAAGATGAGCTAATTCATGAATTCAGAAGTTCAAAATAAGCAAGACACTGTCGGAGCTTCAAAATCTTCACGGCGGCGGTAGAAGAGGCGGAGGAGGGAGCAGTTTCAGGGGAGGATGAGCAATGTGCAGACGGAAATGTTCTTGCTAATTACTTTACCTTAGCAACAGTTCAGGTTTATGCAAGTTCAGGTTTATAAAAGATTAAAAGAAAGGGTAAAATAGTCCGAATGAAAATGTTTTGTCCTTAAATCAACAAAAAAATACAAACTGGATTAAAATTTATATACAGGACGGGAAGTGGACTAAAACCTAATATTCCCTTAATTAGTAGACACACTTAGGAAATTAAAATAGGATTTGATACAATAATTGCAGCAGATTAATCAAATTCGTGACTAGTCAATAAATAAACCATATACATATAATATATATATAGATCGGACTTTAAAGATACCCCAAAAATGTCGGCTATGATTATACTATTACTGGTAAACAAAAACATAATGACAACTCAACTATGAACAACACTAACAAAAATACAAATACAAATGATAATTAATATACAATCCTCCTCCTACACATAAAAATACTGCAAATTTTGTAGAAAGAACGTGACGTTCAATCATTGAAACCTACACACACACACACACAAAAAAAAAAAAACCCTTTAATTCATTTAATTGACTGAAAATACATTGTTTAGGAAGATCATCATGTGTGTCATTTTTATTGGTTAAGAGGTACACCAATCGAACAAATACATTATTTAAATGACTTTAATTAGTTGGCTACTGACACTTTAATTTTGTTTATTTTGTAAAGGGGAAAACACGTAGAAATCTTAAACATCCATCAATTCTTTATCTTTAAGCATAAGAGGCAGATTAATAAGTTTTTTCATGAGCAAAGCACTGACGTTATCATGCAAATAAGTTAAGTTAAGTTAAGTGGATGGATCTTCACTAATGGTGTTACTTCAAACGGTTTATAGATTGAAGTTGGGATGATTAAGAAGGAAAAAAAAAGGAGAAAAAAAAAATTCGAGACAAAACATCAAATTTACGAGGTACATGACACTTTTGTGAGCAAATAACGGAAGTTAATTGTGTTTAACATATATATTATATATCAAGTTGAAGCGGATCGTCGCAATCTCAAGTTGGCTCAAGACAAGCAGAAGAGTTGGGAAGATGGAAGAAGAAGAAGACTGTAAGAGTTAGAAGACGAAACGCTTTGCAAAGTCCAGATTCAAGTACACCCAGTTACATTCGAGTTTCGAGGACGAAACTCCTCTTAAGGGGGAATGAATGTAACATCCCGACTTTTCATAAAATGGTAAAATAGTAATTGGGTGTATTTACTACGACCTAATTATTATTTATCCCAATTATTTAATTAAAAAAATTAGCAATTAATTATAAAGAATTTAATTATTGGCTATAAAAAGGGAATAATCCCCAAAATTTCCTTATTAGCTTCATGCGCACATTCTGACAAAAAAAAAAGGTGAAACGGCGGCAACAAGGAAGACGGCGTACAGAAAGCAAAAAAAAAAAAAAAAAGGAGAACATAAACTTCAACCGTGTGACCAATCCGTGCATCGTTTCAAGACGCCGCAAGAGAGAAAAGTGATCAGCGCGAAGAGACGCAACTTTGAAAAATAACATCTCTCAATTTCGTAAGTTTTCAGTTTAGCCCTAGTTTTCAGTATTCGTAGAGTTCGATTCTTGAAAAATTCGTATCTTTCAATCTGTAACTCTGTTTTTCACGATCGTCTTGGAGTGTAGATCATTCTAAAATTAGTTTCGCAGCAGTAATCCAGGTAATTTGCAGTTTTATGCTCTTTTTCATTTTCGTTTTTTTGCCAGAAAATAGGATTTTAGGGTTTTTGTTGATCAAATAGGTTTTAGGGGTTGTGGATCAACAGTTGTTGTAGTTGCTTGGCGTTTTGCTTCCAGTTTTGCTGGAAATTAAGGTAAGAGGCTCTTCCTAATGAGTAATTATAGTTTTATAATGATAGGTTGAGTTTTGGTGTTGTTTGGTGATAGAATTCATACCGCGCATGACTTCGAGAGTCATGATGATATTACTGAGGAACGTCTTTATCAGAATATTTTTGCTTCTCACTTCGGTCAATTAGCAATAATTTTTCTGTGAACTTCCGGCAATCTGTTTCATGTAGCTTGGCAAGGAAATTTTGAATCATTGGTACAAGACCCTTTACATGTAAGACCCATTGCTCATGCAATTTGGGATCCGCATTTTGGTAAGTTGTAATTAATGAGTTGTGATACGTTTTGGTACATTTGTATTGAATTTTAAACCTTGTTTCATGATCAAACAACATTAATTAAACATAAACAAGCTTCGATTGAATTTCTGATTCATTCAGTTAAAACACCGAATGTACTCTTAAAGGGAGTTGAAGTTCGGATCCGTCGGAAGGGCATGAAAGGGCTTGTGCTTTGATGAACTAGAGTTCATCAATGTCTGTGTATGTGCTAGGCCTTGTCCGTGTCTAGTGGTCTAAGTACGAGAGTAGGAAATGTGAGGGAGCTTACTTGAAAACACTTAAGTGACTAGTTAATTCACGACAATAAAGTTACATACGTGGTAGTAAAAGATAAAATGTCATTTATTCTTGGTTAGACACTGATTCAAATTGGCGATGTGATACGTTCATAAAAGGTGGACAACGCTACTGGCTCAAAAGGCTGAAGGGTAGTGGAGGAAATCCATCGAACGTATATGCATACCGGGGAGATCCCGGGACTACTAGTACTAATCACCGTAGTTGGCAAGTATATCTCGTGGTGGAATTTTCACCATACATTGTGTCCTTGAGTAATGATGTAACCAAGATAAGCTAAGCTAGAAACGTATAGTCACGACCTGTCGATGGACATGAAGTGAACCTTAAATTTAGTCGGTCTTATAAAGATAACTTAATAATTAATAATATGAACCTTTTCATTGTAGAACTTAGTTATTCATTAGCTTCTCACTTTTACTAAGTACTTTGTACTTACCTCCTTTGCATTTTCTTTTGTATGCGTTGTGGGGTGAGAAGACGAACGGGTTGATCAAGTGTAGATGACGACCTTTGAAGACTTTGAAGTCTTGACAAAGCTCTTAGTTTATTTCTTTGTAAAGGTTGTCTTATTAGTTGTATTTCTTTTCTTAGACTTGTTGTACTTCTACTTTTAAGACATCGTATTGTATAAGTCTTTGGGTTTTTCGTCGTTGTAATTTAACTAGCCTATCTTTAGCATGGTTACTTTCTATTCATAGTAGCATTTATGTTTTTACCCGAGTCTTTTTAGCTTCCGTTTGTTTTTATTTTATACGACGACGTAGAGGCTTGCATATAATGTTAGATTTATTTAATGCTATACGCGCCGAACGTTTCTCTTCCGGATAAGGGCTCGGTATCCGGGAGCGGAGCGTTACACCAACAACTTTAGTTCTTGAAAGTAATTGTAATTCAACATACATGTAGTATCAAAAGAATAGGTCTTTAGTTCCTTGTCAAAATTGCCTTTCTATTTACATTGTTTATTTACATTGTTTAAGTATTAAGTCTCTTTGTTGATTTGTTATGTCATTTATATTATATATATATATATATATATATATATATATATATATATATATATATATATATATATATATATATATATATATATATTTATGTACCTTATATTGTTGACTCAATCTCCTTTTATATGTGGTATGTGCTAACATGTAAGCTTTATTAACCTTGACCACTTTATTACCTCGACCCTACCCCCAGCCACCTCACCCATACCTTACATTTACTCATCACCATGTTTATCCCTCATTCTATCCCACATTTCCTCACTCCACTATACTTACGAGCTATTATCCTCTCATTGTGTTTCACTGTCAAGTGAGAAATATCCACGTGAATGCCTGCATTTTTTTTTTTTTCCTTCTCTTGTCTATGAGAGAGATCCACGTAAATCTCTCTCACAAGACGGTAAGATCATATGAGAGGATCAAGACTCTTATACTTACACCAACTGCCCTACCTTTACCCCGACTTTCTTCACCACTTTCATCCATCTTTACCATAGTATCCCACTCTCACCATCCCCGCCCCCTCCTCGCTCCTACGTAGAACATCAACCATCACTTTTACGTCATCACCCCTAAAACATCCCACCCCACTTCATATCCTTGATGCCCACACTCACATGACCTCATCTTACCCCACCACCCTTATGCCTCACCTTACTATATTACCTCACTCCTCTATATATCTCCGCCGCTCATCACCTATCATGTGGTCTATTATGAAATTTCGTCCATTACATTTGATCGTATATCAAAAACCGTATTGGAATAATTTCGTTATATTACATTACATTACATTACAAAATCAGCATATGAGTACTTATCAGTGAGAGTGGGAACAAGACAGGACAAAAGATGAAAATTCCTTGTTGATTAGGGAACACAGTGAAGCTAGGCTAGGGTGGTGAATTCAGAGTAAACGTAAAGTTAATCCATCTTATCCTCTGTATGGATGTGCTAACACGTGGACACAAACATTCCACAACCATCTGATCATCCTTTTCCTTCTTTTTCGAGGATTTCGTCTTCCCAGTAGCATTCCACAACTGTGGGCAGATTTCCATCTTCTAATGTTGTAGTTCACGTAAACCATTCCCCTCCAATCCCCTCATCATCATCCATTTTTTTTCTGGGCTAAGGAAAAGGAAAAATGCCACTGTCTTTTGCTGCATCAGTGGGTTCAGTTTCTGGAGGAGGGATATCTATTCTTCCATACAATTATGCTTCTGAAGCTACTGTTGCTAGCTGGAATGGAATGCTGAGCTTCCCATGCTTGTTATGTCGAGGTTACCCTGCTAAAAAAGCTGCAATTTTTACTCCTAAAGCGGTGGTTTCTGGTGCTGATACCGATAAAACTGATCAGGTTGAGGAAAAATCCGTTTCTTCGGCAGTTGATGATGTTAAGCAAGCGCGGGTGTGTGTTTTGTATCTCTTTATTTATTTATGTAATGTATTTTCATCTTTATTTTGAGACTCTTCTTCATGAAGATTAAAGTTGATTAATGAGGATTGTATTTTTTTGTGATGTTATGCTGGATTGTAGCTCAATTGTTTGATATAATGATTTGAATGAACTTAGAGATGGGGAAATTAAGCCCAGAAGGGGGGAGATATCAAAACATCACAAATTTCATGCAGAGACTGACCAGTTACTTACTGAACATTAATGTACTAGTTAGTTTTGGTTAATAAAACAAATGCAAGTATCAAACCAGTAGTGCAGTCATGATTAAATAGTGGGTGCAGAGCAGTAATGTTGCTCTTACATTTCTCTTCATTCGTGTGCATGCTTGTCGACATGTTGCAGCAGAGTATGATCAGTAGGAACAGTGCTTTCCTTTTAATGTTTAATTAGGGTACTGCATTCTAGAGTTCCCATATCGATTTTGCTTCGTTCAACAACATGCTTATTATGATCTTTTCTGCTTTGATGTTGTTTCTGTCACCCAAAGAAGTAGAGGTCTGCTGATTGGAAGGCAGCACGAGCTTACAAAGAACGGGGGCTAATCTTTGATGGCAGAGTTGAAGATTTCAATAATGGTGGCATGCTGATTCGATTCTATTCTTTGGTTGGTTTTCTTCCTTATCCACAACTAAGCCCCTCACATTCAAATAAAGGTGCTTGATTTTTCTACTTTTTTCTCCTTCAGTTATTTCGATTTGCTAATTATTGTTTGGTGAGATGGAGTGACATTCGGTCATTGGATTTCCTGCTCAATTACAATCATAAATTGCTTTTAAATGATTTATTAGTTTATCATTCAGCTTTGGCTTTATAATATCTTGTAATTTGCAGAACCACAAAAGCCTATTCAAGAGGTTGCAGAAGGATTAACTGGTACAGTCGTTTCTGTAAAGGTATGGCTTCTCTCAACTGTAAACACTTCAAAAAAAACTGCATCAGCCCTAAAAGCACACAGATAACTAATCTGTGTTTCGTAGACTGAAATTTCTAAGCCTAAAGTTGTGATACTTCAAGTTTTTTAAACCTAAGCGCGAAAGGGAGTAGTTCTATTTTTTCACATGTGATTTTTGTAAAAATCACACCGATGTCTTTCATTCAAACCTTACGTGTCTCTCATGAAGTTTTATGGCATTTGGGATTCCTCGATCTTTAGGTAATCCTTTGTGATGAGGAGAACAAAAAACTAATATTCTCTGAAAAAGAAGCTTCATGGACAAAGTATTCTCAAATGGTCAATGTTGGGGATGTTTTTCAAGCAAGAGTGGGTTCTATTGAAGATTATGGTGCTTTTGTTCATTTGAAATTCCCAGATGGTACTATTCCGAATAATAACACAGTTTCTAGCAGGAATCCAGGGGCGTTTATTAAAAAAAAAATATACATTTCTTTTTTGCAGGCAATTATCACCTTACTGGCCTTGTACATGTCTCAGAAGTCTCTTGGGATCTTGTTCAAGATGTGAGAGACATTTTGACTGAGGGGGATGAAGTCAAAGTTAAAGTCATTAACATCGATAGGTAATATGTTAATATTTTAAATATTCGGCGTTTTATTTGAACTATAGGAGGTTGTTACCACAGAATAAATGACACAAAAGTCCTCAATGCGTCGTATATACTTAGTTATTTTGAGTTTCGTCACTAAAATGGGAAACCTAGGCGTAATGGTAAAAGCTGTCATTATCTGTCTTTAGGGAAAAGGCTCGGATTACATTATCGATGAAACAACTAGAGGAAGATCCACTGCTCGAAACATTGGAAAAGGTTATTCCTCAGGTTAGGTAGATGTATATTTCATTTTGTTAGTTTCAAGTGTAGACAATGATGTTGGATTTTTGTATGAAACGAATCGGAGTTATTTATCAGTACAAATGTTGAATTGTACACAGGATGATACATTTGTAAGTGATGAAACAAACCAAGGTTATGAAATTGAACCTCTTTCCGGTCTAGAAACAATATTTCAAGAGCTTATTCAAGAAGAAGGGTACGTACATATGATGCTATTCCATTCCGTACGTCTAAACAAACAACGGACCAATAAGTGGGTATCACAGTGCTTGTTTTTGTCTGCAGAATTGACGGTGTGAAAATCAGCAGGCAAGGATTTGAGAAACGAGTGGTATCACAAGATCTACAGCTCTGGCTTTCCAATGTAATGATAAGTTGGATTAATCATTGCTTAATTTCGACATTCTACTTCATTCAATATGTTTCTCAAGTTTTTCTTGGAATACATACATATATATATACATCAATGACAGGTTCCACCCACTGGAAATCAGTTTACTCTTCTGGCTCGGGCTGGCAGACAGGTGCAGGAAATACATCTGACCACGTCACTGGATCAAGAAGGCATCAAGAGTGCGTTACAGCGTGTTCTTGAACGGGTGCCATGATGATCATTGATCAGCTAGCTGTATAAACACGTCTGAGTTTGGTATAAACTACACACCAAATCCCCATCATCTTGAGCTAGCTAGCTTAAGCTTAAACAGAAAGAGCAAAAGATGAATTAATGACATAAGCCTATCACTTACTGCATCTAGCTAGCTGAGTGTTCTAAGGCCACACATTATTATGTCAAGATGGTGAAGTTTGTGGATTGTTCAATATACATATTTCTTCTTTTTTAACTGATCAAACTTGCAACGGTATCTCTTTGTACATTCCTTCCTTGGTCAAAATACAATTCTACTTTTATACATCACTGTGCTGATGTGCTCTATATCAGTTATGTATGTATATATTTGGAAAGATTGGTGGATACAAACTGAATGGATCGGAATCTAGCATTTAAAGGATTCCGATGCAATGAGTTTATGTCCCCTCTCAAAAAAAGAAAAGTATGATATAACCAACACTTCACAAAAATTAGTAAAAATTAGCAGTCTGCACTAAAAAAGGACGAAAACAAAGTACATCATGATCAAACTAAACACCATCTAGAGTAACACCATTTCCTTTGTCATTGACAGGATATTTGTATATGATGTCTCCGTATGTGAAGAGATCTGAACCACACATTTTAAACCCAAGATGTAATTGTGTGGTTTAGATCACTCTACATGTAGAGATACCGTTCAAATATTGCCCATCATTGACATCACCGGTTGAATCAACTGCTGCATGTGCTTAAGGGGTGGTTAAGAAGAGCCCTTGGAATGATGATCAACGAGAGGAGGATACTTGAGAGCATTGAGTTCCAATTTTCTAACAACAGCTTTGGCAAGATCAATACCACATATGTCAGATAGCCTTATCAGATAAAGCAACACATCTGATAGCTCCTCACCCACATGCTGCTTCTCCTCTTCTCCCCAACCTGATAATCCTTTTGCCACCTCCCCTTTCCATTGGAATATCTCTGACAGCTCTCCTACTTCACCAACCTAAACCAACCACAAAACACACTCGTTAACACCTTATCATCCAATTCTTTTTCCTTTTTTTTTTATCACGAGAGTCTTCATGTGCACTGACACGTTAGATGCATGATACACGTATAGAAAAGAAAAATAATTGTGTCCTTTTGTAAACATGCCTTACATCTAACAGGTTGGTGACCAGTGGAGGGTGCGGGTATCGTCTAGCTAATATAACATGATACGCTTCTCAACTTGTAAAACTAAGAGGAAGACACGAGTTGAAAATGGACGAATTTTCTGTTGGGGTTTTGGTAAAGGTGAAGCTGCATTGCATGCATTGTTTAGATTATGATATGTGCATAATATATAAAGACAAATATTGTTTGTTATTATAAATCATGTTACAATTCTATTGAATCCATACAAATGCAATGAAGAGTTTGTGACATAGGCTTCATGTGCTAAAATGGTCTAACATGTACCGAAACAAAACAAGCTTCTATGTCCCACAGAAATCAAGACCCAACTAGTAGTAATTCTTGACTCAGTGTTTGTCCGCATGTGAAGATACAACATAAAAACCACGCAAGCTTCAATGTGTGTATTACATTTACAACGTAAAAACACACGATGCAATGTAAAAAAACGCATTATTTAACACGTGTTTTACATTTACTAAGTAAAAACACATTTATCTCAGGGAAATACTTGTGTGGAGAAGGGATTTTGAGGTGAAGTGATCGACGGGTGAAACGATCAGAACCGCACAGTTTAAATACAGAATAAAACTATGTGGTTCATATTGAACCACCCACACAAGTATTTCCCTTTTATCTCCACATGCTGGATACTACATAAAAGTATATTATATGTTTTGTCATTAATGTGACAATTCAATGGCAGGGAGGAGGCATGCATGCATGCAGCCATTGTTATAAAAGCTCTTTGACTACACTACAGTGCTATACTGAACTTGCAGAAGTACCGAGTAAAAAGTAAAAAATGGTACAGCCTTTACTTAACTTCCATTTAAGTGGGAAAAGTAAGCACCATTCAACTTCTTCTTCCATAAATTAAAAGGTAAAGCATCATCTACTTTATAATCCCCTTACACATTGGAATTGTTGAAGCATCAATAAAGTTGCAGAATCCTCATTCACTACACCTTTGATTATGAATCCTGGTGCCCACATGCATACCCTCTTTACAACACAGGACCAATTTATTATTATTATTCTAAATTTCTTGTATGGTCCTCCAAGAAACCCATATTTTACAACCCATACCTGCCCCATAGGCCATATCTCAATTAATAATAGTTTCAAGGAATCAACATTGGCTTCCATTTTTCTTTAGATGGTTTTAATGACACCACACCGAATCACACTATCAATTAAAGTCGATTCTAAAGTTGAAAATCGTTACACTGTCAATTAAACACGCTAGTGTTTCGTATCCGATATGTATCCGACACTGCAACACATATGCATGTTAAAAACATACGATACACACCTAGAGGCAAGTTTGTAATTTTCAAAAGTTAGATACAAGATTCATACATGCATATCCATAACTCGGTATTGTGAAATGAAAAACCATCTTGAGTATATTGAGAATGAATGAAAAGTTGTCCAAAAGGTTGAAATACTACAAAAAATAGAGGGAACCATGTTTTCAGTACACGTATCCTATCCTATTTTTTAAAATTCCCACACCCGCGTATCATGTATACGCATATCCGTGCTCACGTATCTATACCCATATGCAAGCTAGGATGTTAGAATAAAAACACCTTTATGCCACTAGAAACACTTTTTTTTTTTTTAAGAAACATGTCCAATATCTATTTCAATATAGATTAAAAAGGTGTACAAATAAATAGATATGACACAAGCATTTGATATAACTTTACTACAATGCATAAAATGTCAATTTTTCTCAAGTCCATATATATATATATATATATATATATATATATATATATATATATATATATATATATATATATATATGTTTCCCAAATGGGCCTTTTGAACTTTCGAAGACATATAGTGCTTTTTTGGAACTTCAAACGTGTAGTTGTTCCAAGACCTTTTCAAAAGGTGTGAAACATATGGCACACACAACAACAACGAGGGCAGGTAAGAAAAGAGTTGCAGATGCTGTAGTTAAAGCATATTTAGTTAGATAATATAATTTGTTTAATTTACAGAATGCAAAGTGACAAATAAAAAAGTGGAGCAATTTGACTAAGTGAAACAATGAATAAAAAACAACCAAATTAGGCTGCCTTAGAAGGCTATTACATGTTCCAAAACAAGACTTAAGAAAGAACAAATATTTTGCTTAGAGTCATGTTACTATCACAACGAAATGATCCTGAAGCTTTGCAAGGTGTGTCGCAAAACAAAGCAAATAATAACAAAACACGTAACAAATCATAGCAAAACATCTCGGCCCTTGCGATGATTTTGTATGCTTGTTGAGGCATTTTGTTGTGGTATACAGACATAGCAGTAGCATTTTTGTTTTGCTTAAAAACTTTATCTTGACCGTGCATTAGTGATTTCTAAAGGTAAAAAATTGCAAGTGTTAATTAAAAATGAGCAGCAAAAAGAAAATAAAAAGGCTATAAACTATTCTTTACTGACATTACCAGTATATATATACCAAGACAAGATAAAAACTTTTCCACCTAAGATATGAAATTTCAATGGTTTTAAAGAAGACAAAAATGGTGGCTTTCCATGGGCATATAAAGCTAGTACAAGTGGATATCCGTACACTAGTAGGCTAGTAACATAATTAATGTAAACTCTGGAACAATATATGGAGGGAAAAAAGAATAAAAAAGCAAATAACTATAATAGTTTTACAACAGAACAAAAAAAAAAGCAAAATTTTTTGTTCAAAGAAACATGAATTCTATTCTGTATGTGCTGCAAAAGGGGAGGAAGAAAAGAAACAAACCAGTGCCAAAAGAAGATTTCTTGGGCTGTGAAACTGATCCCAGTCTCTTTCTTTAGCAAAATCTGCCAATTTTTCCTTCAAATCCGAAAGGCTCAACTTTTCTTCCATTTCTGTTACCTCTTCAGAAAAGAAAGAAAAAAAGTAGGTTTCCTTTTTTATTTGTTTATTGAAGTTTTTTTGTGTTCTTGAGAACGGCGCCGCCGGTTTGGGAACAGTGGAGTTGTGGGATTTGCTTGTGCTCTTGCGTTTTATAGGTGAAAAAAAAAAAAGACTATGTCGGGTGAACAGGTCCAGTGAGCGGGTGTGACCCGATTTTATCCAAATAAAAGTTTCATTTTGACCGACACTTGTAAAACATGCCGGTTCATTTGTTCGGTTCCGGGGGGTTAGAGGGTCCATCCTTGTTTTCTTTTCCTTTTTTAAAAAATACTAAAATAGACGATTTTTATTCACAGTATAAATTTACTTAAGTTACCCGTTCCCACAATATGTGGGTGTTAGTCCATAATTATGATTGTAAATAATTCTAGTTTTTTTTTTCAATTGTAATAATAATATAAAAAAGTCTCATAACTCTAATTAGACTCAAAGTTTTTGCTTTAATTGCCTAAATTACCCTAATGTATTTTATAAAATGAAAATGATTCTACATATAAAAAGGACAAAAATGTAGATTAGTCAAGTTTTAAATGATCAAACAACTTATTAAATGATATTTTTAAATATTGTGAGTTTTAAAATGTCCCAAACAAATTGGGACGGATAATATTAAATTTTTCTTGATTTTTTTTTTTTTGGTTCGGACATCATAAAATTAATCTCACGTCATCAATACGAGGAAAAATATGTGGAAAGTCATTGAATATACTGTTAAAAAAAGTAATTTTTTTCATACACCCTATTTTTTCAATCTATAATTTATATACACCGCCCAAAATAGCATGATATCGTCATATATTGCCTGAAACCGTGTTATTATTAAGCTCCAACCGTGCTATTTTCAATCTATAATCCCGGCATTGGATACGTAGACAACTTGATCACCATCAGGTGCAGTCTAAAACATCTCACAATCACCCCCTATCTTTTCATTGTTTTCTGTATTCTAGGAGTCCCATTAGGTTATCATCAAGAGAAAAAGCTCTAGATTTCATATAGACGATTTTTGGAATCGCCATATGATTTCTATGCCCGTAAAATGTAAAGAAGAAGAAGAAAAGGCTTATTTTTTGGAGGATGAGTGGTCCCGGAGCGAGCGGTACCGGAGTTGAAGGAGCCCAGAGGAGAGGGAACGCGGGTTGAGGGTTTTCACTGGAGAAAGGGGTTGAAATAGATTTGTATGTATAATCTTATTTTTTTTGAAATAGCACGATACCGTGTTAAAAGGGACACGGTACCATGGTAAATATAACGGTATTCCGTAAAAAATAACACGGTCACGGTTTGAGGTGAAATAGCACGGTATGGTACTATTTTGGACGGTGTATATATATTATAGATTGGAAAAATGGGGTGTATGAAAAAAATTAATTTTTTTTAAATGTGTTGTAAGGGAGTTTCCCCAAAAAATATTGGGTGGAAACATTACACTGAATAGGGGTGTAATCGAGCCGAGTCGAGTCGATACTCTCTGGGGCTCGACTCGACTAAAAAAGTTCGGGCTCAAAACTCGGTTCGAGCTCGATCGAGCGATAAAAAATCAAGATCGAACTCGGCTCGCTAAGTACTCGATAAAGCTCGACTCGACTCGTAATCTCGATTATTATCTTAGAATTCATTAATTTTAACGAAATATGGTAAATTCGAGCTCGGCTCGTCTAATACTCGACTCGAATAATATTTTTTTAATAATAAAAAATAATATTTTATAATAAATTTAATAAATTAAATTAATTAAATAATTATTTAATCAAGCTCGATTAAGCTCGCGAGCTACTCGACTACTATATTTTAAAACTCGAGCTCGGCTCGGTTAATTATTCAAGTAGCTAGACTCGAGCTCGAACTCGAAAAAAACCGAATCGAGTCGATCTCTCTTACGAGTCGAGTGCGAGTAGCTCACGAGAAGCTCAACTCATTTACAGCCCTAATTACACATGAGAAATAACATAATTACGAATTGACGTTTCTTACTTTCATCACAACCGACTAATTTAATAATAAAAAAATTGAAATAAAAACTTAACGTTCAATGACTCTGATTGTATATGAAAAAACGTCATCGATCACTATTGCCTGTGTTCTTGCAGAAAATAATTAGCAAAATATGTGGTGTCTGAAATATTATTTTTTGGGTGTCTGAAAATGTAGGAAGCATATGTATGTAAGCAAAGCAAATGACGCATGAACATGGGCGGACGCAGGATCCCGGGTAAGGGGGATGATACTATGGGCGAGTATAAATTTTTAGAGAGGACAAAAAAAATACACAACATACATAATAATGTGTTTTCTGGATCTAAGGGGACACTCGACCCCCTCCCTCCTTCTTAAATCCGCCCCTGCGCATGAACAATATAACAAGATATGCATGTATTTGACAGAAAACGTAGGGAGAAATTGCACTAGATGTTACTACACAGTACTTACTAATTTAAAAGAAGAAAAAGTGTGAAATTTACATTAATTGTTTCAACCAAAAAAATAAATAAGAAAAGATATACCAATACCATTAATGCTAGGGAAGGTGGTGAATATTGTGCAGTTTACTTCCATTGTAAAGAAAAACAAAAATACTTTTCAATTTTTTTTCAAACGTGCATGTGCAGAGGAGTCGTCAAAGCCACCTAATTTCAAAACCTTATAATTGTAGTTGTTGAGAAATAAGTCTTTACTCTATCTTTATTATAATAATTGTGAGGATAATATTGTCTTTTCTATGAAGTTCAGGTGCTGCACTGGAGGTGTGGACATGTGTAAGTCCGGTTGATACAGGCTTCAGAATTTAGGTGAGTGATTTCTGGAGCTGTTAGTCCCTTAGACAAGAAATGAGGGTGGGCTACTATATGTAATCCTGATGAACATCTGCAATGAATTAATAATATTATTATGAACTTCATCATCTAGAATTTCAAGTTGATAGCAGAGCTAGGTTATGGATGGATCGGCAGCTATGGACTTGTCACAGTCAGCCGGAGAAAACTCCACGCCAGGACCCACTGCAACCACCGGAGCACCGGTCAACACTGAAGTTCAAAATTCAGCTGTTGTTGCCACAAACATCATGCATATTCTAGGAGTCACTATTGGATCTATGGGAGTCCCTCTAGGACAAAACATTCCTGCTGGTAACTACACCGGGCTAAATCTTTCTGGTGCCGGATTGAACTTCACTGGCCTTCCTGTGAATCCCGGAGTAAGCTACGGGAGGCCTGAGTTTACTATCCCCAGCTACATCAATCCAACACTGGTTAGTGCTTACTCGTCCATTCCTACAATTCCCAGTCTGGGACAACTTGGATCTGGAAATGTAAGTCCTCTACCTTTTACTAGCAATCTGAATAAGACATGCAATGTAAAGTTGGATCGCTGACAGACCTAAACCTAACCTTGGAAACGGCGCCAGAAAGCTGACGGACATTACCTAGGCTATACAGATCCTAACCGGCAGTGTACCGGGTCAAATTGTAGTGCTAGTCTGGTGAGTCAGGTCGTATTCCTCAGGGAAAACATGGTAATTCTTTTAAGTGGGGTTAAACACCAAGAAGCTATTATTAACTCGATCTAAGTCGCAGTTTTATCAGTTTCCTCGGGTTAGATTATGTTAGTAGTTAGATTGTTAGTAAAGCAGTAAATAAATACAAATAGATATATAGATATATTTTTGGATCTAGCCAAGAATACTTTACTGAATCAATATCTTTTAGTAGAAATAAATGAGACAGATCTTCCTTTATTCAAGGTGTAAATTATATATGAATCGGTGTACTCCTAAGCTAGACAACTCCTCCTCACACGAGCGTATGAAATTGTCATATGTCCATTGCATCAGTCCAAGGTCCACAAGCGTTACGGTTTTTCGAACGGGTCCCGAGTACAAATCTACCTTTAGATAAAAAGGAGTCACTCCGTTCGTCAAACGGTCAATTTTATTTAAAAGGCTCCGGTTGTCAAAGCCGGACGATTCAACTTTCCGGTTTAAGTTTCAATTAAAGCGATGATTTAACATTATTACGATCTCGAGTACAAATTATAATAAGATTCATTTCTCCCAAAACAAATCTACCCCCGGGTAGGAAATCGGATTCCGTTATCACGTTATTCACACGGCCAATTTTACCCTCCGGTTTTTCTATCTTTTATCTCGTATCCTAACTACGAGGCGTCAATTCATAATTAGATTATGAATTCCTCAGATCAATTAAATATGTCAATACGAATACGATTAAAATAGAAAAAGATTCATTATAATTGGTTTTAATCATGATTACCAGAGTCGATCATTCATTTTATCAAAAGATTAACTAATTCAGATTCATATCTTGGCTAGACATATTTTTAGTTTAATATCATATATAAATAGAAATAGAAATAATAAACATAACAATTTTAGAATATATTACCGGTTATGACTATCGAATCGGGGTCGTTTCTACCGGATCTAACATGCCAAAGCTTCGAAATCAACAATCTTCGATAATTATTCCGCCATTACAACGATACTATAACCATTTTATTTATATATGTGAAAAACATATATACATACATACATCGACATATATATGTATATACGGGCCCGAAAATAAAATTAAAAGAGAAACGAGATGAAAAGATCTAGATCTAGATCTATATAAATATATAGATAGATCTATCACATATATATTCATATATAGAATATATATATATACATGAAGGGTGTGTGTGTATATATATATATATATATCATATATGTATATATATATATGATCCAAAAAAAAATAAAAAGAAAGAGCAGAGGGACGAGAGAAGAGGGAAAGAAAGGGGCAGAGCTCTCTGTATGCTGTGCTCTGTATATATAGGCTACAAAAGGGGGCCGGATCGATCCGGGTAGGAGTCGGATCGATCCGAACTCAATGATTACATCTGTAACCGTTTTTCCTTCTAGAAGCCCTTATATTGTAATAAAACTTCTAAAATTCATATCTTGAGTTGTAGACCTCCAAAAATTATGATCCAAATGTCATAAATAAGATCTCGGAAAACTCTTCAACTTTCATGAAGGACTCTTCTTCAGAAAACGCCTTTTTGAGTACCTCGTGTTCCTCCGAACGTTTTTTCGGGATTTTTACGAAATTGAATCAATTAACCACTTGACCACCATTTGAGTTGTAGAAGTCCGATTGAATTGATTCAAAATCCATTGGAAAGCTTTCTTGAAGATATACAACTTTTATTAAGGAAACTTCTTCAGAAAATGTCGTTTTGATGAGCCATTCGTATTACGAAGATATTTCGGGATTTTTACTAATCCGAATCGGTTAGTCAATTGACCATAACTTGAGTTGTAGACCTCCAATTGGCGTAATTCAAAGTGCGTTGGAAAGCTTATGTGAAGATCTACAACTTTCATTAAGAAGTCATCCCCTGAAAATGCCTCTAAGCTGGGTCAAATCTCCGTCGAAACAGGTTTTGGTTTTAAGTATGTAAGATAATTTGATCCATTTGAACTCGTAAGCTTGTGGCATCTTCTTCTAATCCTCTAAGCACATCTTTTAGACTCAAAAC
Organism: Gentiana straminea; assembly: GCA_036785695.1. NCBI lineage: Eukaryota > Viridiplantae > Streptophyta > Magnoliopsida > Gentianales > Gentianaceae > Gentiana > Gentiana straminea. Next base: position 2,920,457 of record JAVUPR010000348.1, read on the forward strand.
ATGTCGTTACGTGGAATCTTGGTCAATGTATAATCCTGCAATGAACCACCAAAATACCAAACGTAAATCCGACACGACACTCCGGTTACTAAACCGATACAAAAACTAATAAAAAACTTATAAAAATATGATAATTTATATAATAACTACTACTTATATATTTGAATAAAACTTAGTAATTTTGACTTGATTTGATACAATAATGCTCAAAATGGTATCAATATTGGGGTAAAATGTCGTAATAATGATCATAAATTTATCTCTCATCACAACCCCCTACTTAGCTTTTGGTCGTCCTCGATCAAAACAAGCGATAAAACAAAATGAATAAGAGATAAATTCATGAAGATATAAGGTATAAGGAACAACTAGATAATACAACCATTAGAATTACAACCAGGCTTTAACCTCAATATAAATGTATAACGAGTGTGTGTGTGACAAGCCTTTTCAATTTCCACTATCCTCTCTTGAATAAATCAAGCAAAACACACAAATATCCATTCGAGATGACCCTAATGACTTTCCTAGGTATAAGCAGGAACAGTTCCACACAAAGTCCTTCCGTGTACTTATTAGGATAATCCCTAAAGCATATCATTCAGTTTATACTGGGGATAGTCAGAAGATAACTAAGTTTTCAACCATTCTTAAACTTTTTTTTTCTTTTCTTTTTTTTTGAACTTAATTTCACATGTGTAGCATATGCCTTCATTCCCAGCAATAGGACGTTTCGTGATAACACCCTAGCTGGACTTCTATCATCAGGCAGTCGGGAGCTTTTAAACCTCATAGTGATATAGGACGTTTCGTGATAACGCCCTACTGCACTCAAATCATTGGTAGCTACAACCGACATATATATAGTTCATCTCTTTCTTTTTCTCTTTTTTTTTTTAAACTTAACTTATATCCTTTCTATCACATTCAAACCTTCAGATATTCACAGTACACGTTCAAAAATTAGGTACTAAGTTACTGTAATTATCTATAGAATAACCACTAGGATACTGAATGGATACAGTTTAAAATTTTCGCTTCAATATCAAAGGCTTACGTGAAGGAATTCATGTTACACAAATATATTTGGAATTACAATGCACTTACGGTTCACGTTGGTTATACACATCCAAATTGATCATTATATCTTCAAATCCATGAAATATATACCTTATATAATTTATTTTAATCAACTAAATAATGCTCGAAAAAAATCGAAAACTAAGAGATTTATTGATACAAAATAAACATTAATTCCATTGCTAGACCAACGACTCCACTCCCCACTTACGAACTTACATTGTCCCCAATGTAAAGTGAGTGTAAATAAGTTGTTGGGAAAGCAATGGTGCACTAAAACAAGTCAAAACAAATACTGGTGTAATGCAAAAGGGTAGATAAACACACCACATAAACTTTTATTGATTTAAAACACACAATATTCCACAGTAGTTGAATTAATACATGTCACACATTATTTGAAATTTAAAACAGACTAGATCATGATATGAAATGTGTGACAAAGTATTAACTCTGAGTCTTTTATACCCAGATCCTCAAGGGTTATTTCAAATCGTTCTAACAACCTAAGTCCAAAAAATGACGCATTTGAATTTTATCTTTGTTATCCATCAGGATTTTCGGATAACCACCTAATCGTTCCCGTTTAATGTCATTCAAACATTCATCCTAAGACTTGGTGAAACAAAATGAAAATCAATCCGAAGTATTACCAAAGTATCATCCAAAGTATGAGTAATTATTATATTTAACATTTTTACGGGCTGCCTCCCGGTAGCGCTTTTGGTTAACGTCGTTTGCTCGACCAAAATGATAATGATTAACTAATATAATATACTAAACAAAACGGGATACTTCTAACAATTACTCACAAAAGCACGTAACAATTAAGCACATAATCCACTAAAAATAAATGCTTAAGGAGTAAAAAGGAAGGATAGTACCCGTCATTGACTACATTTATAGTCTATAGCCAGACTTTATCGTGCTTTAGTTTTCTAATGTACTGGTGGTGGGTCATCCTCACGCACCGCATCCTTCTTCAATACCGGTTTCCAACAGAGGTTAGACAATTCCCACCAATCCAAACGAATCTTGACCTTTTCCTTTGATTTTCGAGCTTTAGGTTTGCGAGCTTTCACATTATTGCTGAAGTCATCTTCTTCAATTACCTGCGTGTTAGTACAATCCACAACAAGGGGACACAAAGTGTCTACACAAGAACTAGATTCTAGTGTAATGCATGGATATTTCAATGAATTGTAAATGTTGAAGATAACGCGCTCATCATTCACTCCCAAACTAAGCTCTCCCTTACGAACATCGATGAAAGGGGTATTAATAGTTAAGTGCCGAAAAGTGTCAAGAAAATATGCATACTTATTATCCAACTTCATCTTTTTGATTTCTTCTTTCGGGGAATAGGGAAGTAATTCAAGATCAATTAAAGTAGAGTTAGAATGTATACCTCCCTTACCCTTATTGTTAGACGAAGATGGTAAAGCTTCCTTGAATGATTGTGCCTTTTGAAGACATAGTGTGTCATCATTCAGTACCTTTTTCTTCAAAATATGCAGTGGATGTGGTGATGCCCTTCCAGGTTGAACCGATGTGAATTTAGGTTGAGCCGTATAAGGTTCGGTTTGAATTGGCCCTTTAGATTCCATATTCTTCTTATATTTACCATCTAAATCATCATCTACTTCATTATTCCCGAATTTTTCTAATCCATTACTTCCACGAGATCCTTCCACTTCGGTAATAACACAGATTTACCCCACTCGATTTCTTTCGATATTACTTGGCAATCCTTTCCGAGGGTTTCTTGTTTTTACGTTCTACTTCTCTACTCAAGTGATATTCCGGGTTCCTCAATGAAGCTTCTATAATTCTTATTTCGGTATCATGTCCACTCATAGATGTTTTCAACGTACTCATATCCTTAGTGATGTACCTATAGAAGTCATCATGGTTTCCATATTCGAGCTTGAGTTGACATCATACCCATCGATTTTCGATTAATTTCTCCCATTTATCAACTCCTTCGGGTTGAGTTGAACTTTGGGTGACTTGGTATGCTTTGAGTGGTATATTGTGGATACGATCTAGGTAATGATTGTAGATTCGATTCGAGGTATCTCCTTGATAAACTAGATTTGGATTCTTATATTGGATTGGATACGGTGGTTGTCCTTGCTTACTAGGGGTTTCAGACCAATGAAAAGTATGGTGATCTCTTCTTATAGCATTAAACGAGTTTGAATATGCATTGTTCAAATTCCTATCTTTGTAAAAAACTCACCTTTTCCCTTGAATATCCTTTTGGTTCTTCCATCCCTAATGACACATTATCATGATTTGAGTAGTCATTTGGTATGATATTTTACGAGTTTACATTTTTTGGCTAATAAGCCGTCAAATTTCCTACTCAAATTCTCCAAGTGTGCTAGAACTTCCGTATTCAATGTATATTCTCCTGCAAATGCTACTTTTCTTGTGCTAGAACCGGTTTCCCACATTTTGTTATTTTTGGAAATCTTTTCTATAGCATCGTAAACTATTTGGGCTTCACTCATTATTAACGAACCACCACATGCATGATCTATATCTGCACGTGAGTCTTTCCTTAATTTACGACAGAAAAGTTGGATTTGCATATCTAAGGAATAACCATGATCGGGACAAGCTCTTAATAACTTTTTAAACCTTTCCCAAGCATTCTCAAACGTTTCTTCAGATCCTTGTCTAAAGTTGGCAATTTCGACTATTAATTCCAATTTTCTACCAGGAGTAAAATATTGCTTTAAAAACTCGGTTTGAATATCCTCCCAATTAGTCAATGAATGATGTGGGAGTGACAGAAACCAATCTCGTGCTCTTCCTTTTAAAGAAAAAGGAAACATAGACATCCTCGTTAATTCCCGATGAGCACCATGACTTTTGGCTGTATTACACAATTCTTCGAAAAGATAGAGGTGATGATGTGGATCCTCATCATCTTCTCCTAGAAATTGGGCTCTCGTGTCAATTAAACCAAAAAGATGAGATTTTATTTCAAAATTATTTGCTCCTTTATTGGGTAAACGAATTGGATTATTAATCTGGTACCTTCTTACGGTCTGATCACATATAGGTCTCGGGTTAGGTTGGTTTCGATTATGCTTATTCCGATTCTGATTATTTCTATTATTCTGATTCTGTTTATTAGGTTGAGGTAAACTCTGATTAAGGTTTTGGCCATGCCCTTGAGCATGAGCAATCCCTTGTTCAGGTGTTTTACCAACGGTTTCGACCATTTTCGTAACTCGATTTGACAATTCTTGTGGAATAGAAAATATCGAATAGAAAATAACACAAAATCGATAAAAAAACCACAATTTTTTTTTCTCCTCGGTAATTACCGAATCCACTCGATATTTACCGAGTAGTTTTTTTTTTTTTTTTTTTTTCCGGTTTTTTTTTTTCTCTCTCTCTCTCGGTAATTACCGAAGCCACTCGGTATTTATCGAGTATTTTTATAAAAAAATTGATATCTTACCAAATAGGTAGGTACCAATGAAAATAAAAATACAAATGAGATTGAGAAATGTATTGACTTATCTCGGTCGTTATGACCACGTTTACTTTCTACTATCGAAAATAGAAAATAACTCGAATTTGGTAGAAGAAGAAAATTGGTAACTAAAAGAAGATAGATACCAACGGAAAATAAAAATAGAAATGTGATAAGAAGAGTGTTGACTTATCCTCGAGAATTTTGAGCTAATACAAGTAGTAACCCTAGACACAAAGAAAGAAATTAGCGACGTTGTCCCCGGCAACGGCGCCAAAATGCTGACAGACCTAAACCTAACCTTGGAAACGGCGCTAGAAAGCTGACGGACATTACCTAGGCTATACAGATCCTAACCGGCAGTGTACCGGGTCAAATTGTAGTGCTAGTCTGGTGAGTCAGGTCGTATTCCTCAGGGAAAACATGGTAATTCTTTTAAGTGGGGTTAAACACCAAGAAGCTATTATTAACTCGATCTAAGTCGCAGTTTTATCAGTTTCCTCGGGTTAGATTATGTTAGTAGTTAGATTGTTAGTAAAGCAGTAAATAAATACAAATAGATATATAGATATATTTTTGGATCTAGCCAAGAATACTTTACTGAATCAATATCTTTTAGTAGAAATAAATGAGACAGATCTTCCTTTATTCAAGGTGTAAATTATATATGAATCGGTGTACTCCTAAGCTAGACAACTCCTCCTCACACGAGCGTATGAAATTGTCATATGTCCATTGCATCGGTCCAAGGTCCACAAGCTCGTTACGGTTTTTCTGAACAGGTCCCGAGTACAAATCTACCTTTAGATAAAAAGGAGTCACTCCGTTCGTCAAACGGTCAATTTTATTTAAAAGGCTCCGGTTGTCAAAGCCGGACGATTCAACTTTCCGGTTTAAGTTTCAATTAAACTGATGATTTAACATTATTACGATCTCGAGTACAAATTATAATAAGATTCATTTCTCCCAAAACAAATCTACCCCCGGGTAGGAAATCGGATTCCGTTATCACGTTATTCACACGGCCAATTTTACCCTCCGGTTTTTCTATCTTTTATCTCGTATCCTAACTACGAGGCGTCAATTCATAATTAGATTATGAATTCCTCAGATCAATTAAATATGTCAATACGAATACGATTAAAATAGAAAAAGATTCATTATAATTGGTTTTAATCATGATTACCAGAGTCGATCATTCATTTTACCAAAAGATTAACTAATTCAGATTCATATCTTGGCTAGACATATTTTTAGTTTAATATCATATATAAATAGAAATAGAAATAATAAACATAACAATTTTAGAATATATTACCGGTTATGACTATCGAATCGGGGTCGTTTCCACCGGATCTAACATGCCAAAGCTTCGAAATCAACAATCTTCGATAATTATTCCGCCATTACAACGATACTATAACCATTTTATTTATATATGTGAAAAACATATATACATACATACATCGACATATATATGTATATACGGGCCCGAAAATAAAATTAAAAGAGAAACGAAATGAAAAGATCTAGATCTAGATCTATATAAATATATAGATAGATCTATCACATATATATTCATATATAGAATATATATATATACATGAAGGGTGTGTGTGTATATATATATATATATATATATCATGTATGTATATATATATATGATCCAAAAAAAATAAAAAGAAAGAGCAGAGGGACGAGAGAAGAGGGAAAGAAAGGGGCAAAGCTCTCTGTATGCTGTGCTCTGTATATATAGGCTACAAAAGGGGGCCGGATCGATCCGGGTAGGAGTCGGATCGATCCGAACTCAATGATTACAGCTGTAACCGTTTTTCCTTCTAGAAGCCCTTATATTGTAATAAAACTTCTAAAATTCATATCTTGAGTTGTAGACCTCCAAAAATTATGATCCAAATGTCATAAATAAGATCTCGGAAAACTCTTCAACTTTCATGAAGGACTCTTCTTCAGAAAACGCCTTTTTGAGTACCTCGTGTTCCTCCGAACGTTTTTTCGGGATTTTTACGAAATTGAATCAATTAGCCACTTGACCACCATTTGAGTTGTAGAAGTCCGATTGAATTGATTCAAAATCCATTGGAAAGCTTTCTTGAAGATATACAACTTTTATTAAGGAAACTTCTTCAGAAAATGTCGTTTTGATGAGCCATTCGTATTACGAAGATATTTCGGGATTTTTACTAATCCGAATCGGTTAGTCAATTGACCATAACTTGAGTTTTAGACCTCCAATTGACGTAATTCAAAGTGTGTTGGAAAGCTTATGTGAAGATCTACAACTTTCATTAAGAAGTCATCCCCTGAAAATGCCTCTAAGCTGGGTCAAATCTCCGTCGAAACAGATTTTGGTTTTAAGTATGTAAGATAATTTGATCCATTTGAACTCGTAAGCTTGTGGCATCTTCTTCTAATCCTCTAAGCACATCTTTTAGACTCAAAACATGTCGTTACATGGAATCTTGGTCAATGTATAATCCTGCAATGAACCACCAAAATACCAAACGTAAATCCGACACGACACTCCGGTTACTAAACCGATACAAAAACTAATAAAAAACTTATAAAAATACGATAATTTATATAATAACTACTACTTATATATTTGAATAAAACTTAGTAATTTTGACTTGATTTGATACAATAATGCTCAAAATGGTATCAATATTGGGGTAAAATGTCGTAATAATGATCATAAATTTATCTCTCATCAATCGTTCAAATTATCTCTTGTGGAAATCTATTGTTCTTCCTATTATCCGAGGCCATAGACTTGAAAATCATGTCCTGGGGAACAATCCAAGATATGCCGAGGCTTCACCACTTGGAATGTCACTTTCTTCATTTCAACGTGTCCAGGCCCAAGAAGAATAGGATCTGAGTGATCAACTTCTGATGGGTTGGCTGATGAGCTCTATGACAGAACAGGCTTTACATGAAGTGGTTGGATGTCATACAGCTAAAGATATATGGGTGACTTTGGAAAATTTGTTCAATAGTCAGACAGAGGCAATGATGCTTGAGTTCAAGAGTGCCATGGCTAGAGCCACTAAAGGTGGTAAGTCAATGCTAGATTACCTTGCCCAAATGAAGTCATATGCAGACAATCTAGCAGCAGCCGGGTATCCTGTGTCCAAAGCTGAGTTAATTCTGTCTACTCTTGGTGGGTTAGATAAGGAGTATGAATCAGCCATTGTCAACCTCACTGCAAGAGTTAGATCACTATCATGGCAAGATGTGCAATCTCAATTAATCACTCATGAAAGGTTAATTGCAAGGTTTAATCCATCAGGATAGAGTGAGGTTACTGGTCCTGGTGCTGCTCATTTGGTTACAAATCAACAAATGAGACCAAAAAGCTCTGGCTGCAGGAACTCGAATTCAAACATTGGCAGAGGTGGAAGAAATAGAGGAGGTAGAGGTGGACGAGGAGCAGGCTCAAACTCTGGAAATAGACCTGTGTGTCAACTATGTAGGAAGACAGGACACACAGTGATTGAATGATGGCACAAATTTGAGCAAGACTTCGTCCCTCCAAGCTCCAATGGCTCTAATGGATCTGGAAATACAAGACCTAACATGGCCTTTGTTGCCTCTCCACAAAATGCTGATGATCCTGCCTGGTACATGGATTGTGGGGCCACAAACCACATTACTTCAGATTTAAACAATCTCTATCTCAGTGCCGGCTATTCAGGTTCAGACTCCTTGGTAGTAGGAAATGGTGAGTTAATCCCCATCCTTCATACTGGTACCTGCTATTTACCTGCCCTAGACAACACACACATAAACTTAGATCACTCCCTACATGTGCCTAATATGACTAAAAATCTTGTTAGTGTATTTAAGCTTACCTCTGATTTGCCTGTGACTGTTGAATTTGATGATAAATTTTGCTATGTCAAGGACAAAACAACCAAGAGACTGGTGCAAATAGGAGCTCTTAGGAATGGTTTGTACCAGTTGTCAACCTCTCCCAGTATCAAGACTCTTCCACAAAGCCACATGATCTCCCTTCACTCCAAAGATCAACAAGCATCCTTTAGCTCATCTCTTGTTAAGTCTGGTCAAAGTACTGCTCTAGTTGGTTCTGTTAGTTTTAATAAAGATAGAAATATATGGCATAGAAGGTTGGGTCATCCTTTTAAACTTGTATTGAACCTTGTTTTGAATCAAGTTGATGTTTCTGTTAATGAACACTTTGCTTTTTGTGAAGCTTGTCAATATGGTAAAAAATCATTCTCTCCCTTATAACAAATCTCAAAGTCATGCTCATTCAGCTCTTGATCTTATACACTCTGGCCTATGGGCCCCTGCTCTCATCAAGTCAACTGATGGTTATCAGTACTACATACATTTTATTGATGATTGGTCTAGGTTTGTCTGGATTTATCCTTTAAAAGCCATATCTATTTATCCAATTCAAAACACTTGTTGAAAATCAACTTGGAATTACCATAAAATGCATTCAGTCAGACTTTGGGGGGGGAGTATAAAGTCTTTGAACCAGTCCTTAAAAAGCATGTAATACAATTTAGGCATCCCTAACCCCATGCTCATGAGCAACATGGAAAGGCAGAAAGGAAACACATGCATATTGTAGAAATAGGATTGACATGATTAGCTCAGGCATCTCTTCCCTTAAGATTCTGGTGGGACAGCTTTGTAGAGTCTGTCTCCATCATCAATGATCTCCCTACTCCTGCCCTAAAGAACCAGTCACCCGATGAACTCTCTATAAAAGAAAACCTGACTATCTGAAATACAAAGTGTTTGGTCGTGCATGTTTTCCTAATCTCAGACCTTTTCACAATACCAAGTTCAAATTTCAGACTAACAAATGTGTCAACTTAGGGTTGAGTCCTAATCATAAAGGGTATATGTGCCTTGACTAAACTGGGAGAATCTACATATCTAGAGATGTAGTCTTTAATGAGAATAGCTTTCCCTTCTCAGAATGATTTAACCAAGGCCCTAATAGATCAACAGTTATAGACCCTGCCATTATCAGTCAGTTTGTACTTCCCATGTCTCAACCTACAAACCCCAATCTTGACTTCATAACACCACAAACACCTAAATCCACATAACAGGACTATGCCAGTATTCCATCTTCACCATTCACTGGTGAACCCTGTTGCGGAGATTTTGCATCATTAAAAACAAAAGAAATTTATAAACCCTAACTATCATGCAAACTAACTCCTAACCGACCAAAACATCGGGTTGTTGCTAGTAAAGCGTAATGAGTAAGGGGTCGATCCTCAGGGAAAAGGTATGTAGAATCTAATCCTAGTAATCCTCCCAATTGTTACTCATAAACATAAAAACGAAAAAACAAAACATAGAAATCAAATAACAATTCAAATAAATCTAATCTAAGAAACATGGGAACAACCAAAGTACAAACCTAAGTGATTTCAATTCTAGTTAATCTCATGATTCTAATTCGATTTGTGGTTTCACCCTTTCACGAGACACAAATCCCTAATCTCTTAGTGAACTTATCTCTCAAGCTATGAATCCCTAATTTCTTAGGTGAATTCAATTATCTATCTCTCATCTTTCGAGTGTTGAGACTGATTTACCAAACAAAACTCGGGTGTAGATTCAATTAACTCTCGTTTTTAAAGAACCTAACAACCTAGGAATCTAACTCATTAACTTGTCATCATTAACGGCTAAAAACCCTATCTTTCTATGGTGATCTAGCGTTTATGCAACTTTCGTATTATAAACATCAATCGTGAACTAATCTTTCGATTTATTCTCATGGCATCATAAACTCAAAGAAAGATACAAAATAAATTAACCATCATGAAGAAAAACTGGAATTAAATAAATTGAAAGAAATCAAACTCACATAGTCTTGATACAATGGTTGAACTCCATGGAAACGAAAAGAAAAGCTACATAATCTACTCCTAATCTAACCTCGGTTCACCCGAGCACAAGGCTCGGGTGACCGGCCTTCAACTCTCCAAGATGCGGCTGTGCTCTCTTTTTTGATGTGAAGAAAAATATGGATGCCCTTAGGGTTGGGGCGACGGTTTAAATAGAAGATTAAGTCGGTTTAGGCAGAGGCGGCGGCGGACGCTCGTTTGAATACATGGACGCCCGTCCATTTGCCTTGGACGGAGAGTCAACGCTCGTTCAGCTTGCGTCTGGAGACTCTGAATGTAAAATCTCTTCTAGGACGCTCGTTCACTTCACCAAACGCCCGTCCACTATTGAACGCTCGTCTGCTTCAGATGGACGCTCGTCCTTATTGACTTGAAATCGAATTTCTTGATTTTTCCATCTTTATCTTGATTTATTTCTTTCCTTATCTCTTTTATTCTTCCATATCTTTAATTGATCCTTTTCCATCTCGAATTTAGCCTTTTAGGATCATCTTTTCCATCATCAATTGGGTATCTACAAATATCAAAAACATACCAAAACGTAATAATTTCCAAAATAATATAAAAACATCAAATAAACATAAAAATCGATACGTTTTCATATTTAACTATTAAAAACCTCATTTACTCAATTAATCAATTATAAGTTCGATTTCTATGAAAATCATACGAATATAGGGGAAATTGATATATAAAATATATATATGAAAATCACTATAATTCAGCCCTAAACAACACCCCCACACTTATCTTTTTGCTCGTCCCCGAGCAAAACAAAACAAAGTCAAGCTCGAGATAAATAAACATCTATACAAATATAAAGTATATTCAATAACTTAGAAGTTCACCCGTGTAGTGTGTGCATAGCCATAATAAACTTCCACTAAGTTCCACAATTTGAAAGTTATTCAAACCAAAACTAGCCCGGTTTCCCATCTAAGTTAGAAATATTCAAAAATCTATAACAGGCACTTTACAAAACATACATATCCCAAAAAGAAATAGTAGAGAATATCTAAAACATTTCTGACAGACTCAGAGGATAATCCCTACAACATATCCTTCAGTTTATACTGGGTATAAGATTAACGATAACTAAGTCGTTACTTATTCATAATAATATATTTCAATAATTTCACTTTTTTCACACATTTCTAACACACATCAGAATAAGCTTTTGCCCTCATAGCAGAATAGGACATTTCAAGATAATCCCCTACCTTACTCCAATCATAAGGCAGCTATAAACTGACTGTCGTGAGCTTTTGGTCATCATAGTGGAGTAGGACATACGTGGTACACCCTACCTCACCCAAATCATAAACCAGCTTCCGACACACACAATTACAATTATGTTTACTTAGAGATTTCTGGCTGGCAGTGGAAAAGATTATTTTCTAGTAACACAGACCACTGAGCATAACACCTCAAGTAAACAATTTATTACTATTGCAAAGACTTAATCACGTTTCACTTATCACATTCAAACTTACAGATATTCACAGTATGTCATACTTTAATCCTAGAATACAAACTACTAAACTTTTCAAGAATTGTACATAAGCAAAGAAACATGCTATAATCATCAAAAATCTCCAACTAAAATGGGGTAGGCTTTCAACATTTAGCTCATCATTTACTATGGCATGTGAAAAAGAGTGTCGGGTGAAACAACTAAAATTACTAAATATACAGAATATAGCAAAAATGATATAAACTCAAGCAAAGATATGCCTTTGTCTACTCGGGACAAAACAAAATTTTTAAAAATTAAGCACTTTTCATAGAAATACTAAAAATATGAGCAAACGAAAGTAGACACATAAATCATCTATCCCTTCCCCCACACTTAGATTGCAACTTGTCCTCAAGTTATACAGAAATAAAACAAATAGAGAACTTAGCTGATTGGATGCTGGCAATTCTGGATGAACCAACAAGAACCAGGATTGCTTGCATAGCTCAGTAGACTGTGGAGCATCACAGGACAACTGAATACATCGTGAAAGTGCACAATAGCTATCAAAAATATCCTGCAGACTTGATCAGTGCAAAAAGAGTCTACGGGGAAAAAGAAAAGATTACATATATAAAGCACATGGAAAAGGAGATATAGAGATATTTCAAATTTAAGCTCAACTAAAGATTGAATACTATACATGAAAATATCACAAACTCGTAGGCTAGGTGCAACTACATGAGAATGCAATACAATGCAAACTATATGAAAAATCCTAAAAATAAAATAAATTTACGGAAAACGAGGTAGTATTACGGAAACCGACAGTTAACTACGCTCAAGAAAAATAATAATAAAAATAAAAACAGAAACAATGCAACTAGATGACATGCACTACATGATATGCATCTGAATGATATGCAAAAATAAAAGAAAATAAAAGAAAGAAAACTAGCCCACTCATTTGCAACATGACATGTATATAAACGTCTACCACATAATGACAGGTTACGATAAACGACAGTGCTGTTCATTACATGCAGTGTAGACGCGCCTTAAGACTCATCAAAGGTGATAGCATTATGGAAACCAACAGTTAGCTATACTAAACAGATATAACTCATATGGAAAAGGACGTAGCATACGGAAACCGACAGTAGCTACCCATATGAGTTACAAAAATAACAAGGAAGCACATAAGTCTCAAAGCTCACAGGATTCATCATAACAGTATGTAGCATACGAGAACCGACATTAGCTACACTAACAATGATAAGAACGATTATAGCTTACGAGAACCGACGATCACTATAACATGCCTAGATGAATCATATATAAGGAATTGATCAATTATCTAACATGGATTCATAGATGGAAAGGTAAAAACATATAAGTTCAGGGCATCTATGTAAAAATCAATTAGCCACAGAAGCTCGAATGAAAAATCCACATCAAATAAAAGCATTAAAAATAAAATCAAGAAAAATCAGAACCTGGACTGGCGTTCAGACTGACGGACGGGCGTTCACCTGGAGTTCAACCCCGGACGAACGTTCCAAATTTCAACCGAACGTTCACTGCAAATTTCAGCTCCGGACGGGCGTCCAACAAGACAGACGCTCGTCCACCTGCAGATATAACCTGGACGGGCGTCCAACAAAACAGACGCTCGTCCAAACAACGAATATGCACAGATTTGCAGGAACTAACACAGCAACCCTAAAACTTAGCAATTCATCACAGATCACAGCAGCCTTATCAAATTAAAGCACAGGGGTTAGACTAGGTAACACATAAACATATAAACTTCACGTAAAACAAGTTGAGTAAAAAACTTTTGCACATTCTTAACCTAACGGTCATCGAAACACGGCAAAATAAAAACTCTCAACTTGGTGTACGCTACTTTTATTAAAAACAAAAATAAAACGTAACAAAATCGAGAACTAACAAAACTAGATTCAACATGACACCTATTCCCCGGCAACGGCGCCACTTTTGTTGCGGAGATTTTGCATCATTAAAAACAAAAGAAATTTATAAACCCTAACTATCATGCAAACTAACTCCTAACCGACCAAAACATCGGGTTGTTGCTAGTAAAGCGTAATGAGTAAGGGGTCGATCCTCAGGGAAAAGGTATGTAGAATCTAATCCTAGTAATCCTCCCAATTGTTACTCATAAACATAAAAACGAAAAAACAAAACATAGAGAAATCAAATAACAATTCAAATAAATCTAATCTAAGAAACATGGGAACAACCAAAGTACAAACCTAAGTGATTTCAATTCTAGTTAATCTCATGATTCTAATTCGATTTGTGGTTTCACCCTTTCACGAGACACAAATCCCTAATCTCTTAGTGAACTTATCTCTCAAGCTATGAATCCCTAATTTCTTAGGTGAATTCAATTATCTATCTCTCATCTTTCGAGTGTTGAGACTGATTTACCAAACAAAACTCGGGTGTAGATTCAATTAACTCTCGTTTTTAAAGAACCTAACAACCTAGAATCTAACTCATTAACTTGTCATCATTAACGGCTAAAAACCCTATCTTTCTATGGTGATCTAGCGTTTATGCAACTTTCGTATTATAAACATCAATCGTGAACTAATCTTTCGATTTATTCTCATGGCATCATAAACTCAAAGAAAGATACAAAATAAATTAACCATCATGAAGAAAAAGCTGGAATTAAATAAATTGAAAGAAATCAAACTCACATAGTCTTGATACAATGGTTGAACTCCATGGAAACGAAAAGAAAAGCTACATAATCTACTCCTAATCTAACCTCGGTTCACCCGAGCACAAGGCTCGGGTGACCGGCCTTCAACTCTCCAAGATGCGGCTGTGCTCTCTTTTTTGATGTGAAGAAAAATATGGATGCCCTTAGGGTTGGGGCGACGGCTATTTAAATAGAAGATTAAGTCGGTTTAGGCAGAGGCGGCGGCGGACGCTCGTTTGAATACATGGACGCCCGTCCATTTGCCTTGGACGGAGAGTCAACGCTCGTTCAGCTTGCGTCTGGAGACTCTGAATGTAAAATCTCTTCTAGGACGCTCGTTCACTTCACCAAACGCCCGTCCACTATTGAACGCTCGTCGCCGGATGGACGCTCGTCCATATTGACTTGAAATCGAATTTCTTGATTTTTCCATCTTTATCTTGATTTATTTCTTTCCTTATCTCTTTTATTCTTCCATATCTTTAATTGATCCTTTTCCATCTCGAATTTAGCCTTTTAGGATCATCTTTTCCATCATCAATTGGGTATCTACAAATATCAAAAACATACCAAAACGTAATAATTTCCAAAATAATATAAAAACATCAAATAAACATAAAAATCGATACGTTTTCATATTTAACTATTAAAAACCTCATTTACTCAATTAATCAATTATAAGTTCGATTTCTATGAAAATCATACGAATATAGGGGAAATTGATATATAAAATATATATATGAAAATCACTATAATTCAGCCCTAAACAAACCCCATAATCCTTCTCCATCTCACACTCCTATGTCACATGTCCCCGCACCAGATGTCCATTGCCTTGTTGACACTCATGAGAGTCCTACTACTCCTGTGGCAACCTCACCTCCACCCAGTTCACCACTGAAACCACTGACCTGCCTAATAACCAAAACCCTGTGATTACAGAACCTCCTACTAGACCTGTCCCAACTGGCCATGTTATGCAAACAAGATCCAAAAGTGGAATCTTCTAACCCAAAGTCTACTCTACCACTATCACACAAAACACACTAGCCACTCACCTTTCTGAACCTACAAAAGTGTCAGAAGCTCTTGGTCAGCCCGGTGGAGACTGGCTATGAATGATGAGTACAAAGCCTTGATGAGTAACAATACCTGGGAGTTGGTTCCTCCCCACTCAGGCCAACATCTGGTGGGGAACATATGGATATTTAAATTGAAACTGAATCCTGATGGGTCTATCCTAAAGCATAAAGCAAGATTGGTAGCTAAAGGCTTCCACCAAACATATGGTGTGGACTTCACAGACACATTCAGTCTTGTGGCAAAAGCCTCAACTATTAGAGTCTTCATGGCTGTTGCTGTCTCTCAAAACTGAAAAATGAATCAAGTAGACATTAATAATGCCTTTTTAAATGGCCCACTTGTCACGGATTTATCTAATGAAAAATAACAAGTAATAAATTTATAAATCCGGTATACCTCAAGTGCAAGGATCGTAGTAAAGAGGTTGATACCGGGTCGATCTTACGGGGAACTAACGATTGGTAATCCTAGTCTTTGTTTAACTAACTATGTCACGAAAAACTAACCTAAACAGCGAATAAAACTAAACGAGACTGAAAGTAAAGATAACACGAATGTAAAACTGGACAGAAGAATGAATCTAAAGCCAGGGAAAATACGGGTTGCGAACAATTTAAACTACAACTAAACCTAATATGCAATAAGAAGATTAAATTAAACTAAACAATTCAAGTTTTAAGGGATTATTCAAATTATAACAAACAAACGAGCAATTGATCCACCTATCCTATCAACATTCAATTCCTAATCAGATTAATTCGTGACTTCTAACCTAGTTGTGATTCACCTCATCTAAAGTATGAACCCTAATTTCTTAGATAGTCCATCTATTAATCTCTATCTTTCGATCTAAGATTAACGCTTTTTCTAACCAAAGATGTGAACTTTAACGTTTCTAATCTAGAAATCTAACCTATTAACTCTCGTTATATAGATCAAACAACTATTCTTTTATCATGGGGATCTAGGGTTTACATGACTTTCATCAAAGTAAGACAATCAAGCATGCACATCTTTCGATATAATTGCAATAAACATTCAAACATGATAAAGAAACAACTTGTATTAAAAACTCACAAATTAATCAAGATTCGAATCTGAATAGTTGACGGATAGGCTTCACAATGCTCGTTCAAGGGCTTTTAGCCTCTAATCATCCTCTTGAAAGCTTGGAATTGTTGTAGAAAAGAACATAAAACTAACTAATTTAATCTAGAATTTAAGTGCATAAAACTGAAGGAAAAGTATGTAAAAACGCAGCCTGAGCCGCCCCTAGGATTAAGGTATTTGAGTAATGTGTAATTGGTCTCTCAATGTGGAAAAACGCAGCTGTATTTATAGATATCAAAGTCGGCTGTGCTGAGGCGGTGGACGGACGCCCGTCCACTCCTTCTGGACGCTCGTCTGGTCCTCAATATCAACTTCGAATCGGGCCGAGTCTTCATCAGACGCCCGTCCTTCACAAAACTGGACGCTCGTCCACTAAAAATCTGAACATCCTGAACCAAATTTCTCCTCTGGGACGCTCGTTCAATTGACCAAACGCCCGTCCAACTGGACGCCAGTTCAAGCTGCTGGACGCCAGTCCAGGATCGACTTAATCTTGATTTTTCCTTGCTTATCTCTTTTTCTTCAATTCAAATCATCATTATCTCTTCTATCATCAATGTAATTCGACTCTTATCTCTTTTTGATCATCATTTGAGCATCAAACATGTACCTATAACACATTAAAACATCGCAAAACGTAATATCATCCACATAATCATAAAATCAAAATTGAAACACCAAAATTAACCAATTTTGCGAATAACTCATTGATGTATAACATTTATATGATAAAAATTACGAGGTTTTATATACGTTATCGACTCTTTTTATATAAAATATAAGAAATTATAACGATAATCTTATAAAATATTAATAGTTATGAATAAATCTAAATACTATAAAAATATAGTAAAATTAATAAAAAGTTATAAATTTTGTACCGGGATAATAACCGGAGTGTCGTGTCAGATTTACGGGGGTATTTTTGGTATTTTATTTGCAGATCTTAGGTAAACCAAGACCCCGAGTGACGACACTTTTTGAAGTAAAATCGTATCTTTTGAAGGAAGTAAGGAAGTGCCATGAGATTTAAAGTTCAAGTGGATCAATAGTTCGTGACACCATTATCGAATTATATTTTCGACGAACAAATGGCCCATCAAAAAAGCATTTTCTGAAGAAGAGTCCTTCATGGAAGTTATAGATCTTTTCAAGAGATTTCCAACGCCTCTTGAATTATGTCATTTGGAGATCCAGAGCTCAAGTTATGATTTTATCAAGTTTCAGATCAAGTTAAGGAATAAAAAGCTACCCGGATCAATCCGGATTAACCTCGGATCGATCCGTGGAAACTAATGATTATCCAGCATGTGATCCTGCAGAGAATAATCTAAGGGATACTATTTTTTATTCCCGGATCGATCCGGCATCACCTCGGATCGATCCGGCCCTGAAAAATTTGCTTATAAATAGAGCAGTTCATACAGCCTGCAAAGGGGTACCAATATAGTTTCCTAACCTCTTTTTCTTAGAAATAGTATGTATGTATATAGGCCTTATGCCATAAATAAAGTAGTATCGTTATAATGCTCGAGAAAATTATCAGAAGATCAGTGTTGTTGAAGTTGTTGTAACATCCGGAAGAATACAGCTTCTGATTCAACAGTTGTAATCGGGTAAAATTTCTTAAGTATCTATGTTTATTATGTTTGTCTTTTTATAATGTTATTAGGCTAGATCTAATAACTAGCCAAAGTTATGTAATCGTTTTATTTCGATCTTTTCGGTAAAGGAATGCTGTCTAAAGTAAAATTGATTAAAATTGAGTTAATTGAATCTTTTTCTATTCTGTAATGTATTGATAATATTCGGATTGACGTAATTAACCAAGATGAATCGCACCATATAACCTAACGATGAACCGACCGGAGAAGTTAGGATATGAGATAAAAGATAGAAAAACCGGAGGGTAAAATTGGCCGTGCGAAAGCGTGACTACGGAATCCTATTTCCTACCCGGGGGCAGATTTGTCTTGGGAAAGATAGATCTTATTAAAATTGTGCTCAAGATCATAATAATGTTAAAATCAACAGTTTAATTGAAACTAAAACCGGAAAGTTAAATCGATCCGCCTGACAACCGGAGCCTTTTGAATAACATCGGCCGTCTGACAAATGGAATAACCTCTTTTATCTGGGGTAGATTTGTACTCGGTACTGTTCGACTAAGCGAGATTAGCATGGGGCGAGTTGTGAAGATTGAACCGATGACAATGACATATGACAATTTCATACGCTCGTGTGAGGAGGAATTGTTAACCTCAGGAGTGCACCGTTTCATTTACTCAATTGGACCTAAAATAAAAGGAAAGATCGAGCACATTCCGTCTACTGAAAAGATCGTATAAATCAATTATATAAAGTTTGGCTAGTTCTATAAAATATATTGGTATCTATATATTTATATCTATATATATATATTTTGCAATTTACGTATATCTATATATATTTATATATCTATATATATTATATTAGAATAATCTTTAAATTACGCATTTATTTTATGTAGAATAATAGTAATCTGTGTTATAAAATTGCGGTTTAGATCGAGTTAATCACAGCTCTTTGGTGTTTAACCACACTTAGAAGAATTACCAAGTTCCCGAGGATTCGACACTCGACTCACCATACTAGCACTACGGTTTGACCCGATACACTGTCGGTTAAGGACTGGTATTAGCACTAGAAAAGGCCACGTCAGCTTTCTGGCGCCGTTGCCGGGGAGCGTCGCTAATTTCTTTCTTTTGTGTCTATGGTTACTACTTGTATTAGCTCAAAATTCTCGAGAATAAGTCAACACTTTTCTTATCTCATTTCTATTTTATTTTTCGTTGGTACCTACCATATAGGTAAGTTACCAATATCCACTACTATCAATTTCGTGTTATTTTCTATTTTCGTTAGTTGATGACCAGAAGTGGTAAGGCCCCACTCGCTCCTTATAAGCCTGACATAAACACTTACGAAAGGCAGTTAAGAGTAGAGAGTAAACGAGGTCATACTAGTCAGGGAAATCCTGACGAATCATCTTCAAACAGAAATACGAGAATGGCTGAAATCAGTGATGAAACACCTGAACAAGGACTAGAACATGCTCTAGGGCATGGACAGAACCCTGTTAACCCTAATAATCAAAATAATAATAATAGAAATAATCAAAATCGGAACCAGAACAATCGTAATAACCCACCAAACCCGAGACCTATCTGTGATCAAACTATAAGAAGAAACCAGACTAATAATCCCATTCTTTTACCCAATGAAGGAGCAAACAATTTTGAAATTAAATCTCATCTTTTTGGTTTAATTGACGCAAGAGCCCAATTCTTAGGAGAGGATGATGAAGATCCACATCATCATCTCTATCTTTTGAAGAACTGTGCAATACAGCCAAAAGTCAAAGTGCTCATAAGGAATTAACAAGGATGACTATGTTTCCTTTTTCTTTAAAAGGACGAGCCCGAGATTGGTTTATGTCTCTCCCACATCACTCACTTACTAGTTGGGAGGAGATTCAAACTGAATTTCTGAAACAATATTTTACTCCAGGACAAAATTTGGAGTTAAAAGTCGAGGTTGCTAACTTTAGACAAGGATCTGAAGAAACAGGAGATTCAAACTGAATTTCTGAAACAATATTTTACTCCTGGACGAAATTTGGAGTTAAAAGTCGAGGTTGCTAACTTTAGACAAGGATCTGAAGAAACGCTCGGGAATGCCTGGGAAAGATTTAAAAAGTTGTTAAGAGCTTGTCCCGACCATGGTTATTCCTTAGATATGCAAATTCAACTTTTTTGTCGTAAATTAAGAAAAGATTCACGTGCTGATGTAGATCATGCATGTGGTGGTTCTTTAATGATGGGTGAAGCTCAAATAGTTTACGATGCTATAGAAAAGATTTCCAAAAATAACAGAATGTGGGAAACCGGTTCTAGCACCAGAAAAGTAGCTTTTGCAGGAGAATGTACATCTAATACGGAAGTTTTAGCACACTTAGAAAATTTGAGTAGGAAATTTGATGGCCTACAAAACAAAAACCAAAGCTCAGAGAATAGTACTCCAACTGAGTACTCAAATCAGGATAAAATGCCATTAGGGATTGAAGAACCAACATGATACTCAAGAGAGGAGGTGAGTTTTCTTCAACAACATAGGAATTTGAACAATGCATACTCAAACTCGTTTAATGCTATTAGAAGAGATCACCCTACTTATCGATGGTCTGAAAACCCTAGTAAGCAAGGACAACCGCCATATCCAGTTCCATATAGGAATATGAATAATAATCAAGTTTATCAAGAAAACACATCTAATCAGAATTTACAATCATTACCTAAATCCTATCCTCAACATACCACTCAAAGTATACCAGTAACTCAAAGTTCAACTCAACCTGCAGAAGGAGTTGAAAAATGGGAGAAGTTAATGGAGAATATGATGGGTGTAGTATCCACTCAAGCTAAGAATATGGAAACAATGATGACTTCTATTGGTACAGTCTCTAAAGATCTGAGTACAATGAAAACATCTATGAGTGGACATGATACCAGAATGAGAACGATAGAAGCCTCATTAAGGAATATGGAAGATCATTTGAGTAGGGAAGGTGAACGTAATAACAGTAGACCTCCTGGAGGATTACCAAGTAATACTGAAAGAAACCCAAGAGAGGTAAATGTTGTAGTTACGAGAAGTAGAAAACTCTGTGGTAGTAATGGAGTAGAAAACTTCGGGAATAATGAAGTAGAAAATGATTTAGATGGTGTTCGGTAAAAACGAGTTTTACAATTTATAACCGAAACACCCCAAGTATAAGGATCGTAGTATAGGATGTTAACGGGTCGTCCTAAGGGAGTGGAATGTTTATCGAATTCAAGTATAAATCTATATCGATTATGTCACAATTATCTACCTAAACTAAAGTTGAAACTAACTAAAAGATAAAACTATTAACTAACCTAAAACTGAAAACAAAAACGAACAGAAAACAGACAAGTTGGACGAGCGTCTGCTATTGCGGATGAACGTTCAACTACGAACAGAAAGGAAAAGTGCAGGAAAACAGCAGGAAATTAGGGTTTATAAAACTAGAACTTAAACTAAACTTAATCTAAACGATTTGATTAAAACAATTAAAGGAAAACACAGCGAGGCAACGAATCCACCCATCAACAAACAACCCCCAACTAGATGGTGATCTAAAGATGTAGTTTTTAGTAGTGATCCATTCACGAATTCAATTAAATTTCTTCAACCAAATTCTAGGGTTTCGTTTATTTTTTCAAACAAACTAAACATGCAATCAAAACGAAATCACGAGATTGTTTCCAAACTCTTACTCAACTAATCATGCATAATCTCTTAAAACACAATTAATTGCATTACTTTGAACAAAATAGAACTTAAATAATATATTTTCATATAATCATTCAAGCATAAAATAAACCTAGATCGTTTCATCAAATCTTAATTCAACAAAACTTAAACAATACAAAACAGATCCAAAGTAATGAAAAACTATGAATTAACTCACTACTCATCTAGTATCGAACTCCTCTAGTTGGTTTTGTTGTTGATGAGCTTCCTCCGTCGACTCTTTGCGCAAGGCTTTTAGCCAACAATCATGTTGGACAAGATTGTTGGATTGGAGAAATTCATCTCTATGGAATTAGGGTTCTCTAGCCGCAGCTTTTATGTAAAAGTATGCGTGAAAGAGTTGTGTAAAAGATTAGGGTTTAAGGCTTCACAATGCGGTGCTTTTATAGAGTTTTAAGTCGGCTGGAGGTAAGTCGGCCCCGGACGCTCGTTTGAACAACCAGACGCTCGTCTGGAATTCCCAGACGCTGATTAAACGCTCGTTCGCACTGCGGCTGAACTCTCTGTATTGATTTTATGCCTTTGAACGCCCGTTCGACTTTATGGACGCTCGTCCATCCTGGACGGAGACTGAACGCTCGGCTGGATTGCTTGGGATCGGATTTCTTCATCTTTATCCATTCTCTTCAAGCCAATTCCAACTCTATCTTGAATAATTCGACTTGAGCTTCATTTATCCTCTTTAGCACTCGAAATTCAGCCTCCTAAAGGATAAATAAACATTGCAAAATGTAATAAAACTCAAATAATAATAATTCCATTAATTTAACACATAAAATAATCAATTTTGCAAATAACCATATTAAAATCATCCTTACTAAATAATTGCACTTAAACCCTTAATTCTTATATAAATTATGCAAATGTGGGGAAATAATAATGAAATATAACCCTTAATAATCATATAAATATGGCCTTAACAACACCCCCACACTTAGCTTTTTGTACGTCCTCGGACAAAACAATCAAAACTATAGCTAAACTTTCATGCAATCCACATAGATCTCTAACTCACGTAACAAAAGATACAACAACTATAGCAAACAATACCATCACAGAGATAGATTCAGCGTATGTGTGACAAGCCCTTTTCAAATTTAACAAGCCTTCCAAAGAAATATCCTCTCAAAAATCCAATGACTATCCTAGATATAGGCAGTAATAGCTCCACTCAAAGCCTTCCCACGCACTCAGTAGGATAATCCCTACAGCATATCATGCGGTTCTACTGGGTATAAGATCCATGATAACAAAGACTTCACTTTATTTTTACTCATCATTTCCAAAATTTTCAAATTTGACGCATATCAGAATGAGCTCTTACCCATCATAGTAGAATAGGATGTTTCGTGATAACACCCTACCTACTCAAATCATAAGGTAGCTTCTTCTAATTGTCGTGAGCTTCTGGTCATCATAGTGGTATAGGACATACGTGGTATACCCTATCGCACTCAAATCATCGACCAGCTTCCGACAAACGTATTTATTATGATTGCTTATTCATTCTTTTCTTCAAGACATAAGTTACATCTCACTTATCACATTCGAACTTTATGATATTCACAGCACACGGTCTAACTAAGGTGTTACTATACTGACCTTCCTAAGATGAATCACTAAAACAATGAAAGGATATAGTTCAAAAATCTTGCTTCAATATCAATCAGAGAATCCGCATACCCACTTACATACATTCTTGGAGATATGCGGCACTACACGCATCCAAGGAGTAAATGAGGATGCGATCAAACTTAAACTATTTCCATTTTCTTTGAAAGGAGAGGCTAAAGAGTGGTACACCTCTCTCCCATCTGAATCTATCACCACCTGGGCAGAACTCGAAAAGGAGTTCTTGAGTCAATATTTTCCACCTTCTAAGACGGCCCAGTGTTTAAATGAAATATTCACTTTCTATCAGAAAGAGAATGAATCTTTCTTCGAATGTTGGAAGAGATTCAAGTCTCTTCTTAGAAAGTGTCCCCACCATGGCTTGCCATTGGAAAGGCAAGTCAATACATTCTTCGGTGGATTGACCGAGCTCACCAAGGGCATGGTCAATAGTTCTTACGGTGGGGCATTTCTGAAGAAAACACCTGAAGAGGGATGGGCATTGTTTGAGGACATTGCAAAGTACAACTACGCCCCCTCTTATCAAGCAATTCAAGCACCTCCTCCTCCGAAGGTTGAGGAAGTTAACGTGCAAAGTTTGATCGCCATGCTGCAGAAGTAGATGGCAACATCTCAAACTCCAAATCCGATAAATCAAACTTCTTCTTTTCCACAGAACCCTCAGGTTCTGTACTGTGAAAATTGCTGTCAGACTGGTCATATGAATGGCCAGTGCCAATTTATTCCCCCTGCACCTTATCAAGTGAATGTTGTTCATGATTATGGGACGGTACAATCAAGTCACATGTCAGAATTGTGACGAGGTGGGGCACACTTCTAAATTCTGTCCTATGAACGGACAGAATGCGGAAGTGATTGCATTCTATGGCCAGAACAATCCAAGGTTCAATCAGTTTCCTGGCCAGAATAATTTCCAAAACCAAGGGTTTAATCCATCTTCAAATTTCAATCCTAATTCGAATTTTAACTCGAATCAGAATTTCAATAGAAACCCTGGGTTTAATCAGAACCAAAATTCAAAATTTTCAAACCCTACTCAAAGGTTCAATCAGAATTGGCCCGCCAATTCTAATTCTGCAGTCCAAAGTCGGCCCAGCCAGCCCTATTCTTCAAATTTCCAAAACTCTCAAAGCTCCTCCCAATCTAACAATCTTGAAGCTAAATTGGAGGAGCAAAGTATATCAATGAAGAATCTAGAGAGACAAATTGGGCAACTGGCTGAACAGTTAGCTTCTAGACCCCCAGGGCAGCTGCCCAGTTTCACCGAGAAGAATCCAAAGGGTGGTCAAGTTGCTCAGGCTGACTTGAACAAAGGCCCATGTACTGACCTCGTACCATCAATTCAATACGGTAAAGAAGAGGCCAGTGCAATGAACCTCAGAAGTGGTACTCAAGTTAGTGGTCCTTCCCATCCGGGAAACCACTAGCCCCTCCTGCCATTGATAAGGCAGGAGGGGAAGCTGAGCACCTACACTCCCCTCAACTGCAAGAGAAAACTCAGGTGGCTGATCCCCTGAGAGGTGAAGAATTTGAAGATCCTCAAGTGGTGATCCCCGAGAAGCGAAAAGCAAGCGAAAGTCGGGAGGCGATCCCCGACTACAAAAAAATACGAAAAAGCTGTTCGATGGAAAGATGCGGAAGACAAAGGCGTAAGTGCATCCTCAAAGAAAGTCTTTTCGAGAATGACCTTAAGAAGCTTCCATTTCCACCGAGAAAGAGCAACATTCCCTTGATTGAGGACAAAAAGTACGAGAAGGTGCTGAACCTTTTGAAAAATACTCAGGTAAATCTTCCACTATCAGATGTCTTAGTTGAGATGCCTAAGTATACAAAATTCATCAAGGATGTTGTATCTTCGAAAAAGAAGTTAGCAGGCATGGAAAGGCAAATTGGTGAGGATTGCTCCATGATTAATTATGAAGACTTACCAATTAAAAGAGGTGACCCTGGCAAATTCGTACTTACAGTATTAATGGGAGGTCTAGTCTTCCCTAATTCTTTGTGTGATCTAGGTGCCTCTATAAGCCTTATGCCAATGTACGTATGCAAAAACTCGGTTTACAAAGCCTTCTAGAACCCACTACTATGAGTTTACAATTCGCGGATAGATCTTCTAAGAAAGCCTCGGGGATCCGAAAGACGTTTTGGTTCGGATTGATAGATTTACCTTTCCGGTTGATAGGTATGTTTTAGATATGGAGAAAGATGAAAACGTCCCCCGATTCTTGGAAGACCTTTCTTATCTACGACTAGAGCCCTCATCGATTGCGATGGTGGGCGGTGACTATCCGAGTTGGTGATCAAGAGGTGAGTTACAATGTCTTAAAATCCATTCAAGTACCCTACGGCCCTCCAACCGGCTTTTCCATTGATTATATGACGGATGATTTCACCGACTATATGGATAAGCAAGTCATGGCTGTGGAAGCGGAGTATGAGCGATTGGTTGATAATCTAAATACTCATGGTGTGGTAAATCTAGATCAATTAGCAGCTGATTTTGAGGAAGAATTGTTGGAAGGAGAAGCTTTGGCAATGGGACCACAGAGTAAACTCAGTGATATTGAGTTGAAAAGTGGAGATCTCAAGTCGAGTTTAGAGGACCCCCCTGCGGAATTAGTGTTGAAGCCGTTGCCTAAACATCTTAAGTATGTGTTTTTAAGAGCAGGCGACAAGCTTCCATTGATTATATCTGCTAAGCTTTCTCGTTTAGAGGAAATGAAACTTATCAACGTCTTGAAGAAAAATGAAAAAGCCTTTGGTTGGCAGGTAGGAGATATCAGAGGGATATCTCCGGACATCTGTATGCACAAGATCAAGACGAATGAGGGTGCCAAATGTGTACGACAGCCCCAGAGGAGGCTAAACCCTCATATGCAAGAAGTCGTAAAAAAGGAAATCATCAAACTTTTGGACATGGGAATCATTTATGCCATCGCGGATAGTGAATGGGTTTCCCCGACTCAAGTAGTTCCCAAGAAAGGAGGAATTACAATTGAGAAGAATGAGAAGGGAGAGGAGATAGCATTGAGACTTGTCACTGGTTACAGAGTCTGCATCGATTATCGGAAGCTCAATGAGGTAACCATGAAAGATCACTTTCCCCTTCCATTCATTGATCAGATGCTTGAGCGTCTGGCGGGACACGCATTCTACTGCTTCCTAGATGGATATTCAGGATACTTCCAGATACCCATTGATCCAGCTGACCAAGAAAAGACCACTTTTACCTGCCCTTATGGTACATTCGCCTACAGGCGGATGCCATTTGGTCTCTGCAATGCCCCAGCTACTTTTCAGCGATGCATGCTAGCTATCTTTGACGGGCTTGTAGAAAAATGTATGGAAATTTTTATGGACGATTTTTCGGTTTTTGGTCAGTCTTTTGATGATTGCCTTGACAATCTTGATCAAGTGTTATCCAGATGTGTGGAAAAGAACTTGGTACTCAATTGGGAAAAATGCCATTTCATGGTAGATGAGGGAATAGTTCTTGGCCACAAAATCTCCGCCAAAGGTATTGAAGTTGACAGGGCAAAAGTGGAAGCTATTGAGAAAATGAGCTATCCTAAGAATGTGCGTGAAGTTAGAGGTTTTCTTGGACATGTCGGTTTCTACAGAAGATTCAATCAAGACTTTTCCAAGATAGCCAAGCCCCTGTCTACTTTACTGAAGGAAGACGTTGAATTTAATTTTGATGAGAGCTGCAAGCAAGCGTTTGAGGAGCTTAAGGATCGTTTAATATCTGCTCCGATTCTTATATCGCCTGACTGGAACCTACCTTTCGAGCTTATGTGCGACGCATCAAACTATGCAGTTGGTGTTGTTCTAGGACAAAAGATCAAGGGGAAGTTCCAGCCCATCTATTACGCCAACCACACATTGAACCCCTCTCAAGTTAACTATACCACTACTGAAAAAGAGCTTTTGGCCGTAGTTTTTGCTATGGACAAGTTCCGTAGTTACTTGTTAGGAGCTCAAGTGATTGTGTGGACTGATCACGCTGCTTTGCGGTATCTGATGACTAAGAAAGAAGCTAAACCGCGTCTACTACGTTGGATATTGACCCTACAAGAGTTCGACGTTCAAATTAAGGACAAAAAGGGCAGTGAAAATGTAGTGGCTGATCACGTTTCTAGAATGTTAAGTGAGGAAAAGGATGCTCCAGATGATATAGACCTTTACTTTCCTCTAGAGAACATCATGTTGATAGACGGATGTCCTCCTGATGTCCCATGGTATTCTTCCATAGTAAATTACCTTCATGCCCGTTATCTCGATCCAGAAATGTCTTATCAGGAGAAGAAAAAGTTCTTCTCTGATTTGAAATATTTCGTTTGGGATGAACCTTATCTTTTTAGGATCTGTAAAGATGGTCTGCTTAGGAGATGTGTTCCGGAGTCTGAGCAACGTGATATCATTGAGCAGTGCCACAGTGGACCCACTGGAGGTCACTTTGGTCCGTGGAAAACTGTTGTTAAGATCTTCCAATCCGGTTTCTATTGGCCTACGATCTTTAAGGATACAGAAGCTTTCTGTAAAGCTTGTGATAGGTGCCAGAGGACCGGTACTCTGACAAGGCGGTTTGACATGCCTTTGAAACCCATCCTAGAATGCGAGGTTTTTGATGTATGGGGTATCGATTTTATGGGACCATTTCCATCATCTTGCGGTAACAAATACATCTTAGTCGCGTAGATTACGTGTCTAAATGGGTGGAGGCTCAAGCCACTCCTCACAATGATCATAAGACGGTAATGAAGTTTTTAAAGAAGAACATCTTTGTGAGATTTGGATGTCCACGTGCCTTGATCAGTGATGAAGGGACACATTTCTGCAACCGACCCCTAGAGAAAGTGCTTGAAAAATATGGTGTCCGTCATAAGACAGGCACACCATATCATCCGATGACTAGTGGTCAGGTTGAGAGGAGCAACCAAAGTATCAAGAAAATCCTGGAGAAAAGAGTCAACAGCCATAGAAAGGACTGGAGTTTGAAATTAGATGATGTACTTTGGGCATACAGAACTGCTTATAAAACTCCTATGGGTACATCTCCATATCAAATGGTCTATGGAAAGCCATGTCATCTGGCTGTCGAGTTAGAGCATAGAGCCTATTGGGCTACAAAGTTTCTGAACTTTGATTCCCAATCTTGTGGACAACATCGCTGCTAGCGTTACATGAGCTAGACGAATTCGGACTCCGGCCTGCCTATGAAAGCGCCGGGATTAGTAAAGATAAGATGAAGCTACTCCACGATGCTAAGATTAAGAAGAGAGAATTCCATGTCGGCGAGCAAGTTCTTCTATACAACTCTAGGTTACATTTGTTTCTGGGAAGTTGAGGACACGTTTGTCCGGCCCTTTCGAGATTCTCCAAATCATTTCCTGGAGGCGTTCTAGAACTTCGTGGTTATAGTGGTGACCCGTTTCGAGTGAATGGCCAAAGGTGCAAGCACTATATTGGTGAACCTAAAGAGAAACCTTTGATTGTCCGTTGCCTCGATATCCTCGGGTGTGGTGCTATGGAAGTCGAAGAATTCGACGAGTTTTCACCCAACCTGTTTTCAGAGGATGGCGGTAGTGATCATTCTGCAGAAGTTCTAGCTGGTAGTTGGGATATGGAAGAATTGGAGAGGGAGCGTCGGTGAAGCGTCATCGAGGGCTCGAGAGAATGAAGAAGTCACCCATGGGGAAGTTCAAGCGTATTTGGAAAGCTATTAAAGATTTCACCCCGTATGCGTGAGATGTCTTTTTTCTGCAGCCACACTACTGATCAGAGCTTACACGAGGTAGTGGCTGGCAGAAAAGTCAAATGGCCTGATCTAGGCTGAGCTTTCAACGGTGTCGAGCTAACGACATTAACCAAAAGCGCTACTAGGAGGCATCCTAGATATCCCTTATTATATTAGTTAACTTCTGTTTATGCTGTTAGTGTTATATTTATTTAAGTTTTAGTTTAATTAAGTTTTAGTTGACTAAGTTTTTATGTTTACATCGTCGTTAGTTTGCGTTTTAGATATGGATTACGGAGTTCTTCCGAGGAGTTCCCCATCATCGGTCGGATCCCACCGATTACGTGGGCGATGGACCGGGAGGCACTATAGTCTTGCACGTAGATTTTGAGCTTAATACCCGTACGAAGACCATCACCTATATTCTCATTGTCCCCCGCTGTTCGGGAGGTAGTGACTTCACTACTGAGGAGCTACAAGAAGCTATAAGACGTCCATATACGGTCCTAAATGACCCTATGCTGACAGATATAGCGCTGGTAGTACAGGCTTCACATTTTAGAGGTTTAGAGGTAGCTGGAGATGACTGGGGCGTACAAGACGACTATGATTTCCCTCCTGCTATTGATATGCTTCGTCGTCTCATCCGTTTGGTGGATTGGGACGAGATTTATGCAGACTAGCGTTAGTTAGGTTTGTTTCGTCGAGCAAACGACGTAAAACAAAAGCGCTTGGTGGGAGGCAACCCACTGTTCTCTATTTGTTTTTATTTATTTTCTAGAAATTTTATGTACTTCGTTTGATTTTTATTTGTAGTTTTGAAGTTTTATTTAAGTTTAATAAGAGATGAAATTTTGAATTTGAGTTATATGGGAATTTTATGATTTTTGTGCGTTTTCTTGCTTGGACGCCCGTCCAGAACTCTGGACGTCCGTCCGCCATGACCAATTAGTGGACGAACGTCCACTACGCCTGGACGCCCGTCTGATTTATTCCCTCCAATCCTGTATGTGATTTAAACATTTGGACGAGCGTCTACTAAACTGGACGCCCGTCCAGTTCATCTGATTCCCCAGTGGACGCCCGTCCGCTGAGTTGGACGAGTGATGTATAACATTTATATGATAAAAATTACGATGTTTTATATACATTATCGACTATTTTTATATAAAATATAAGTAATTATAACAGATAATCTTATAAAATATTAATAGCTATGAATAAATCTAAATACTATAAAAATCTAGTAAAAATGATAAAAAGTTATAAATTTTGTACCGGGTTAATAACCGGAGTGTCGTGTCAGATTCACGTGGGTATTTTTGGTATTTTACAGACTTTAGGTAAACCAAGACCCCGAGTGATGACACTTTTTGGAGTAAAATCATATCTTTTGAAGGAATTAAGGAAGTGCCACGAGTTTTAAAGTTCAAGTGGATCAATGGTTCGTGACACCGTATCAAGTTATATTTTCGACGAACAAATGTCCCATCAAAAAGGCATTTTCTGAAGAAAAGTCCTTCAGGGAAGTTATAGATCTCCTCAAGAGCTTTCCAACGCATCTTGAATTATGTCATTTGAAGATCCAGAACTCAAGTTATGATTTTATCAAGTTTCGGATTAAGATTGGAAAAAATCTATCCGGATCGATCCGGATTTACCTCGGATCGATCCGAGGAAACATCATGATTAGACCAGCATGTGGCCCCCGAGAGAAAATCCGGGGGATAAGATTTTTTGTTCCCGGATCGATCCGGCCCTTTCTCGGATCGATCCGGCTTGGAAAAATCGCCTATAAATAAAGCGACATTGCGAGGCACATGGGGGGTACCAAATATATTTTCTTCACCTCTTTTTAGTAGTAGTAGTATGTATATATATAGGCCTTATGCCATAAATAAAGTAGTATCGTTATAATGCTCGAGAAATTATCAGAAGATCAATGTTGTTGAAGTTGTTGTAGCATCCGGAAGAATACGACTTACGATTCAATCGTTGTAATCGGGTAAAATTTCAAAAGTATTTATGTTTGTTTTGTCTGTTTATATTTTCGTATAATGTTAGTAGGCTAAATTTAATAACTAGCCAAAGTTATGTAATCGTTTTATTTCGATCTTTTCGGTAAAGGAATGTTGTCTAAGTAAAATTGAATAAAATTGAGTTAATTGAATCTTTTCCTATTGATAAAGTTTGACTTGAAAGAATTCATAATCTAATTATGAATTGACACCTCGTAATTAAGTTATGAACTCGTTAATAGAAAAACCGGAGGGTAAAATTGGCCGAGTGAAAACGTGACAACGGAACCCGAGTTTCCTACCCGGGGGCGATTTGTCCTAAAAAGATGAATCTTATTAAAATTTGTACTCAAGATCGTAATAATGTTAAATTCATCGGTTTAATTGAAACTTAAACCGGAAAGTTGAATCGCCCGGCTTTGACAACCGGAGCCTTTAAATAAAATTGACCGTTTGACGAACGGAATGACTCCTTTTTATTCAAAGATAGAATCGTACTCGGGACTGTTCGGAAAAACCGTAACGAGTTGTGGACTTTGGATCGATGACAATGGACATATGACAATTTCACACACTAATGTGAGGATGAATTGTTAACCTTAGGAGTGCACCGTTTCATTTACTCAATTGAGCCTAAAGATCGAGCACATTCCATTCACTGAAAAGATCGTATAAATCAATTATATAAACTTTGGCTAGTTCTCTAATAATATATTTGGCATCTATATATTTATATCTATATATATACTTTGCAACTTATGCACATCTATATATATTTATATATCTATATATATTATATTAGAATAAATTTTAATTTACGCATTTATTTTATGTTAAGTAAAATAGTAGTTATACGTGCTATAAAGCGAGATTTAGATTGAGTTAATAATGACTCTTTGGTGTTTAACCACACTTAAAAGAATTATAAAGTTCCACGAGGATACGATACTCGACTCACCATACTAGTACTACGGTTTGACCCGATACACTTTGTCGGTTAAGGATTTCGGTATTAGCACTAGAAAAGGCCACGTCGGCTTTACGGCGCCGTTGCCGGGGAACGACGCTAATTTCTTTTTTGTGTCTATGGTTACTACTTATATTAGCTCAAAATTCTCGAGAATAAGTCAACACTTTTCTTATCTCATTTCTATTTTTAATTTCGTCGGTACTTACCTTATAGGTAAGTTACCATTTTTTACTACTATTAATTTCGTGTTATTTTCTATTTTCGTTAGTTGATGACCGAAGTGGTAAGGCCCCACTCACTCCTTATAAGCCTCGACATAAACACTTACGAAAGGCGAGTTAAGAGTAGAGAGAAAACGTGGTCATACTAGTCGGGGAAATCCCGACGAATCATCTTCAAGCGAAATACGAGAATGGTGAAATCGGTGATGAAACACACGAACAAGGCCGGAACATGCTCTAGGGCATGGACAAAACCCCTGTTAACCTTAATAATCAAAATAATAATAATAATAGAAATAATCGGAATCGGAACGAGAATAATCGTAACAACCCAGTAAACCCAAGGCCTATCTGTGACCAAACTATAAGAAGAAATCAGACTAATAATCCCATACTTTTACCTAATGAAGGAGCGAATAATTTCGAGATTAAATCTCATCTTTTTGGTTTAATTGACGCAAGAGCCCAATTCTAGGAGAAGATGATGAAGATCCGCATCATCATCTCTATCTTTTGAAGAAGCGTGCAATACGGCCAAAAGTCAAGGTGCTCACAAGGAATTAACAAGGATGACTATGTTTCCTTTTTCTCTAAAAGGACGAGCCCGAGATTGGTTTATGTCTCTTCCACATCATTCACTTACTAGTTGGGAGGAGATTCAAAGCTGAATTTACGAAACAATATTTCACTCTGGACGGAATTTGGAATTAAAAGTCGAGGTTGCTAACTTTAGACAAGGATGCGAAGAAACGCTCGGGAATGCACAGGAAAGATTTAAAAAGCTGTTAAGAGCTTGTCCCGACCATGGTTATTCCTTAGATATGCAAATTCAACTCTTCGTCGTAAATTAAGAAAAGATTCACGTGCTTTGATGTAGATCATGCATGTGGTGGTTCGTTAATGATGAGTGAAGCTCAAACGATTTACGATGCTATAGAAAAGATTTCCAAAAATAACGAGAATGTGGGAAACCGGTTCTAGCACCGGAAAAGTAGCTTTTGCGGGAGAATGTACGTCTAATACGGAAGTTCTAGCACATTTAGAAAATTTGAGTAGGAAATTTGATGGTTTACAATGAGAATAAGAACCAAAGTTCAGAAAATAGTACACCAACTGAATACTCGAATCAGGATAATATGCCATCAGGGATCGAAGAACCAACAGGATACTCAAGAGAGGATGTGAGTTTTCTTCAGCAGCATAGGAATTTAAACAATGCTTACTCAAACTCGTTTAATGCTATTAGAAGAGATCACCCTACTTATCGATGGTCTGAAAACCCTAGTAAGCAAGGACAACCGCCGTATCCAGTTCCATATAGGAACATGAATAATAATCAAGTTTATCAAGAAAACACGTCTAATCGAATTTACAATCATTACCTAGATCCTATCCTCAACATACCACTCAAAGTATACCGGTAACTCAAAGTTCAACTCGGCTGCGAAGGAGTTGAAAAATGGGAAAAACTAATGGAAAATATGATGGGTGTAGTATCTACTCAAGCTAAAAATATAGAAACGATGGTGACTTCTATTGGTACGATCACTAAGGACATGAGTTCAATGAAAACATCTATGAGTGGACATGATACCGGGATGAGAACGATAGAAGCCTCATTAAGGAATATGGAAGATCATTTGAGTAGGGAAGGTGAACGTAATAATAGCGAGACCCCGGGAGGATTACCAAGTAACACCGAAAGGAACCCAAGAGAGGTAAATGTTGTAGTTACGAGAAGTAGGAAGCTCGGTGGAAGTAATGGAGTTGAAAACTTTGGGAATAATGAAGTAGAAGATGACTTAGATGGTAAGAATGATAAAACTAAAGATGAACTTGAATTTACGAGATGAGGAAGAAGAAATTATAGACAATTTCTTGAAAAGAAATAAAAGTTCGGAACACGAAAGTGAAAGGGAAAATTGGGTAAAAATCCCTAAGATTACGAAAGATCCCATGGATAAAGATTTAAGGACTTTATTTAAGGAACATGTTAGAATGGAAAATAATGAAAACAAGGATGAAAAACGAGGAAGAAATGAAGGAATCGAAGTAGAGATTGATTCGGGGAACAATTTAAAAGAAAGAATTCAAGAACTGAAACATGGCGGCGAGTAATACTCGAAGGTTTAAGGAAAAAGGAAAAGAGAAAGCGACAAAGGAGCCAAGGGTCATAGATTTAGAATCTTTACCTTACCCTCCTAAAGATCAAATCAAAAAGGCAAAAAGCGATAAGAAGTATGCTCGTTTCCTTGACACTTTTCGTCATATTCAAGTTAATATCCCCGTTATCGAAGCTCGATTAATATACTGCTTATGGAAAATTTACGAAAGAAATACGTCAAACAAGAAAAAATTAGAGGAATATGAGAACATATGCCTAAATGAAGAATGTTCCGCAATTACGCGGCATAAGTTACCACCTAAACTAAAAGATCCTGGTAGTTTTACCATTCCGTGTGAAATTGGAGGATTTGTTTAAGAAGGTCTTATGTGATCTAGGAGCAAGTATAAATCTAATGTCTTATGAGGATTATAAAAAGCTAGGCATAGGAAAGCTTACTACGGCGAAATGACTCGCAAATGGCGGATAGATCGATTAAGTACCCTAAAGGAATTATTAAGGACGTATTGGTTAAAGTAGACAAATTCTATTTTCCGGTAGACTTTGTAGTTATGGAAATGGAAGATGGTTATTCAAAGCACCTCTTATTCTAGGTCGTCCATTTCTAGCTACGGGAAGAACTTTAATCGATGTTCGAAAGGAGAATTAATCTTAAGAGTCAATGAAGACGAAGTTACTTTCAATATTTTCAAAGCTATGAATCATGCATCATCGAATCATGTTCTTTTATAGAAGATATTCATTACGTCTACGATAATCGAGTTACCAACTTTTGAAGACAGATTAGAAGAATGCTTAACTCTGTCTATCTATAAAGAAGATGAGGAAGACATTGAAATGAAAGAGATAATTCTTTCTTTAGATACGAAAGTTTTACCTTTAAACCACCATGGCATAAGTACTTGGAATTAGAACTAGAAGGACCGAGTTCTTAAATCGTCAATAGAAGATCCGCCGAAGAATGCGGAATTGAAACCGTTACCTTTAAATCGAAATATGCTTTTCTTGAAACTAATAATCTATTACCGATTATTATTTCATCGGCTTTAAGCGAGCAACAAGAAGATCAATTACTTAGAATGTTGAAAAAGCATAAGAAAGCTTTTGGATGGACGATTCTTGATATTCGAGGTATTAGCCACGAGATTTGCGTTCATAAGATAATTACGAAGGAAGATGCTAAGCCTTGTATTCAACCGCAACGCCGCCTCAACCCAAATTTGCGGTTAATTGTTAAGAAAGAGGTCATTAAGCTATTAGAGATGGGAATAATTTTTCCCATATCGGATAGTGAATGGGTAAGTCCAACTCAAGTGGTACCAAAGAAAGGAGGTTTCACGGTGAAAGAAAATGATAGGAATGAATGGATTCCAACAAGAGAAATTACGGGTTATCGAATGTGCATTGATTTTAGGAAACTAAATGATCATACTAAGAAAGATCATCATCCACTTCCATTCATAGTTCAAATGTTGGAACGGTTAAGTGGTCATAAATATTCTTGTTTCTTAGATGGTTATTCGGGTTATTCTGATTTTCATTGCGGCGGGAGATAGGGAGAAGACTACTTTCACTTGTCCTTATGGAACTTTTGCGTATAAAAGAATGCCGTTTGGTTTATGTAATGCTCCGGCTACGTTTCAAAGATGCATGATGGCTATATTTTCCGATATGGTTGAGAAATTCTTGGAAATTTTTATGGACGACTTTAGTGTTTACGGAGATTCTTTTGATAAATGTTTGTCGCACTTAGAAAAAGTGTTACAACGCATTTGTGAGGATACCAATTTAGTTTTAAATTGGGAAAAATGTCATTTAATGGTATCGAAGGAATTGTCCTAGGCCATAGAATCTACGAAATAGGAATTGAAGTTGATAAAGCTAAGGTTGAAGTAATTGAAAAATTACCACCACCGAGTTAATCTAAGGACTCTAAGAGGATTTCTTGGACATGCGAGGATTTTATAGGAGATTTATTGCCGATTTTTCAAAGATAGCAAAGCCTCTAAGTCATTTGCTTGAAAAGGAAGTACCTTTTAACTTCGATAGTAAATGTAAAGAAGCTTTTCGGACCTTAAAAGCGAGATTAACTACGCACCGGTGCTAGTAGCACCCAGTTGGAATTTGCCATTTGAGATTATGTGTGATGCCGGTGATTTAGGTTGTAGGAGCGAGTTTTAGGACAAAGATATAACAAAATTCTCAAAGCTATTTACTATGCATCTCATACGTTAAATGCGGCTCAAGCTGAACTATACAACTACGAGAAAAAGAAGCGTTGGTTGTAATTTTTGCCTTAGATAAGTTTAGATCGTATATTGTTGGTTCTAAGGTAATAATTTATACGGACCATTCGGCTTTGAAGTATTTACTAAGTAAGAAAGATGCGAAACCACGTCTTCTTAGATGGATTCTCTTACTTCAAGAATTTGATATTGAAATTAAAGATAAAAAGGGAAGTGAGAATGTAGTAGCGGATCATCTAAGTAGAATGGAAAATGATGAAGAAAAGGGAATAGAAATTAAAGATTCATTTCACGATGAACAACTTTTTAGAATAGATACTCCTTCAACCATGCGGTTATTAAAGAATAGAATTCCTTCTAAGGAAATGTCACCCTGGTTTGGAGATATCATTAATTACTTAACTTTGTGATTATATTCCGTCCCATTGGACTTGGCGACGTGAGAAGAAGAAATTCTTTTATGACTTAAAATTTTATTACTGGGAGGAACCAGACCTTTTCCGTAAATGTTCGGATGGGATAATCAGAAAATGTGTGCTTGATAATGAAATTTTAAGTATTTTATCATTTTGTCATGATCGTGAGGCAGGAGGTCATCATGGAGGTTGGAAAACTGCTTTTAAAGTTTTACAATGTGGTTTTTATTGGCCTACGCTATATAGAGATGCTTATAAGTATGTCAAATCCTGTGAATCTTGTCAAAAATGGGGAAATGTATCTAAAAAACATGAAATGCCTATGCAACCTATTTTAGAATGTGAGTTATTTGATGTTTGGGGTATAGATTTCATGGGACCATTCCCTATATCTTTTGGAAAAAGATTTATTCTAGTAATGGTAGATTATGTTTCGAAATGGGTAGAAGTGAAGCTCTTCCCACTAATGATACCAAAGTTGTCATACGATTCCTTAAAAAGAATATATTTACACGTTATGGCATTCCGAGGGCTATCATTAGTGATAGAGGTTCACACTTTTGTAATAGACCATTTACCAAGATAATTGAAAAATATGGTGTAACGCATAAGTTAGGAACGCCCTATCATCCGCAAACCAGTGGTCAGGTAGAGGTGTCTAATAGAGAGATCAAAAGAATTGTAGAAAAAACAGTGGATTCAAATCGAAAAAACTGGGCAGTTAAACTAGACGATGCATTATGGGCATATAGAACGACTTTTAAAACACCAATTGGTTGTTCTCCCTATAAGTTAGTTTTTGGTAAGTCTTGTCATCTCCCGGTTGAGTTAGAACACCGAGCCTTCTCGGGCTATTAAATTTTTGAATTTCGATCCTAAAATTTGTCGGTGATCATAGATTGCTTCAATTGACGAGAACTAGAAGAATTCCGTCTCGATTCTTATGAAAACGCTCGAATCTACAAGGAACGCACGAAATCCTTTCACGATAAGAGAATCTATAGTCGTGAGTTCCATGTAGGTGATCGAGTGCTCTTGTACAATTCACGTTTAAAGTTATTTCCGGGAAAGCTTAAATCAAGATGGACGAGGTCCATTTAAAGTAACGAGAGTTTACAAATCGGAAAGTTTGTTGAACTAGCGATGGAAATACAACTTTTATAGCCAATGGCCATAGAGTAAAGTTATTTGTGGAAGGAGAAGGAACCGCACCGAAAGAAGAAATAATGCTACTAGCGATCCTCCGACAAAGTAAAAAGCGAGAGAAATCAAGAAAGCGAAAAGCGAGAGGAGTTAAACTCGGCCGAATACCAGTGCTATTTATCTTTACTCTACTTTTACGTGTTTTTTATTTATGTTTAAATTAGTTTCGTCTTTTACCGGATAGACGTAAAAAAAGCTGGATGTCTTTTTTAGATAGAATAGGAGTTTTTATGTTGCTTTTGAAATTAGGCTTGGATAAAGATATCGCGTTTAAAATAGAAGCT
This sequence comes from Gentiana straminea, assembly GCA_036785695.1. NCBI lineage: Eukaryota > Viridiplantae > Streptophyta > Magnoliopsida > Gentianales > Gentianaceae > Gentiana > Gentiana straminea. The sequence continues at coordinate 2,959,565 of JAVUPR010000348.1, forward strand.
TCGGTTTTTGAGAAAAACAAGCAATTGTTGAGAGAGATCGGATCGAAAGAAATATGTAATGGAAAATCGAGAAGTTCGATAAAGAGAAGGGCAAAGTTTTTAAGAAGGTGTAGAAGGTTTGTGGAAAGAGTGAGCATGAAGGGAAATGTAGGGAAAGCACAACCAAATCCCGGGATGAGTGTTTGAATGTTGTTAAGAAGGGAACGATTAGGTGGTTATCCGAAAATCCCGATGGAGATCAAAGGGAAAATTCGAACGCCTCATTTCTTAAGGTTAGGTTGATAGAACGTTACGTCAGAACGCTGGAAAATTTAGAAGTATTGGAATTAGGACCCTCGTGAATTTTGTAATATTTATAAAATTTTTATATAACTTTTGAAAATTTTATAAATAGGATCTTTATGAAATTACTTAAAAGTTTTATAAAGTTTTTATAAAAAGTTTTTTTATTTTTGTAGAAGTTTTATTAAGTTTTAAAAATAAAAAATAAAATAAAAAAAAATAAAAAAAAAAGTGCTCGGATCGATCCGACCTAACCCCGGATCGATCCGGAACCTGAAAAACCTAAAAAAAAGGGACGGGGTCCCTTCTTCTTCTTCCTCTTCCATTTTTCCGAGAAAAAACGGCCGCCCCTCCCCATTTCCCCCTCGATTTTTTTTCTTCAAAATCATCACTAAAATTCACTCTCACATCACTCCAATCCTTACACTCTTCTCATTTTCCTCTCTTCTCTTCAAATTTTCAATTTTAAATTGAAGAATTTTCAAGGAAGCTTCAACTTTTATTCCGGCGAAATTTCCATCTTTTCCGGCCAAATTTCAACCTTTTTAAGCTTTGTAAGGTAACATTGTAGTCACTTATTTTCTTAATTTCGTTTTTTTTGCAATTTTTTATTTTCAATTTGTTTTGTCACTCACATTTGTCTTGTTGTTTTGTGTTGTTTTGTTGTTTTGTGTTGTTTGTTATTTTGTCATTATCGTAGAATGGCCGAATCATCAAAAGCTAGTAAAAAACGTAAACCTAATATCCCAACCCAAATTCCGGTCATCGAAACTAGGCCTTTAACGAGAAGAAGAATTGATCGTTAGTTTTGATAGAACCGCGTCGTATGACTAAGAAAGCATTGAAAAATAAATTTGGAAAGTGTTTAGTTGCGATCGAGAGGGGTTTGGATTTCAAAGATTTGGGAAGGGAGGTAAAAGAGATTTTTGAAAGGCGACAGTGGTTGGAGTTAGCCGAGTTTAAGATCGGGAGAAATTAACACAACCTTAGTAGCTGAATTTTATTCTCTCGGTAGCAACTCATAATGCTACGAGAAGATGGTGAGTTAACTTGTCAACCTAAGAACTAGGACGGTGCCTTTTACTCCTCACATTATAAATGCTATTTATGGTATCCACGATATACCGAGAGAATGAGGACTATTATACGGTTTGGAATTTGGATGAGCTGCGAGACTTTGATCATATTGTTGCGGTAGCCCGAATGAGTTAGATCCGGCGCCGTCGGCATGAAAACGAGTTTTCCTATGGGAAATGTATCCGGGATATGAAAGCCATTAAACGTTTTATTAGTCACACTCTTTACCCGACTCGGCATTTTACATCTTTTGGTAAAGAGGATTTGTGTATTGCTTGGGCTATAGTAAATGATGTACTGTGGATATAGGCGAGTAATGTGTAGAAGGGCCAAGGAATTTGCCCGATCGCTTGCTAGACCGAGCGATCACATGCCTTTTCCGTGTTTTATTTCTTCCTTGTGTCGTCAGATAGGAGTCCTTGAGCTCCCAAATGATAATTTGATGATGGTGGATGACACACTTATAGGTCCTAGTTTACCACTTAGGCCGGCAGGAAGAATAAACTTTTTGGACCCTAACCGTCAACGACCTCAGCCTACTCCATCCACTGCTGTCCCTCCTTCATCCGGTCAAACTCAAACTCAATTTCCGAATACCATCACTTACGACATGTTTCAATCCATGGCCTATGATGTTCATCGTGCTAATGCCAATATGGTTGTTTTTGCGGAAAGGAATAAATTATGGTCTGAAGATTTACGTCAAGGCATACGAGGTTTATATCAAATGAATTTACTACAGAACCCTACCTATGCCGAGATGGATATTCCGCATTGCCAAACCCAGCCTTATACCTTGCCCGATTTCATTCCACCGATGCCACCTCGCTCAGACTTCCAACAAATGCCACATTCTTTTGGATTTCAAACTAGTGGTGTAGGGGATTTTTCGACAGTACTACGGCGGTAAATGCGACATCTGAATGGGCTGGATCTGGATCATTTGGCCATACCACGACGGGATGGGGAAGCACTTTTTCTGATATTACGAGAGAAATGAGCTCGATGGGACTAGATAGCTCGGTACGGATGTCCACTTATTTTCAAGATCCATCCCAAGAATCGACCCGTTCTCAAGCTATGCCAAGTTCAAGCCACGTCGAGCTGAGTGATGAAGAGGAGTGATTTTTAAACATTCTATGATTTTTCACATTGAAACATTTTATTTTTCGTACAATTTCGTTATCGTAAAATTTTAGGTTTTTTTGATTTTGGTAGGATTTTATTTTATTACGATTTTCATGTTTTCATTGCATGTTATGGTATTACGCATTGTGTAGTAAAATTTATCGTTATAATAAAATGAAAATGAACAAAAAATAGGAAGAAAACTTGTCCCCTAGAAAAATCTAGACATTTTATAAGCAAAATCAACTCTGTCCGTGAACAGTAGTGTTCCGGATCGATCCGGCCTTTTACCGGATCGATCCGACCTGAGTGTACCGACCGACAAAGCATTACTAGTTCGAGGCCGGATCGATCCGGCCCTTTCTCGGATCGATCCGGCAAGTACAAAAACGCGCGAGAAAAGAGATCTTTTCTACTTTTGCTTGATAGATTTATTTCTATAAAAGGAAAGAGCGACGACCTTGAACTTTGCTCATTCTTTCTTTCCTTCTATCTAGCTTAGTTTAAATCTCTTTTTCGAAATGTCTAACCGCTCCTCTCCTCGGTTAATAGTTACGAACCACATACGCCCGATGGTGTGGTTCCCGAAGGGCATGCCTCTTGTTTTCATAATAACGTCCCGAGACATCTAAATTTCGTCCGTTCTCCTATTCGATGGAGAAAGGCTTAAACACCGAAAAAATTGATCGGTGGGGACGTAATCTAATCCGAGGTTGCGGGTGGAAAAAGTTGATAAGGACTCCCGAGAGGTCGAATAAACATTTCGATTGTTAGAGATTTCTTTGCGTCTCTCACCGAGATAACGACGGTAGCCTCATCTCAACTTATTACGAGTTAGGGGAATCGTTATTTCATTTTCACCGGTCATCATAAATCAAATCTATCAAATCCCACCATGTACTTTTGATCGAAACCCACACTTCGAGTTTCTTTGGGAACTTGGGGATGCGTATAATGTTGTAAATCGTGCTTGCGAAGCCTTTCGGTTCGTATTTCCGTTGTTTGATCATAACTATGATTCTTCAACTCGGCTTTACCCCTCATTTAAGGGCGTGGAAACGCTTCATTAATTCTCGGATCTATCCAACTAGAGATTTTTATGGGGTTACGGATGATGAGATCTTTCGTTGTATGCATTAAGCGTGGGAGCATACATTGATTGGGGAGTTTTGATTTTTAAGACTGCAATTAATTTTGCAGTAGAAAGACGTAATAGGGGAAGACCGTTACCATTTGCCTGGGTTATCTCTCACCTTTGTATCCAATTGAATCACGTGCCTGAGTTTGCTACTGACGAGATTTTTCCATCTCGTGATTCTCAGTTAGGATTACTTCCGGTGGATACTCCCGGATGTTCATCTACGGTTTGATAATCAGTTAGAAGTTATGTTGTTAAGTTGGTAGTTGTTTAAATTAGTTGTTTTTTTTGTTGTCTGTTACTTTTATTTATAGTTTGTAATAGTGTTTAATATATATGTCATTTTCTTTAATCAAAATAATATATGGTTGCTAAAAATAATAAATAATAATCAAAATCATATAAAATTTTAATTTTATTTGCAAACTACTTTTTATTTACTCACTAAACATCGGGACGATGTCATTTCGTAAGTGGGGAGTGGAAGTAAGTTAGTAAATAAAAATTAAAATTTTCTTATATAAATTTATACTTAATTGCTCAATACTTAGTTTAATTTTTCTTGGAACAAAATAACTAGATAATATATAATTAATATGGATAAAAATAGTATAATTTGGTAAGAATAGATTTCAATTAAGTAAAGTAAATTTCATATATTATAATTATATTATATATGTCAATTTTAGATTTTTATAAGATTTTAAGTATATGTAACTATACATAAATATTATCAAGTAAGTTTCATATGAAATTTTAGCAAATATACTTATATTTATAATGAATTTTTTAGAATAATTTTCTTTGTAAAACGAAATATGAATATGGAATCGGATTAGGAATGATGAGATTTTTGACACCATAAAAAATTACCTCAACCTTGATTAGAGTGATCAAGACCTCACTCGATATAGCCATTTTTTGATCATAACCAACCCTTGGCTTATTTTGGTCTACATTTCCTAAAAATCCCACGAGTTTGTACGTACTTATGAAAGGAGATGATAGCACAGAAGCTAAGGATGGTGTATCGAGGTGAAAAAAAAAAAAAAAAAAAAAGAGAAAAGAAAAAAAGATATATATAAGAACGAAGCACCATATTTACGAGAGAATTAATCGAATACTGGTATCTTCCTTATCTTTGATCGACGGATATCGGTAGTAGCTTCCAATGATTTGAGTGCAGTAGGGTGTTATCTAGAAACGTCCTATATCACTATGAGGTATAAAGCTCCCGATAAAAATTCGAATCATAAGATCTCAAGAATGATTACGAGTTTAAGGAAACCGGACTCGTAATTTTAGATCGAAAGAGTATTACTCCGATCAATCTTGATGAAGCAATGCTTGTAAATTTGATTTTCTACACACATTCACGCTTTTAGTTCTTAATATTGAAAAAAAGAAGAGAGAAAATCTGAAAAATAGTTGGAAAAGGAGATATTATTAATCGAAGCTGTTTTTGATCAAACGTGAAGGTGTAAGTACGTACGACTTGCCTCTTTCTCTTTTTGATTTCTTTTTCTATCTTTTCGATTAACCAATGTCCTATCCTAAAAAGTATTAGCCATCTTGTCAATTACTTGACTTAGTCTTTGATTCCAAATATTTCATATAAGTTGAGATAGGAAAATAATTCTAGAATTTTAATTATATTTATTGAGTAGATTTTGTGAAATTTCATTTGAATAATAGTTGATAAATAATTTATCAAAGTTATCTACACTTTTTATCTTATTAATTTCTAAGAAAGATATAATTAATATGTTTATAATATTGAATTGATATTTTACTAATTTAAAATTTTTATCTACCACTTATATTATTTTTATCGTCATTTTTATATATATTACCGCTTATTTTGCTCGAGGACGATCAAAATTTAAGTGGGGAGTAGTTGATGTATAACATTTATATGATAAAAATTACGATGTTTTATATACATTATCGACTATTTTTATATAAAATATAAGTAATTATAACGAGATAATCTTATAAAATATTAATAGCTATGAATAAATCTAAATACTATAAAAATCTAGTAAAAATGATAAAAAGTTATAAATTTTGTACCGGGTTAATAACCGGAGTGTCGTGTCGATTCACGTGGGTATTTTTGGTATTTTACGGACTTTAGGTAAACCAAGACCCCGAGTGATGACACTTTTTGGAGTAAAATCATATCTTTTGAAGGAATTAAGGAAGTGCCACGAGTTTTAAAGTTCAAGTGGATCAATGGTTCGTGACACCGTATCAAGTTATATTTTCGACGAACAAATGTCCCATCAAAAAGGCATTTTCTACGAAGAAAAGTCCTTCGGGAAGTTATAGATCTCCTCAAGAGCTTTCCAACGCATCTTGAATTATGTCATTTGAAGATCCGAACTCAAGTTATGATTTTATCAAGTTTCGGATTAAGATTGGAAAAAATCTATCCGGATCGATCCGGATTTACCTCGGATCGATCCGAGGAAACATCATGATTAGACCAAGCATGTGGCCCCTGCGAGAGAAAATCCGGGGGATAAGATTTTTGTTCCCGGATCGATCCGGCCCTTTCTCGGATCGATCCGGCTTGGAAAAATCTGCCTATAAATAGAGCAAAGACATTGCGAGCACATAGGGGGTACCAAATATATTTTCTTCACCTCTTTTTAGTAGTAGTAGTATGTATATATATAGGCCTTATGCCATAAATAAAGTAGTATCGTTATAATGCTCGAGAAATTATCGAGAAGATCAATGTTGTTGAAGTTGTTGTAGCATCCGGAAGAATACAAACTTACGATTCAATCGTTGTAATCGGGTAAAATTTCAAAAGTATTTATGTTTGTTTTGTCCGTTTATATTTTCGTATAATGTTAGTAGGCTAAATTTAATAACTAGCCAAAGTTATGTAATCGTTTTATTTCGATCTTTTCGGTAAAGGAATGTTGTCTAAGTAAAATTGAATAAAATTGAGTTAATTGAATCTTTTCCTATTGATAAAGTTTGACTTGAAAGAATTCATAATCTAATTATGAATTGACACCTCGTAATTAAGTTATGAACTCGTTAATAGAAAAACCGGAGGGTAAAATTGGCCGAGTGAAAACGTGACAACGGAACCCAGTTTCCTACCCGGGGGCAGATTTGTCCTAAAAAGATGAATCTTATTAAAATTTGTACTCAAGATCGTAATAATGTTAAATTCATCAGTTTAATTGAAACTTAAACCGGAAAGTTGAATCGCCCGGCTTTGACAACCGGAGCCTTTAAATAAAATTGACCGTTTGACGAACGGAATGACTCCTTTTTATTCAAAGATAGAATCGTACTCGGGACCTGTTCAGAAAAACCGTAACAGTTGTGGACTTTGGACTGATGACAATGGACATATGACAATTTCACACACTAATGTGAGGATGAATTGTTAACCTTAGGAGTGCACCGTTTCATTTACTCAATTGAGCCTAAAGATCGAGCACATTCCATTCACTGAAAAGATCGTATAAATCAATTATATAAACTTTGGATAGTTCTCTAATAATATATTTGGCATCTATATATTTATATCTATATATATACTTTGCAACTTATGCACATCTATATATATTTATATATCTATATATATTATATTAGAATAAATTTTAATTTACGCATTTATTTTATGTTAAGTAAAATAGTAGTTATACGTGCTATAAACCGAGATTTAGATTGAGTTAATAACGACTCTTTGGTGTTTAACCACACTTAAAAGAATTATAAAGTTCCACGAGGATACGATACTCTGACTCACCATACTAGTACTACAGTTTGACCCGATACACTGTCGGTTAAGGACTGGTATTAGCACTAGAAAAGGCCACGTCAACGAGCGTCCACCCTCTGTCTATATATACTCCCTCCTTCGATGAACACTCAATTTTCAGACTTTTCAAACGCCAAAAACGGTTTCTCTTCCTCCTTTTGACCTAAATTCCTCCATTCTAAACCATTTTGAGCGATTCCAAGTTCTATAGGCCGCATTTGATACCCTCTCTTTGATTATCATAACCAAATTCCTCAACAAACCATATTTTTGGAGAATCAGACCCCTTTGAAGTCCGACTTTTTAGAAAAAAAATTCGATTTTGGAGCCCACATTGGTGTGGTTTGGACTCGTTCTCACCTCGATCAACATCTACTCACCCTACTTGGTAAGTTATTCACAACTTTTCTAGATTTCATTCACGTTTTTGCGAGTTCGATCTTTGAGTCGGCTCGTTCACTTGAATACTACCTTAATTCGGTTTTTTTTTTTCTGGTTTTGTGTTTCTTTTTGCTTTGTTTTGGTGATATGGTGTTGTGATGGGTGATGAATGGGGTTGTTTGGTGATGGTTATGGTTGTGGTTGTGGTTTGGTTGATTTGAAATCCCGCTTTGGATGTTAAACGGGTGTCTTTTGTGGTGAATTGGGATTGTTTTTGTGTAGTCTAGGCTTGAAAATGGTTCATAAGAAAGCAGTCGTGAAGAGACACGGTAAGGAAGTGGCCCGGGAGGAGGGAAAGAAACGCAAGGAGTTTGATCCCACCTTAGTTGATCCTAACCGGGGTGTGAGTATTCGTGAGCAACCCCCTAGAGCCACCCAAACTAGGGCAACCTTAAGAGATGAACCAACCTCGGATTCTGAGACGGACGACGATATTCCTTTAGTACGGATGCCTAGAGCTCAGAAAGGCGGAGCCTCGTCTAGGGTTGAGGAGGTTGTAGAAGCTACACGGGAAGATGAGCCGGTTGAACCTAGGGCTGCTCCACCTCGAAAGAAATCCAAAACCGTACCCCCTATGCCTTTGCCCCGTAGATTCGTGAACCCTAGAGCTCACGATGCGTATAAACAACACTATTTCTCGAGGACGATGTTGATAGAAAGGGCCACTTTGGAGGCAAAGGTTGATCCCGGGTTTGTCAAGCTGTTAAGGGATCGGAAATGGGACGCTTTGATGACGATTCCAACTACCCCGGTCAATAGTTCCTTGGTTCGGGAGTTTTATGCCAATTGTTCAGAAACCGACTTGGAAACAAAGGTAGTTGTAGTTTGAGGAGTCCACGTTCCGTTTACGCCGGAGGTGATCAATGCAAAGTATGGGTTGGCGGCTTTTGAGGGTCGGGATTACAAGGAGGAGATTTTACATAGGCAGAGTTTGGGGCAGGATTCCCTTGGAGGAGTTGAGGTTGCGAGTTTGCCCGGATGTGGCGTGGACGTTACGGCCGGGAGGCGACCGGAAGGAGTTGGTTACCACGACCTGGACGGAGGATTGGAAAGTCCAGTGTCGCTTTATTCAGAATCGGTTGTTGCCTAAGAACAACCTGACACACTTTCATATTGGTGACCTAGGCATGTTATATGCATTGACATTTGGCTTGAATGTGGATGTGGGACAAGCCTTGTATGACGAGATATCGATTAATCAGAAGGTTTACACGCGGAGCTTGATCGTCCCTCATCTTATCCACAGTTTGTGTATCGATGCCGGTGTGCCTGAGTATGGAGCCGATCACAAGCCGAAGAACCCGAGGCCTTTACAAAGGTAAAAGGGTAAGTCTTCGGGACATTCTGAGCCGGAGGCCCCGCAGGAGCCTGGTTCTTCGGCACCGCCTCGTGCATCCTCCCGCCCTACTTTATCTCCCGCAGTTAGGATGCGGTTGAGCATGGCCAATAGTTTCCGGGAATGGCTGGGTGATATCCGTGATACGCAGAACAACATTTTGTCTATTCTTCAATGTATCCGTGAGGGCCGGCGGCCGAGGGACGACGGATCCTTCAATCCGAGCTCCGTTGATTATCTCTTTGCTGATGAGATCGAGCAGGTCATTGCAGATGTTCTACACGACTCTGAGTCCTCTTCAGATGAGGAGCAGCCTGACTCGGCATCTAGGGCTACGGCACCACCTTCTGGACCCTCCTCTGATCCTCCGGCCGATGATTCTGCGACACCGAGCCAGCCTTGATTTTATTTTTCTGATTCTAGTTTTTCTTCTTCTTTGATTCGATGGATGTATGTTATTGTCACTTTTCTTATATGATTCGTTGTAATTTTGATATTGCTACTATTCATTTTCGATGGATCATGTAAGCCATAAGGCACCCGTACTTTCACTTCTACTGTGTTTATACTTTCTGGATGTATTGAATGCTTTAACTTTTGCTTTATCTTCATTTTTGATATCTCTTTTCGTTCTGGTATAATTCCCCGTTTTCCCCGAGATGGTTCCATGTTTGTCCAGACGTGCAGGTATATTTTTAGCGGTTTCGTCGGGCTACATTGTCTGGTTACGCGTTCTAAGTGTCATTATGTAGGCTCCGGCCTGGCCGACGATTCGAGTTTCGATTTAAATCAGCTAAGTCTTTTCCTTTTTCTTTCGTTCTGCACAACATGAGGACATGTTGATTTTTTTTAAGTGTGGGGGAGGGGAATGTTTCGATATGTATCTACACATTTGCTTAATTCGATATGTAACTATGCAAAATGAGCTAAAATTTTCGAAATTTTTTCGACACTTTTGTTTTTGTTTTGTCCCGAGTAGGCAATTCAATTCAATGTTCGTTATTTTTATAGTCATCCAAGCTATATATCATATGTTTAGTAAGTTAGTTGTTTCACCTGAGATCTATTTTTCACGAGCCATAGTGAATGATGAGCTATTTTATAAAGTTATACCCCGGTTGGATGAGTGATTTCTGATTTTCTTATAAGTCATGTGCTTAGTGCTACGTATATATCTTGAGATTTATGATAGTCTGTATTTAGATCCGAAGTATGTTATACTGTGAATATCTTAGGTTTGAATGTGATAAGTAACACATAACTTATTGTCAAATGGAAAAGTTGAATAATATGAAGAATTATTGGGTGTGTCGGAAGCTAGTCGATGATTTGAGTGCGATAGGGTATACCACGTATGTCCTATACCACTATGATGACTAAAAGCTCACGACAGTCAGAAGAAGCTGCCTTATGATTTGAGTAAGGTAGGGTATATCTCGAATATCCTATTCTGCTATGACAGGGCAATAGCTCATTCTGATGTGTGTTTAAAAGTGAAAAAGTTGAATCAACTTGAATAAGAATTGTTATGAATTGAATAAGTATATAAGACTAAGTTATCGTCTATCTTATCCCCAGTAGTAAACCGAAAGATATCTTGTAGGGATTATCCTCTCGAGTATTTTCGAAAGGCCCAGATATATTCGATCATTCTTTTCGGGATATTTCACGCTTGTAGGGTGCACCTTATGAGTGTCATTTATTGCTAGTCTACAAGGGGGTATTAGCTAGTTTTTCTTTGAGTTTCTCGAGTTTGGATTTAGTGGAAGTTTATTATGGCTATGCACACACACTGGTGAACTTCTGATTTATTGGATACGTGTTATATATGTTTAGATGTCTATCTTTTCTCGAGCCTTTATCTTTGTTTTGTTTTGCTCGGGACGAGCAAAAGCTTAAGTGTGGGGGAGTTGTTAAGGGTGAATTTATACGATTTATAACGCTATATTCTATGATATTTTTCCCCGTATTTGTACTAAATTGCATAAGAAACGCGTGTTTAATGAATATATTGACTAAATGATATTTCTAAAGAGTTAATCGCAAAATAGGTTGATTTATGTGCTTTAATCATGTTTTTACGACTATTTGAGCGATATTACATTTTGTGGTGTTTTTATATGATGTAGGTACATTTTTCAAGGCTCAAATGATGATCAAAAGAGATAAGAGTCGAAATATATGGTGATTGAAAGAGATAACGAAGGAATTGACAAGATGAAAAGAGATAGAGATCAAAGAAATCAAGATTCGAACATTTGGGTGGCGTCCGAGAATCTCCGTCCAGTGGACAGGCGTCTGGTGAATTGAACGAGCGTCCAGGGATGGAAAGTTGATTCAGGAAGTTTGGACGCTGAGGTGGACGTTGCATGGACGAGCGTCTGGTCATGACTCGGCCCGATTTGAAGTTCATATGAAGAGTGGACGGGCGTTCACCTATCCAGACGGGCGTCCGGTAGCCGACTTAGCGAAACCGACTTAGAGATCTATAAATATGCGGCTGTTTCTCAACCCTAAGGATACCATACACTCATTATTCAAAACCCTAACCCTAGGGGCGGCTTTAGGCTGCATTTTTCTTCCTTTTATTCCAGTTTTTTATGCACTTTAGATCTAGATTAAACTAGTTACTTTTTATGCACTATTTCTGCAAATTCGAGTTGCTGAGGATGTTTAGAGGCTAAAATCTTCATCAAACGAGTATTGTGAAGCCGTCCAACGATTGTTGATTTCGTTTTCTTCGGTTGTACTGTGAGTTTTTATTTAAAGGTTGTTTCTTATTCATGTTTATTACGTTTAATTGCTTTTACATCGGAAGATATGCATGTGTGATTGTTTATTGTTGACGGAGATCTTAATAAACCCTAGATCATCATGAATAAGAATAGTAATTCGAATCTATCATAACGGAAGTTAATAGGTTTAATTGCTAGATTGTGAACATAAAGTTTACACCTTTGGTTAGAAAACGCGTTAATCTTGCATTGGAAGATATTAGATTAATAGATGAACTTTCTAAGGAATTAGGGTTCATGTTTAGATAAGGTGAATCACAACCTAGATAAAAACCACAATATAATCGAGATAGGAAATCAATGCTTGTTGGATAGGTGGATCAATCCTCGTTTGCTCGTTATACACTTGATTTAAATCCTTAAAACTTGAATTTGTTTAGTAGTTTACTTTTATTTGCATCTTAGTTTAGTTAGTTTAAATGATCAATATACACTTGATTTAAACTTGATTTAAATCCTTAAAACTTGAATTTGTTTAGTAGTTTACTTTTATTTGCATCTTAGTTTAGTTAGTTTAAATTGATTCGCAGCCCGTATCCTTCCTAGCTTTGGATTATATCCTCTGTCTAGTTTTATTTTCTGTTTTGTTTGGTTTTTATTCACTGTTTAGATTAGTTTCGTGACATAGGTTAGTTAGTTAAACAAAAACTAGGGTTAGCAATCGCCAGTTCCCCGTAAGATCGACCCGGCATTAACCACTATTACTACGATCCTTATACTTGAGGTTAACCGGATTATTACTTGTTTATTTTGTGTTGATAAAATCCGTGACAATGTGGATGACATATTAGTTACAGGTAATCATCAGACTGATGTGACTATGTTCATTAGCCTTAAACTCCAAGTTTGCATTGAAAGACCTGGGACCACTGGCTCATTTTCTGGGTATGCAAGCCAAGAGAGATTCAACAAGGCTCTACTTGTCATAAGAACACTATGCAGCTCAACTACTTCAGAGACTGCATTTGGAGCATTTAAAACCAAGCCCTACTCCTATGACAGTTGGAACACATCTCAGTCCAGATGAAGGAGAACCATTGTCCAATCCAACAATATACAGAAGTGCCATTGGTGGACTTCAGTTTCTTACATGTACCAGACCAGATCTTGCCAACTTTGTCAACTACCTAAGTCGGTTCATGCAAAATCCAACTAATGTTCACTGGCAAGCATTGAAAAGGCTCTTGAGATATGTAAAAGGGACATTGGGATACTGCTTGCACTTCAAACATGATGGTGGCCTGAATCTGATTGGATTTTCTGATGCAAATTAGGCCTGCTCACCTTCTGACAGAAAGTCTTTTGGTGGTTACTGTGTTTATCTGGGATCTTCCTTACTATCATGGAGTTCAAAGAAACAAAATGTTGTAGCCAGATCCAACACTGAGTCTGAATACAGAGCTTTATCAAACCTAGCAGCATAAGTGACTTGGTTGACTCAATTACTCAAAGAGATGCACATTAGTGATCAATCTATACCTGTTCTGTGGTGTGATAGCATTGGTGCAGCAGCTCTAGCACAAAATCCTGTCTATCATGCTAGAACCAAACACATAGAGATAGATGTTCACTTCATAAGGAACAAAGTCATTAATAAGGAAATGAATTTAGCTTATGTTCCAAGTGATGCACAGATTGCAGATGTTTTGACTAAAGCATTGCCTCCGGTCCAGTTCCATGGGTTTAGAAGCAAACTCAATGTGGTGTCTACCCCATTTAGTTTGAGGGGAGGGTGTTGAGAAATAAGTCTTTACTCTATGTTTATTATAATAATTGTGAGGGTAGTATTGTCTTTCCTATAAAGTCCAGGTGTTGCACTGGAGGTGTGGACATGTGTAAGTCCAGCTGTTACAGGCTCCAGAATCTAGGTGATAGATTTATGGAGTTATTAGTCCCTTAGACAAGAAATGAGGGTGAGCTATTATATGTAATCCTGATGAACATTTATATTGAATTAATAATATTATTATGAACTTCATCATCTAGAATTTCAAGTGTAGTACATTTCTATAGGTCTCGTATACAATTTGGAGGACCATCATGTCAAATAAGCCAACATGGTTTCAACTTAATGTTGAGCTTTATAGTGTACTACCTCCGTCCCAAAATGTAAGTCCTTTTAACTTTTTAGTTTTGTCCTAAAATGTAAGTCCATTTACAAAACCAATAAAGCATTAATTACATATTTCTCCTTCTATCCCTAATTTATTATATACTCAACCACTTTTTATTACTTTGCATTAATACAAATGAAATGTCATTTTAGTCATTTTAATCAAAATTAATGTCAAATAACATATCTAACTAACTTTCTTAATATGTGTGAAAAAGTCTAAAATGACTTATATTTTGGGACGGAGGTAGTAATTTTTTTCCGCACTAAGTTGAAATGTCAATGCTTGGTAGGATCGAGAAGATATTAATTGGATAAATATATAAATAGTGATATTATAATGAAGTGTGAAAAGTGTTTAATTAATTGAGTAAGAATCTCATTTATTTAAAGAAAAATAAAGACAAAGTGGTTGGAGTGACATGAAGTTTTCTCAATTTGGGCTGCTTTCAATTTCAATATATATATATTGTATGTTGTGGGAGATGACTTGAGTTTGAATTAGTCAAAGAAACATTTGGATGGTGATAGGAATGGGAAATTTGGCCTCCTTTGTTGACATTTTCGAATGAATACTCCTCCCTCCCTCGGCACCCATATCTTACAATACGTTATAAATGGATTAATACTAGGGCTGAGCAAAATAACCAGTAATCCAATTCAAACCGTAAATCGATCCAAACCAATTCGAATTAACCAAACCAATAGCAAACCAAATGAATTGGTTTGGTTTGGAACCAAACCAAGCTGCATTTGGATTGGTTTCGGATATTTTTTTTTAACACCCAATCCAAACCAAACCAAAACAAAATTTTAATACATTAATTATATATATTATATATTATACTCATTTGTCTTATACCCATTTTCGGTAGGAAAATTTATATCCGTTGGTAAAATCAACTGTGGTCTTTTAAAACCATTGTGTGGGGGAATGTGGAGAGGAATGACATTATAATGCCCTGTAGGACAATTTTGATGCTTTTGATGATAAGTAACAATGGAAAAGCTTTAGGCCATTGTGATTGGCCTTATTGTTTTTATTTCTCTATGCTATATTCAAGTTGCAATTTTTGCTTTAAATGTTGGCTCCTGCTTGGAAACACAAAATGGTACATTCATTTTGATCATTCTCCTACTCAGTCATGCAAGTTGGACTTGTCCTATTTTGCTCATTGAAATAATGAACATTGATCTAATTCTATTTCATTGTTTTTTTCATGGAGCCATGGAGGTTGTAGGTTTTGTTGGCTGCTGTTGGAGTTGGATTGGATGCTTGTTTTTGCTGTGGTTTGCTATGTTGTTTTGGTTGGAAGACGCGCATGGTGTTTTGATCATTTTGTTGTGTCAACATTCATCATTTTGCCTTTTTGATGTAAATATGTAAATCAGTAAATGCATGTATGTAAGTATGCAACTATGGAGGATTGATTGTAGCTAAATTATATTGTAATGTATGTAGCTACTTAGAGTTTATGTAAAAAATGTTGGTTTTGTCAAATTTTTTTAAGATTAGGCTTGTGAAACCGAAACCAATCCAATCCAAACCGAAACCAATTCGAACCAAACCATTAGGGATGACTTCGTTTTGGTTTGGTTTGGGGAACGAATTATGGCGCCCCAAACCAACCCGAGTCTTTCAAAACCAAACCAAACCCCCCAAACCAATTCAAGCTCACCCCTAATTAATACTATGGCATATCGTATGCCCTTAACTCGTTTTTTCATACCACAAAACGACTAGCCTATTTTTGTGCAATTTTAATGAAAACTACCTAATTTATATAAATTTATCTTCATCATACATTCTTTTGTTTCTTTCTTTCTTTGTTTGAGGAAAGTGTTCATTAATTAAATTTAATATTTTTTTACATATTATTAACAAAACGACGTAATTAAAAACAAAGCACACAGTTATATCATTTTCATATGTTATATGTGCGTTAGATCACTGGCTTGTATTTAAGAGAACAATTCATTCGAGTATTTGAGAGGATCTTAGCTAAAGAACGATGACCGTGTAATTTCTTTTTCCCAAACTATATTGTTTTGATAACAAGTCTAAATACATATACATTTTACCATGTGATTTATATAACTTCTCATTTGAGATGATCCTGAGTCAATTAAACAAACAGACTATAAAAATTACATCTGAAAAATAAGGGGCAATTATTGCAATCCACCCGGTTTGCTGCTACACCCTACCTACCGATGCAACACACCATTTCAAAGAATCAACAATGTGCATACCGATTCTGAAACAAAAAACCGACTTTTACAAAGTCGATTCAGAATCGAGTTTGTGTGAAGTCGGGTTTCGACTCTATAACCGACTTCTAAATATCGATTCTATTGTGATTAATATTTGTATTGTTTTACGGATAAAATTATTATGATACAAAATAAAGGCTACAAAATATATATAAGTCGATTTACAAAAGGTAAACCCTGCCCCCGAGGGTCCCCACTCCCCCTGTCCCACGGGATGAGTGGAGATGTAAATCAAGATCCCCAAGATTCAGAAGTCGATGAACTTACCTTTAACGAGGAGGAAATAATTCGTCCCTTGTGGGAATCGACTCCAACCTCCCGCTAAGCTGCAATTACGCACCCACGTCCCTTGCCAACTGGATTATGTCCTAGGGACATATAAGTCGGTTTACATTCTCTACGTAACATTAACAATGTGCAATGGCAGCCATTTAATAGTCGGGGGACCAAATGTTAATTTAAGAACGAAAATCAAACAGCCACGTACGGAATATGTCGTTGTCTAGTCAAGGTCAACGCCTCACCACTTTCACTTTGATTTCCCTTCAGCTTTACCCTCAACTCAACCACCGTTTAATAGCTTTCTTTAAACAAACATCTTTTCTGGAGACTAATTTGGATAAAACGTTACGATCCTTCTGCTCTGACGTCCTTTTCAGCTTAGAAATCTGCACTTCGTCGCCGGGACCGTAGACTGTAGCAGAATGTATTTTAGCTCAGGGAAGGAAGATTACGAGAAGAAGCCTGTGGAGATCAGGGCAGTTGAAGCGTTGGGCTGTGGTTTTGATTTCGCTAGTGATTTCAGGTTGAAATTTGTTAAGAGATGTCCAGGAGGTGCTAGATTGGTTGTTTTGGATGAGGATAAGAGGCGTGATGTTGTCATCCCTGTCGTCACCGGCGGCGGTGGTGGTGGTGGAGGAGCTTCCGGAAGAGGAGGTGGTGGTGGAGTTGTGATTCCGAATGTGCCGGAGAATATAAAGTGTGATAAAGGAGATCATATTCGATTTAAGTCTGATGTTTTAGAGCTTAATCAGGTGATGCAGCTTCTCCTTCTTTCAATTCTTTGAAAATATCAACTTCCTTTTCTATTTTTTTTTTTTTTTTTTTTTTTTTTTTTTTTTTTGTTCCTTGCAATTTTGTTTGGAGTGTTGTGATCTTTACAGGGGAGCACCGAATTTGAAGATTGTTTGACTAAGGTTTTAGGTGAAGGAAGCATATAAAAGAGTTGAACTGCAAATATATTTTATTTTCTTTAGAATATTTTTTCTTGGATTACATATGCATATGGCAATGATGGTCAAGAGCTCCCCTTTTCGATTCTACAAGATACAGTCTTCTGTTTCATTTATAGTATTTGCTTGCAAAGTGTGATGGATTTGTTTTATCCGATTTAAATATGTTGTATTGATGACTGATAATTCAATATTGAATTCAAAAAATGTGCAACTAGAGAGGAAAATGCCATCATTTCTGATCGCGTTTGGTGCTTCTATTCTTGTTAGCTTATTTCTTTTTAGCTGATTGGGAGTAGATAACATGGCTAGTTACGTCATTTCAGCTTCTTCGCTTGGTTTTTGCATACTAATTTTTCATTTTTTTACAATGTATGCTTAGTTACCAATGTCACCAAAGCTGTCTCTTCTTAAGGAAGCTAAAAGATTCATTGTTTTTGCTTGCAGATGTCAGAGTTATTGAATCAAAAATCTTCACTTCATGTGAAAGTTCCATCCGGATATTTAAATGCTATATTTGATTTAAGCGGGGCATGGATGAATGATGCTGCTGATGCAAAACGTCTGGCATTTGATGGTTACTTTATTTCCTTGTATTATCTCCACCTAACTGCATCTCCATTAGTACTCCAAGAACAAGTTAAGAAGTCAGTGCCGTCTCATTGGGATCCAGCATCTCTTTCTAGGTAAAGAGGTTCACCTCTATTTGTTGTTTTTCAATCAAAGCTTCAAACTTTAAACAAAGAAATAAGAGTTGTAAATCAAAGGGGTATCCATTGTGATGAAACTATATGCTTGTTCATCCAGAACATATTCCAACTCAAATTATATGCTTTTTTTATGGGTAACCAGATAAAAAACCAAAAGCTTTTACTAATCCTAATACGATACAAAGGCTTACGGAAGCATGGAATTTTTTGAATAGGCATACTATAAAAGGCTAATCATAATTAAGTTAATGAGTTTTATCGACACGGTGTACTTTATTCTGTATGGGAGCACATTAGTAACCTAATTATGCTTGAAGTGATACTGTCTAGCATTCAAGTAGTACCCAGATGAGGGAGGCATAATGAACATTTCTTAGGCAGGTTCATTCAGGCGTATGGAACTCATATAGTTGTTGGCCTGGCTGTTGGAGGTCAGGATTTAATTTGTGTGAAACAGAGGCCATCATCAACCATTTCTTCAACCGAGCTTAAAGGATATTTAGAGGATCTCGGAGATATTCTTTTCTCTGATGGACTGACTCCTCTACAAGAGAGAAACACACGAGATGAGAAGAAAAAGGTACTCCTTGTGGAACTTATTGATAATTTCTTGCTGTGTATGTGCAGAGACAGAATTCAGCATCCTACATTGTTGTTTCAGGTTCCTGAAGTGTTCAACCGTATGCTGCAGTCACACACCATGCAGTTTACCAGCATCACAGAAACATCAAGCAAGGATGTAAGTTATTTTCAACGATAAATGTTTTGTTTTTTAGTTTTTGTATATTGATGAATTATATGGAACAGGGCCTTACTCTTATATGGTCAAAAAGAGGGGGTGACGTGTTTGCTCAGAGCCACACCAAATGGCTTCAGACTGTTGCCAAAAACCCAGAGGCCATACTGTTTAAACTTGTGCCTGTTACATCTTTACTTACCGGAATTCCAGGGAGTGGATATCTTAGTCATGCTATAAATTTATATCTTAGATGTAAGTGTTTTATATCAGGGTAGCATTTTTTCTTTTCTTTTCTTTTTCCGGTTATTTTATTCGCCTTTCCCTGATATCTCATTGAAATTTCAGACAAGCCTGCTTTAGAAGATTTACAGTATTTCTTGGAATTCCAAGTTCCTAGGCAATGGGCACCTCTTTACTGTGAGCTCCCTCTAAGACATCAACGGAGACATGTGTCATGTCCTCCGTTGCAATTTAGTCTCTTTGGCCCAAAGATTCATGTGAGCTCAAGCCAGGTACTTCCATTATCTTGCAAATGAGCATTACAGTTAAACAATACATGTTTAGTCGATCTCCACAGGCATACTGTAATCTACGACTGATGCAGAATACATTTCTACTTATGTGATTGGATTTTCAAGTGCACAATATGTCCAAGTTGCAGTACAACTTGGTTTTTCCTAATTCCATATCTGAATAGCTCCTAAACTGACTATTTTCTTTCTAGTTCACATGGATACTCATTACATATTCTTTTGTTGTTGTTGCACATTACTAGGTATCGAGCAGTCAAAAACCAGTTGTTGGCTTACGGCTGTACCTAGAAGGCAAAAAATGCAACCGGTTGGCAATACATGTTCAGCATCTTTCAAGTCTTCCAAACACAATGGAATTCGTTTCAGGTGAACCTAGCCTGTGCGAGCAAAGTCAATGGCGAGGCTCGGATGACTACGAATTCTGTGACCAATTTTTGGAACCAGTCAGATGGAAAGGATTTTCAAACGTATGCACCTCGGTTGTAAAACACGATCCCAGCTGGATTCATGAAGAAACAGGTGGGGTATTCGTGGTGACAGGTGCACAGCTTATCAGCAAAGGAAAATGGCCAAAGAACGTGCTTCACCTCCGCTTGCTGTACACACACTTACCTAACTGCACAATTAGAAAGACAGAGTGGGCAGCTGCACCAGAAGTATCACAGAAGTCGAACTTCCTGACAAATCTGAGCACGACATTCACGTTCACAGCCACCTATGACGCGGCCCCAAAACAACTCCCTGCGGTGCTCAACTCCGGTATATACCCTGACGGTCCACCTGTCCCTGTCCGCTCTAAAAAGCTTCTTCGATATGTGGATACTGCAGAGGTTGCACGCGGCCCTTACGACAATCCAGGACATTGGTTGGTAACTGCTGCTAAATTGATTACTCAAGGTAGTAAAATTGGTCTACATGTCAAGTTTGCATTATTGGATTATTCTTCTGCTTAAATACTTTTTTTATTGTTATTTTTATTTTTTTCAATTGTATTATGTATATATAAGAGGTCAATTGTGGTCGATCTTCACGGTTTTAACTTGTAAAGCTTTTCCTATGTGAGGGAGCCAATGAAAAGCAGGAGGCATCTTTTTAACAAAAACCGACACTGTTGAGAATTAGCAGAGAGTGATAAACATCCTTTTTCACACACCAACATTTGCAGAACGCGTATACGAACAGAACTCAAATATAAAATTTAGTTCGTTTATTATACAACTCAAATTCAAACATCTCGACTTGGTTCGGTACACACAACATTCATGTCAATTGCGTAAGATTATGTTGTTTCGATCATTGTAGCCTTCACTGCAATAGTATTCTCTAGGGATAAACATCTCCCTGATCTGAACCACCGAAACCCGAATCAGAACTTTCATCAGAAGTACCATCATCACCGGGTTGTTCATCAGGGATGCATTGTATTTTATCAAAAGCAGAGGGGTCAGTTTCTTCTGTAAAATGCTCAGATGAACAAATGCAGTCAGAAACAGTATACCTCTTACAGTCACTTGTATCAATGCATGGCTTTTCTCTACAATCAGTAATGTCTTCATCTGGGTCGGGATGCATTCGGGATTATTTGCAAGAGGGTTGTCTTCTTCTAACTCGAACGAGGGGATGAACACAAGCAATTGGTGTACAACTTTTTGCATTCTTCGTCGTTTTTGCATGTTGTACTTTTACCGATACAATCATTCAGCACTTTTCGCATTGTTATTCTGGGAACTGCATATGCAAAGATAGAACTAACATTAATTTCTGAAAACTATTTGATCATTGAAGAACAACATAATAGTGCATGAAATGATAATAGCTAGGGTAGTTGCATATATATATATTTAACATAGCATAACATCAAAAGTATAAAGAATAGACATGCTGTTAAAGGCACAATAGTGGCGAATCTATGCTCATTTTCAATCCTGTAAAGTCGAATCTGACATGCATGTGTCGCGGTAGATTTGCTATGGTGCCTTTAAACGTGCGGTGTGAGGAAATATGATTACGTGTATATATCTTCTCTTACCGATGGGGCGAGCTTCGATTTTGACGCAAAACATAGAGAATAGAACGAGTGATGAAAACAAGAAAGAAGCTGGCAGAGAAACCTTTGTCATCTGTGTTATTATATCTCTATATTTTGATAATGTGTAGATGTACCAATTGTGCTTATACTCATCTCCTAGTCTTGATCTTTGTGTATATATATTTGTATGAAGAGAAATATTATAAAATCTAGCTAAAAGTAGTTTGGCATTTTTATATATATATACTAGGAAAGCAAATACTCGTGCTCCGCACGAGCGGTGCCCTAGTTTATTTTTATAATTATTGAAATGCGACAATCAAAAGTGAATTATTACATGTATTTTTCGTAGAGGACTGAAATGATAACAAAAGATGGATCTGAATAATACAATACTGCAAATACATTTTTTTATCTTACAAATACAACAATAGCTGTACCTAATACATAAGATAACAAAAGATGGATCTGAATTATACAACACTGCAAATACTTTTTTTATCTTACAAATACAACAATACCTGTACCTAATACATAACCAAAACAAGGATTACATATCCTATAGAATTTATCTTACATCATAACATATAACAGTAAAGCAACGGCATATTAGAAGATCTAGCCGTATACTAAACCATCAATACATACATTTATATCTAAGAAGATAGCAAACCATATTAGAAGCCAACACTTATGGTTTATGCTTCATCAAAAGCTATCTTCTATATGCATAATAAAAAACAGCTTATAGGTAACTTGTTTTTTTTTTTGGGCAAGAGGATTGAACATACCATGTATATTGTTATGCATTAAACAAACAAAGATTTGTCGATTAATGATTAACAATAGACGGTAATAGTTTCTCCATATACAAAGCAAAAGATAGGTAGAACTTGTTGGGTAACAACAAAACATGATCATTGAACAACCATCATATCATTGATGGCTAGTCAATTTTGTCTATGTTCCTGTTCTTTTTAACAGGACTCTTAGTCTCCATGGCAACAACATTAGAATTGTTGTCTTCTTGTGTGTTCAAGACAACATTTGCTGAGGGTGGTTCTGCTACAGTTACCTGTGTGCTGGCTGCATTTTCTAAGAATAAGTTTCTCTTAGAACCTGTTGGCTGATGTTGTTGGATATCTTCATTGTTTCTTGTGAAACTTCATCTAGAACTCTTTTGGTAGTCGGTGTGAAGAAATTGCCTTGCATAGTCGGTTCTTGTTCTAATGGCGCATCAAGTTGTACAGTACCAGCAATAATTGTTGAAGAGCTAGCAAAGGTTTCAACTGCAACAGCCTTCTTTGAAGGGTACAAATCCTCAAATGCATAAAGCTTCACAATTGGAAATGTCCTTATATTAACACCCCTGACAAGTCTGTCATAAACTTTGATAAAGCACTCCACATGTTTATCTTCAACAGCAGCTTTTATCTTTGCTTCAAGGAATGGCAACTGTAACATTAATATAAACATGAATAATCTTGCTAGTCGTGTATTTGTTTGTGTAAAAGTGTCATGATGCATAAAATGATTGTATATATAAAACGACACTTGTATTGCCTAGCAAATCACATAGCACCATAATTGAATGTGTTATGATATTACATATTAGCAAAGAACTTGTATATATTAGTGAATGTGGAAGGGAATAAATTAAACGTTTCAATTAACTGACCGGCAAGTTCTTTTCCTCGAGTTCCACAACACTACAGCCAAGCAAGACTTCAGCATCAGGTGTGTATAGATCAGCTGGAAGTGCACCTGATTCATCACGTAGGCGTACATCAAAATGGCACCTGTTTAACAATAAAAAAGAGCAACTTTACATATAACCAAAACCTAATAATGTGTAAAATTAATGCTTTAATTTTTTTTTGTTGACTTACCTATACTTAACAACCATATTTTCTTCACAGGAAATGCACCATTCTTCCGTACCATTTTCTGCATTTAAAGACCTGTTACAACCGGAACAAGAAAGAAACCAGAAACTTTTTTGTCCTGGAATAAGGGAGAGCTTCCCTTCTACCCAGCAAGTCTTGATCTGCAATGAAGTCCAATGATATATTTAAACAGCTGCAACAATAAAACCAATAAAAGATGCAGAGAATTTCCGAGACAACCAGATTTACCGAATCAATGGACGTGAAAGCTAAATTAATAGGTATGAGGTCTGCATGCTGTGGTGTTTCCAAGAACATTGTAGGATCCTTGTATTTTCTCTCATTGATCAATCCAAGAATCTCATCAACATTGTCTTTGTACCTAACAATATTATTCAGCAGTAACTATTTGTCATGCAATCCGCCCTATAATAGAACAATAAAAAAACCCATTAAAAGTTTTGTTGGTTATGCAATATTTACAACAACCATACCATTGTTTCAATGGAGCAGCCTCTGATACCGGAGGATCAAGAAGGAAACTTGTAGACTGTTTGGTGGATAAAGAAATCCCTAAAAAACACCGAATCATGTTATAAGAAATCTAGCAACATTTTCATAGACATTTACTTAAAAGAGTATGTAAGCAATATTATATGGTGTGTAATGTTCAAGTGGTGTTGTATTTACCATGCTAAGTACCATAGTGTAAACTGATTTTAGTACAGTAAACTACACATTGGTTGAATCATTATGCTGCTGTAGTGCTACAGTGAAGCATACTATGTTGTATTTACATGTCATTTCATATGTTCATTAAAAACTGCGGTGTAAATACAGATTCATGACACAACTGAATCATAAAGTGTTACCATTAAAGGTTGTGATCTTTAGGCGTTCTGCAATTAGAAGTGGAGGATTGTGCATGTCGTGATCCAGCTCAACGCTTACAGGCTCCAGTCCGTATTTCCATGTTGTCAAGATGACGGGCTGCTTTCTATTATAAATTCAGCAAAGTATTATGAGCAAGACTCTAACAACTAACAAGCATTGAATAAATAATTACATGTATGATCAAAGCCATTACAGTATCTAGCATGAAGAGTGATGGGATGGTCTTAAAGTTGGAATGGAAGGATTGCTATGTCCCTATCACATCCATGCTATACACATTGCTTTGTGGTATGATGTGGACATAAGAATGCAGAACTTAACAACTATCAAGAAATACAGGAAAATTCCTTACTCATCATTGATAAGTACATAATCTCTTGACCAAAGACCTTGTTTGACATATCTGATGTGAAATCTCTTAACCAACAAACCTTTAACAGCTGTATATCAGACAAAGAAACAACCGGTTATGGCATCTGCCCAACTTTAAAAAGTAGGAATGGCTGAATAAATAAACAATCAATTACTTACTAATGTCATCTTCTCGATCGGCATGCCTACTAAATTCAGCAAACGGTGTGTAGTCAAAATGACATGGTAAAGTCATCGGCACATCATCCAGTAGGGGTTTAACGGGAGTCGAACTGCTTAGGTACCACGTATACAGATAATCTCCAATCAGATACTCTTTTTTTGTAGGACGAATGCTAGCATTGGATATATAGTAACGTTTGTACGGAAGCAAACTCCGCTCAAAGAAAGCTACATCATCTCCAAACACAATTGCTGGGACTTTGGTTCCCTGTTTGTAAATGAGGAAAAAAATAACTACCATTTTATACACCCCACTAACAAATTAACATATGGAATAAACATGAAATATAGATAGCATACCATCATGTCAGTGAGCCAATAGTTCCGATATGTTCTTGGATTAGCAATAGATTTGCTTTTTTCAATCGGACGTCCCTCAATAACTTGAAGCAACACGGTCCACCTGTTCTTATTCGTATTCTTCATTGTGCTAACCTCCAAAGCAGAATACATGTTTCGTCGTGCCTTTACGTATAAAAACATAGCAACAATCGAAACAAATTTTTTGGTTGGTCATGAAGTATCAATATTACATATACAAAAGTTTCAGTATTCAGTATGAACCCAAACAACAAAGATTAAATGTATAGACAGTAACAAAATTACTGTAACAATACTTAAAATATAATTATTTGTTGTCTAATATTTCTTTGAACACAACATTTTTAGTATTGTTTGTACTGTGTTTATCAAAAAAAGATGGGTTAATTAAAACTCTAACAGAAGCTGCTGTTTTTGCTCGTGATAACGCAACATATAACTGACCATGAGAGAATACCGGTTCTTTTAAATATATACCGACTAAATCAAGTGTTTGTCCTAGTGCTTTGTTAATTGTCATAGCAAAACAAAGCCTGACAGGAAACTGGATTCGTCTATAAGGGATAGGATAATACTCTTCATTAGTAGGCTGTAAAGGTATCCTATGAATAAACACTTGTTTGCCAGCAAAAGCACCATTTTGTATCTCAGCATGTATGACTTTTTTTTTCAAACCTTTACATATCAATCTGGTACCATTACAAATGCCTTCATTCGGATCAAGATTTCTAAGTAATATAATGGGTGCATCAATTTTCAAATGAAGTCTATGTGGTGGCAAACCACTTGGCGACAAAGCATTCAACAGATCCTCATATTGGCCTTGATCCGATTCGTTAACTGCCTCATCAAAACTTAGATATTCATGTGATGATCCAGGAAATTTACTAATCATAATTTCATTTATTTCATCAACAAACTGATTTTTGGTTGTTAGGATCGCTGCATTAATGTTTTGAACATTTGTTGGGGCATTAGACTGAACATCAGGGTAAACAAAAGCTATTAATTTTTCCAAGCCATCTTCAATATTGTTATGAGGTATTATTATCGAACTTGGTAACCGCACATCGTTAGAATCAGATGTATGAGAAAAACCATTTCCTATATTTAATAAGAAAGTTGTAAAAGATGGATCCAACCGAGCTCTAATGTTTTCAGTCAGTTGTATTTTATGTAGCTTAGGCCACAATGGAGAATTTATTAATGTTGCATCAATAGTTTCATTTTTCGTTCCTCGTGAAACTATGGGTAATGTTTGTCTGAAATCACCACCGAGAACAACAACTTTACCTCCGAATAAATCTTTTGAATCCAGAATGTCCTGTAGCATAGCATCCAATGATTCAATAGCCTTACGTTTACACATCGGTGCCTCATCCCAGATAATTAATTTGCAATTTTTAATTAAAAAAGCAAGCGAAGATTGCTTATTTACTTTACATGTACTAATTTCAGTTAGATCTATGGGAATCTTAAACCTAGAATGTGCTGTTCGGCCTCCAGGCAACAATGCGGCAGCTATTCCAGAAGTAGCATTAGCCAACCCAATGTCACCTTTAGACCTAATGCTAGCCAATAAAGCTTTGTATAAAAATGTTTTACCAGTACCCCCTGGACCATCTATAAAGAATGAACATTTTTTCCCCACTGTAACAGCATCCATTATTGCTCGTGTATGCTTCTTTTTGTTTCAGATTCAACATGTTAATAGATTGAATATCATACTCACTAACTAATATACCTTTCTCAGCTTTTAATTCTCTAGTCAACTCTGCGCTATTATCGAAAGAACATAATTTAGGTACAAGACCATACATATCTATATCTTTACCCATAGAGCGTAAAAAACAATTTATTTGTTGCAAAACCTCATTTCTTATCGCTAAAACAGACAGGTGATCACCAGCCTTAATAACATCTTCAGACATGGCATGTTCAAACGTAGCCCAAATTTTTTTGGGGTTGTTCGGGCATGAATAAACTAAAAGAGTAGCAAAAAGACGCCTCAGTTCATATGGCATTGAAAAACTACATGCTTCTTCCATGCATTTTTCTTGACTATCATCTAATTCTAAGAAACCACGACTTAACGCTGATTCACGAAATGTGTCAAACACCTCATTGTTGTGTGTTTTCAAATCTTGAAAAGATTTCGGACACCTAACTTTGGACAGTAAAAGCCTTAAAAAATAGCGTTCGCCTTCGCTAGGTTGTGCAATAACAATTCTGCCGATAGAATTACCCTGTTGTCTTAACTTCCAACATTTTTTATCATTCAACCAAACGAAATGGTCAGGAAAGTCTACATAAGTGCATGCTAAACTCTGTGCATGAGTATCATGTCTATTCATGTAGAAAAATTCAGTTAGCATAGTTTTTTTTGTGAAATTGTTTTGTAAAACATCAGAAAGGTTTTGTTTTTTGTTAAATGTAATCGGTTGATGATTGGGTAAATGAACCTGTAGATGAATAACAGGAGGCTTTAACTCGCCCATCGTAAATCTAAATATTCGCCATAAAGCTTCTGGAGGAGCTATCCATCTAGCCGACACATAATCTTTAATCTCATCTACAATGTCTTTATTATTATCATCATTAACATGATACAAAACTTTGTCGTTCCCTTTACAAACATACTTGTATATATATTTAATTGCATTAATTGTCGAGCAAATTTCAACATTTATGTGACAATCATATTTTGCAAGCAAATAGGGACTATAAGGTACCACCCATCTATTATCTAACCAAACATTCCTTACTTTAACCTTCTGGCCATCGTCTCTACGCCTGTATGTAGGGTACGAATAGATGTGTTAATAGTTTCATCCGAGAAAGGTTTGGGATATGAACTCCAACATTTTCCCGTTCGTTTCATATAGACATTGTCTGGATTAGCCTTACCACATGGCCCGTGTAACATGTGTTTCATGACTAAGTAATACAAATGAGGGTTTGATGACTTATCGGGTAACTCAGCAGAAACAATTTTATCAAACTCCTCAGGTCTAAAAAGCTTAAATTGGGGTTTTAATATTAAAAGGAAGTGTGCGTGTGGCAAACCCCTTTTTTGGAACTCTATAACGTATGTGTATGCAGCAACCACACCAAAGATATTTTTTTTGAATAGGTCCATTTTAAGCTCCTCAAGTTTCCCATGGAAGGCCCTGACCGATAAATCTGGTCTATCTTGGACCTTTTCACCCTTGCGTAGATATTGTTTAATCTCAGGCCAATTTGGATTACACGTAATGGTTATAAATAAATCTGGTTTCCCGTATTTTTAACCAATGTCATTGCATCTAAATATTTTCGTTTCATATGTCTAGGACCACCTATAAAAGATGCAGGTAATATGATCTTATGACCTACTTGTGCACAATCACTTTCACCTGAGGCCACTGCATCAGCAAGGCCTTGTAAATAATCACTTCTTATATTATCTTGTTGAGAACTAAACCAATCTAATCTTTGTGTTTCCATTTTTACAAACATGTCAACAAAATACTGCTGAAACACTAGTCTACCGAAGTGCAATATATTGGATTCATCCTTATCTCTAATTTGGAATTTGTACTAATAGTATTCCCGAACTGAGATGTTGGATGAATTTGTATCAGAAAGCCCAACAACTGTACGCAAGAGGGGAAAAAGGGGAAAAAAAAACAAATTCTGATTTAGAACCACGAGAAAAATTCACAGACAATACAAACAGAAGTGTAGCCTACACATACCTTCCTCTTCATGTTCTAAAAGTTCATCAACATTTAACACTTTAGATGGATTAAGTCCCTCAAGCATATCAATGATTCTTTTGCGTTTTCGTTTATTTGCATTACCACCCCTTTTGCGAATACCTTGATGCCACCCAATATCTCCAAAGGGAAACATCAATGGATATTGCAAGGGGTCATAACAACCGTAGTAATATCGAACTGTACGTGGTTGGTCATCATGACAATACACCTGAATATTTCTTTCTTTAGGTGCGCCAACATCGTCGAAACCATCAACTATGGCAGCTACCTGAGAGACCGTGGGTTTATTGTATACCCTCTGATCTATCATTGGGCTACAAAATAAGAGGATTTCTCTTTCAGCCAGGTTATCATGCTCTTTCAAGCCTCGGAAAAACTTCGAGTACGGGTTTTTTTCCAGGACAAGCATAAGCTGTCCAACAATGTCTGCTGCTAAGCGTGGACAACTCTCTAGCCTACGGGAAATCTCGTATTCGGTATCGTGAAAGTAAAACTGTAGATTTTTTAAGTTGTTATCATTTCCAGTCAGACCATGTATAAAATGATACATCTGTCCTTGCACCCTAAACGTATAGACACCTTTATTTTTTTTTGACAGATCCTTATCAGAACGCACACCTAAAGAGGTGAATGCAAAATGATTATTATAAGTTCTGATACAATTCCGAAATTTCTGGCTTTCTTTGTTTGTAGAGGTCAACAAGTCTACAAGAACAGTAGGTAGCTTATTTGCAGCTAAAACGACCTCTCCCTTTTGGCAGCAGAAACTATCGGATTCATAAGCCATTTTCTTAGCACAACAATAAACACAATCAGCTTGACTGGATAAAATCAGTGATTGGTCAGGTATACAGCCTAAAAGAGACCTCCCTGTTAACGGTTTTGGTGTTTTTTTAGCAACAAGCAAACCAACATTTTTAGTAATTGCTACATCAGAACCATTATTGGTCCGTATATTTAACATCGATCTTAATTTTTTTTGTCTAAAGCGGACAATTGTTGCCTGCCTATATTTTTTCGCCGTTGATTTTCGTGCACAAACATATGGATCATAACTGGCAAAGTTAACGTGAGCCTCCCCAGTAACCCTTAAACCCGCACAACTATTAGAGACGACACCTGTGAACTTTCTAAGGCAGGACCCAAGGATCCTGGTAGATTGATCGATACATGGATCTCCGGAACTAAATCGGGGCCATCAGCCTCATTAGGTAAATGAACACCAGACTGGTTGGCTGTATACATAGCGGAATAGCCTAAGACAACGCTAGGCCTTCGCCTGGCCTTATTCTTAGTCCGCATTTTGATGGAAGAGTTTGAAAGACAAATTGGCTATAATCTAACAGACACAAACAAGCAGGTGCTTTAAACCAACACAAACCACTATTAAATTGCAAGAACACCAACGGAAGACTAAGAGCGCGAAACTTAATTACAACAGGAAGAAAACGACAGATGATAAGCTAAAGAAAGCACACCTGAGAGCCTGGAGCCAAAGAAATTTCTGAAGCAGACATGTCAACAACCCCAGCAACAGCAACTTGTCTGGAGCAATGATGGTAAAGAAAACAAACAATTTCCATTAGAACATAGGAAGAACATGTAGTACATGGCACCATTGAGCAAGAGAAAAGCAAGGAACCTAAAAAAAAGAGAGGAATAAACAGGACCAACGGTATGCCGATCCTAACAGCAAGCAACTGGGAAAACCAGAAGAATTAAATGAAACAGCAAGAACAACAACACCCCAAGAAGCCCTCAAAGATTAAAAGCTCAAACAACACTACACAAACAATTCTAGTAAGCTGAAACACAACATGAAGGTGCAAACATTTGTAGCTACTTTAATTTCCAAATTCCCCCTATCTATTCAAGTATCATTTAGTTGTTAATTAGGTTATTTTTTCTGCGCATGCTTTGATTAGACGATATGAAGTAATGAGGTTGTTTTTCTGAAGATGGTTTGATTATATGATATGAAGGACAAGATCTACATGAATTAGCAATCTGTAAATATACTCACTGACTTGAGTTAGGATCCTTGAGCTAATAATTGGTCTTTTTTAAATACTTAAAAAACTGGTTTCTTTTCTCTTCACTAAAAAGAACACCTATCCTAAGGCACACCACCATCAATTTTCTCGACCCCCAAAGAGCTAGGAACGAATTTAACTTCACAATGAACTCAACATATCTATAAACACCAACAAGCATCTGTGAAAAGGAATTTTTACAAGCCAACAACCATCTCTATATCTATGTATTTCCAAAAGAAACATCTCTGAATATGGCAGTTCATCAAGCAAACAACAAGGCAGTGCAGCAAACCTAACTAAGTGCCTAAACAGAAATTGAAAAATAGCATTGAATATCTAACCAAAGCTAATACATACATAGGCTCAAAAAAGCAGAATCCTCTCCAATGACAGCCTCAATCACAACTAAAACTGATTTGCCAAGGGCAACACCAAAAAGCAAACCAAGAGACTAAATCATCAACCCCATAACAAACAAACACCACAAAACATGTTTGAGGTCAGAATAACACAATTGCTTACATCACCTCAGATTATTACATAGAACACCAAACAACAAACACAAACACAACTACATATTGAAATTGACTTGCTAAACTCGAATTTAAAACTCCCAAACATACCAGTAAAAACTCTTTTGATATGAAGCACCCAGCAAGCCGATACCTTGAAATTATACAGCCCAACCCAACAGCAGTGTAGAATGAGACAACTGCAACCATGGACAGTTATATATAAAGTAATTTTTTTTTACTGGTGCAATAATCTAAAAAACCGGAAATAAATCGTAAAACAAAATCTGTGAATATAAAACAATTAAACATGTACTTACAACCCCATTTTTCTTCACAATAACCCACATGCAGAAGTAACTCTGCAAGAATCTGTCAATTCTCACCCAATCCGCAAACAACTACCCATAATAGTCGATGATCTCTCAACCTAATCACCTTCCAAAAACAATCTGAGCCGCACACATGGCAATTCATGTATCTAACCACCAAATCTCAGATCCTCCGGCCTGAAACATATCAAACTGGCAAACAGAAGCGATGGCCACCGTACGGTTATCCTGAAAACCAGCACCGAGTGTTGACAACCGAAAAAGCTTTGTTTTTTTTTTTTTTAATTCGATATGCTGATGCTATATTAGATTTTTAGGATAAGAGGGAAAGAAGGTAAGCTTAATTTTGTGTGTTGTGTAATAAAGAAGTGTAATGTAATATAATAATGTAATATTATATTATCTATATAAATATAATAATGTAATAATGTGTGGTGCAATATAAATTTTATTTTAAAAATGTGTTTTTGCGTAATAAAATAAACCCGAATAAACTGCAAAAAGGTATATAATACGTGTCCGACAATCAACACGCTACGATACACTTTGATACATTACGATGGCCTGTCCGACACGTTTCGGTTGATGAAATGAACATCCGATACATATTCAATACCTCTTAACATCGTATGGATAATTTTCGACACTACCGAACAATATTTTTTCAATCTATACCTAAACCTATTTGAATCGGAAAAACGAAACTATCTTCGATTATTTACAACAACACATGTTCTATCGAAATCACGACACGACACGCTTTGATACATCCCGACGCTATATCCAAGAAATGTTACTTTATGAAATGAATATTAATGAAAATTTTAATTAAGCTCTAACACACTGTCAACACTTTACAACACAAAATCGACATCTTTCAACACTACGACCCCTTTTTTCTATTCTTAAATCTAGGTTAATTTTAACGACCATGGTAAAATATACAATGCGAATTTTCATAGAAATTAAAATATAATAATAAGAATGTAATAATGTGTGGTGCACTATAAATTTTATTTAAAATTTGTGTTTTTATGTAATAAAATAAACCCGAATAAACTGCAAGAAAGTATAGAATACGTGTCCGACAATCAACACGACACGATATACCTTGATACATTACGATAGCCTGTCCGCCACGTTTCGGTTGATGAAATGAACATCCGATACATATTCGATACCTCCCAACATCATATGGATAATTTTGTATACTACCAAACAATATTTTTTCAATTTGTACCTAAACCTATTTGAATCGGAAAAAGGAAACTATCTTCGATTTTTTACAACAATACGTGTTCTATCGAAAACACGACACGACACGACACGCTTTGATACACCCCGACGCTATATCCAACAAATGTTGGTTTATGAAATGAATATTAATTTAAATTTTAATTAAGCTCTAACACACTATCAAAACTTCACGACACAAAATCAACATCTTTCAACACTATGAACCCTTTTTTTCTATTCTTAGATCTAGATTAATTTTAACGACCATGGTTAAATATACAATTTGAATTTTCATAAAAATTAAATCAACAATACACTATAGTCAGTTTAACAATATTTGTGTTCGTTTTTTCCTTTTTAGCATATCCTAATACTCTACGCAAACGATATGTTTTTTTCCCCAAAATAAATCATTTCAAGGAAAAACAAACAAAATAGCAAAACCAAAAAAATAACTAACCAAAGAAATTATTTAAAAACAGGGGAAAAAAATCTGGATAGGGCCTGTGAAATGGAAAAAAGAAGCTGGACTGGGTTGGGCCGGGGAACAGTAACCGCCGAACAGTGCCCACAAAAAAAACAACCAATAGAAAAAATAAATGTGTCATGAATTCACCAAAATCCTCTTCTTATTAATATAGAAGGATATATTCTTTTCTGTTTTCCTTTGAAAAAAGATGCAATTCATGCATAATAGTACAAAAAAATTCTGTTCAGATTCATTTGATTCAGAATCTAAACCTTAAAAACGAGTCTTCAAGAAAAAAAGAAGAATCAAAAGCAAACGGCTGCAGGGGACAGAGGGATCGATGCAATTTTGTCTGATTATAGGCGACTTATTATTCTCCACGAGTATGAACAACTCATAATGTTTTGTCGTCTTTGTTATAACAGGATACCATAGGCGGATCTACATGTCTGATAAAAACTCTACATTTTACCTATACAAAAATATTTTGGACACCGTAAAAATATTTACGGACCCCCTTAAGAAAATTACGGACCCCCCTAAAAAACATTTATGGATCCGCTGAGGATACATAATCTAGATGCAAGAAGATAAATACCAGATGCATTCTAACAGTAATAATCAACATAAATAACATAAACAAGAAGAACACAAGATTTAACGTGGTTTTTCGGTGTTGTGCAGACTACTTCACGGACAGAAAATAAATATTTTTATTATGCACTGAATTTCAGACAGATTACACACTTTACATTGATTACAACAATTGGTATTTTATAGACACAATTCTATAAACCCTAACCACCAAAGGATCTTTGTCGGAATTGCCATACATGCCCTAGATGTGGGTTCAGCTAGCATCAACTGACGATAAAACTCAGCAGTTGCTGACCTTCCAAGCTTGTAACCAACTAAGATGTAGAATCCAGCTGTATTCAGAACTCAGCTGACATAGAGAAACTCAGCAGACCTCATCAGCTGACTTTCACAAATTGAATACACTTATTCAATTGATTATCACTCAGCTGACTTAATAGATTAGTTCCACGAGATTAGAGATCAAGTCACTTTGCTGACAGTTTTACATAAATGTATTTTTTGACAATAAAATTGTATCGCTCCGCCGCTGATGTGGTCCAATTTTATGCATATGGTATGGCTTAAACTCGTTAATTTTTTTCAAATAATATAATGTTTGCGCCGTTGCCTTCTGTGGTTTATCTGGAAAGCCCGTTGTAGCATTGTTTCCGATGGTCATTGGCTGTTGCGGAGGAATGTGCCCAGAACATGCAATAATATAGGAAGTGCTGGTTATGGAAAGTGATTGTTTGTTATGCGTCCAACGGATGTGACGTTCGACTTAAAATCATATAGCTTTTGGATGTTTAGCTTATTATTGTTACTCGGAATCTATACGTTTTGCATCTATTTTTTTTTCCCGTTTGTTAAGCGCTTTGAAACCCAACGCACCTTCTTGCTCGGCATGACCTTATGTCTATAGATGTTGCTTCTTTGGTACCCATCCCTCGGACGATGTTATGTCCGCTTGGTTGACGGATTTGAATTAATATGATTCTTTTTTCTCCTAAAAAGTAAATATAATATAATGTTGTAAAACATGATGTATTAAGTCGAATTTGTATAGGTAGGAAAACCACAGACATTTTAAGAATGAAGCAAAGAATATACATAACATCAACATTAATTAATTATTAATGTAACATGTTTAAGGTAGGATTACAATTTAACAATAGATCTTTTAAAAATAACCTTCATGTATATTTTCCTATTACAAAATATTTCACTTTTTTCCCGGTTAGAGAAAAAAATAAAAATTAGGTAGACATGATTGTTTCATTATCATGCATAAATTTATGAAAGAAAACCCAACAATTGAAGTCCTATTTATATAGCTTATAATGGAACAAACATAATCAACTCCATACGCATATGTATATATAACGTTGTGACACAACGAATATCATTATTATACCCTTTCTCAAGAAATTAAACAAATTCAGGGGAAGACACGTCTTCATGATCCGAATTCGAAAATGCAGAGGAATACACGCCTGGATCATGATCCGAATCCGAAAATCCAAAGGTAGACACAACCCCCTCCTGATTCGAATTATCCGGAAATCCAAGGACATGTCCATCATCATCCTGACCCGAATTACCGGAGCTACTACTGCTGTGACTGAGACCCGAATCAGAACCATTATTATCATTGGAGGACACATGATTTGAACCACCCGAATGATCAGAACCACCATCATTATCGTCGTCGTCATCAGGGGAGGACACATCCGGACCGGCACTGTCGACGTCGATGTACTCATCTGTATCTAATGGAATGCAGTTGTAACCATATACATGATCAGGGTCATCATCTGGCAAAGCATAATCACTGGAACAACCGCAGACGTTAACAGGATAAATGTCACAGTCTTCTGAATCGTCGCAGGGCTTTCCAATACAATCAAATACGTTGGAATTATCAAGGATGCATAACGGATTCAATGGAAGCGGGTTGCCTTGCTTGGCAAGGGATGATGAGCACATGCAATCGAGAGAATAAGTATGGCAATCGTCATCGTTATTGCATGGGATACCAACACATCCTCCATCACCATCACCAGCTGTAGTAGGTACATTCACAAACTTTGCTCCACCAAAAACTGCATACAAAAACGTACAACATTTTTTTTTTCTTAACAGCAAACATAAATTTTATTAAAATTCAAGCAAGAAGTTGAAGATAAAAATAAAAAATAAAAAAAGAGGATTTGGAGTACAAAAAAAATAAAAAATAAATCAGATATATAGGGGCGGCTCTACATAGAGCCGAGCGGCTGCAGTCGACCTTCTAAAATAAAAATATTATATACAAATAGTAGATTTTTTTTTTATAAACACGTATATACGTGAAATTGACCTCTTATTTTTATGTATTGATCTCCTGTTTTTATTTATTTCCCCATAATAGAATTGAATATCTAAGTATTCAGTGATGTCCCTGTCCAAATTTAGGCTCGCGACCAAATATTATTTTAAGCCCTTTTCAAAAAGGGTTAACCAAATTAAAAAAATATATTGTTTTTGCCTTTATCAAGAATTGAAGGCTTGATTATCAATTTATACTTGAATGCTTACCATTAGAGGAATACCTTATTTACTTTTAAAAATGCAATATATAAAATATAATATATATATATATATATATACTTACTATTGAGTTAAAATTTGGCGGGGCCCTTAAATTCATTGGCCCATGCCCATATAAGAGGAGGGGCCTCATCCCAAAACCTAGGTTGTGAGGTGAGGGAAGTTCATCTCTTAATATGGTGGGTGATACAATAGCAAGTGTCCAATGTGTGATAACTTTAACACGCCCCCTCAAGTGTGGGCCGGGCACACAAGGCCAACAAAGAGGCCCAACACTTAAACAATAAAGGGGTGGCTCTGATACCATGTAGAAATCTAGGCCCAAACCCATATAAAGAAGGGACCTCATCCCAAAAATCTAGGTTGTGAGGTGAGGGAAGTCAATCTCTTAATATAATGGGTGATACAATAGCAAGTGCCCAGTGTGGGACAACTTTAACAGGGGGGGCTCGGGGCCATGGCCCCTTTGGCCCTCCTCCAGGGGCGCCCCTGCAAGTATATGTGTGATACGAAAAAAAATTTGGTAAATTTCTGACCCTCATGTTAAAAATCCTACAACTGCCTTTGGATATATATATATATAATCGGATCGATCGATCTCTTAGGTACGTACCGGAGTGCCTGGCTTCCATTTGGGAGGAGAGGAGAGCCAACATAATGAGTGAAAACAACCAAGAATGTAGCCTCACTTTTGCCATATGCATATATGTGTAATATATAGATATATCTATATTCCTCTTTTTTATATATATATTTGCAGAACATGCATTTGGGATTGTGGGGTTCATACTCATACATGTCCAGTCTTGATATATTTATAAGAAACTGCTGACCAAGATTTTTGGATCTTTCTTTCTTCGTTTTTTTAAAAATTAATTAATTAAATAATTAGTATGAATGACTCATTCTTAGTTGAGCCATTTGGAAGGATTAATTAACCATTAAATAATTCCAGCAGCGTATAGATTTGGTTTAGAGTCGAGTGATGAACCTTATGATTCAGCCTTTAATGAGAAGCAAGTAAACTCTATAGCTTGCGTTAGTTGTCTGCTATAAGATAGCCAGTTTTGGAGCTTTCGACATAAAAAAGCCTATTTGGCTTCGCTATCGCTCATAATTAATTCTAGTAGAACAAACTACTTAGCCCTTGTTTGTTTTGGGTTGAGTTTTTTTTAGGTTTTTTTTTACATCACATCACCAATCATTTCTTAAAATTCTCCCACCAATCAATTCTCCAACTATAAATTAAAAAATATTAAATCATCTCTTACCATTTTCTTTTATCAACTTTATTACCTTTTTTATCATTATTTTATTCATTATTCTACTTTATTTCAATTTCTCTCACCAGTTATTTCTTTATCTACACAAATTTCAAAAAAACATCTTAACTTTCTAATAATTACTTCAATCATTTTTATTATATTCTATTATCCACTAGTATCTAAAAAAACTCAAAAAAAAAAACTCCAACATCAAAACAAACGGAGCCTTAATCTCTTGAGTCTTGCCGTGCAATTAAAAGATAGAGTAATGATAGAGGCACAACGGTTGTGCCACAACGAGTGACATAACGATTATCTGTATCATTGATCATAATGAGTCTATATTGATCATGATAAATCCAAAATGATCAACGATGCAGATCACCGTTGCGTCACTCGTTATAGCACAACTGTTGTGCATCTATCACTGCTCTAAAAGATAAAAGGAAAGCATCTTCATTTCCTAGTTAAACTAATTAATTATGCATGATTATCATAATTCATTCCACAAATTAATGTCATCATTAATTTTGTGTGTCTTAATTAATTATTCTCTTCGAGAAAAGAAAAAAAACCTTTTTTTTCTAGCTGTATAGGTCCTTTCTCAGGGGAGGCCGCAGGAGTTTTGACACGGGGTCAAAAATTTGTCATTTTTTTTCGAATCTCACAAATATTTGGATATCCAATTCTATACATTTAATTATGGGGCAATAGATAAAAATATGTGGTCGATACATAAAAATAAAAGGGTTGATTTCACATGTATGTGTGTTTATAAAAAAAATTATCTACTATTTGTACGTAATATTTTTATTTTAGGGGTCGGCCGCACCCCCAATTCAATATGTAGAGCCGCCCCTGCTCTCTTATACGTATAATGGTGTCTTGCATTCGCGTGGATAGTGACGGATATGAGAGGGGTTGAGCCCGAGATCGCCTTACACCACCTGAACGTCGACCCCACCTTCAAGCCGATACAACAAAGGGCCCGACAGTTCTCATCTGAAAAAGAGGTCGCTATAAAGGTAGTGGTTGACAAGCTCCTACAAGCGGGGATAATAAGGGAGCTAGCCTATCCTACATGGCTAGCTAATGTGGTGATGGTTTAGAAGCACAATGACAAATGGAGAATGTGTGTTGATTTCACTGACATCAACAAAGCATGCCTGAAAGATCCTTATACTCTCCCAAGGATTGATCGACTGGTCGACTCCATTGCCGGTTTCAAAACTTTGAGCTTTCTCGACGCTTATTCGGGGTATCACCAGGTCAAGATGGCCAAATATGACAAAGAGAAAATGGCCTTCAGAGCTGCTGGGGGCCTATATTTTTACGAGATGGTGCCCTTTGGGCTGAAGAACAAGGGCTCGACCTATCAGAGAATGGTCAACAAGGTCTTCAGCTCGCAGATCGGGAGAAACATGAAAGCTTATATTGCCGACATGGTCATCAAATCATCTAACCGGGGCCACGATGCCGATCTCCAAGAAACCTTCGAGAACATTCGAAGGCACTCAATGAAACTCAATCTGGCCAAATATACATTTAGTGTCCAGGTAGGCAAGTTTATTGACGTAGCCGGAGAAAACAGTGACGTTAATTTATAAGGTTAAAGGTTGTAAAGGACTGTTTTTGATCTAAAATGAGAAAAAAGGACAAGAAAAAAAGATAGTGGTCGAGAAGGACAAAAACACGCATGTTACTACGTGTTACTACACGTGTTGCTACAATCAAATATAGTTGTATAATGTGCGCGTTTTTGTTTTAACCATTTATTTTTTTTTTTCTTGTCCTTTTTTCCCATTTTGTATCTTTTTTTGTCCTTCTGACCTCTGGCCCCTAATTTATATGTTTTAACCCATCAAGACCAGACCACATTGTGATTAATTTTGTATAGGCCGGCCTTGTTTAATTTATTGAGAACTTATAATATTATCAGAATTTATGTCAATAACGATAGACTATTGGAAAACATGATTCGAATGTGAGATGAATAAGAAATTAATACTTGACGATGACAAATTATGTCACCTAATTAATCCGGGCTTCTACGAATCTAGTGTTGAATATCCAAAACCCTAATGCCCTATGAACGTGATGGTGATTGGTGTTATTTGCGGCTGAGTCTAAGAGTTTGTCTTAGATTGCCTACGTATCCTGTAAATGTCCAGGAATCAAGCCTTATGTAGTTCCTGGAGTATGGTATTTATAGTGATAATGCGTGCCCTAACCCTAATGTTAGGTCGGTTCTAGCTATTGTCACATTTACCCTTAATGGGCCTTGCCCCTTGCGCAAGTTATCACGCTGATAATGGGCCTTCGTAGCTGGTACAGACTTTATCCTCGAGGTCGATCTAACCGACTTGCACTAGACCGACTCTGGACCATGGACCTACACTGATCAAATGTCAAGCGTCATAGACTACCCCGTGTCTCGACATGCATACCTTGGTATTTACTCTTAATCTGAAAGCCAACCAAATAACGACACGTGGAGGGGTGAAACCATGTATCCTCATAAGCCATCCAGACTTAAGAGAGGCGACTCCCGTTGTCCGAGGTCAAATCTGCCATTTTGAAATCGTCTTCGAGCTGGATCATCGTTTTGGCGGGTGATCGGGGTCAATCAGGTTATAATATACTTGACCACCATAAACCAATACTAGCAAGAGGACTAGGCCCATCGTAGTATAGATATAGTGAATCAAGGTCGATCCCACAGGGAACCAATTGTGGATCATCTTATATACAAACAATTAATTAAACATGTCAAGGACATAGAGGCGGTCTACGACCAACATAAAACAAGAAAGGTAAAGACACGACTCGACACAACGTAATTAACCTTCCCAATTATAGTTTTTATCGTTTGGACCTAGATAATTTATATAATAAACTGAACTTATTAACTATCAATCCGTTTGTATCTATTTTAGATTGGCTACGGGAGTCATCCTCTTTAACTTGACTTAGCACCGGTAGGTCACTAGATCACTGTGATATTGTTACGTGACTTCGCCTTTTAAGTGCCTCCATCTCATATAACTCACACGCTTACGACTCTAAGGATGCCGATATTAACCGTACACCTCGTCTAGGCAACATTCCTATGGTTAGGCGTACTTCCTAAACGATCGCATCGTCTCTGTCCTATTAACATTTACCTGCACGGTTTCATGTTAATCTACGATTTACGTATAACTAGGTGAGCTCAATTCCCAAATACAAAACCTACCCGGATCTCGCTGAAAGTCCC
Source organism: Gentiana straminea (assembly GCA_036785695.1). Taxonomy (NCBI): domain Eukaryota; kingdom Viridiplantae; phylum Streptophyta; class Magnoliopsida; order Gentianales; family Gentianaceae; genus Gentiana; species Gentiana straminea. The sequence continues at coordinate 3,000,912 of JAVUPR010000348.1, forward strand.
GAAAGATCATTCATGAGCCAACCTAGGAGCCCTATATTGGTATTTCCTAATCATACGCTAATTAAAACGAGACGAGCAACGTAGCCGTAGCCATACCTACCGAGATGATAAATTCTATTAAGTTAACCTAACCATAAAGACGTGGCTATTTAACGGATGAACAGGGGGCTCGGTCGACCGAATAGCTGGGCTCGGTCGACCGAATGGTCTTTTTCCCCCAGATTACATCCCTGAACGTATCTCTCAGCGTTTCATCATACACAACGGATTGAACAGTAATTCATAAAGCATTCATATAAACTAACATAAATACGCATTAATTAGATCAAGTAGATTCATGAATAAATACTAAGTGTATGACGTAGGTTATGGGATCCCCATAGACAAGGAGTCGCCACATCCCTAACGTCATAGCCTAGATCTACATCATCTAGCTATGATTAACTAATTCAAACGATAAAGCATAATTGGGAGGGATTAATTACTTAAAAGAAAGAAACAGAAAATAAAGGCTTACATATTGAAGCCCTTAAATTGCTGGAAACCCTCAAATTATTCTACATTGTATCAAAGTTGTATTATGAATTGTAAGATTGAAGAAAGAATGAAGGGATTCAAGGTATGATTTACAATTTCTCGTAGCTGCTGCTTATATAGGAGTTTCTGCCGACTTATGAAGGATCTAGAAGGTAAATACGAAAAAATCCGATAAGTGACCGAGATGACACACTCGGTCAACCGAAGCTCCCCACTCGGTCGACCGAAGCTATAGTCTCGGTCGACCGAACCTAACTTTGCACATGTTAATCGTTTTTCTCGTCTATCTTGCTCCCCACTGCACGCTTGCGTGTTGATCTGATTAATCTTTCATTTAATGATCCGATTTTCTTCCTCTATTATCTTGAGACCATTGATTGAATGACATTAATCCTCTCGATTTGTCGTGATCTACAAAATCAGCATTTATCGCACAATAAATCTGTCTTTTAATAATAAAAATAGCTAAATACCAAATATCATATTAATAATCACTTAACATTAAATAATAAATATAAACGAGTGATTTAATATGAAATATACATTATTAATCTCGATTTAAGGTCAACGTTGATGACTTTTACGGGTATAATTTGACCGTCATCAGCGGGAAAAAGCATCAGCACTTCGTCTGCCACCTGTAACCCTAGCCAATCGCGGCACTGCGCCATGACGTCATAGCGCACTAACGCCTCATCTTCCGTCAACTGTAACGCCATGCCTTGATTCTCGTGATTTGTTGGGGGTTACAACTCCTTATAACTCCCTCAATCACATCCTTTCACATCATTTGGAGATCCTTGCAAGCATAAGAGGAGAGAGAGGTTGGAGAAGAGCCATTTCATCACTCCATTCGCATAAACTCCAATTCTCAAGTAAGCGCTTCTCTTGTGTTCTTCATCTTTTTCTTGCATTTACCCATGTCAAGTAGTGCCACTGAGTCTGATAAGGGTAGTGAATCACCTTCCCATAGTCAAACTCCGGCGTCTGTCCACTCTGATCACCCTCTCCGGTCACTTTCCGGCGAATCTGCAGCCTCCTCTCCTCCTGTCCCTAACCAACCCAAAAAGTTAGTCAATAGGATGGATGGTAAAGTTCCTAAAGGTTGTCTCAGTGTCCTTTCCCTTGGGGATATTAACAAAATCTATAGGAAATTCAATATTACCAGCCCTCAATTTGAAACCCAACTTCCCTCCGGTCTTCACCAATTCGCCAATGAACCCCCATAAGGGTTTTGCTCTGTTTACGAGGCTCAGCTTTCTAGTGGGCTGGTGTTCCCATTGTGCCCGGCTGTCCTAGCAATTCTGAACTACTACGAGATTGGGGTGTCTGAATTAGGCCCTAGTGCTATTAGGATTTTGATGGGATTTATAATCGCATGTCGAGCGGCCGGTGTTTTCTTTTCGGTCCCCCTTTTCCGCCATTACTATAAGATCGCAAGTATGCCAGACAAGATGTGGTATACTTTTCAGCGAAGGACGAACCGACACGAGTTCGTGTCCAAGGGACCTTCGTCTCATGGTGATTGGAAGCCGAGATTTTTCTTCCTTCGCCACGGTATGGACAATCCGTACATCGGGCAGTGGAGGTCGAAAGGCACGAAGTACGACAAACTGAGTAGTGACCCCGCCCCTCGGGATGCCCGCACTATGGATAACTCTGGACTCGAGGTGGTAACTCGAGATCTACACCCTCTATATGGCCTGGCCAATCTGGAAGAGGCAGGGCCGATGCCTTATCCCCAAAACCATGTCGAAGATCGAGAGAACCATAGGACTTTCTATTTATCTTTATTTTGTTGAGGTTTATAACTTAATATCTTTGTTTATACTAACTTTGTCTTCTCCTTTCGCAGTGGGAAAGTTCTCTCTTGTAGCCGATCCGACACACATTCCCCCACCAAAGGGCAGGGCTGCCCCATCTCTCGGAGCCCAAGCAACCCCTACTGTGCAAGTTGCCGAGGCCAGGGCACCTCCCATTATCGAGTCGACGGTTCCAGCCCGTTCATCCACTCGACCCCCAACCACCAGCGGCTTACAAGTCCGCTATGGATCGTTGCGGGATGAGGACGAGGAGGAGCTGGTCGACATGACTCCACATGTCGGTGGGAGCGTCGAGGAAGCGACGGCGCATCCCAAGAAAAGATCGAGCCTTCCCGAATTGGTGAAGGATCAACAGAGAAAGGCCAAGAAGGCCGAGGCCTCTACCGAGACCGAAATCGACATGAACCTGGTTGCTGATGACTGCGCGGCCATGGAGGGCAGAGCCCTATCTTCTGCGCTTCAGAAGTCGAGCCGCCTCGTAAGTCACTTGTCTTTTTTTGATGATTTTTCTCGAGGCATGTGCCTTGTATTTATTATTTGACGCATTTCTTTTCTGTCGACAGAATAACCTCCTTGGCAGAGAGGCCTCCAGACGATTCTGAGGAGGGAGATCTGCAAGCTGATTGAAGAAAACGTTAAGAAGGGCGCCGCCATAGCCGGCCTAGAGTCTAAATTTGAGACTCACACGCATGAGGCGAATGTCGAGATCAAGAAGCTGCAGGACGTGCTAACGGCTACTGCCGACGACTTGACCCGAGCACAAAACGAGCGGCAGGATCAGGGTAAGAGGTTAGCCGATCTGGCCGTGGACTTCGAGAAGGTGCACCAGGCGCACAAGGCTTCTCTGGCTGACGCAGCACTAGCCCGACAGGAGAGGGATGCTCTAAGGGTCGATATGGAAAAAGAGAGAGATGCCTTGAGGGCCGAGCTAGACCAGGGTCGTGCGTAGATCGAGACGGCCAAGGCAACCGCGGTCCTAGAGTACCGAAAGTCGAAGGAGCTCGACGCTGATTTGATCGTGCTGATGCGCGCGGCTATGATGGGTGGCTTTACTCTGACGGTGGATCAGGCTTCGGTAGCTTATCCGGGGTTCAACGTATCGACTCTGGCAACGCCAAGTCGGAAGCCTTGTACGACCAGTACAGTGAGGAGTTCCAACAAAGGGAATCTCTGACCCCAAAAGTATGGTCGTCCGACTTCCGCTGCTACTGTCGAGTCGACCCCTGCTGACGTCAATCCAACCCCTGATGATTCTTCTTGATAGTTGTAATAATTTTTGTTGAACTTGGCTTTTATCTGTATAATTATACTTTGCCTTGTCACGGCTGGTCTTTTCGACCTGGCCTTATTTTATGCCGATTTTGCTTCAAGTTTTCCTCAATTTTGTAGCATTTGGTTTTTCTTTCTTTGGTTGTTGTCTCTTTCACGTTTCATTGTTGTCTCTTTCACGTTTCGATGTCTTTTAGCTTTCGCTTGTCGAGCCTTTGGCTCTGTTTGCCCTTTGCTTATCGATGTCGTGTTGCCCCCCAAGTGTATTTGGTTCTTATTGCACTTGTTAGTCTAGTTAATTTGAGATCGACTTGATCACCTTAGCATTTTTTGTCGCACGGACTCGTTCGGCCATAGATGTATCGATCCTGGGCGTTTGGTCCGACTTTGCGAACCTACCCTCTGCCAAAGCATTTTTGCCTATTAGGCTCGTTGTTCTTTTTGGCTGGTCGAATTTTTTGCCTTAGCATTTTTTGCCTTTTAGGCTCATTTTGCTTTTGGCTATATCGAGGGATCCGACTTGCGGACTTTCCCTTCTCGTTGTCGACTGCATTGCCTTTGACATTTTGTATCGCGTTAGACTTAAGGCGGTATATCCTAACAAACACAAAAGTATCTCGAGGAAAGACATGTTTATTATAATATTTATGAAATTGTCGGATGGACTTATTACAAGGCATAAAAATGTAAAAACAGAAATTAAAGTAGCTTAATTAAACGTAATACTTCCTCAAGTTGTTGGCGTGCCACTGTCGAGGAGCCGTGGTTCCATCAGCTCGCCCGAGTTGGTATGATCCTTTGGGGTGAACTTTCAGAATCTGATACGGGCCTTCCCAATTCGGTTCCAATTTTCCAGTCGGTTCTTGTCGACTTGCTTCATTCTTTCTGAGGACTAAGTCCCCGACTTTGAAATACTTGTACTTGACCCTTGAGTTATAGTACTGCGAAATCTTTTGCTTGTATCTAGCCATTCGAGCTGAAGCGATCTCTCTTCGCTCCTCGATGTTGTCTTTTCTTGTCGAACATCGGGGTCGTTGGTTTCGACGTTGTATGCCAGAACTCTAGGAGAGGGAAGACCGATCTCGGCTGGGATTACTGCCTCGCATCCGTAAACCATAGAGAAGGGAGTTTCTCCTGTCGATGAATTTGGAGCTGTCCTATACGACAATAGGATGCTCGGATGTTGTGCCGCCCAATCTCTCTCTTCGGCTTCTAATCTCTTTTTCAACCCTAGCTTGATCTGCCGGTTAGTCTGCTCGACCTAACCGTTTGCTTGTGGGTGAGCGACCGAGGTGAAGTGCTGACTGATGTGATAATCATTACACCATTCCCTAACCCTTCGATCTTCGAACTGGGTGCCATTGTCTGAGATCAGAGCCCTGGGAATCCCGTACCTGTATAAAATATCGATCCACAAGAACTTCTTAATGGTCGCGGCTCTGATGTCGGTCAAAGCCTTGGCTTCGACCCACTTCGAGAAGTAGTCCACTGTGACGACCACGTATATGTTGTTACCCGGAGCTCGGGGTAAGGGTCCAACTATGTCGACACCCCACTGATCGAATGGCCAGGCTGACGAGATGACGTTCATTTCTTGGGCCTATTGGTGGGTGATATTATCATGAATTTGACAAGTCCTACACCTCTGAACCAGGCGATTCGTATCTCGTTGCATCGACGGCCAAAAGTACCCCGCTAGCTTGCATTTTCGGGCAAGCGTCCTAGCCCCCCAATGGTTTCTGCAAGCCCCTCTATGAATTTCTTCGAGAAGATATTCCCCTTCTTCTTCCGATACACATCTCAACCATGGCGCTACAAAGGACCTTCGATAAAGGATGGAGTCAAAGAAAGCATACCGAGCTGACCGAAGTCGGATTTTGCGTGCTTGCACCTTGTCGGAAGGTAGAATTCCGTCCTTAAGGTAAATGGCTATTGGATCCATCCAAGTCGCCCGCTGAATGATCGGATGCGCCTCTGACTCCTTGTAGCTTCTATCCGTCAACAACTCGACTAAGACTTTCTTGCTCGAGACGAGGTTCGAAGCTAGCTTAGATAACGCATCAGCTCTCTTGTTTTGACTTCTGGGGACTTGCTCGATCTGAACCGATTTGAACTTAGGTATGAGGCGTTGTACCACTGTTAAGTAATTCTTCATGGTTTCCCAACAGATTATCGACTCCTAATTTCAGAGCAAGTTTCAAACCCGTGATCATAGCTTCATATTTAGCTTCGTTGTTTGTTGCTTTGAAGTCGAACCGAAGAGCATATGGCAATTCTTCACCTTTTGGACTGATTAGCAGGAGTCCGGCTCCTGCCCCCTCTTTACTCGACGCCCCGTCGACTTGGAGAGTCCACTGTTTGTCTGCACCTTGCTTCTCTTGCTCGAGTTGGATGGAAATTCCTTCAACCAAGAAATCTGCCAGGGCCTGGGCCTTAACCGCCGTTCGGGGAATGAACTCGATATCATACTGAGCCATTTCCACCACCCATTTTGCTAACCGGCCCGAATTGTTCGGGTTTCGCTAAGATCTGCTTCAGTGGTTGGTCCGTAACCACCGTGATAGGATGAGCTTGGAAATACGCCCTCAACTTTCTCGAGGCGTGTACCAGACATAACGCCAACTTCTCTGCTGGTGAGTATCAGTTCTCGGGCCCATGTAAAGCTTTACTAACAAAATAGATTGGCACTTGGCCGTGGACCCCTTCTCGAATTAGAACCGCACTTACTGCTTCTTCACACACTGCTAAGTAAACCAACAATTTCTCTCCCTCTCGAGGTGAAGTAAGAGTGGGTAATTCTGACAAATAGGCTTTCAAATCCTCGAAGGCTGTCTGACATTCTTCATCCCAGTGAAAAGGACTGGCCTTACGGAGAATCTTAAAAAATGGTTGTGCGCGCTGCGTGGATCTTGATAGAAACCTGTTGAGGGCTGCCATTCGACCGGTAAATCTCTGCACTTCCTTTATGTTTCGGGGTGCATGCATGTTTTTTAAAGTGTTGATCTTGTCCGGGTTCGCTCGAATCCCGTCTTTCGAGATCATGTATCCCAAAAAATTTCCCGACCTGACACCAAAGGTGCACTTCTTCGGATTTAACTTCATCTTCATGTCCCTCAATACCTCAAACACTTCCCGGGCATGTACCAAATACTGGCTCATGGATCGACTCTTGATGAGCAAGTTGTCCACATACACTTCCATGCATCTGCCGATCTTTTTAGCGAAGATTTTGTTGACTGCTCTCTGGTATGTATCCCCGGCGTTTTTTAAGCCGAACGGCATGGTTACATAGCAGAAAGTGCCGAATTCCGTAATGAAATCCGTTTTCTCCGCGTCTCGGGGATACATAGGATTTGATGATATCCTTTATACGCGTCTAAAAATCCAAACACTTCGAAGTCGATAGTAGATTCTACTAACCTGTCGATTTTTGGCAATGGATATGAGTCCTTGGGACATGCTTTATTAAGGTCGGTGAAGTCCACGCACATACACCAGCTGCCGTCGGGATTTTTGACTAGCACTGGATAGGCTAGCCATTCGGGATAAAACACCTCTCTTACTATCCTGGCGGTTAGCAGCTTACCAACTTCTTTCTCTATGGCTTCCACTCGATCCTGCGCAAAGCTCCTCTTTTTCTGTCTAACTGGCCTCTTGGCTTGATCTATTTCAAGTTTATGGACCGCGATATCCGTGGATAGTCCCGGCATGTCAACAGCCCTCCAAGCAAAAACATCTCTGAACTCAATCAGCAGCTCGACCAGTGATTGTTTTTCTTTGGCCGGGATGCAGATTCCGACTTGCACACATTGATCCTCTTCGCCTTCCCATAGTCGAACATTTTCGACTGGATCAACCGAGATCCAACTCTTCTCCTCTTCTTCCTCTGGGATCAGCTACTCGACCAGTGATTGTTTTTCTTTGGCCGGGATGCAGATTCCGACTTGCACACATTGATCCTCTTCGCCTTCCCATAGTCGAACATTTTCGACTGGATCAACCGAGATCCAACTCTTCTCCTCTTCTTCCTCTGGGATCAGCTACTCGACCAGGAGTTGTTGTACTGCCATTTTCCCGTCCATGACAATGGAGTTACAGCTCCGCGCAGCGTCAATGTCTCCCCTTACTTCATGGGAGCCGTTCTTGGTCAGAAACTTCATGCTATTTTGGAAAGTGGAGATGATAGCGCGTAGGTCGAAGAGGGCAGGTCATCCCAAAATAACATTGTATGCCGAGGGAGCCTTGACTACTACGTAGTTTAATTCAAGGGTCCTTCCTTTCTCGCCATCTCCGAACGTCGTTATCAGCTTAATTGACCCTACGGGATGAACCGCTTGTCCTGTGAACCCAAACAGAGGAGATGCTAGAGGAGCTATGTCTTTCTCTTTCAGCTTCATCGCTTGAAAAGCCGAGTGATACAAGATGTTTACCACGCTACCATTATCGATGCAGACTCTACCCGAGCTCGGCTAATCACCACTTCAATTACCAAACCCTCACTGTGACTTCGAGACTTTAGAATGTCATCCTTGGGTCCATACCCGACTTCCATTGTAAATCTCAGTTTCTTACTTTCCCTCGAGCTGTTAGTTGGCTCTCGACTGGCTCGGTCTTTCTCGCTCTCAGCTGGCCCAAAGATCGTATTGACGTAATTATTGGGTAGATTATCGTTGTACCTATCTCGATCATGGTCGCCCCTGCTGTCTCTTTCTCGACCTGAGATCGATCCCGGCGTGGTGATCGATCCCTACGCCTCTGTTTGTCGCGACCACGATCTCGGCCTTGATCAGAATTTTTCCTCTTGTATTCTCTGCGCCCCGTGGGCTCGTTGCCCTGAGATCTGTCAACCACCTCATCTAGCTTGCCTTATTGTATACAAGCGTCAATGTCTCTCTTCAGGTCAGAGCATTCCTCCGTTTCGTGACCTACATCCTCATGAAACTCGCAAAATTTTCTGGGATTTTTCTTTTCTTCGAGACTTTGAGGTCAAAACTTCTCCGTGCGACCGGTTGAGTGGGATGAGATCTTTATCGCGCGGAGCTCTTTTCTTTCCCAGACGGTCTGAGATAGGCACTTTAATGCGGTCCTAGACGTTAGGTGTAATGCCCGAAAGACAATTTGTGTAATTTTTTTTATAACAGAATTTATCTCACCTTATTACTTGCTTTGTGTTTGTAAGTAATACACTGCTGCAAACCCTAAGTATATCAATATGTAACCGCTTAACTCAGTGTATGGCATGCACATGAGGATTGAGTTAGTGGTGATATACTTAAACTGTTAGTCCATGGTGAACTTAATCAGAGTTTAGGGTCTCTTGATTAAAACACCAATAATGCGCCCAGAACACCTTAGGGTGTGATAGTCTTATCCGAACTGTCGGTAGAGGGTACTTACATGGGGCATTTATATATGATGGCATTCATATAGGACTGGACCGATTTAATATGAATTTCTCGGTATAATTCCGTAATCAAGGAATCTTATTAAATCATTAGATGATCATATATGGATCAACCTTAATCCTGAGGTGATCACAGGGTGCTGCTTGTCTCGGGGTAGTGTTTGATGTGTTAGTTACGGTTCACTTAAATATGTGTTCCAAGCCACTTCTCATTGGCACTATCTCCCCGATGAGTGAGTAGTTCGATTTTCGAGACATGGAATCCATTCCTTCCCGCGGGAAGTAGAGAGACAGTCCCCTTATTTGTTAGCCCTAAGAAAGTGATCGATCGGCCGAGTTCATATTTAGACTAATTAGCTATTAGTCAGTTATGTGAACTAATTGATCCCTAGGGGGTTAATGGTAAATAAGGATAAGATATTCTGAGTCGGGTTTTCACGGAGACTTCCCACTCAGAATGGACAGTCTATGGAGGGTTAGTCCGTATGTAATGATTATATCATTGGACGATTATTTACTCTATGGGTTGAGTATAAGTATACATCTATAATCAGTAGAGTTCAGTTTCGGGTTTATGGTGGCGTAATCCCGGAATTAATAATTAATGTACTTATTTTGTTCGATTAATATTTAATTATTGGAGATACTGGTTATAGGTCCATGGTCCCCAATGTGGCTTTTATAATTCGGGCCGATATTCTTGTTTATTTGGGCCTCAGTGATAATTAATTGGCTGGGCTAATTAATTGATATGCATGGATATTATTTAGTTGGGCTAAATAATATAATACACATAAAAGACATTTTATGTGGGTTTCTAAACCCTAATGTGGCGCCTAAGGTCTTCTAATTAGCACAAGAATTAATTTTCTTGTGTTATGGAAAATAAAAGATATTCTTGTTATATGATTGGTTGGATGACTTGTTATTTGATTTCCTATTGGTCAATACATGTCACAATTAGTCATTAAGGAAAATATCCTTTTATTTTATTTAATTAATTAAAACTTGGAGACCAATGATTTACTCTCCTATAAAAGGAGAGTTATTCCAAGTGTAAATGGCATGGCAAATTTCGACCTCACCACCAAATAAAGAGAGAAAAAATTGTTTTTCTTGTCTTGGGTTTTTTAAGAAGAAAAACTACAAGTTTTTCTTGGTGTTGCATATCAAGGAGGTTCTCATATCAAGAAGGGTGTCCACCAACCACCGTTTGGAAAACACATTGGAAGATCAAGGCTTCTCATCCTAAGATCTTGGCTTCTCTTCTTTCTATTGGTATGATTTTCTTAACCCCCTTGTAGTTGTTAGATCCTTTATTTATGTATTGTAATATATAAATCGTGATCCATCCGCTGCGCATAGATCTAATTCGTTTAGATCTGAGCTCTTACATCCTTCACTAGACTGTCGGCTTGGTCTCAGTGTTCTGTCCTTTGGACTGATTCTTATTCGGACCTCGAGTGTCCTTCTTTGAATCCATCAAGTCGGATTGGGTGTGTCTACGCACTGCCTCTTCCCCTTGACAGAATCTGTGCGCCACATTAACACACTCATCCATGGTATGAGGGACATCCTTGCTCAACTTCATATATAACTTTGTATTACGCAGCCCTCCCACAAACGACGTGATTAGAAGTCGGTCATCTGCGTTCTTGACTTGCATAGCCTCAAGATTGAATCTCTTCAGATATTCTAGCACTGTTTCGTCTTTTTGTTGCTTCATATTCATGAGGTGTGTGGCGCTTAAGTGAAATTTCTTGTTTACAATAAACGCATCTCGAAACTTGCGAGCTAACATGGTAAAACTAGAGATTGACCCGGGTCGTAGCTTGTTGAACCATTCTCTGGCTCGACCAACGAGCAGTGTCTCAAAAGCCTGACATCTCATCGCATCGGGTGCGTCGTCCAGCCTCATCTGAGATAGATACCTATGTAGATGATCCTCAGGAAAATGTGGAACCATCATAGGGTTCTATCTTTGGTATTTTGAATCCCTTTGGTTTTGGGAACTCTTCAATCTCCTTAGTGAAGGGCGATTGCAACCACAACGAGACTTGGCTTTTTCCTAGAATGACATCCAGCTCTTGCCTGACGCTGTCCTCATCCATCCTTTGATGTTTCTGTTGGATCTCACGTCTTTTTCTCTCCACGGAGCTAGAAGACGCGCTGACTTCGTCCCCAAGAGCTCGCTTGGGCTTTTTCACAGCATCTTTCTTGCCGTCATCTGCTTGCTGTTGTGCCATGAACGCCTCTGCTATAACCCTGGACATTAATTCGCGATCGGCCCCTGCTAGTTGATCCACAATGACTTGGTGTTCTGGAGCGAGACCTTGTGTCTTTGTTTGGGGATTCTCACGGATAAGATCCATGGCCGGGTCCTTTGTCCCTTGTGGATCCAGATCCACTTGTTCATGGAGTTGCGGGCCTTGTTGATATGTGGCCTTGGAGTTAGCTTTCATGGCCGTCTTATCCTTTGGAGGCATCGTGATCCTGGTGTGTTCAACAATAGAAGCGCTCCTTTTAGCGCCAATGACGATGACAAATTATGTCACCTAATTAATCCGGGCTTCTACGAATCTAGTATTGAATATCCAAAACCTTAATGCCCTATGAACGTGATGGTGATTGGTGTTATTTGCGGCTGAGTCTAAGAGCTTGTCTTAGATTGCCTACGTATCCTGTAATTGTCCAGGAATCAAGCCTTACGTAGTTCCTGGAGTGTGGTATTTATAGTGATAATGCGTGCCCTAACCCTAATGTTAGGTTGGTTCTAGCTATTGTCACATTTACCCTTAATGGGCCTTGCCCCTTGCCCAAGTTATCACGCTGATAATGGGCCTTCGTAGCTGGTGCGGACTCTATCCTCGAGGTCTATCTAACCGACTTGCGCTAGACCGACTCTGGACCACGGACCTACACTGCTCGAATGTCGATCGTCATAGACTACCTCATGTCTCGACATGCATACCTTGGTATTTACTCTTAATCCGAGAGCCAACCAAATGACGACACGTGGAGGGGTGAAACCATGTATCGTCAATACTCAAAGTAAAATGTAAAAATGCCAAGAGTGGATCAATTATTCAAAATTTTCCACATGGATTTCTAGTAACGGAGCCAACTGATATCGTCGTAAATATCAGGGTGGCGGTAACGTTGTTTATAAGGTGGTTTCTGTTGAAATAGTGTCCTAAACCCAATCGGGTTGGACCGGATCCGACCGGGTTGGATCATTTCTACTATTTCTTTATGTTTATACATATATTAAATGGTTTTTCTGTTGTCATATATACGTTCTTTTAAAGAACCAATTATGAATTGTTATATGATAACGTCCTTAGTATTAAACTGTGATAGAGAAACCATGATAGGCAATTATGGTTGATGAGATCTCTAATCACTTTAATAGGTTTGATACTTAAATGTCTCTAGGCTGATGTACTATTAAACATGGCATTGATAGTATAAACAGACTAGCACGTATTAGATGTCTTCTGTCTTTAAGGGCAGGGATAGATCTTGTCTATCAAAGTGGAGAGACACTTGGACTGTACGTGGACGTGTATTAGAGAATGCGTACGTTAGACTGACCCACTTACACGGTTAAGTGTCGCACTATGTGACGGTTGTGTAATTATCCTTAGGACCAGAGTCTACATGGCATCACGGTGTGGATTGTCATGCTTTGACACTATTAAGGTTTCACTTAGCCATAGGGCGATCATGCGGTAGTGATTGGGTGTGATACTGAAGCATGCGGAGTATACATGTTTGGTCGTCCGGAAATCGCATACCCTATCAGTAGGGTGAATATCCGAAAGGGCCTTCTTATAAAGAATGTCTTACTCTCGTAAATCTTTACAAAGTGGAAGTAAATGAGTTACTTCGAGAGAGCATGATATTCAGGTTATAAGATACGGTCGTTGATGTTTGACACTCGACAAACAACCGTATGGATATTATTTATTACAGCGATAGGATTGTAAGTTACACGGTAACTGTTTCACATGAAAGGTAGTAGTCATTGCATTTGACTCTTCCGATGATTGGGGGTCACGGTGTGTTGCTAGACGCTATCCCGTGATCGTTAGGTATGAAAAGAATTTTCGTAATTTGCACTTTGTGCCTACAACCAACATATTCGGAAGCCTATCGGGTCACACATATATGAAAATCTAGCCGGATTAAAATGTGGTTATAGATGATAGCCAAATAAGAAAAGTTTATCTCGAGACTATAAAGGTTATAGTGGTAAATTAATACGGTGGTATTTATTTATTATGAATAAATATAATACAAGATATTAATTGTGGTGATTAATTAAATATATGTATTTAGATACATATTTATAAAAATATATATATATATATATATATATGATATACATGTATTTTGTGAATTAATTAATCATAGTATTATATTAATTAAAGAAAATCTTAATTCCCAAATTAGTTGGGATTTGGGGCGCCACTTCCATTTTGTATTGGATACATTTGAGTTGTGCAATTTAATTAATAAGATTACCATAATATTAATATTAGATATTAATTGATTTTGGAAAAATAGATTTATGGTAATAAGATAAAGATATATTCAATATAAGATATTGTCAATATATATCTTAGAATATATTTAATATAAGATATTGAATATTTAATGAGATAAATCAATCAAATGGATTTTCTTTATTTTATATGAAAAGGTTTCTTTCTCCTCAATTTACTAGGAAGCTAATCCCAATCAGATTGGGAATTGAGAGGGGCGCACCACTCCCTATATAAACAAGGGGGTGCCAAGCTCTTTTGTAACAACACAATTCCAAGAGCTAATAGTTCTTGTGAAAAATAGAGAGCAATCTAGAGAGAGATTTATGAGAGAAAAAAGTCGGTCTAGGAGCCGAGTTTTTCTGGTAGCAATCCATGATGAGATTCCGAGGTGTTCGTATGGATCACCGGTAGAGGCCGAACGTTTGGGCGGCTTCGTGCATAAACTACAACCGTAGACAAAGCGTCGATCCAAGATTAACCAAGGTATTTTTTTGTCTACTTCTTTTATGCTTGTTGCTTAAACGAAGTCGATCTTGGGTAAAAGGAAATCAAAATTTTGAATTCCGTTGCGTTCCCGCGTAGATTTCCTAACGGTTTCTTTGGTGAGAAAGTGGTGATTGTATGAACAACGGTGGTCGGACTCAATGCTCGATGAAGGCGGAGTTAGAGTCAACAAATTAGCAGAGTCGGGTCTGCTATTTCTCGAATAGGCATTGGACCCGCTCCAAATGAAGCCGCCGTCAGAGCTGTTAAAGATAGTTATATTGTAATCATAATTAATTATGTCCCATCGTACTTAATTATGTCTTGTCATCATTAGCGTAATCATCATTAGTCATTTGCCTATAAATAGCTACAGCTTATAAGTCATAATATCATCGAATAAAAGAAATGGCAGACTCGACTCTGCTAATCGCTGGTTGAGCTTCCCTTGTCTTCATCGCGTTTGAGTCCTAGTTTCCTTGATCGTGCGGGCAGGGTCCGGTCAGACGGACTGCGGATAGGAATCGGCAGGCTCGGCCCTAATCCTTTTCGTAGAATGAAGCTTGACGAATCAGGTCGCTTCTCGGGTCGCTCCGGCTTACATGTTCGTGGGTAGGCGGTTCCGAAGACCTTTCGGTGCTTTAGTTTTCTCGTCCGGGTTAGATGTGGATCCGTAAGATTGCTAGCGGGGTCGTCTTATCAATGGCCCTTACTCCGTGCCTTGCTTATTTTCACAAAAGAGGAAGGTAGGGAGTAGAGCATGTAGGCGACTCAATTTGACTTATCCCGATGATTTCCTGTGAAGCAGTTTGTTGCCGATCAACAAATGACCGGGCTTAGATCAACGTTTATGGCGTGAGCGGCTTGCTGAGAGGTGTTGCACTATAAAGCGGACAGGCTTCGGCACCGCACTATTAAGCGGATGGGTTTGTGCAACTTTTATGGCATAAAGCGACTCGTTGCGAGATGCTTATAGTAGTTGTGCTCGTTTGTCGACGAAGAGAATCAGTGTCTGTCCAGTTTAGCTCATCGAGGGAGTTACTCGAGGCGTAACCTCAATCTCATAACTGACATGATGGTTGACAAGACTAACCGCGATCGTTGATTGACTGGGGATGTTTCGATAACCGTGCAACCATATTTACGTTTGAATTTTGTATTTCGGGGGCGACGTTTCGTTTTCCTGCTCCGTCTATAAAAGGAGGTGTCCTCCAACACTTGCACACTTTTCGCGAAATCTAACATTTTCTCAGCAAAATCTTCCGGCAAGGGCAAGAATTTTCTGACTGAAGCAAGAAGTTTCCAACGGGAATTTAAAGTTTGTGGTGAGCATTAGAAGATTCTGGCCAACGTTCAAACTCCTTACCCAGATATGACGTTACCTATGTCATAATAGCTAGATTCAATAATTGCTAATTAGCCTCATCGTCTCGTTTGTTTTAAAATAATAATCAACTCGGGTTATCAATTTCATTACGTTTCAATATTAATTACTATTTGATTATGTTTCTCAAACAAACAATGAGATGTTACACATTAAAAAACAAACTAACATAATTGACTCCATACACAGAAATGGAAAATGATGGAGAGGGAGGAGATGGAGAGGGAGGCCATTGAGCTCGCAAAGAAGGAAGCTGAGGCCGCTGACGGCACTGTGGGGGTTGATGTTGCCGGTGTTGCTGGCGAGGAGAAGAGTCCTGAGCAAGAATGCGACCAGTTTTTGAATCTGTCTGGTCCCCATACCGAGACTCCTCCTTCTGACAAGCGGGATTGATTCGTTTTCCCTTTGTTTCATCATCATAATCATGTACTTTTGGCTCCGGCTCACAGATAGTCCTTTTTTCCAATCTTGTAATGATTTGACACCGTTGGTGGCCGCTGTTTCAGCTTTGACTTTGTTTTGTACTCTGTTTGAAACATTTGTTACTTCATATTTTATGTTTTGTACTCTGTTTGAAACATTTGTTACTTCATATTTTATTTTTTCATTGAGGTATGTATTTGCGTGGCCCTCGTTTTGGCGAGATTGCAAGCTTTCTCTTCCAAGGTCGCCAAAATGACTCGTTTGATCGAACTTGCGACTTTAAGTCTTTTGCGTCGATGTTATCTAGAATGACCTGTCCGATTGGGTTGAGAAATCGAAATTTTTGGGTTTGCGGTCCCCCTTGCTTCGAATGAGGTCGCGTGGGAGCCCGATTGAAGTAATAACAATTTGTCTTGTGTCCCTTGGTTGTCGGACCTTTAATAAAAAATTCGGCGTGCCCCCGTTTCAAGTCATATCTGGAGTATCATTATGCGTGGACCCGAATTGAAACTAATAACTTTATGCTAGCCGTTGATTTGATGATCCCTCAGAACCTGTTTGCTTGCTTCAAAATTTCGGTGCGGCCTCCTGCTTTGTGTGTGTCCGATTTACCAATTTCCCGCAGCAGGAGGAGCTGGTTTGGACTTTGGAATAACATACATAGGTAGTAGGTAGTAGGTAGTAGGCAGGTGTGCAGGTTTGGAAACACGTTGTCAAATATTATTAAATTTGAGTTGTGTGTGTGATATTGCATTAATTAAGAAGAAGAAGAAGAAGGATTCTCTAAAATTAATTTACTAGATTTGATTAATCATCTATGTTGGTCATTAATAATAACGATCCACTATTATTCATTTTTATATTGTTTACATACATACATTTGGAGATGATATTAGCCAGCCACAGGGCAGCAGGGGCATATTACCGGATTAGATCGGCTTGGATTGCAGGAGCCTTGACCTTATTTTATAAGGTTACAAAAATTAATAAGAGAATACAATAAATAAATAAATAAATAAAAAGTAATAATAAAATTTTAAAATACTGAGTCTTGAAAGTAACTTTGATAATGTCTTTAAGGTTTACTAATTCTGCTTATGCATGCATGCATGCATGGACCCGATCATTGATTTGACATCGCACTTGTTTTTGTCAATAATTTCGTAAACTCGAAGGACAAAATAAAAAGCAATAGGAATAACAACAAAGTTACAAGCTAAATGATCTCTCTCTCTCTCTCTCTCTCAACAACAATAATGAAAAAGAAAGAGAAACAGAGCATTTCTTCACAGATTCAAAACATCAAGCCATACTGTACATACCATACTTTGAAGTTGAACACTGAGGCCTTTATTATTATACAAACATACCAATGTCCTTAGCACTAGTGCAATAAGATCCATCACCATTCTTGTTGGACAATGTTTTATTTATCATACCCGGGGGCTTTAGAACAACCAGACACCGATGACCTGAGAGTCACCTTCAAGCACCAATGAGACAGAATTGCCCTTTTCATTCAGCCTTCCATGAAGATAGAGGCGGCGTGTCGGAGTTGACCCATGTACTCAACATGTAAGCATGTCTCTCGCCCTTAATCGCGTCTCCACAAGCGTAGGACTCTAGTTCAGCCTTCTCTTCGGGTGTTAATTTGACGGATAAAGCACCCACATTTTGGTTGAAGTTCTCGATCTTGGTGGTGCCGGGGATGGGGCATACGTCGTCACCTTGGTGATGAACCCAAGCCAGTGCTAGCTGAGCAGTAGTACATCCTTTTCTTGTAGCCATTGCAGTAACTTGTTCAAACACTTTCTTGTTATGCTCCATATTTTCCGCCTTGAACCTTGGAAAACCCTAAATTTGGACAACGATTGGGATCTATAAACCCCTGATACCATGAAAAAAGTTGCAAGAATTTTGCTGCAAAACCTAACCTACCTTACGCATATCTCCTTCGGCCAAGTTTTCTACCAATTTAGTGCCCACTGAAAAGAACCCCCTACCGAGAGGGCTGTACGGTACAATCCCAATGCCAAGTTCTCTGAAAATGAAAAGAAAAAAAAAAAAAAACTTACAGATTAAGTTGGTTTTCATCATTACTGTAATTGGGAACAGAACAAAAAAGAGTATCACCTGCATGTCGGAACAATATCTTCCTCCAAATCTCTTGACCATAAAGACCATTCATTTTGAACAGCTGTTATTGGATGAACCACATGAGCCCTTCTGATTGTTGAAGCATTGGCCTCAGATAGACCAATGTATTTTACTTTACCCTCCTCAACCAGCTTCTTCATTTCTCCAATCTGATTAAATGACAACCACACACACACACACACAAACATGCTTGTCAATTTTAATTTTGTGTTTGTCCTAGAACAATGATTTTGAACCCACATGATTTACAAAGATATGCATGCTCCAAGATGTAAACTGAAGTCCATGTTATGCCGCTCTAAGCACTTAATCACAAGGTATGCCGTATGCCCCTAGCTTTAGCATGGGGATACAGGTAGCAGCAGATGGCATGTGCAACGCTGTATACATTTCTCATTTTTCACTTTTGGGTTTCAATCATAAATACCATGGAAACAGGCCCTTACAACTTCTCAGATATTACGATTCTTCTTTCACATTCTTGAAAGCAGATGTAGTCATCGAATACTTGGGCAAGCTTTCGACATTATAGAAACAAAAACTATCTTTGAAAAACTATCCATAAACTTGATTCCGGTTCAAAAGAAGGAACCTTCAAAACCCAATTTATCAGTGTATAGTAATGTAACAAGATCCAAACTGGACATTTGAAAGATCTGCCTAACACTGAATTCCACATCACCTAACAAAAGTGACTCCTAATCTTGAGCATGTGTCAGAGACAACAACTAATAGCATGCAACTAAGTAAACTCTATCTAGCTGCCAATGAATAATATTTCATCTATAAATCAAACAGTTTGACGTAATACGGTTAAAGAAAGATCTCCAACATCTGAGATTCACATCCAAAATGCACATGCACATGCACGAACTAACCCATACGATTTTACAAAACGAAGGAGCCGTAGAGAAAGCATATAAGCATTGTGGAGACAAAGAAATGCTATTCGACTACGATATCCTGAGAATCAAGTAACCATCTTTGAACAACAGAACCAACAAGAAAAAGCTTTGGGTTCTAGACTAACATGCCCAATTCTCTTTACCAATGAATCCATTACGACAGACCAAAAAAAAAAAAACTAGAATGGCAGGGAATACAAACCGTGACTTCAATGGGAACAGTAGTGTCAATCCGATGGATATAATAAAGATCAATATAGTCAACTTCAAGCCTCTTCAAGCTTGCCTCACAACAAGCTCGCACATATTCTGGGTCGCCACGAATTTTCATATTCCCACCCATCCTGCCAATACCAAATTTGGTAGCAATTTGAACTTTCTCCCTTAGTCCTCCTTTCAAAGCCTACCACAATGAAACAACACACACACACACACACGTTATTCAGATGTTAAAATCAATCACATTCACAACTTGCACAAAAATCAATACTTCCCCCTAACACAGGCTCATATCAAGTCTCTATCTAGCAATCCATGTTGATACATGAAAAGTTATAAAATGTACCTGTCCGGCGTCCGCCCAGAAAAAAAATTTAGTTTTTTTATCAGACAAGCTTCCTTGTCCAACATCATATGAACATTATATACAAAGACCAAAAATTTACTACTCATTCAAAACAGCTCATGTCCAAACATGGTTGAAATAACGGGTCCCTTAATCTCCAGTGACTTTTAAAACGACAAAATGTAAGATTTGCGAGTCTTTTCATGGCAGGGGCAGCACATTGAGGGTTCAAATCGATGCATTTGCACATTAACAGCTTATAGGAGTCGAATCCAAACATTAAACGCTAGCCAGAGAAGTAGCAGTACCTTGCCAAGGAGGATTTCGTTGGTGTGGGGCCCATAGACATCGGAAGTATCGAGTAAAGTGACGCCGGAATCGACAGCATGGTGGATGAGTTTAATCATGTCAGCCTCGGGCTTAGGTGGCCCGTAGTTAGAAGACATCCCCATACATCCCAGCCCTTGTTTGGACACCTCCAAGCCTTGTGAACCCAATTTGACCCTCGGAACATTGGTCGCAGTAGCTGCCATTTTCAAGAATTGAAGATTCCGGTGATTTCCGATTGCTCAGCAGTAGCACCTCAGTGATCACTGACCAGTGTGGTGTGGGGTTATATATGTATATCCAAAAGAGGAAGCAAAGGTGGGGTTTCCAAATCGATTTTTAATTTGGAAAGATAAATCGTCGGTAGATGATTCACGCAAGAGCTGAGGCTATTGCGCTAGGTAGACGACGATGATAGCTGAATAGGGGAAATTCTATTGGGCGCCGCACTGTTGCGTAATCTTCATCTAGCCGATAATCTTGCATCTAATGACAGAGAAATATTATAGTGGAGACACGTGCCCCCGCAAAAAAAGACTAACTTTTGAATTCAATTATGAATGAATGACCATACAACCTCAGCGCATGCGTCATTTCCATCAAGCAAAACATAATTATTTTATCAAAGACTAATTTTCACAGCTGAAGCCTTACGAAAGAGTCACTGATACTAAGATTCTGAGCAACAAAGCTTCGCCGGAACCGGAATATCAAGAAAAATGGCTGCTGCTGTTGCTTCCCAAGTGTCGAGGATCAAGTTGGGTTCGCAGGGTCTAGAGGTGTCTAAACAAGGACTTGGTTGTATGGGCATGTCATTCAGCTATGGCCACCCCAAACCAGAGCCCGATATGATCAAAGTCATCCACCATGCTATTCAATCAGGTGTTACCTTCCTCGATACTTCTGATGTATACGGTCCTCACACTAACGAGATCCTCATTGGCAAGGTACCCCCTTTTTTTTTTCTTTATTTATTTTCTTGTTGTTGTATCAATAGTTCTAACAGGAACTGAAAATTGAGCTGGTGAAGTTGAAATCAGTACCTAATTAAGTGTAATAGTTACATTCGGACTTGTATTTTGATGTAGATCTGAAAATCTTCAGGAAATAGACCGTTGTAATGATATTGTGTACTGTCTGCATAGCTGCATTAGAGCATTTGCATCATTATTTTTTAACAAGTTTATCTGTTTTACATAGTCTCTGCTCATAACAGCATGAAGTAGAATCTCTACAACATTTAGATGAATACATAATCTGTATTTTGTGCTGAAAGTAGTAGTGCATGATTTAGATATTGTGTATTTTACACATCTTAGTATAGATTTTGTTGCACATGGTTTTTGTGGATCAGGATGATTGAATTCTCTATTTTAAACATTTGTTTATATTGTCTTGCAATATCTTATGCAACTCCTCTTGGAGGCCAATAAGTCTTGTTAACAGAGGGTAATTTGTGGTATGGTAGGCTCTGAAAGGACTACCGAGAGAGAAGGTTGAGATTGCTACCAAGTTTGGTGCTAGTTTGAAGGATGGGAAAATGGTAGTCCGAGGTGATCCTGAATATGTGCGAGCATGTTGTGAGGCGAGCTTGAAGAGGCTTGATGTTGACTACATTGATCTTTATTATGTTAATCGAATTGATACTTCTGTTCCCATCGAAGTCACGGTCTGTATTCTCTGCTATTCCTTGTTCTTGTTTTCATAAGTTGCATTTCTAATCTTCTTTCAAAATATTCCTCAAACCTATTCATAGTTGTTAGTATTTGTTTCTCAATTGCAAGCTAAGTATGCATACAATAGATCTAACTTGCCTGACCTTGTCCAAGATGTACTCATGTACATGGTAGTTTAATGTCCATTCATTTTTGTCTATATATATATTCTTGGATTCAACGCTTTTTCTACCTGAAATCCACCGGCAAAAATGAAATTGAGGACAACAAATGCGAATTCAAATGTGGATGCTTGACTTGGAAAAGTAGGAAAGGATGGGGAGTATAAATGTGATTTTTGATTGGTTTAGATGGGCAAGGTGAATGTTTGTAATGTAATTGAAGCCATTTTCTACTTTCGAGGTACTTGTATGCCTTCTCCACTTACATTTACATAAAATTTGACCTTCATCAAAGGGTTTGAATTTTAGTTCATCAGGCAGAGTATGGTCTATGATAACATAGCTCAATTGAGACGGACATTTGATATAGCCGAACCAACAAAAGTGGGAGTAAGGCTCGAGTGTTGTTATTGTTGTGACCTTCTTCAAAAGAACTTGTGTATGACCTTAGGCCTTATTGTTCCCTTTGTAGCATAGTTCTTATTCACTACACTTTTGTACCTTGGATTCCTTGTTTTTCCTCAGGTTGGAGAAGTGAAGAAGCTAGTCGAAGAGGGTAAGGTAAAATACGTTGGTCTATCTGAGGCCAATGCTTCAACAATTAGAAGGGCTCATGCAATTCATCCAATATCTGCTGTTCAAAACGAATGGTCCTTATGGGCAAGAGATTTAGAAGAAGAGATTGTTCCTACATGCAGGTAACATAACTTTCCCTTTTGAAAGTTCCAAAAACAAAAATTGACGTGTTGGTCCTGTTTTTATCCTTCAGAGAACTTGGTATTGGGATTGTCCCTTACAGCCCTTTGGGGCGGGGATTCTTTTCAACAGGTGCAAAAGTGATAGAGAACTTGTCTGAAAATGACATGCGTAAGGTTAGTTAGGGGTACCCATATCTTTGTACAGTATAACCTAAACCACTATATATATGATCCTCTTTTTAGCAGAAGTCACAAAAGTGCCTAAAATAACTTTTGCAGATTCTGTGGCTTCTCTATCGATCATCACATTAATTATTCATATCTTCTTTTGCTTGTATAACAGGGTCATCCAAGGTTCAAGCCAGAAAATATGGAGCAAAACAACCGAGTATTTGAACGGGTTAATGAAATGGCTACAAGGAAAGGATGTACTACTTCTCAGCTAGCACTGGCTTGGGTTCATCACCAGGGTGATGATGTATCCCCGATTCCAGGCACCACCAAGATTGAGAACCTAAACCAAAACATAGGAGCTTTATCGGTGAAATTAACACCGGAAGAGCTGTCTGAGCTGGAGTCTTGTGCTTCTGGTGATGCAATTAAGGGAGAGAGACATCCATACATGTCAAGTACATGGATTTACTCAGATACCCCACCTTTGTCTTCATGGAAGGCTTAATGAAGATGTGTCCGTTTTCCTTATTTTGCTGCCAAGAGACGCGTATCTGCATTGGTGTTCTGCCAAGAATCTGGATAATAATATATGGTGATGGATCATGGATGTACATACCCCTTCCCTTTTGTGTGGTTTGCTTAATAATGTATCATAGACAGACAGGTGAGTTTGTACAGATGAACTGATCCCAATGTTGAAGAATGTATGAAAATAAATATGAATAAATAAAGAAAACAGTGGTTTGTATCGTTTCAGCAAAAAAAAGGAAAGAGTTGTGTATTCTTAATTTGTGAAAATACATAAGACACCTTTGTTAGTGTAAATCCTCATAATGAAGGCGGATCCATAAGTCAGTCTTCAATCAACAACTATATCTAAGATGTTGTCCATTTGAATTGTTGTGATGCGCTCTCATCATTGCTGAAATACAATAAAAGAAAAAAATATATCTTGTCTAGTATTTTCTCGATAGGGATTAGGGATTTAGGGATTAGGGATTAGGGGTTACCAAATACATCCCCCATTCGATCCATTGGCTCCTTTGACATATCAACAGCATCAGCATGTCTACCAATCAATCAACCGTGTAACACCTCTGACCCTTTCCCGCTGTTACCCTCATCAACCATCCTTGTTATTACCTAAAATTTTGTAAGAGATATCACATCATATAATTCAATTCAACCTAAGCTCGAGCGTGTGAGAGTTTGATACCTTATTTCGACTTGTGTCCGTAAAATAAAAAAATAAAAAAATGTACAAATATCTTTTTAAAGTGAACTAATGAGACATAACTGAGAGATTTTTCTTCAAAAAAAGACAAACAAACTCAGAGACTCGGGCGTGATACATAAAGCTCTGTAGGTTGAGTTTCAAATTTTTATTATATATTTTAATGGGTACACCCGCCTTATACGGAGTGAAACCGTGTGGCGTGATCTGCATCGTCTGTCTTACAACTGAAATTCAAACTGCGTGGTCCAAATTTCACCGCGCAATGACTACCCTTTTTAATGACTATACAACCTCAGCGCTTGCGTCATTTCATATGCTCCCAAGACTATCCCTATAGCCACTGATAGTAAGATACTGAGCACCAAAACTCGCCGGAACCTGAAAATCAAGAAAAATGGCTGATTCCAAAGTGTCGAGGATCAAGTTGGGGTCCCAGGGTCTGGAGGTGTCTAAGCAAGGACTTGGTTGTATGGGCATGTCCTTCGCCTATGGCCATCCCAAACCGGAGCCCGATATGATCAAACTTATCCACCATGCTATCCAATCAGGTGTTACCTTCCTCGATACTTCTGACGTATACGGACCTCACACTAACGAAATCCTCATTGGCAAGGTACACTTTCAGTTTGTAGTTTTTTTTTTTCTTTTTTCCCTGTTGTTGTATCACTAGTGAACTGGAACTCAAAATCGAGCTGGAGAAGGTGAAACTAGTATTTAATTATGTATAATAATTATAGGGGGGGGGGGGGGGGAAAGAGTTCCTTCTGCTGCATTGAAGAACATAAATAAACTGGGACTTGTGTGTTTTGATGTAGAATTTGTAATTATTCAAGAAAGAGATTGTTACAATGATATTGTGTCCTAAGCCTAACAAAGGGTAAAATTTTCTATGTTAGGCTCTGAAAGGAGTGCCAAGAGAGAAAGTTGAGATTGCTACCAAGTTTGGTACTAGCTTCAAGGATGGAAAACGGGTGATTCAAGGTCACCCAGAATATGTACGAGCATGTTGTGAGGCCAGCTTGAAGAGGCTTGATGTTGACTACATTGATCTTTATTATATTCATCGTATCGATACTTCTGTTCCTATCGAAGTCACGGTCAGTATACTCTCCCATTCTTTGTTCTTGTTTTCATGTATAGTCAGAATAGGCCTCAAACACATTCATAGTTGTTAGTAATGTTCAGGAAAAGTTTTACTCTTAGTATAACTTCATGTTTATGTTTCTTATTTGGGAAGCTAAGTATGCATACAATTGATCTAACTGGCCTGAGTCCGTCTAAGACGTAATCATGTACATGGTAGTTTAAAGTCGATTCATTTTGTCCATATATATTCTTGGGTTCAACACTTTTTCCACCTGAAATTCACCGGTAAAAATAAAAATAAAAAATCGAGGGCAATAAATGTGACTTCAAATGTGGACGCTTGACTTGGAAAAGTAGGAAAGGATGGATTCACCTGGGCAAGGAGATTGTTTGTAATGTAATTGAAGCCAGGATTTGAATTTCCGGCCATCAGGGAGAGTATGGTCTATGAGCCTGTAACATAGTGCAATCGAGACAGATGTTTAATATAACAGAACCAGCTGGTGTGAGTTAGGCTTGAGTGTTGTTATCGTTATGACCTTCTTCAAAGGAACTTGTGTATGACCTTAGGCTTAACCGTTCTCCTTTATGTAGCATAGTTCTCGTACAATAACCTTCTGTACTTCATATTCCTTGCTTTTTCTCAGATTGGAGAAATGAAGAAGCTAGTTGAGGAGGGTAAAGTAAAATACATTGGTCTATCCGAGGCCAATGCTTCAACAATTAGAAGGGCTCATGCAGTACATCCAATTACCGCTGTTCAAAACGAATGGTCCTTATGGGCTAGAGATTTAGAAGAAGAGATTGTTCCTACATGCCGGTAAGGTGATTTTCCCTTGCAAAGTTCCTCCCAAAAACAAAAAAAAACCTGACGTTCTGGCTTTGCTTTTTATTCTTCAGAGAACTTGGTATTGGGATTGTCCCTTACAGCCCTTTGGGACGTGGATTCTTTTCAACGGGGGCAAAAGTGATGGAAAACTTGTCTGAAAATGACATGCGTAAGGTTAGTTAGCGGTTAGTCATATCATATCTTCATACATTATACCTAAACCGCTATATGATCCTCTTTACAACAGAACCCACAAAAGCGCCTTCCGTGTTCTATCATCACATTAATTATTCATTTTGTTGGTTGTATATTTTTGTCTTTTTAGGGTCATCCAAGGTTCAAGCCAGAAAATATGGAGCATAACCAGCGAGTATTCGAACGTGTTAATGAAATGGCTGCAAAAAAAGGATGTACTACTTCTCAGCTTGCACTGGCTTGGGTTCATCACCAGGGTGATGATGTATCCCCAATTCCAGGCACCACCAAGATTGAGAACCTCAACCAAAACATTGGAGCTTTATCGGTGAAATTAACACCTGAAGAGATGGCTGAGCTGGAGTCTTGTGCTTCTGGTGATGCTATTAAGGGAGAGAGACATCGATACATGTCAAGTACATGGATCAACTCTGATACCCCGCCTTTATCTTCATGGAAGGCTTAATGAAGTTGTGTCCATTTCCTTAGTCTTCCTCCGAAAGACGCAAGTCTGCATATCTGGATTGATGTTCTGGCAAGAATCTAGATAATAATGGTGATGAATCTGCACCCGTTTTGTTTGGTTTGCTTAATAATGTGTCATACACACTTGAGTATCCCCATGTTGTACCCACCATGTGTATCCTCATGATGAAAATACATAACACAATGGTTGTTTCCTTGTCCTTAATGTACTCAATACAAACAAAAAACAAATGGTAGAATAGAAGAAAAAAATCCAATTGCAACATGTAATAATTTTTAGTAATCTCAGTGTACATCAAACAGCTGAAGATTTGAACATTTTAGTAAGTAGCTAACATTATGTTCCTGATAAACATTTTCCTTTTATTTGCTTGTTTCGTAATGACACTCGACATCAGGCACGTTTAAGCAGAGGTTTCACTTCCAGAGGCTTCTTGCCTTGGTTGTTGTTTTTCTGCATACAAATAAAGCAGTAACCAATCTTTAGAGAATCTATCGTAGAACGATTAAGTAATAAATAGCAGAAATGATGCATAAACAAAGCAGCTTTGGCTACCAAAGGATGTTACCTACCTAAAGGATAAGTTGGCTTTATCAACATTTGTCCATTTGATAAAGTATCACGGCATTGCTGAAATACAATCCAAAAATAAAATATTGTTTGGTGTTTCCCAATATGGTTACCAAATTCATCCCATTCCATGGGCTCCTTTGAGCTACCAACAAGTTTACCAATCAACCATGCGAGTCTGGTAACACCTCTGACCCTTGCACCTTTCTCGTTGTTAGGGTTACCCTCATTAACCATCCTAGTTAGTATGTAAAATAAACACAAAATCAACAAGGGTGCCATAGACCATCCTAGTTAGTATGTAAAATCAACAAGGGTGCCATAGAGAACAAGTGAAACAAATATGAAATTCCAATACATATGTTTATGATTAAAGTCTTCAAATACATATATCAGTGTGCAACCATTAATAGACTTAAAAACCATCACATCATATAAATCTATTGAACCTAAGCTATAATAAGGAGATGTTGCTCTTTCGTCTTATAATATACTAACATGTGACAGAACTTTATTAGAACTTAAATAATGAATCAAGTGCCTCATTCATCACCATCACTTCTGAATTCTTTTCCAATAATATCAACATCATCAATAAGAAAAACCTAAGGAATGCAGCCTAAAACCTCCGCCGTCCCCCTCCCAAAACCTCCAATCTATGGCTTCTCCGCCTTCACCTCTGCCTAAGCTCTCCTTTCCTCGTCAATGGCTGCTCCGGATGTCCCCCAGCATTCGGATTTTACTCAAAAGCCGACTAGTGGCCCCTCCCCTACTGTTTTCCTCCATGGCACTTTCAAGGGAGAACCGGCGATTACAATTCCTAAGGAAATTGAAACACTCTCTAGCAGCTCGATTCGATAATACTCTCATCGGAAAATCCTCCCAAGGGAGGCCGAACCTTGATGTAGTTCGAAGATTTATTGCCGTTCAAAACTTCAGAGGTAATGTTCTCACAGGTTTGATTGATAAGAAACATATACTTATTCGATTCGAGCTTTCTGAGGATTACATACGCTTATTTTCTAAATCAGTTTGGAATGTAAATGGAAAACCAATGCGAATCATGAAATGGCCTGGACATCTAAATTTCGTATTGATCGGGAACCGCCAATTGTTCCAATTTGGTTGTCCCTGCCTATGCTCCCTATTCACTTGGTTGATGAAGACTTTATCTTCTCGCTTGTTTCATCTTTTAGTAAACCTTTACGAATTGATAATGCGACTGAACATCTCAAAAGGCCCTCGGTTGCTCGGGTGTAAGTTGAGATCGATTTATTGAATTTGCTACCATCTCGAGTCTGGGTTCAAAGTGAAACAGGGTATGGATTCTGGCAAGCAATTGTAATTGAAGAGGATTTACCCTCATACTGTAGATATTGTTGGCATCTTGGTCATCAATAGCATTTTTGTACGGTTAAATATCCAGATTTACAAAATACTTATGCTCATCAAAATAGGCCAGGTACATATACAGAATATAGACCAATAGAGCCACAAATTAAACAGGAAAATGATGCTCAAAAGTTGGATCATAACATGGTTGTTCAAGCCTCAGATGTTCTGGGCCAATCTGATCTTGGAAAAACTGCTATGGAAAAAGGGAAAATGCAGCTGATGCAGCCAGCTGTCTTTAGCAATGAAATAGGGTGCAGTGGGACCTATCCCTGTTAAACAAGTTGTACATATACATGGGGTTGAAACAGAGGAATCTTTAGCAATGGTTGCACAACAAAGCTCATCAAAAGCTAGAAAATCGCAGGGCCCTCCACTGGTTTTAAATTCTGTTGATACAACCCTTGTTGAATCTCAATAGACGGCCAAGAAGCAGGAGGAACCAATTTATTTGGCTGAAAATATCAAGAAATTTAGTGCTGCTGCTGCAAATGTTGAAGCTCAGCATGATGAAGCACTTTTTAAGCAGGCTGAGCATGTTCTCGAGGAATCGCCAAGGTTTGCAAAAGTTGCTATCCCTCAAACACAATTGGGCTTGACAATGTGTGATGGAAATGACTTAAGGAAATTGGGCAGCAAACAATTGGACAAAGGAATAGGTGATGGCCCTCAAAAACTTGATGGTGCTGCTAAGGGGATTGAGTACAGTGAAGGTTGTCCTATAAGCAATTCTTTTGAGATCCTATCTATACCTTTGACAGAGAAGAGTGCTCCATTAACCTCTTCGGGTATAGATAGTCAAAATTCTATCTTAGCCGAGCTTCAAAACATGAGTTTAGATCGTCCAAAAGCTAGATTGACTGGTTACATTTCTGATCGGGACACCAAGGTGAAAGAAAAAATGA
Organism: Gentiana straminea; assembly: GCA_036785695.1. Lineage (NCBI taxonomy): Eukaryota > Viridiplantae > Streptophyta > Magnoliopsida > Gentianales > Gentianaceae > Gentiana > Gentiana straminea. Next base: position 3,030,149 of record JAVUPR010000348.1, read on the forward strand.
CTCCCGCTCAGAAAGAAGCTCGATATAGGAAGAAAAAGAAGATTTTCGATCTCTAGTTTTTATGTTCTTTTGATTTACCTAAAGCTAGAAATTCGGCTATCGTGAGTTTCACTTTGTTTTTTCGTGGAATAAAACTCTACTTTACCCGAAAAAAAAAAAAGAAAAAAAAAAAAAAAAAACAACATCATCAATAATATTGTTTTCTCTTTTTTTTAGTTACAGTAACTGCAAAATCCAGTTCAAACATATACTGTTATGAAGTACATTCTTGTGAAAGAGCATGCACATGGTGTGAACATTTTTGGGAATCACCTCACAATTCACTGCATCATGTGCTATCAAATCCTCCCTGCACACCATGGACACCATACTATGACCATGCCAAACCTGCACGAATAGCAAAAAGGTTGGAACTTGGAACCAACTCCTCTTTGTTTATATATATTGTGTAAATTTTGCATTAATTAGGATAGCAAAAAATCACATATTAACAACAGGATGTTACACCTCTGACCCTTGCATGTTTCCCGTTGTTATTCCTAGTTATTAGGTAAAATTTTGTTAGAGATATTTCATCATATAATTCTATTGAACCTAAGCTATAATAAAGAAATATTTAAGTTGGAGTGTGAGAGTTTGATACATTATATCGACTTGTGTCAATTAAAAAATAAAAAATAAAATAAAATGCACAAACAACATCTTTTAGAGTGAATTAATGAGACATGTCTCAGAGACTCGGGCGGGACACATAAAGCTCTGTAGGTTGGGTTTCAAATTTTTATTTTATTTTTTAATGGGAATGTTATTGGACGCACCGGTCATATGCAGAATGAAGCCGTATAACGTGATCTGCATCGTCTGCCTATAAAAATGAATTCAAACTATATGGTCTAGATTTATTTAGTTATCGTTTCACCACAAGTGAAAATAGAGACACCATCAAGAACTTCCATTTTTCTAAATGACTATACAACCTCAGCGCTTGCGTCATTTCATATGCTCCCACTGCAAAACATAATCCGTACATCTATCAAGACTATCACTATAGCCACTGATAGTAAGATACTGAGCACCAAAACAAGCCGGAACCGAAAAATGGCTGCTGCTGCTGCTTCCAAAGTGTCGAGGATCAAGTTGGGGTCCCAGGGTCTGGAGGTGTCTAAGCAAGGACTTGGTTGTATGGGCATGTCCTTCAGCTATGGCCATCCCAAACCGGAGCCCGATATGATCAAACTTATCCACCATGCTATCCAATCAGGTGTTACCTTCCTCGATACTTCTGACGTATACGGACCTCACACTAACGAAATCCTCATTGGCAAGGTACACTTTCAGTCTGTAGTCTTTTTCTTTTCTTTTCTTTTCTTTTCCTTTTCCTGTTGTTGTATCACTAGTGAACTGGAACTCAAAATCGAGCTGGAGAAAGTGAAATTAGTATCTAATTAAGTATAATGATTATTGGGGGGGAAAGAGTTCCTTCTGCATTGAAGAACAAAAACTGGGACTTGTATATTTTGATGTAGAACTGTAATTATTCAAGAAAGAGTTTGTTACAATGATATGGTGTCCTGACAAAGGTTAAATTTTTCTATGTTAGGCTCTGAAAGGAGTGCCAAGAGAGAAAGTTGAGATTGCTACCAAGTTTGGTACTAGCTTCAAGGATGGCAAATTGGTGATTCAAGGTCACCCAGAATATGTACGAGCATGTTGTGAGGCCAGCTTGAAGAGGCTTGATGTTGACTACATTGATCTTTATTATATTCATCGTATCGATACTTCTGTTCCTATCGAAGTCACGGTCAGTATACTCTCCCATTCTTTGTTCTTGTTTTCATGTATAGTCAGAATAGGCCTCAACACATTTGATGAGGGTCGGACTAGCCCTCGCCACGTGTAATCTTTATATTGGCAATCATTAAAGGAAGTCAGAGGGTTAATACATAATAAGGGCCAGGAGCCCTTACGTTTAAATTAAGATGCAGACCTGAACCCCATGTGGGAGGTCAGCTCGGCCCTTCTTAACTTACTACCGCAGGTTGGCTCGGTAAGAGTGAAGGTCGGGTAACGCGGTACAGGTCGGACTGGCTTGGGAGGCTCGACGCAAGTCGGCCAGAGCCTCTTTTATATGATAATTAGCCCACATGCTTATGAGATAATTATGGGAAGATCCTAAGGATCCTTTACCCATTAAGACTCTGATTTTGATATTTAAACTATCCATAATTATCCCTAAATTATAGGGATATACACGAGATTCTCCTTAGGGACTAAGAATTAGAATCCTTGCAGGACAAGGCTTTGGACGAGACGTCCTCTATATAAACAACCCCTAAAGAACTACGGAGACTTGATTCCTGAAACATAACATGATACGTAGGCAACTTGGAAGATACCTAAGCTCAGTCTAAAAATCACCCAAAAAACCATCCCTCGGTCATATTACCCTCGATTAAACGGTCCGGATTTCTTCATAGACGAGATCTAGCATCGTCAGTTGGCGCTAGAAGGAGGGCTTTCTATTGGTAATGGATGGAGGTTGTTCGTGATCAAGTTTATGGCAAAAACATGCCAGAAACGCAGTCAGATCGACAACTTATTACTGGAGTTTCAACCGTTGGAACAAGAATTCCACCGTTCAGATTGAAGAAGAACGAGGGACGAACAAACCCTCCAAATTTCGTGCCGATCGGAGTCCGCATGTCCGGTCATCGTGAGAAAGTTGCTGCTGTATCACCAAAAACGCAGTAAGATCAGAGGCTTATTGCCAAAGATTACATCGTTGGAACAAGAATTCCACCGTTCAGATTGAAGAAGAAGGAGGGACGAACAAGTCCTCCAAATTTCGTGCCTATCGGAGTCCGTTAAATGCCCGATCGTCACCGGAAAGTTGCTGATGTATCACCAAAACGCAGCAGCCACCAAAAAGCAGCAGTCAGATCGGAGGCTTATTGCCGGAGATTGAACCGTTGGAATAAGAATTCCACCGTTTAGACTAAAGAAGAAGGGGGGCCGAACAAGCCCCTCCAAATATTGTGCCGATCGGAGTCCGTTTCGATGCCCGATTGTCACCGAAAAATTTCTGTTGTATCATAAAAAGCGAAGCAGACGCAGCTGTCAGATCGAGGGATTATTTCCAGAGATTGAACGCTTGGAATAAGAATTCCACCGTTCATATTGAAGAATAAGAAGGGACGAACAAGCCCTCCAAATTTCGTGCCGATCGGAGTCCGTTTAGTTGCCCGATCGTCCCCGGAAAGATGCAAAGGACATACTCTCTAAGTCTGCAGGACATACAGTTTAACATGAGCTCTGCAGGTCGGGCTCATGGACAAGCTCTCAAGCTCTCCAAAGTCCGAGCTGAGCTCTCAACCTCTCCTGTATGAGCTCTCTAAACAAGCTCTCTAATTACAAGCTCTCTATCAACGAGCTTTCTCATTACAAGTTGTCCAGGTATGAGCCCTCATTGAAATTTATTCCCGTTTTTACAACTTAAATGACCTATCGTATTGTGGAACTCACCCCGCCGAACATGGCGGGTCGAGCTATCTTATTTTGGAACTCTCCCAACCGAACGTGGCGGGATGAGCCTTCTTGTTTTGGAACTCTCCCTACCGAACATGGCAGGATGAGCTTTTCTTATCAGTACATCATAAGACCGTCCGCTTAATAGCTCGGCATCACGTTCTATAAGACCGAGCTCGGCTCGGCATCATATTTGGAGCTCTCCCTAGAGCAAATCTTCTATAAGACCGAGCTCTTCTCGGCATCATATTTGGAGCTCACCTCGAGCAAACCTTCTGTAAGACCGAGCTCGGGTCGGCATCATATTTGGAGCTCTCATCGAGCGAATCTTCTATAAGACCGAGCTTGCCTCGGCATCATATTTGGAGCTCTCCTCGAGCAAATCTTCTATAAGACCGAGCTCGGCTCGGCATCATATTCTATAACACCGAGCTCGGCTCGGCATCACATTGTATAAGACCGAGCTCGGCTCAGCATCATAGTTGGAGCTCTCGAGCAAATCTTCCATAAGACCGAGCTCGGCTCGGCATCATGTTTGGAGCTCTCCTCGGCATCTCTTCTATAAGACCGAGCTCGGCTCCGAATCATATACGAGCTCTTCAGCTCTTCAGATGCGAACTCTTCAGCTCTTCATATACGAGCTCTTCAGCTCTCCAGACACGAGCTCTTCAGCTCTTCATATACGAGCTCGCAAGCTCTTCAAGTACGAGCTCTCCATAATGGCATGACCATTCCACGAAGTTGGCATGCCAACAACCTCTGCAAATTACGCGTCTAGGACAAGTTCCAAACGTTTTTAAATTGCTTTGTTTTTTCAATCTCAATTTTGCTACTCGGTGTTATCACACTCGTGTTATTTCAATAGCAAATCTCTTTTCCATTATACACGATGGCTTTGATAAAGTTTGCAAAGGACAAACTTCCTAAGTCTGCAAGACAGACGATCATAACCGAGCTGCAGGTCAGACTCGGAAAAGTTTGCAAATGACAAACTTCTTAAGTCTGTAGGTCAGGCTAAATTTTGAACTGAGTACTGCATGTCAGACTCAGAAAGTTTGCAAAGGACAAACTTCCCTAGTCCGGAGTCGAGGCTAAATTTCGAAGCGAGTCTTTGCGGGTCGGACTCGAAAGTTTGCAAAGGACAAACTTCCCGAGTCTGCAGGTCAGGCTAAATTTCGAACTGAGTACTGCAGGCTAGACTCAGAAAGTTTGCAAAGGACAAACTTCCCAAGTCTGCAGGTCAGGCTAAATTTTGAACTGAGTACGGCAGGTCAGACTCAGAAAGTTTGCAAAGGACAAACTTGCCAAGTCTGCAGGTCAGGCTAAATTTCGAATTGAGTACTGCAGGTCAGACTCAGAAAGTTTTCAAAATACAAACTTCCCAAGTCAGTAGGTCAGGCCATCATCAAACAACAAAAGTTAAACAAAGCTTGCAATCAAAAACCAAGTATGTCATCCAATACAGTGAGTAATGCATGCCATACTGGGGGGAGGCAAAGGGTACCAGGTAAGTAAGTACTCCAACTCAAAACAAAGCTCAAAGTAGAAGTGCTTAATAAAAGTACAGTGGGCAGAGCACCACAAACATAGGGAAAACGCACAAGTTTTTCAAAAGTTTTACGAAACACACTTTAAAAAGAATACAACACAGAGTTCACTTTTCAGCAGCAGGATTCTGCTGCTCTGATGAAGGAGCCGGCTCAACACTCTGAGGGGCAGGACGGCGTTTGTTATACTTAACTCCAATGTCCTCGCCTTCCTTAAACTCTTTTACCCGGTCATCATAGATCTTGCCTGCACCTACCTTGTACATCGTACGGTAATGGGGAAGGTCGGGAACAGCCAGGTCGGCAGTCGGCACATTGCTCTTTGGCCTCATCGGCTGCAGAAGTATAACCATGCTGCATAACTGGGCCTAGTAAGGCCTTCAAAGCCTCAGAAAAGTGTCCAGAGGACTTATATTCATGAATGGCTTGAGCATTCCGAACAGGAATAGAGGCTTCCAGTGCATCCCTCTCGGCCCGGAGTTTAGCTAGTCCTCCTTAGTATATTTGTCAAATGCAGCTTGAAGCTCGGCGGTATACCGAGTCTTGGTCTATTGAAGCTCAGCATCACGAGCTCCGAGCTGCTCTTTCAGGTCGGACTCGAAAGCTTCGGCTCCGCAGGCCTGAACCGAAAAATTTGTTTAAGTCTGCTGAACAGACTTCAACTTTCAGAACTCCGCAGGTCAGACTCAACAAAGTTTGCAGGTCAAACTCATTGAATTGAGCTCCGCAGATAGGGCTCACCAAGTTTGCAGGACAAACTCGCCCAGTCAGCAGGACGGACAAAAGTATGAGCTCTCTAACTCAGCCTTCGTAAATTTTGTAGACCAAACTTCCTTAGTTCGTAGCCGAACTCAAACCGAGCTCCGCAGGTCGGACTCGTAATAAAATTAGTTCGCAGGACGGACTCGAGCAATAACCCGCAGGACGGATCCAAATTTCAGAGCTTTGCAGGCCAGACTCATTAAGTTTGTGGGAAAAAGTTAGTTCGCAGATAAACTCACACCGAGCTCCTCAGGTCGGACTCCTCAGAAAGAAAGTCCGCAGGACGGACAGAAATTCAGAGCACTGGATGTCAGGCTCAGTACGTTTGCAAAGCTGAGCTCCGCAGGTCGGACTAACTCTCAAAAACCGTTCCACCTCAGAAGACGTGGGCACGAATGACAGCGCCATAACTATAACTCTGCCACCTGGCAGAGTAGGTCATTGTAAAATTCTACAAGTCTAGATGACAGTGTCCGACAACACCTCTAACAGATCCGACATCACAACAAGTAGTTCAGTCAAATATGGGGGGCTTATAATGAGGGTCGGACTAGCCCTCGCCACGTGTCATCTTTATATTGGCTAACCATTAAGGGAAGAGAAAGAGTTAATACATAATAAGGGCCAGGAGCCCTTACGTTTAAATGAAGATGCAGACCTGAACCCTAGGTGGGAGGTCAGCTCGGCCCTTCTTAACTTACCACCCCAGGTCGGCTCGGTAAGAGTGAAGGTCGGGTAACGCAGTACAGGTCAGACTAGCCTGGGAGGCTCGACGCAGGTCGGCCAGAGCCTCCTTTATATGATAATTAGCCCACGTGCTTATGAGATAATTATGGGAAGATCCTAAGGATCCTTTACCCATTAATACTTGATTTTGATATTTAAACTATCTATAATTATCCCTAAATTATAGGGATACACATGAGATTATCCTTAGGGACTAAGAATTAGAATCTTTGCAGGACAAGGCTTTTGACGAGACGTCCTCTATATAAACAACCTCTAAGGAACTATGGAGACTTGATTCCTGAAACATAACAGGAACGTACTACGTAGGCAACTTGGGAAGATACCAAGCCCAGTCTAAAAATCACCCAAAAAACCATCCCTCGGTCATATTACCCTAGATTAAACGGCCCGGATTTCTTCATAGACGAGATCCAGCATCGTCAACATTCATAGTTGTTAGTAATGTTCAGGAAAGGTTGTACTCTTAGTATAACTTCATGTTTATGTTTCTTATTTGGGAAGCTAAGTATGCATACAATTGATCTAACTGGCCTGACTCTGTTTAAGACGTACTCATGTACATGGTAGTTTAAAGTCGATTCATTTTGTCCATATATATTCTTGGGTTCAACACTTTTTCTACCTGAAATTCACTGGTAAAATAAAAAATAAAAAAATCGAGGGCAATAAATGTGACTTCAAATGTGGATGCTTGACTTGGAAAAGTAGGAAAGGATGGATTCACTTGGGCAAGGAGATTGTTTGTAATGTAATTGAAGCCAGGATTTGAATTTCAGGCCATCAGGGAGAGTATGGTCTATGAGCCTGTAACATAGTGCAATTGAGACAGATGTTTAATATAACAGAACCAGCTGGTGTGAGTTAGGCTTGAGTGTTGTTATCGTTATGACCTTCTTCAAAGGAACTTGTGTATGACCTTAGGCTTAACCGTTCTCCTTTATGTAGCATAGTTCTAGTACAATAACCTTCTGTACTTCACATTCCTTGCTTTTTCTCAGATTGGAGAAATGAAGAAGCTAGTTGAGGAGGGTAAAGTAAAATACATTGGTCTATCCGAGGCCAATGCTTCAACAATTAGAAGGGCTCATGCAGTACATCCAATTACCGCTGTTCAGAACGAATGGTCCTTATGGGCTAGAGATTTAGAAGAAGAGATTGTTCCTACATGCCGGTAAGGTGATTTTCCCTTGCAAAGTTGCTCCCAAAAACAAAAACAAAAAACCTGACGTTCTGGCTTTGCTTTTTATTCTTCGAGAGAACTTGGTATTGGGATTGTCCCTTACAGCCCTTTGGGACGTGGATTCTTTTCAACGGGGGCAAAAGTGATGGAAAACTTGTCCGAAAATGACATGCGTAAGGTTAGTTAGCGGTTAGTCATATCATATCTTCATACATTATACCTAAACCGCTATATGATCCTCTTTACAACAGAACCCACAAAAGCGCCTTCCGTGTTCTATCATCACATTAATTATTCATTTTGTTGGTTGTATATTTTTGTCTTTTTAGGGTCATCCAAGGTTCAAGCCAGAAAATATGGAGCATAACCAACGAGTATTCGAACGTGTTAATGAAATTGCTGCAAAAAAAGGATGTACTACTTCTCAGCTAGCATTGGCTTGGGTTCATCACCAGGGTGATGATGTCTCCCCCATTCCAGGCACCACCAAGATTGAGAACCTCAACCAAAACATTGGAGCTTTATCGGTTAAATTAACACCGGAAGAGATGGCTGAGCTGGAGGCTTGTGCTTCAGGTGATGCTATTAAGGGAGAGAGACATCCATACATGTCAAGTACATGGATCAACTCTGATACCCCGCCTTTATCTTCATGGAAGGCTTAATGAAGTTGTGTCCATTTCCTTAGTTTTCTGCCGAAAGACGTAACCAGGTTGTCTGCATATCTGGATTGATGTTCTGCCAAGAATCTAGATAATAATGGTGATGAATCTGCACCCCTTTTGTTTGGTTTGCTTAATAATGTGTCATACACACTTGAGTATCCCCATGTTGTACCATGTGTATCCTCATGATGAAAATACATAACACAATGGTTGTTTTCTTGTTCTTAAATATACTCAATACAAACAAAAATAAATGGTAGCAGAAAATAAATCCAATTGCATGATGTAATGTAATAATTTTTAGTAATCTCATTGTACTTCAAACAACTGAAGATTTGAACAATATATTAAGTAGCTAACATTATGTTCCTGAACATTTTCCTTTTATTTGCTTGTTTCGTAACTGACACTCGACATCAGGCACGTTTAAGCAGAGGTTTCACTCCCAGAGGCTTCTTGCCTTTGTTGCTGTTTTTCTGCATACAAATAGAGCAGTAACCAATCTTTAGAGAATCTATTGTAGAACGATTAAGTAATAGCAGAAATGATGCATAAACAAAGCAGCTTTTGCTACTAGGATGTTACCTACCTAAAGGGGGATCCACAAGTTGGCTTTATCAACATTTGTCCAGGATGTTGTCCATTTGAATTGTCGTGATACTCTCATCATTGCTGAATTACAATCAAAAAAATCTTGTTTGGTGTTTCCTGATAGGGTGACCAAACCATTGGCTCCTTTGAGCTACCAACAGGTCTACCAATCAACCATGCGAGTCTGGTAACACCTCTGACCCTTGCACCTTTCTCGTTGTTAGTGTTACCCTCATTAACCATCCTAGTTAGTATGTAAAATAAACACAAAATCAACAAGGGTGCCATAGAGAAAAAGTGAAACAAATACGAAATCCCAATACATATGTTTATGATCAGTCTTCAAATACATATATCAGTGTGCAACCATTAATAGACTTAAAAACCATCACATCATATAAATCTATTGAACCTAAGCTATAATAAGGAGATGTTGCTCTTTCGTCTTATAACAGAACTTGATTAGAACTTAAATAATGAACCAAGTGCCTCATTCATCTTCATCAACATATTCCTTGGCAGGAACTTTGTTAATTGTTATAATCACTATCATTTCTGAGTTCTTTCTAATAATATCAACATCATCAATAATATTGTTTTCTCTTTTTAGTTACAGCAACTGCAAAATCCAGTTCAAACCTATACTGTTATGAAGTACCTTCTTGTGAGAGAGCGTGCACATGGAGTGAACATTTTTGGGAATCACCTCACAATTCACTGAATCTTGTGCCATCAAATCCTCCCTTCACACCATGGACACCATACTATGACCATGCCAAACCTGCACGAATAGCAAAAAGGTTGGAACGTGGAACCAACTCCTCTTTGTTTATATTGCGTAAATTTTGCATTAATTAGGATAGTAAAAATTACATATTAACAACAGGACGAAGAGGTTGGAACCCGCCCAGTTAACATGCAACTTGTTCACATGTCATCGGATATATAAGTATATTTAAATTACCCGTGGCAAGAGCTCCAGGAGATCATGCAAAGTCAACAATGCATTTTACTTTGTTTGATTTGCAATAAGCTTATGCAACTCGCAACCACGTACGAATCTCTAACAATCCAATGGGGCAGGAGGAGATTCTACAAGTACAAGAAGAGTCTCTGATAAGGAGCTTTGGCACATTGAGTCAATAAGAATAACATGTGCCGGAATCACAAATTTGTGAGCCCCCGAAATATCAATTTCTCTGAAGACCCTTCAAGAACTGCTCTGACAAGTATGTTCCATGTGACTACAGAAGGAACAATTTCCTTATTGAGAGCGTCATTCAAGAACGAAATTGCAAGCGACATCCTGTTGCAAGAAGTTAGTCCTTTCAACGCAATATTGTATGATATGATATCTGCCTGGAGGCCTATTTTCAAAATACGAGTCCAAATAACAAAAGCGCTTTTGCAATCCCCAACTTTATAAAAGCCCTCCATCAGAGTGTTGTACGTGACGATATTCGGGACACATTTCCGATTACTCATATCCAGATATACATGTACAGAATCTTGCATCTTGCTAACAGAACATAGCCCATGGATCATAATATTATACATGGTAGTATCCGGTACGTAGCCTTTACCAATCACATGACTCCATAAGTCAAGTGCCGAATCTATCTCCTGCCTTTGAAAAAGACCCCTCATCAGTAAGCTATATGTGATCATATCTGGCTTCCATCCCTTCTCCAACATATTCTTTAAAAGGTCGTAGGCTTCAACAATTTTTTTATGTTTGCATAACCCATCCATGAGTGTGTTATAAGTGACAACATTTGGAGAACAATTCTTGTTGTGCATTGCCCTGAATAGCTCAACAGCCTCATTGATCCTAGAAGCTCTAATAAATCCTTTAATAAGTGCATTCCAAACATGAACATTTGGAGACCGTCCGTGCTTGACCATGTGATCAAGCATACGAACTGCTTCATCCAATCTTTTCTCTGTACATAGGCCATTAACAATAGCTGAATATGTGAAGGCATCTACATCATCTCCATTATTTTCTCCCTCTCGCAAAACCTCCAAAGCTTTGTTCACGTGCCCATTCTGACAAAGTCCATGAACCAGGACTCCGTAAGTTGCAGAATCAGCAACCAATTCTTTATCTTGCAAGAGTTTCAACTGTGGAATAGCCACATCCATCTTCCCACAAGCAAATAACCCTTTCATCAAAATATTGAAACCAACAATGTTACGACAACTCACACTGCCCATCGACTGCCACAGTTCGAGGCTTTCTTTTGCTTTTCCAGCTTTACTATATCCATTAAGTAAAGCATTGTATGTGACGGCATCAGGGGAAATCTTACATCGAATCATTTCTTGGAAAACCTTTTCTGCCCCATCAATATTACGTGATTCACACAACACATGCACCAACGAAGTGAACAAAAAAGAATCTATCTTTTGTTCGTTTTTTCTCAATCTCTCCCAAAATTCCAAACCATCGGTAAATCGGCCACATTTGCACAAGCAGCTAATCATAACATTATAGCTAACTGCATTGGGACAAACATTTGGAGCGGTAATCAATCTTTCCCACATCTCATAAGCTCCGGCTACATCACCTATCCTAAAGAACCCGTCAATGAGAATATTATAACACATTACATCAGGAGACACCCCTTTCTCAGGCATTTCATTAAACAGCTCTAGTGCCGCTCCCAAATCACCGGTTTTTGCTAACCCGTTGATCAAAGTCCCGTAACTATACACGTCAGGCTTCAAATCGGTTTCCCACATTTTGTTCAACAGCCTTTTTGCCATGTCAAATTGCCTGTTTTTACAAGCCAGCTTGATCAAGACATTGTAAGTTTCTGAATTTGGAGATATGCCCATTGTCTCAAAGTACCTACAGAACAACTCCGCTCTACTCAGTTGGTTGGAGTCTACGAAAGCATTAAGCAAGGTATTATACGACCTAAGACCTGGTTGGCAGCCAAAAATTTCCCTCATATTTTGAAAAATTTCCATCGCTTTATCTGGCATGGAGACTTTTGAATAGGCTTTGATCACAGTAAGGGGCAAGTCTTCAGAGCACTCGCATTTTTGGATTCTGATAAGGTCAATGATTGGGCTAAGTGGTGAACAAATTTCTGGTCAACTCCAGGGAGTGAAAGGCAAACACGACTAATGATGTGGTGGAAGACCAGAGCGGTGTGGGTATAATCCGGGTGGCTAGTAGCTGAGTCGAACAGGGAGAGTGCTGAATTAAGATTCCTTTCAGAATTGAGGAGCTTTAAGAGATACTTTGGAGTAAGGTTTTTGAGGAGCTTCAAGCTTGCCTCACGACAAGCTCCCACATATTCTGGGTCACCATGAATATTCATTTGCCCACCCATTTGAACTTTATCCCTTAGTCCTCCTTTCAAAGCCTACAATAATTAACCCACACATGTTATTCTTATGTTAGACTCAATGGCACATTCAGAGTTTGCTCAAAGAACAATACTTTCTTCAACACATGCTTATATCAAGCCTCTATCTAGCAATCCATGTTGACACATGAAAAGGTATAAAATGTCTGAGTCTGCCCAGAAAAAAGTAGTTTCTTTAACAGGCAAGTTTCCTTGTCCAAAATCATACAATACATTCTATACAACGACTGAAAATTTATTACTCTAAACATCCCATGTACAAACATGGTTGTAATAACGTGTCCCTTAAGCTCCAGTGACTTTAAAAACGAAAAAAGGAAATTTTTTCATCCTCTCCGATGCATCAAAATAACTAATGAGCAATACAGGGCAAGCATTTTTAAGTGTAAGCTTAAAAAGTAGATTCTTTTTCACCAAATTCAGAACAGAGAAGTGGTAGTAGATGGTCATAACTAAATTTTACCTTGCCAAAGAGGATTTCGTTGGAGTGGGGCTCATAGACATCGGAAGTATCAAGGAAAGTGACGCCGGAATCCATAGCATGGTGGATGAGTTTAACCATGTCGGGTTCGGGCTTAGGCGGGCCGTAGTTAGATGACATGCCCATACAACCTATTCCTTGTTTGGACACCTCTAGGCCTTGTGAACCCAATTTGATCCTCGGAACTTTGGTCGCAGCAGATGCCATTTTTATGATTTCAAGATTCCGGTGATTTCCGATTCCTCAGCACTGAGGTGCTGAGAGACTATTGCGATAGCTAGACGATGAAAACTGAAATTTTCTTGTGTAAAGTCATTTTGGTCCTTTAATTTTAACAATTTTGCATTTTCATCTCATATATGTTTGGGACTTCTTAAAAAATAAAAAAAAAATAAAAAAGAAGTATGACTATGCATTGTCAGCGCTTACGTCATTTCCATGTGCTCTCACTCTGTAGAGTCAACACTATATCTACCACAGCTGCAACTTCACTATAATCACTGGTACTAAGATACAGAACACCAAAACTCACCTGAAAATCAAGAAAAATGGCTGCTGCTTCCGCTTCCGCTTCCGAAGTGTCGAGGATCAAGTTGGGGTCGCAGGGTCTGGAGGTGTCTAAACAAGGACTTGGTTGTATGGGCATGTCCTTCAGCTATGGTCAGCCCAAACCAGAGCCTGATATGATCAAACTCATTCATCATGCTATTCAGTCTGGTGTTACCTTTCTCGATACTTCTGATGTATACGGACCTCACACTAACGAGATCCTCATTGGCAAGGTACCCTTTTGTTATCATTCTTTGTTTCTTTTCTTCAGATCGTATCAATAGTTCACTGTAAGCTGGCAAAGTTGAAATTAGTATCTAACTAAGTATAATAATGGGGAGAAAATGAGAAAAGAGAGTTCATTTTGCATTGAAGAACGTATGTTGGGACTTGTATTTTGCTGCATGACTGAAAATCTTCAGGAAAGAGACCGTTGTAATAGTGTATTTTACATGTCTTAGTAGAGATTTTGCTGCATATGTTGTTTCATGGGATCTGATTTTTTTTACGATCGGATCTGAAATTTTGAATCATTTGGATCTCTATTTTAGACATTTATTTATGATGTTGTACAATATCTTATCAAACTCCTGTTAAAGGTCAAAAGGTTTTGTTAACAAATGGTAATTTGTGTCATGGTAGGCTTTGAAAGGAATACCAAGAGAGAAATTTGAGATTGCTACCAAGTTTGGTGCTAGTTCCAAGGATGGCAAATTGGTAATTCGAGGTGATCCTGAATACGTGCGAGCATGTTGTGAGGCGAGCTTGAAGAGGCTTGATGTTGACTACATCGATCTTTATTATATCCATCGGATTGACACTACTGTTCCTATCGAAGTCACGGTCAGTATTCTCTGCTATTACTTGTTCTTCTCTTCATATATAGTGTTTCTTGTGTTTTTTGAGAATATGCCTCAAACCTATTCATAGTTGTGCTTTTAGTAGTTTTTTCTTTTCTTTTTTAGAAATTATAGTAGTTTTTTCATGTTTATGTTTCTCATTTGGTAGCTTAGTCTACATACAATTGAGCTAAATGGCCCTACTCTTTATAAGAGGATCTCATGTACATGGTAAGCTTTTTCGTATTGGTTTACTTGGGCAAGGAGATTGTTTGTACTGTAATTGAAGTCATTCTCTACTTTCAATGTAAATTATGTAATCTTATGCCTCCTCCAATTACCCTTTGACCTTTCAAAGGGTTTGAATTTTCGGCCATCAGGCAGAGTATAATCTACGATAGAGCCTATAACATAGCGCAATGGAACCAACAAGTGGGAGTAAGGCATGCGTGTTGTTATCGTTATGACTTTCTTTAAAGGAACTTGTGTGTTACCTTTGGCTTATGTGTTCTTCCTTTTGTAGCATAGTTCTAATTCTGTAGCCTTTTGTACCTTATATTCGCTTTTTCTCAGGTAGGAGAAATGAAGAAGCTGGTTGAAGAGGGTAAAGTAAAATACATCGGTCTATCTGAGGCCAATGCTTCAACAATTAGAAGGGCTCATGCTGTTCATCCAATAACTGCTGTTCAGAACGAATGGTCCTTATGGGCAAGAGATTTAGAAGAAGAGATTGTTCCTACATGCAGGTAACATAATTTTCCCTTTTGAAAGTTCCAAAAACAAAAATTGACGTGTTGGTCCTGTTTTTATTCTTCAGAGAACTTGGTATTGGGATTGTCCCTTACAGCCCTTTGGGACGAGGATTTTTTTCAACGGGCGCAAAAGTGATAGAGAACTTGTCTGAAAATGACATGCGTAAGGTTAGTTAGCGGTTGATTGTGCCATATTTTTGTACAGTATACCTAAACCACTGTATGATCCTCTTTACAGCAGAACCCACAAGAGCACCTTAAATAACATTTGCAGATTCTGTGGCATCTCTGTCATCACATTAATTGTTCATTTTTTTTGCTTGTATACATTGTACTTATAGGGTCATCCAAGGTTCAAGCCAGAAAACATGGAGCATAACAACCGAATATTCGAACGGGTTAACGAAATGGCTACAAGGAAAGGGTGTACTACTTCTCAGCTAGCACTGGCTTGGGTTCATCACCAGGGTGATGATGTATCCCCCATTCCAGGCACCACCAAGATTGAGAATCTCAACCAAAACATTGGAGCTTTATCGGTGAAATTAACACCGGAAGAACTGTCTGAGCTGGAGGCTTGTGCTTCAGGTGATGCAATCAAGGGAGAGAGACATCCTCACATGTCAAGTACATGGATTCACTCTGATACCCCACCTTTGTCTTCATGGAAAGCTTAATGAAGTTGTGTCAATTTCCTTAATTTGCTGCCCAGAGACGCAACCAGGTCGTCTGCACTCTGCATTGATGTTCTGCCAAGAATCTGAAATAATAATGGTGATGAATCTGCACCCTTTTTGCTTGGTTTGCTTAATGTGTCCTAGACTGTTGAGCTTGTAGGGATCAATTGATCCCCTTGTTGTACCATGTGTGACTTTGTTGAACAATTAATTTGAATAAATCGACAAGACAGTTGTCTAGTCGCCCTTAAGGCATTCCATCGTGCAAAACAATGGTCAAGATTTGATTAAGTTCATGCGGTTATAAAATATATCCTCCAAAAGAGTGTTTTCTATCTTTTCATTGTACTTCAAACATAAGTAAAAATCCAGTTGCAATATATAATAAATACTCCAAAAGAGTGCTACATAATTTTATTGTACTTCAGTTCCCTTTCTTTCGCTTGTTTCTTTAATGACACTCGATGTCAGCCACACTTAAGCAGAGGTTTCAATTCTAGAGGCTTCTTGCCTTCTTTGTTTTTGATGTTTTTCTGCACACATATATAGTGGTAATTAATCTTTAGAAAAATCTATTATAAACACAATTAAGCAATAGCAAAAGCATAGTAAGCAAATATTGCTTTAGCATCTGCAGAATTGGAATTGAAATCCTAAGAATTATGATTCTGTAGATTTTTGTTTCTTTGTTAGCCATACTTTAGATAAAGGAAAACCATTTTTATCCTAGTGTATAAAGTCTGTGTGTCACACATGCCTAGTCATCAAAAGTAACCTCAAAAAAAAAAACATTGTAAGTTGGTTTTGACATAAAAAGTTTACCTTTCCAGGGGAGAACAAGAGACGTTCGATTGCTTCACCACTGAATTTCTGCTCTCCAATTTGAGCTCTCTTTAGCATTGACAAGTCTTCCAGTCCAAGTTTTGTTAAATCAACACCATTGTTTTCCATTATTGGACATTTCACTATAACCAAATCTTCCAGGGACGGTAGATCCACAGTAAAAGATTTGGCACATAGCCTATTCATAATCGACAAGTCTTTCATCTGTAATGTGCTCAACTTTGGCAGCATGATCATGCTTTCGCCTCCTCCTCCTTTATCGTCATGGCTAATGAGCTCGGTTATATCGCGTGACATGCCTACCTTTATAGTTTTTAGATGCCGGAGATTTCGCACCTCAGCAACTGAAAACAAAGATTTCAGACCGGTGCATCCTTGTACCTCAATCACTCTGAGGTTTGAAAAATACACAGGCTGATTCCCTTCTGTCCCTTTCGCGACAATGGATTTTAAGTCCAAGCATTCTAGCTTAACAACTTGTAGTAGCACGAGGCTTTCAGCGACGCATGCTGGAAAGATGTATCTCAATTTTCTGCAGTCAGAGATCTCAACTTCAGTTAGCTTGTTAAGGCTTATTGCAGGAGAATCAGGATTCAGCCCAATCCAAATTTCCTTCAACTTAGGCAAAGCCCTTAATCTGATTTTCCTTAGATCTGAAAGTAACATAGTTTGTGTTCCCGTGATAGCAATGCCGATATGTCTAAATATGCAAGTCGCTTTATCACACCGATCTACCTCAATTTCTTCAAGACTTAATAGCCTCATCAGCATTAGTCCTGTTACTATAGAATCAAGCATGCGGCAATTCTCAACCTTTAGAATTTTTAGCTTATGTAGGGAACCCTCTGGAAGTGATAAACGGCATATGTCCTCCATGTTATCAAGCATTTTAAGATGCAACTTTTGAAGATTAGATAAGAAGGCAGGAGCATCGTGTGCTGGTGTGTCCATCATAAACACCGTCTCCATACAGGCATTGACAGTGAGAGATTTTAAACTAGACAATCCTCCTTGATCAACGTCGATAATACTTTTCACAAATTCATCATACAGACAGAACAGTGTCAGCTCTTCTGTAGTTTGAATCATGTCCATCACTCCTTTCGGGAGCGATCTTTTGATCTCTAGTAAATGAAGGATTCTTGAACTAGGGTAACAAGTCAACGAACGGTAGTTAACACCGATGGCTATCTCAAATTTCTGGAGGTTTGGAACATGAAAATTTTGTGGGAAAGATTTAGGATTTACAGCTTGAATACACAAATTGGTCAAGTGGTGTAAGGATGCTAATTCTGACAGACATGCCATGCCTGTTTCTTGGTTTTCTGAATCAGCTACTCCCCAAAGTACAAAGCTATCCCCCATGTATAGTTCTTCCAATCGGGTTAAGCGAGACAACAGATTGGCAGGAATATGTTTGAGCTTGTGGCAGAAATTGAGGTCTAACAACCGGAGATTGACCAGTTCTGCGATTTCTTTTGGAAGCTTTTCGATGTCAGAGCCATAGAGACTAAGTATTTCGAGTCGTCTCAACTTTCCCAGGATTGATATGTCACCTAACATACAGTGGTTTAGGTATAATGTACGAAGGTCTACCAAAGCCGCTGCTGATGAAGGAAATGTTAAGCAATTGAGCAGCTCTGGAGTATCTGTTGACGGTCTTGAAAATTGATTCAGGGAGTGAACGCCGATCCTTTCACTTACATCCAACACTCTAAGCCTTGTCATCCCTTGGAAAAACGCATCTGGTATTACTTCAAAGCCCTCGTTTTCACCCAGCAACAGCATTTCTAGATTGGGACAGATTAAACCCTCAGGGAGGGCTTTAATATGGTTATTCATAAGGGAAATGATCTCATATTGTTCAAATGTCTCTTTGTTTGGCCACTTTGTTAATTCAAGACCGGATTTCACAAGGAATCCATAGTCTTGTTCAGATGAAATGAAGATGGCAAAGTCACGAACAATATCATGCATTTTTACACAATCTTCGTTAATGCTGTTCATCAATAAGCAAGTGTCTACGAGGTTCCTCGTTATCCATCGTGTCTGTCTTCTTGCTTCTTCCACAGAATCAACATTCTTGAACAAGCCTTTTCCTGTTCCATATCGAACTATGTCCTCAACTTTTATTTCGTGGTCTTCTGGGAACAAAGAAGCAAGCAGAAAACACTGCTTAGCTTCCTCACTTTTCAGATAATCATAGCTTAGCTTGAGACATGAGAACACATCTTTTTCTACGTCGTTGACATTCAATGGTTTGGACTTCTTGAGTTGCTGAAGTGCTGCCTTCCACTCCTCTACATTTTTATCTCTCAATGCCCTTCCAACCGTGACTATTGCCAGCGGGAGACCTTTGCATTCCCTGGCAACCTCCATGGACACGTTATCCAAATGGGACGCCATCCATGAATCGTTCATTGGCTTAGCATTTATTTTGAGTAGATCTAATGAAGCCTCATCAGATAGGAGCTTCACCGCAATTTCCATCCCATTACGGAACCCCATAATGCTGCACATATTTCTCTGTCGAGTCGTGATCAATATTTTACAGCCCTTGTTCCCGCCGTTGGTTGGGATTCCAATGGATCTTAAGTCTATAGATGCCCAAACATCATCAAGCATTACAAGTGTCCTCTTCTGAGTAGTTAGCCTTTCATAAAGTCTACCTGCTCTTCCCTTTACAGTCTCCTCTCTGAAATAAAGGCCTAGCAAATCCCCAAATTCACCTTGCATTCTTCTTACATCTTGATTTTGTGAAACCACAGCCATTACAACCTCATCAAAAAGACCACACGCTTTAGCCATTCTACCGATTTCCTTGGCTAGTGTAGTCTTTCCAATGCCACCCATCCCGTATATTCCTATGATATCACAGTCAACATCCTGTAATGAATGGAATATCTTCTCCACTGCATCTTCCTGTTGAAAAACGATCTCTTTCACATCTCCCGTTTGCTGAGAGATGATTTCATCGACTGTTTTCTTATGCAGAACAATTTCTTGACTAGCTGTTGAAGTACTTGCTCTGCCAGTTGCATCAGCCATTGTCGAATCAGGAAGAAAATCGACATCCAAGGGAGGCAATAGGACAGCTACATCATCAGTTTGCTTTCTTCTGCATTGAAGATCAGTAACATCTAAAGATTTCTTGAAAGCTTCCTTACTCAACTTATAACGCGCAAACCAGCTACATAAATGTCCCTTGTCCGATTCAGGATCTAGCTGTTGTGCTTCTTCTATAATTTGATCAACATCTGCTAACCATCTTTCAACTGAAATCTTGATTGTTCCCCCATTTCTCCTAGATGCATCAACCGAGCTTCTTACCTCTTCTCTCATGTCCTTCAACTTGTCAACTTGCTGCTTCAGATTCTTCGTATGCTTTCCATATGTGAAACAGTACATTATTTCATTGTATATGGGTGCCCCCAAGTAATCTACAATCTTTGACCCTGTAGCTAAAATCACATCCATGACTGATGTTTTGGATTGAATCTCCAAAAACCATGAAAACTCTAATAAGCTAAAATGAAATCACTTTCTTAATGAATTTGGGGAAAAAAATAATATGGTATCAGTTATTATCTCTCAGGATGATCACTACAGTAGAATGAGACGAGGAGGGAAGTAAATAGAATAGTCAAAGTCAACTATCTTATCTACCTGCATTTTACTATATTTTATTTTATGAAAAATGTTGATCCTGTATTTGGTAAGGCAAATTGTCAACTTGGCATTATATATCTATGGTGCATGGAAGTTCCAGACAATTTTCATACATGAATAAATCAATAATGTGTTCTATACAGTTTTTTTTTTTATTTTATATTTTTAGTCTAAAATATCACAGTCCAACATCTAGTATTGATTATATGACACACAATAAAAACTTGACACATGAAAAAAATAGACTGAGATGCAAAAGTGCCAAAATGTAACATAAGCAATAAAAATGCTAAAATCATGAAACAAAATGGATCAAATGTGTCTTTCTCACTAATAAATATTCATTCTTTTTTTTCATTTTGTTTGATGCGCCTATTCAGGGTTTGTTTTTTGTTATAGATATACTTGTAATAAAACATCTCCCTATTACAGTAAGGGGGAAAATACCATGTAAACAACAGTAGGTTGTACTGGTTTGTTCCAACAAGGCATTGGCATCATGCCTTCAACACATACGAACAGTAAATGGCCAATTCTTCTTCTTCTTCTTCTTCTTCTTCTACTTCTTTTCCAATTCTGTAATTACCAATGTAGCCTATAACTTGCAGCCTGCATCAATGGGTGAGCTAAATATGCGCCTAAAGTTATACCCGTTATCGTTAAATATGGCAACCGAATAAATTCTTTATAGTAGTCACTTGGCAACTTCTGTCGACCATCAAGAATGGCTGCAAACGGAATCACGCTCGTTCTGCTCTTCACGGTCTCAAATTCTTCCCCGAATCGTATTGCCAACCTCCTGTCTCCATTCCATACCCCAAACAAATGATGTCCAATCAGACCGATGGATGCTGCTACTGCTACTGAGTTTCCTATCCAGATTGTGTGAGCCAGACACCATATCACCTGTCCCACCATCTACACGTACAAACCGGGTGGGGAAAACACCACGAAAGCACAAAAGGGGTTAGAGGGCATACTCCACCTTCTCTATTTGAGGACAGTTGTACATTTACAATGTGGGCTTGTTTGATTTCTAAGTGTTACATTTAAGTTTCTGCTATGGACTATTAAAATTGTTATTAGCAAACAATGTGCTACAACCAACACTTGAGAGGAAACAAGCACAAGCATAAACAAACAAGTAAACAACCAACCTGTGGGTGTCTTGTAATTCTCATTATCCCAGTTTCCCATAGATGCATTTTGGGCTTGTCAACAGCAGCAACTTCCAGCAGATTAAAAGTTGAAGGATAAAGGAAAAAGAAGGAGACGAAGGAAGAGAGCCACACTAGTTGATGCAACCCTGGCACACTCTGCAATTGCCAAAGCTGGACACCATCATATCTGTGGCTAATAAAATACACCTGCAAAACAACCCCGAAAAGCTTCTTTAAGCTTATCAACATTTTATGGATAGGGCCACTGCTCATAGGAACCACAACATGTGTCACTATATGGGGGGACCCATATCAATCAATGGGGCCTACACATAAATCAATGGCGATAAAGTGTGTAGTGACGCATGTTATGGCTCAATGCGTAGTGGATAAATCTTTTCCTTCATGGAAAGCGCAACATTATCACCACAATATAACTATGGAAATCTTTTGGCAATCGCAAATGGTTGGGAGCTCACAATAGTACTAACAGCCAATGGCAGAGAAGTCCCAGCAAACAAGACACGGAAAGCACGTTCTCCAATAATTTTCTCACCAGCGTCTCTGAGACTAGCCAAGCCACTATGTACTACCCCAAAAATGAGAGTCAGGATCAGCATTACAATCTGCATCAAAGATGTCAAAAGGTTAAGAGTAGCTTCTGAAAGGGCACAACTATGTTACTCAAAGAGATCACAGAACCAAACATCAAAATGTTACTGCTACAATTTACATTTCAGCATGCAAAAATATAGAAAGCGAGGACTAAAAGCTTTTGTACATTTTAGACATAGCAATTGCCTGTAGATAGCTCAAGCAGATACCAAATACTTTTTATTCAAGATCATCATGATGTTTTGATGAGTAGAACACCCTCTACCTAAAAGGACCGACATTCTAACCAAGCAATGAGAGATTTTCATGAATTTGGAAATCGCCTGTATTACAGCTCAACAGATTCAAAAGGTTTTATTGTGGGCCATCATGTAGTAAGTCCCCTGCCTCAGAAGACAAATTTTACAATGAAAGCTTCTCAACATTGTGTAGTTCATGAAGCTATCTGGAGCATCCTGTCCTACTACTTTACAATGACCATAAAGAGACCAGTCAACAAGTTGTCCATGGGACCATGGGGACTCTTTCAAGCTATCATGTGATATTTCTAAATGGTCATACCAGGACAACGTTCTGTCCGATTTAATGACTGGAAGAACTGAAGTTACTAATCTGTATCAAAGGACAAATGGAAACAACAGGACAGATAACTCTTGTCCGCAAAATGGTTGAACAAATGCAGGTGAATCAACCCATTACACCAATAACTTGCACCCAAACGAGTAAATAATAAAAGCATCTTTGTACAGTTCCGGTGTATTTTTCGAATGACTTTCACAACGTGAGCTGAAAAGGACCCAAACTCAACTTTAGCTGGACACCACCCCCAACATACCCATTGAAAAAACCAAGAAAAGAAAGTAATCAGAAAATGAAATATCATATCTTTCGCATATGGAATTGAAGATTTTGTGGTTTTCTATCCATTTTCTACAAACTATTGCCTTTCATATCAGAGAACTAAACACCCCTATGTATGACAAGAAGTTCCAGGTATAATATCAACTGAGTATAATAATCAGAACTGAGGTAATTTCACATGTAGAAATAAAACTGTCAACAAAAAGCAAAGAAAAACAAGAATTGGACCTCGTGGCTTTCGGAAATGCTAGAAACAGCATTGATGAAGTCTTTACCGAAGCCAGTGGAATTATCAATCCAAACCACGTCCAGAGCGAGAAGTACAACTCCCAAAATTCCAGTGAAATATATCCATGATGAAATTTTCTGTTTGGAAAGCTCGAATTCAGCAGAATCTTCACCAACGAGTACTTCATTCAGCTCATCGTTGCCCACTGCGAGCACGGGTGGTAATATTTCCCTGCGATTGAATGCTGAGAAAGGAGCACAATTTTTTGCTTTGCAAGGATTAGCTGAAGAAGATAATACAAGTAGCTTTGTGGAATGATGAGAATTGCTATATGCTTGTTTGGCAGGTAACAATTTGAAGCAATTCAATCTTTGAAATTGAGGGAACTGAATTAATGGGTGTATGTTTAGAATTGAAGTGGGCATATTGATCCCCTTGTGTTGACCAACGTTTTTTTCAGAAGGGGGAGGGGGTGATTGAGGATTTACTTATTCATTTAGTGGAAGTTCTTGTTTTGGGTATTGGGTTGAGAGTAAAAATGAGATCTTTACCGGATATTTGTGATTGTATAGTATGAAGTTGTTTAGCACTTGATGATTGTGTGAAGATTAACAAAATGAATGAATTTATAGCAGAGAATGGAAAGATAGGTTTCTGATACTGTGTTGAAGTGAGTGGGGTTTTGGGGTTTAAGTGAGTTTTTGGGATTGAAGAATTTAAACAAGAAGAAGAAAGAAGTGGGTGGGCAGAAGAAGAGAATCCAGAATGAAGATATGCTTTTGAAACAAGTTTTGGAGTGATGCGTATGGAGACGGTGTTTAAGAAGCGGATAAAATGATCACAACAAAATCCTACAACGTACTTTTACAACTGTTGATTGATTTTTATCCATAAAAATCAATAGGTTCAACATTATAATCAATGCCGTAAAAGTGTGTTATACTACTTTGTTGTGACAATTTTGCTGTATCACTGCTCTTTCACAAAATGGAACACATTAACATATTATACATGATACATCAGGTTGTGTCTTTAGCATTTTGTATAGTAATTATCAATTGTTGACAGCAACAGAAACCTTAGGCTTTGGTTTTTTCTGAACGGATACATGCATGAAGTATCTTTTATGTATTCTGGATTATCTACAAGAAACATCTGTATATATAACCAAAATTACCCTTATCTACTAGTTTCAAAATAAAAATTGTACAAAGTTGAATATCGGGAATAAACATATTATTTGTCTTGGATAAGTTAATTTGGAAAAGAAAAAAAAAAAGGAGGGTTGTTTAAGTACAGGAGAAGAATAATCCTTCAAATTATCTATTAATAAACTAATAATATGCAACTTGCATGGTGATTAAAAGTTGATAAACAAGAGAGGAAGAAGCAACAAAATGAAGGAGCCCACAAAGGGATTAATCATTAACATTAATATAAAGAATTAAGCTAAACAAAAGGTGCAAATGTGGGCACAAACTTGAACTGCAAATTATGCTTTTTGTAATTAATGTTAATCATGAACAGTAGTGGGTTAACTTGCACTGCTAAACCAACCAACTGCTCCAACTTATATGATATGATATGATACTAGTAAATAATCCTCCCTTTATACTAAATCCCCCTACCAAACATGTTTGTCTTTAACCTTTCTATGCATAAAATCATGCTGACTTGATATTTAAGCCATATATATTGAAGCTATATTATTGTGGATTAGGTAGGAGAGGTCCAAGCCTCTGTAAAGAAACATTCTTGTGCATATATCCCTTTCATTTTCAGGTCTCGTTTATTGATAGGATTTAAAGATGAGAGATCATGTGGAAACTAGGCTAGTGATGTTTCCATTTTCCCAGCTTGGTTGTGATTCTGAGTCAAGTGTTGCAGTTAGCAACAATGAGCCAAAGATAATCAATGTTGCAGAAGATCATCTTGTTCTTCCCAATATCACAAGTATGCTCTCCCCTCCTGATCTCTGTTCCACGCACCATCTTTAATTTGTTGAGTGATCAATATTGCTACTATCACAACGGAACATACTTTTGCACCCTTGATTATCGTAGGCCTATTCTTGATTATGAATCCTATATCATAATTAATAGTGTAAAATCGCGTCGTGTCACTTGTTGTGGTACAACCGCCGTTGTGATAGTAGCAACAATGAGCCAAAGATAATCAATGTTGCAGAAGATCATCATGTTCTTCCCAATATCACAAGTATGCTCTCCCCCTTCTTCCCTCCTCTCTGTTCCACACACCATCTTTAATTTGTTGAGTGGTCGATATTGCTACTATCACAACGGAACATACTTTTGCACCCTTGATTATCATGGGCCTAAATCTTGATTATGAATCCCTATATCATAATCAATGGTGTAAAAGTGCGTTGTGTCACTTGTTGTGGTATAGTAGCAATTTTCCATATATATATATATATTGATTTAATATTGTCATGAGTTGAAGAAGCACCCATTTGTTTAAGGGGTGGTTGTAATTCTTGTACCTGCTGTGTTGGCATATTCTTGTTGACTCTTTGTTGCACGATGTAACTTGAAATAATTTAACCAAACCGAATTCTTGATTTTATTTTAATGCAATATATTCTTTTTATGGCATCTATGTCAGTAGTTATCATTATGTATCATGATTCATGACTTGACTTCACATATTGTGTACATTTTTGTAAAGGTACAGTCTTTACTCTGGTTTTTATATATATATATAGTTTTGGGGCAGGCATCAATTTATGGTGTCTTTTGATTTTGTTTAAATAATGGTACATATGAAAGAGAGTGTGGATATGAAAGAAAGAAGAGGGAAAGGAGGACGAATGGCAAGCGTGAGGAATTTCTTGACACCAAAATCAAGCATATTTCAGGGACTAGTGCAGAGATTCATACAAAGCTTCAAAAGTTTTTCTAACTTGTTTAGTAAGTTGTATATAGTATTATTATTTATCTTTTCATTCTTTTGTTGTCAAATAATTTATCAGTTTTTGGGTTGATGCATGATGGATGGATGAATTTGTTAAATAGTGCAAGAAAAAGAGATGGAGTTGCAGGAGGAAGAAGAGATGGAAAAAGAAATGGAGATAGGTTTCCCAACAGATGTGAAGCATGTTACACACATTGGAATGGATGGATCCACAACCATTAACCCTATGTTCAAAGGCTTTTACAACATCAGCAGCAAATGGGAGACTCCTTCTATTTCTGTCACCCAATTTGAGCTTGCCTTGGCTGCCCAAGCTGCCGCTGCTGCTACTGGATCTGGATCAGGATCAGCTAGCAACCACACAGATGATGTTAGCGTCCCCATCAACCACCACCTGAACGAAAAAACGAATATACGTATGTAAAGTTGTATAAACAATCATGCATGCATCGTATTCTTTTTATTCTTTTTCTTTTTTTCACGTAGTAGCAGCCAGCAGGAGGATATATATATATATATATATGTATATGTACGATGAAAAAATGATACTATAAATGAAAGAATGCGATGCTGCACTTGGCAACGTTTCTACTACATGGGGAGGGCAGGGGGCGCTGGAAGCTGAACATATTGGTTTTTAGTTGTTTGTTTGAGATATGTGTAATCTTTGCATTTTGAATGAATGGATTGGATGCCAAGAGGATTTTAAGGCATTTATTATGATCAGGTGAATCTGGCATGACTTCATCATCAGCGACTTCAATAATGTCTACTATTTTGCAGTAATAATGGGTTAAAATTAATAGAAAGAAATTAATGCATTGTACACAGACAGAGCCATAATGATACCTATTCAGTTAAATTAATTAATGATTATATTGTGTGTGTACAAGGCAATGTGAATGTGGGATGCATTCAAAAGAAAAGTCATGTGGACACTTTGATACAAGAAGGAGATGAATAGAAAATAGAGATATTCACCGTTACATTTGATACAAAATCAACCGATGACAAGTCGAATAACGGAGGATAATAAATAATATTGAAGGCTGCAATAGAGTGATGTGGTAACACAAATACGGAGTGATAATAACAACACATGAATCATATATTCAGTCGCATGTTGTGTTGTTTTTAGATTCAATATTAGTCACAACAATTCGATTTGTACATTTGATATTCTTTCACCAAAATTAAGCAAAACATCCAATATTCTGCATAAAACCATGCCACAATCAATATACGCATGAAACATAGAGAACCGACCTTATGAAAATCGGTTATAGAGCGAAGAACCGACTTTAAGAAAGTCGGTTCTTACAACATAACTTACGATAAGTCGGTTATGCGTTCTGCTGCACATATAGAATGATGTACATATAAGATGAATGTGATGCAAATAATAGTCACAAAAATATATTTATGTTATAGTTTATTTTACTTAAAATAAATAAATAAGAAAAGTCTTTTTTACAAAGTTTAAAAGAATCCATAATAATAATAAGTATAAAGAAATGTCCTACATACATGATCCGCTGTCTGCGAAGCCCAACACCTGTCTTCCACCACTTTTCCCAAATTAAATTTTTTTTTTTTTCAGTTTCCCCAACGAATTCTCACGATAGCTTTTGAATCATTTTCTCTCTGCTGCAAAAATTATTCAGGAGCTCATTTTTTACCCTCTATGTGTGCCCCTTTCTGATTATCTTTCTCGCTCTTTTGAGATCTGACTTTTCTTTTGCCTCAATCTTGACGCAGGTTCGTATCATTTTAGATCTCAATTCGGATGATATTGTCTTCTATCCATATTCGATCATATAATCAATCCAGCTTCATCACAAGGCGGTGCTCTTAGATTGCATTTTGATTCATTCATTCATGGGTTTTGGTTTTTGGATTTTGCTTTATTTGGAGAATGATCCCATTGGTTTGTGTTATTTTGATTACCATCAAGGCACCAAATTGAATCGTATTTGAGCTGTATTAATCAATTTTTTATTACTGATTTTGATTCAAGCCAATCATTATTGCAGCTTTCTAAATCTATGGTTTGCTATTGTGCTTATCTATAGTTAATGTTGTTATTTGTTAAGATTTCGGAGTGGAAATGTCTCTTGCTGGGTGTGATTAGTTTGTATCTCTCAGGATTGAGTCAGAAAGGGTGCGCTTTCTTCTGTTCTAAAGCGATTTGGTCTCCTGAGTCGGTGTTAGAATGAAGAAGGCCTTGGGTCAAACCGTCCGGGACCTGTAAGTTTTGAACATGTGACATTGAGTTCCTATTTTGATTTCTTTGTGCCAAATCTTTAACAGTTTCATCAGATCATTTTTGGGTTCATACTGATTGTGGCTTTGACCCTTACCATGCTATTTGCTGATTGTGTTTGGTACCATTTCTGTTTCTTGCAGTAAGAGAGAGGTGAATAAGAAGGTTCTCAAAGTTCCTTCAATAGAACAGAAGGTTACCTATCCACCTAATCTTGTTAATTATCCACTGACCTCTGATTTTTGTTTTTTTTTTTTTGTTTGTTTATTTGCCTTCTTCAAGTTTTCTCCTCAGAACCTGGTGGACTATAACTTATTTACGTTTTTTATTGTGCATTCTTGTCTATTTGTAGACCTTTTCTGATTGATATTGTGCCTAGAATTATTAGTGTCCTTCCATATGTAATTGTTTTTTTTTTAAATGGTTGAAGTTTGCCTTATCTCTCAAAGAAATACAATATGTCAACATTCTTGCTCAGATGCTTACTTCTCAGGCTTGTCTGAGTGGATTCTGCATAGTACTTAAATTGCAGTCACTTAATGACTGCACAGTGGATGAATGGTGAAAGTAATATGTGAAAATGTCATTTTCTTCTATCTTGCACAGGTTCTTGATGCTACTAGTAATGAACCCTGGGGCCCTCATGGAACAGTTCTGGCTGATATTGCACAAGCTTCTAGAAACTAGTAAGTCCAGATTATGTCCTTCAAAGATACTTTAAACTTTGTCATCCAGAAATTCTGATATGATTTATTTTGGCTGTTCTCAGTCATGAATACCAAATGATAATGGCTGTTATCTGGAAGCGTATCAACGATACAGGGAAAAATTGGCGGCATGTTTACAAGGTCTGTGTTTTGGACATGGGAATGTACCCTATCCCTTTGTTGCATATTTAAAGTCTGTGTTTTACATCCAATTCTATTTCTCCCAGCCAATTCCACTTCTTATATTTACTATCTTGCAATCATTCTGCCACTGCGATACTTTCATGATGACCTTTGGTGCTGTGGCATTGTTTTGAAAGTTGTTACGTTCATTTCCAGGCTTTAACAGTCCTGGAGTACATGGTTGCAAACGGGACTGAGCGTGTTATCGAGGATATTAGAGAGCATGCATACCAAATACAGGTTACTTAGTTTTTGTTTCATAGTGTTGTTTTACTTATTTTTGTAACGTTTTGCATTGATAATGTATTGTTACTATATAGCATCATGTTCTGTTTAATCAATTTTCGGTACATGTATCTAACCATCCTCATTTGTGTGTGTGGGTATAGACGTTGTCAGATTTTCAATATATTGATTCCAGCGGGAGGGATCAGGGAAACAATGTGAGGAAAAAATCTCAAAGTCTTGTAGTTCTTGTCAACGACAAGGAAAGGATAGCTGAAGTTCGTCAAAAAGCTGCCGCAAACCGGGAGAAGTACGTCTCTTAAAGACTACGATACTTTTTCCCAACCTGATCATCTGATTTTATTATATTCTTGTAGAAATTTATCTTTCATTGGTAAGAGTCTTCTGTGAGTACCTGAGGAGCAATCAATGTTAAAGATTATTTCCTTTAATGAAATCATTGCTTTGTAATTTTATTGGGGAAATAGTTCAAGCTGGCTTGTTTAGTATAATACATAGTGAAATAGCTATCTTTTATTAGCAAAATGGAGCAAAATAATTCAATCAAATTCTTTAATGCCGTTTGATATCCCTGTTTTTCAGAGTATGCGTTGCGCTGGAGTTCTATTTTCCTTGTCTAGTTTGGCTGTCATACGTTATCATTTTTTGTATGCCTTGTATTTCTCATTCTTAATGTATGGTGTACCGTAACCATATAGATGGTTTGAACTGTTATGTCATTAATTACTCTGATTTAGTTTGTTGACTGAGCACGATTTTTCAATAGGTACCGCAACACAAATTCTAGCAACATTTATCGAGCTGGTTCATATTCAGGAAGTGGAGGATTTGAAGATGAACGCTATGATGGCCGTTATGGAAGCCGGGACGAAGATAGAAATGGGTATGGGAAAGATAGGGAATATGGTAACAGAGATGATGATAGATATGGCAGATATGGGGATTCTTATGGCCGTGATGGTTATAAGGATGATGAATCTCGTGGGAGAAGCCGCAGTGTTGATGGTTCTCAGTATGGTTCAAGAAGCAGAAGTGCTGATAGAGATCGTGATCATAGTTATGAGGAAGATTCTCAACATTCTTCTAGGTTTGCTATGTTTTTGTTCTGCTATGTTTATTCAAAATTATGCTCTTTTATCTTTTGCCCCCTGTAAAATATAAAATAATAGCTTTCACGGGTTATGGCTTCATATTGAAACTCCACATTTGAAAATAGATTTTGAAATAGTGTTTTGCTTTTCTGTGATACCTTTGAATATGTTTGTGAAATAAGCCAAGTGTGTCAATTATAGTAGAAAATCCTTCGGTGGGGGGACACAAATTGTTTCGGCAGGCTAGCATTGATTGCATCATTTCCTTTTCAATGGGAATTACGGTTTTCATTACCAATGCATGATTATGCTTACTGGATCTGCTAAATTTACTAATGCTCCTGATGACATACTTGATTTGCACTCTCTTTCCCTCTTTCTTGCAACTTAAGTAAACCACCAAGGAAAAAGAGGGAAAGTTTTTGTTTTTTGTTTTTCCATCTATTTTTTAAATTTGGGCATGATGAACAAATGAATATTTAACCTTGATTTCGAGCAGGGGAAGCGCTGCTATGGCTGATGGTAGTTCTCATGATGGAAGGTAAGGGCTTTGGACCATTTAAAAATTGATGATCTGAATGATCACGTGGAGTTTTTGACTTCATCTGAATATGTCTTGATCGACCAGTTTTTTCTTATTGTAATGTAGTAATTTGGAGAAGAGGCTGGAAAGGAAATTTTCTGAACAAAGTATTGGTGCTCCTCCTAGTTATGAGGAAGCTGTTGGTGCTGCACGCAGCCCTACTTACAGTGAGCAGTAAGTTATTATTTATTTTTTTTGACCATCAGTGAGCAGTAAGTTCATGTCTTATTTTTCCCTGATTTTACGAAATTGATGTTAACTGTCGGATGTTTCTTTTTCTTGAAGGGGTGGAGAAATTCTATCTGCATCTAGTCCTGCATCGTATACTTCACCTGCAAATGCCAGTCAAAGCCAAGCAGCCCATAATTCTGCTTCGCAGCCAGCTTTTCCATCACCTCCTGCTCGCTCTTCCCCTCTTCCAAATTCAAATCAGGAGCCAGACAGCTTTGATGAGTTTGATCCACGTGGCTCCTTTTCAGGTGATCCGTAGGTTGCATGTTGAGTGAGTCAGTCTGTGCATCTATGTTACATTAACTTCCTGTTATTTATGATAATTTCTGAACCCCCTCCCTCTCTTGTTGAAGTGAGATGGTGCGTATAAACTAGAATGCTATGCCCTTGGTTAGGACTTTTGCACTCTTCTATGGTTTTGGATTCTCTCATGTGCCAAAGTCTTCAGGCTAATTAAAAGGGGCAGCCTGGTGAAGCATCCCGTCTATTGGGATCAGGGGATGGGGCCTGGGTCATTTAGGCTTAATGTATACAACCTTTGGCCATTTACGGCCTGGCAAAATCTGCAAGCTATGTCTTTTAACTTTTTAGTTGTTTGTAAAATGTAAACATGAATCCTAGGACTATATCATATGCAGCCTAATATAAACCAGTCAATATAATTTAGTTACTGCATGTGAATATGCGCTTTAGTTTCCTTTTTTTCAGTTTGAGGGTTGAACTTGTTGGCAGGAATTGGGTGACTTACTGGTGGAATTTAACAAAGTTACAGCCTTCATATTGAATAGTTTACAGTTTAGCTGTCAATGAATAGCAAATTATGTAATCTCCTGGGCATGGTTACTTATTGTGTTACTGTTTTTAACCTGAGCTTTGCCTTCTGTTGTGCAGCTGCAACAGTTGCATCAAATATCTCTCCCCAAAACGGTGCTGGAGAAA
The DNA here is from genome assembly GCA_036785695.1 of Gentiana straminea. Taxonomy (NCBI): domain Eukaryota; kingdom Viridiplantae; phylum Streptophyta; class Magnoliopsida; order Gentianales; family Gentianaceae; genus Gentiana; species Gentiana straminea. The sequence goes on from JAVUPR010000348.1 coordinate 3,062,401, forward strand.
TGGATTTTCTTGGCTCCCTTTCTGAGTCATTTTCTTCCAACTCATTGGCTCTTGTTTCATCTGGACAAACCACATCAGCCCCTGGAACTGATGCCTTTGGAGACTCTGGCTCTGGAAAATCATCTTCCTCATTAGCCAAGGAGGTAGTTTTACTATCAGGAACTTATAAGTCTTGGCAGGATTGCCGTCTTTGTGAATCATGTTCTGTTATGCTGTGCATGGCAATTACATTTGTAGCGTTCTTAATAATAATTCATGTCTGCAATAAAAGAACTGAGGCTTTCATCTTCTGCTTTCATGAGAAAACTGTATAAACTACCATGTATGGGTGAATGAATTTAGGTTAGGAACCACTGGACTAGTTGGTGTTGGGTTGGGTTTTGTCAAATTGTAGTGGTCGCATTTGATCTAGTTTCCTTCTAAAACGGTTATCTCATCTTTGGGTAATTTGATTTCAAAAGCTGAGTAAACCCATATTATGTTTGGGAAATATGGAAACTATTGTGTGGCATCTCATCTAATACTCCCTCCGCCCAAAATATAAGGCCTTTTGGCTTTTTAGTTTTGAGCATAATATAAGGCCTTTTAGAATTCCAATGGAACATTTATTCCGTTTTTCTTTCTGCTACCCCTAATTTGTTATCAATTCAACTTCTCATTACTTCACAACCATGTCATTTATGATAGTCAAAAAGCATTTTAGACTTTTTTTCATTAAAATTTATCACATTCTTCCACTTTCTTGATCCATGTGAAAACCTAAAAGGCCTTATAATTTTTGGCTGCAGGAGTGCATTGTTAAAATGCTGCTAATCATTCCATGCTCTTGAGTTTGGAGTAAGCTTTAATAAGAATTTTTTCCCCTGAAATATTGAAATAAAATTAAATTTTAAGCTTATTATAGGTTTTAAGCTAATCCCATGGAAATTGTACCTACTGAGTCTATTTTATGGACTGTTCCAAACAGCACGTAAGCCTGAATTTCCTTCTTAGGCCAAAGTAAATATAAGTTTTCTGTTTGTCTTGTGCTTGATGTTTATATTATTTTTGAGTTCTCCTTTTGATTCTGACCATGACTTTTCTTGCAGGCTTTTGATGATCCGTTTGGCGATGGTCCATTTAAAGCCATTCCTCCCACTGACCATTTACCTGCTCAAAACCTGACTACACCGCAAATGGTTGTACAGAGACAGGAGTCTGTGAACAACCCGTATTCTCACCAAGAGCTATCTATGCCTGACCATGACATTGATATATTAGCAAATATTCTTCCACCTACTGCTTCCCAAGCTGTAACGAGTTCACAGACATCCTTTCAACCACAAGCTAACATTCCTTCATCTCAGGTAGGTTTGCTGCTGCAAAATAACCTTAGCGTTTCACAGGCAGGCAATTATTCCCAAACTGGTGAAACGGCTCTTCAAATTGGTGTCCACGAAGGACCAGGTCAGCCAGCCATACCGAGCAGTTTTTCTGTTCAACCAGGACAACCTTTCTTGCCAGCCGGCATTCATTCTGGTCAGCATGTATCACAGCCACATCTTAACGCTCAGACTACTCAAAACCCATCCTCAACAGGTTTTATTGCTCCAGCCGGTCACGTATCACAGACAGGATTTCCATCTCAAAGTGGTCAGCCAACATCTGTTACTAGTTTCCCAGGTTCTATGACTTCTTCCCCACACACCGATTTTCAGGCTCAGCATATACAGCAAAATGTTCCCTTAAGTGGGAGCTATAGTCAACAAATGGACTCTAGAGGCCCGTTCGCTCCACAGGTGAGCTCCCAAGGTTTTGCTGGACCATATGCACAGCCTGGCAACGTGTCTTCGACGTCTTCGCAAATTGTGCCTCATCCCCAAGCGCAATCAAGTTCTGCTACTGTCCCGCAACACATGGTTCCAGCTTCAACAGGCTTCTTGACAAGTGCTCCTCAACCTGCAGATGACAAATTCAAGACAAAATCCACTGTTTGGGCTGACACCCTTAGTCGTGGACTGGTCAATCTGAATATTTCTGGATGTAAGATTTCTGGGAGTTTGTATATCGTACTTTGTTTGATAGAATTTCTATTATAGGTGATTGGCTAATTAATTGTTTGTAACTGGCTGCAGCTAAAACAAATCCTTTAGCTGATATTGGAGTTGACTTTGATGCCATAAATCGGAAGGAGAAGAGGATGGAAAAACCTAGCACAGCTCCAACTGTATCAAATGTCACCATGGGGAGAGCAATGGGTGCAGGCTCTGGAATTGGGCGCGCTGGTGCAGGTGTGCTGAGGCCACCTACGACCCCCATGATTGGTTCTGGCATGGGAATGGGTGCGGGTGCGGGTATGGGTGGTGGTCCTAGACCTGCAATGGGCATGGGAGGTTATGGGGCAGGAGCAGTGAACCAACCAATGGGAGTTGGCATGGGAATGAATATGGCTCCTAACATGGGTATGGGAATGAATATGGGGATCGGACAAGGAGGTCAAATGCAACAACCAGGCGGATTTCCTCCCGGGTCTATGAATATGGGAATTGGACAGGGAGGTCAAATGCAACAGCCAGGTGGATTTTCTCTTGGGTCAACTATGCCTGGAGGCTATAACCCCATGTCCGGGAGAGGTAATTATGGCCAACAACCTTATGGAGGTGGCTACAGGTGATAATCTATTTGATCAGAGCCTGATAGTGTTCAGATATCATCACAATTGCAGCCACCTGATACGAACATTTGCCGAGCAGCATTCTTGGTTCACACCTTCAATTGGTTCAGATAGGAGCTTATATAGCATTTGTGTATTCATTACAGAGACCTTTGATAGCATTTTTTGCAACTACTACAAAGTACATTACATATGAGTTACATTGTCGTTACTTAGTTGACCCTTTGGTCATTAGCATTTGTGATATGTATAGCTACATTAAACTACCACCTTCCTCAGGTTGTGGTTTTTCTTCTATCCTTTCTTCTGCTTATTTTTCTCTGAGTATTGTAATCTTGTATGTGAAGTTGTACACTGATATCTTTTCTTACCCTTGTTTTTCATGATTATTATGTTTATGGTAGTATCTTCCTCCTGTTCGTTTCCTGCAATTTTTTATGTGAAAGTGCGGCTGTATTACATGTTGTCTACAGGGAAAGGCATGGACCTTATTACTGATTTAATCGCTATGGTGGCATTCGGTTTGAGTATACTTTCTAAAAAAAAAACACTATCCACCCACTTAGAAGTAAAGCGTTTATTCATGCCTAACCTTTTTTTCCCAGCTGTTTAGAAACATCTAACTAATTTCTGGGGATGGCCAGTGTTTGAGGATAGTTTTAAAGACAACATACTTGAACTGATCTATACTTTAATCTGGACGGTACGATGATCTGTCTATAAATGATATCCCAGATTACATATATTAATTATTAACATGTTCAAACGTTTCTTTATGAGTGAGAAGCTAGAAAGCATAAGCAAGAAAACAGAGAATAGACAAAATTGTAAACACCGAGTCTCTGTTACTCCAGGAAGACTTGAATTCTGTCACCCATTGAGTCATTGAAATCAAGCAACACTTTGCCTCCCTCTTCTAGTGCAGCATCATCCAACAATTCTTTAATATTGATGCCCACAAGAGCTGTTGTGTTTTGCAGATCTGGATCAGCAAGCGATTAAAGGAACAGAAAAAATTGCAAACCAAAAGAAATACTTACCTGGAACTATATTGGTCACGCCTTCCAAAAATCCTGCCTGAATATAAGGGTGAAGCATATGCGTGAGAATCAAGACTTCCGGTGAAGAAAAATGAAACAAACAATATATATATATATATATGACATAGGGAGGGGTTGCTAGAGCAATGACTTACTGGAATTCGGATATCCAGCTTTTCGTATCCATCACGTCCAGCAATTTTGACTCTCAATTTTCTAGACCAAGTCCTCGAGTATGGATTTTTAGAATCATCTGCAACATATTTATCGTACACTTCAGGAGTTAATACTTCAACAACAGGATCTTCTGGAGGTTGAATTTTCTGCTCGTTAGCACTTTGTTCAGTACCATATGCATTGTTGATTGCAGACAGATCACCTAATTTTTCAAAAATAAGGGTGTAAAGGTTTCCATAGTTCAAGGTAGGAATTTCCACAATGTCCAAGTAGGCATATGACATTGTCAACCATCTTTTCTCATGAAATGGGCAAGCTTTAATCTACCAGTAAAATCAGAGAACAAACAAAATACTCCTAAAATGAAAGACACCCCCCCCAAAATCCATCTTCCTTTCTATTAACCACAGACAGCTGCCAAAGAGTGATTGTTGAATACTTAAAGGAGAACATAAGAGTACTTTAATGGAGCCATAGAGCTAAATAACAAGATTTCTCAGTAAATCTTTACAAATATGATTTGGACACCAAATGTTTAATAAGCAGCACTCCAGTTAAGATTCAGCTTTAAAAAGAAGAAGGAAGAGTGGTGTGTAGAAGAATCCCACCTTAAAAGCAAAACAAAAGATATGCGTGAGAAGAGCATCCAAGCTCACTAGACCTAAATTTTACCCACCTTTTTGCGAAACAATTTGACTGATATTGGTTGCATAGTGCTTCTCTTCTTCATAGTAATTGTTGAAACCTAATATGTCTTTCATTTCTTCAAAAGATGGGATACTTCCTGGAGCAGGTATACGGCCTCCTTTAATGGCTGTCAGTGCATCCTGTTGCATGGAATGATATTGCATACATATGTTATTTCGATAACCCTTTGAGATAAACATAAATGTAATAGAAGATTTTAACTGTTAGTATGCCTTGGTGACAATAAATTAGCTCTTTTCTAACAGTTAATAGTTGTAACCCTGTTTACGAGAATTCTCTACATTGAGAGAATAATCTGCCATTGAAAGACATGTACATGGTGGAGATAAAAAACATATACACATCCCAAAGTAGTGCAAAGCTTGGAAAATTACTAGAAGGTTCACAGAACCAAATACCATACTCATCAATCACAAAGGCTTTGTTGTAGCTTGGAAAATGGGAAAAATAAGCGACAAATCAATGACTATAACTACACATATTCCTTTGTATATAGAAGTTGCACATCCTACTCACCACACAGAACCAAACTGAGACAATTACACTAACAAATATGTCAAAACTACCACATATGGCATCAATATTAGGAAAGTGCATTGTCAATTAGTCATGTTTGTCAGTCCATGCACCAAGGAAAACTTTAAGAACACGCACTGCTATAGTTGAAGGAATGCAGATGTAAATAACTTAACAATCTACGGTGTAAACTAAAACCCAAAATCAAAGAAAGATGTCATGAACTGTTCAAAATATAAAACTACTAGTAGATGTAAGCAAGATACACAGTAATACTTTGCCTGAATCCTAGAGTAAGTAGTGTCCTGGCTTGCCTATCATTTAATCAAATCCACAACATTTGAGAGCGAGAACTAGGCGGAACATTCTCACCTGCATTGCACGCATAGATACCCCCATCAAAGAAAGTGGATATGCAACAAGCTTGTATCCAATTTCCTCCAGTTCCAGGGGACTGAAAATGGGTGTTTTACCTCCTCCTTCAAGCATGTTGGCCTTCAAAAGAACAAAAGCTGTTCAAAAGATTATATCGAACAAAAGGCAGAAATTACTTTATGCTGTTGAAATGTAAAGCATACTCTTATCAGGCTAACATAACAGATTAACTTTTTTCATTATGGTGAATGCATGTTTAACAAACTTGACAGTTAAAGTTGCAAAATAAAAAGTATACCACAACATGAATTCAGACTGGACGGTACATAGAAGCAACAGGATACATATACAAATATTCAGCAACCAATGAAACTGCCAATGGACATAAGCAGCAATAGACCATTATACCATACAAAAGGAAGGGCAAAGATGCTTTAGAAGCTCAAAATCAATTTGAATCTTAAAGGATGGATAGCTTGATCCAAAGCTATTTTCGAAATCTTGATGCACAAGGTTGCTGAAACCCCATGGCCTATTTCAGTACATTTTGTGCTGTAATTTGTATTTTTGCATAGTTCTAGCAGGTTCCGAATTTCAAGTTCTTTCAAGGAATTGATTTAGGATTTCTTCCTTTTACTTTTAGAATAATTTCTTCAACAACAGTATAAGTTAACAGACTATTCTACGGAGTGTGCTCAATTTTGGGTTCTAGCATTTTATCTTCGATGTAGAACCTAAACATTCCTAGGAATGAATCGCAGGGTATCCTCCAATGTACAGGATTTACTGCATCCCAAGCCTAGACCTTAATTATTAGAAGCTTTCATAATGCAAAGACTTGAGATTCCTGATACACAAACAAGTGAGCACGTGTATTGTTGCATGAGTAGGGTAAGTTTACCGGCAAAATGAAATGTATAACAAGAATCAACACATGCATGTATTATGGCATTCACACACAAGGTAGAAACATTTACCATTTTTGGAATTAGAGGAAAAACGTCACAAAAGGCTTTCATCTCTTCTTTCGACTCAAGGGCATCAATGAATAAAACATCAGCACCAGCATCACCAAAAGATCGACACCTCCAAAGGGATTCTTCAAGTGATACAGCTTGACGCGAATCAGTTCTTGCCACTATAATGATATCAGAGCCACTCTCTTTTCTAGCATCTACTGCTGCTTTTATCTTCATGGTTGCTTCCTCTCTTGAAACAACTTTCCTGCCAAGTGTATGGCCACAAGCTTTCGGAGAAACCTAGGGTAGACATTATTGCCAAGATATGATACCGGCAAAGGACGGTAAGTGCGCACAAAGATCATAGGCCAGTTTATCATGGCAGGAAGTATAAAATGCCATAGATGAGAGGAAAAATACACTATCCAAGACTACAGACCTGATCCTCGAGAATTATTCCTGCAAAGCCCGCCCTGATATATCCCTTCACAGTCCTTTTTACATTCATCGCATTACCATATCCATTATCTGCATCCCCAATGACAGGTATAGATATTGCTTGTGTGACTTGATCCCCCTGACTCACCATCTCCCCAAAAGAAATTAGTCCTGTATCTGGCAACCCTAGTCGAGCTGCTGAGATTCCAAAGCCTAGGAAATGCATGGAACTCATCACGATGGTGCTTGTCGACAATAAACTATAACAATGATGCACCAATTAAGAGCTAACTTTTTAACGCCTAAACCTAAAAGGAAACCATGACAAGACATTGGACTCCAAGTTTGTAACTTGCAAGGTCCATCATCCATGGGCCAAAAGACACTTCATAAAGAAACATTCTACAACTAACTATGTTGATAAAGCAAAAGATAACAGTTCCCAGGATTATAAGAAGCTAGGTGAGGAGAGACTTCCGTGAAAAGAGAAGGTGCCCTCAGATACCACATCAATATCAATGAGGTACATGGATTTCAATTCTTGAATAAACCAAGTCATATAGAAAATGGTACATTCGAACACTTTCACGTTTCAATGTCATTATATAACCAAACTGAGAGCATCATACTGGAAGGTATTCAGATATTATCTTACGCTTTTGATTGCATAAACGTTTAAATGATGTTGTATGGATGGTGGATCTAGTACTACTGTGTTTCTTATCAAAAAAGAATGGCCCCAGTTAAGGTTCTATAAAAACACTCAAAATCCAAATTTCTGTTTAAAGACAAACATGTACTCAAATACAACAAGAAGAATGTCGAACTGCGCAGAACATTTTAGGACTGCTACAGTTCCATTTTCTCACTCATATATGTATAACATGGTATATACTATATAGAGCAAGTCACATCTTCCTAACTGAAGCACGAGTCCTATGTATGATATATTCAGCAAGTTAAATCTCATATATGAATCACAACTCAAAAAGAATGATACCTAATAATGAAAATAATGAGATAAGAAAAAAAGATTTCACCATACCGGTTGTGAAACAGAAATCAAAACCAGCTCTCTCCACAAGCTTAGCGCTGAGTGCATCAAAACAAGCCGGACCCTGATGAATTCCGGGCGAGCCCAGAAGTTTCCTAAGCTTCTGTGCTTGAGTAAGATTACTACCCTGACCACCCTTTTCGCCATCTGGGTATGCACTATTTCGGACAGAATCTTCTCTATAGCTAGCAGAGAAATTGCAATACTTGCTAGTGACTTTGGCTTCGTTCTTGATTGGAAATGAATTACATGTTCTAGAACGAAAGAGGAGATCTTTGGGTGGTAGTCCACTTTGGGACTTTGAAAGAAGGGACTGTTGGGAAATGGCTGCCTGCTGCATCCTTTTAGTTCAATGCTTCTTGGAAAAGACGAAGCTAGTGTATCACTGTAAAGTCTGTAATGAGCAAACGTGAATACTCCCTCGTGTTTTTTTAACTATGATATCATTCCATTAGAGGATACGTAATGGTTTTGGGGGAAAAAAGGTATCCATATTGTGTACAACCCAATTAAAAATAAATTTATTTGGTTGGACCACTACTAAAATTCATTTTATCTGGTAATGACTCATGTTAATTCAATTTTCATAGCAAATGCAAACCATGTCGAGAATGACTTCTCTGTATAGACGGAATATGAGAAGCCATTAGACAAAATCACGTGAATAAAAGGGCCACTACATCCTAATATTTGTTTAAGCTTTCTCATTTTTCCACTGTGTCAGACAAAAGACATCAACAGAATAGCCACTACCTTTTTTTGTTCTTACTGCCTTTGATAGGCAATGGAATAAAATCATTTGGAATGATATCATTCCATTCCGGTCATCCATAGGTTTTGTGATGGAATGAAAATCATTCATTTAATTCCATTAGAATCAAAACAAATTTCATTCCTGAGTTTTCAAAGACGTCAAATGGATGGAATGGAATGAAAAAACATTTGATTTCATTACCTCAATCCAAAAAAACCATTAGAATTTGCTTTGTATTTATTTGTTTGACGTTTTACTAATTCATCATTTATTATTTCTTTATTTTTATTTACCTTTCATTTCAATAATCGGAATTTTGGTGCAATTTTCCATTCATAAGGAATGATGGGTAATTTTGTTATTTTACACTCTATTTCCGTCACATTAATCACTTTCTTAATCTGTGTAATTCTTCTCTCTCCGACTGATTAAAAAAAATAGAGGGAGTACTATGCTTATGAAGATAATTACTCTCTATGTTCCAAAATAACTGACGCAGTTGTCAAAAGTTTTGTTTCAAAATAACTGAGATAGAGAAGTTTTTCAATACAAAATTTAATGCACTTTTTTTCTTTTTTGCCCATGTTTTTATTTTTTTCATACACTGTCTTAAATGCACTAGCATTATTATGTCATTTTCCATAAGACTATTCTAGTCTATTTAATCAAAGTCAAAATAATTAATTATTTTCTTAATCTACATATTTTTAACAACTGTCTCAATTATTATGAAACGGAAGAAATACCATTCTAGATAGTAATATTTTTCTAATTAATTTTGTTGCAGGGTAGCATAAAATTACTTCAACCATTCACGTGGTAATATGTTATAAACTTGATTGTTTGTTAGTGAGCTATTTAACATTCGATATATACAAGAAATGTCTTTATCACTATGGTTATCCATCACCATTTGTGTGAATAACATCAATCACGTGATAGAATCATCGATCAATACACGTTATGTATACAAAAATGTTATTATTAATGATGTTACATCTTCGTAAATAACGTTTCAAAAAGATAAACACGAGCTAACCAATCACATCGACGCCATTTTCACAAAAATGATTGTGCAGAAAATCGGTTTTTAAAGTCAGATTCGATTTTCACAAGATCGATTCTTTCTTCTTCCATGATGCATAAAGTAATACGGTGGAGAGTCATGTGATACTAAATTGTGATGTAAATAGACGTAGGTTTCCCTCAATTTTTTTTTTTTCTTTTTTTTTTTTTAGGGAGAACACCCAGAAATTAGAAAATCAGGTCGTGTCAGACATTTGACTTGCAAATCAGGTCATGCCTTTTCTGACATGGAAAATAAGATAAACGTAAGGATCCTTACGTTTAAACATAAGGAAATTCAAATAGCCATCTAATACGAAAAAAATGCACTCAACGTAGGGACCTTACGTTTAAACGTAAGGAATCTATAAAGTGGTGAATAACACTGTCTTTCTCTTCTATCCCCTTTCAAACGTTCATATCCCTACGTCAAAGGCAGTTCCTTACGTCTGGACGGCGATTTTGCAAGAAAAGTTCAGATTTGCCACAATCTCTCAAGTACAATGGATCAACGCAATACAGAAACTGTATGTATTTCCCATTATCTTCTATTTACAACGCTTTATTGTTAAATTGTTTAGTTATTTAGGCTGCAATTTTTATTTCCCATTATCTTCTATGTATTTCTTAATTTGTAGTGGTTTGTAGTGGTTTAGTTTTTTTGCTCTGATATTGTTTAGCCTGATATTGTTGTCTGATATTGTTTAGGCTGATTTTTCATGTTCTGGGTTGAAGAAGGGGAGTTTTTTGAAGAAGAATGTAGTTTCTACGTTTGGACATAGTGACCTGTAGTTTCTACGTTTGAACGTAGAGACCCTACGTTTAGACGTAGAAAACTGCAGTTTTTTTGTTTTTTCTCTAGTTTTGTATGCAGATTTTCAGTTTAGGTTATTAGGGTTTAGGTTATTCTTGATTGTAATTTGGTAAAAACATGCAATTTGTGGCTACAAACTTAGACTTAGTCATTGTTTAGAGTTTATTTTGCATTTTCATTATTGATTGTTGATAATTGTTAAGGGTGTTTTTATATGTTTTATAAGGCTATATTTAATGATAATTTCCCCCGTATTTGTATTATTTGCATAAAGAAATAAGTGTTTAGACGAAATATTGAGCATGTGGTGTTTTTAATAAGTTAATCACAAAATTAGTCAATTTATGCGTTTTATTGATGAATTTATATTTAATTGGACATTATTACATTTTGCGATATTTTTATGTGTTATAGATGCACAAATTCGAGCTCAAGAGGTGATTCAAAGATGATCAAGTCGGATTTAATTAAAGAGGAAGAGATAATGGTGATTGGATTTGATTGAAAAGAGATAGATATGAGAAAATCAAGTTTTCGCGTCTCTGAACTGGCGTCCAGATTATTGGACGGCCGTCCAGCTGGACGGGCGTCTGAAGATAGTGGACGAGCGTCCAGGATGATATTTTTGATTCAGGAAGTTTGGACGCTGGAGTGGACGCTGGCTAGACGTGCGTCCAATCCCAGCTCGGCCCGACTCAAATAAGTTTTGCAACGGGATCGGCGTCCATGACCTTGGACGGGCGTCCATAGCCGACTTAACCCTAGCCGACCTAAAATCCTATAAATAGCGGCGTGTATTAAACCCTGGGGACATCTCATACGCATTATTCACTCATAACAAACCCTAGCACCGCATATCCTATAGAGAAAACAAGAAGATGAACTCTTCCATCCCAACAATCATGATCACCAACATGATTGTTGGCTAAGCAATTCGCGGTGGGACAACGGATGAAACCGATCAACATCAACACCAACTAGAGAGATTTCTCGCCGTATTTTTAGTGAGTTAAGTTACGGTTTTTCGTCAATTGAATATCGTTTTATATTGTCTACGTTTTGTTTGAATCAAAAGATTGATAAAACTACTTTTATGCTTTGAATTTATATGAGAATATTGTTCAAGCTTTGGTTTATTTCAATTGATGCAATTAGTTGTAATTCGAGAGATCGTTTATGATTAATTGAGTAGAGTTTTGGAGACGATCTAATGATCTTGTTATGCGTGCCGTTTAGTTTTGCTTGAAAAAGATAACGAAACCCTAGAATTCTGATGAGAGTCAACTTTACTATGCTCCGGTGCATGTTTCAACTCCCTTTTACGGCACTTTCGGTTCATTCCGGGTAGTTTTAGACCTTATTTAGGGCAAAATCGCATTACACGTCCACCATGAGGTAAACCATCAAATAGATGGAAAATCTCACATTTTCACGATGTTTTGGCCCTTTACGAGCCATATGTTTCTTGCGGAATTACGCTCGGTATGTTGTTTGGTATGTGAAATGCAGGAAATATGTGACTCGTATACCCGGAAGTTGAGGCATGAGGCTTAGAAAGATGAAACCGAAGCTCGGGGATGGAAAAGTTGAAGAAAAAGCTTAAATTCACAACTCTGCATTCCTGGTACTTACCGAAGTCATCTTGGTGGTCACCAGAACTCACCATATGTTGGGCAGAATGTACAGAAATCTCGGTAGTTACCAGACTAATCTGGGTACTTACCGAGATTACTGCAAAATGGATACCTGCGTTTTTTTTAGAAAAAAACAGAGTTTTTTCTCACCCAATTCCACACACACACTCTTAGACACTCCTCTACCCTTTTAGGTCGAAATTTCCCCCTCTTTCCCTTAGATTAATTTCTACTTCTCCCTTCCTTAGATTGAGCTAAATCAACCTTAGATTCTAGCTCAATCAAGTTAGATTTTATATTTTGGCTTCTCTTCTCCATCTTTGGACATGGGTGTTGAAGATACTTGATGTAATCACAATTTCTCTGCGATTTTGGTAATTAATAGCATCTCTCTTCTTGTTTTATGGCTTTAATCCTTTCCTTGATTGTTATTTCTTGTTTTGTGATGAGTAGCTAAACATCTCATAGTCAAATCATGTGAAAATTGAAGAAATCACCCTCTAATTGATGAAATTGGGAATGGGTAGTCCTTAATTGTTGTTATATTGACGAATTCATGTCTTAAAACTTGTTATCAATGCTTGAATTAGCTTGTACACCTAGTTCATGAACAAACACACCACTTTTATAAATGTATGTTGCGAAGGGGTGTGGGAAAAGGGTTTTAAGATCATTCTTTATAATCAACTCGAGTTGTTTAGATTGATTAGAGAGTGAGGTTCAATCGGTTGTGAAATCGGGCTACTCTAGCGCGTTAATCTTGTTTCGGTCAATTAAATTCTTAAAGGCGGACTCGTTGAACCGGGCAAAGGGTGTTCGATTGTTGTATGGCGTCGTACACTAGCTTAGGAGTTTGCACCCATGAATGAGTCGATATAAGTAGAGGTTGGTAGGTTGGTTAATCCCATTCCCGAGCTAATCGATTAGAGGGGCGAAGGTAATCAATTGGATCATGGTTTGGCTATGTTTCTCTTTATATCTCTTCTTATCCTTCATTTACATATCGTTTTAGTGTAGTTGAATACTTGAAACATCGTAGTTCACCTAAACTAAATCCGAAGATAACTTTGGTATTCGATTGATTCCTCGTGGGATACGACCTTGCTCTCCACTATAGTACTTCCGACCCGGTACCCTGCCGGTTAAGGTTGGTCGTTACTATTTTGGTCATCAAGATTTTCTGGCGCCGTTGCCGGGGAATTAATCGATATCTCTTAAGTCATTGGAAGACTTAGGCTTAGGTTGTTTTATTTCTTTTGTTTTTTTTTTCTTGATGTTGGGTTTTTGTTGATAAGTCACACCATCTATTGCGGTAGTGGTGGTGACTAGATACCTTGATTGTGTTCTTGTTTTTCCCTTGAATTGCAGTGTATGGATCCGTATGGCCATGAGGGCTCTTCTCCCTACTCATTTGGAGGCTTTAATTTCGGTGCTATGGGTTTTGGATTCCAACCGTATTTTCAGTTCAACCCATACACATCACCATACAACAATGAGTGGGAGAGTCCTTCAAGTTCTCAGTTTCAACACCCCGGTGCATATTTTCAATATGCTCAACCTCCACAAATACCTCTTCCTCCACAAAAGAGCTCAACCGACATCCTCTTGGAGCAAATAAATGAGACTTTGCAAGAGCAAGGCCGGACTTTGCAAGAGCAAGGCCGGACTCTACAAGAGCATGGTCGGGAGTTGAGAGATATTAAAATGAATGCTACTACTCTTCAATCGGCATTAAAGAACTTGGAGAACCGGGTAGAGCAATTGGTTGAGAAGAGGAAGGCTGAAAGGAGTGCTAAAAATGATGAAATTTCATTTGCTCCACCGTCGACTCTTGAGGTAAACACCCATCATGAGTGTTATGAAGAAGGTACGAATCATGCTACTAGTGAATCAATTATTCCTTCTTCTTTGAACCTTATTGAAAAAGTTGTGGTGGTGGATCATATTGAATATGTTGATGTTGTGGTTGAGCCAAAAAGTTATTGCTTGGTGTTTGAATCTTTGCTACTTGGCATATGCTCTCATTCGGGGAAGTTGAAATCATTGTGTTGCATGATAAATTTCTTGAACCAATCATGGTGGTGGGGATTGAGCCCCTTGTTTTTCTTGCTCTATTTTAAAGGTGTGCTCAATTCTTATGATGTGTGTAGGGAGACGCAACGGTTTGCTCTCCTTTGGTATAATTATCCTTGGCATTGTTGCGGGTAGAAAGTCGAACTAAGGACTTTAAACTCAGAATGTTTTAGGTAGATTTTTATTTATTTATTTTTGTTTGTTGTTGTTCTAAATAAAAGTAGATGAAAGTTTATTTTTAAATTGCCATGTTCTTGATGCTATTGAGCAAAAGATGTGCAATTTTTTTTCTTTCATTCCACTCGTGTTTTGTTGCTTTTCTTTTAGTTTCTTAATAAGTCAAGCCAATGACGTAAAACAAAGGCGCTTGTGGGAGGCAACCCACCGTTTCTCTGTTTTTGCTTTAGTTTTTGGTGCTAGGAGTGGTCTAGGGTGATACTTTGGGGGTATGGGTACCGTTTTTGAGTGGTTATTCTTCGATCCGTTGTTGGCTCGTGTCTTTTTGCATCGATGTTGTTTTACTTGTTTGATTGTCTTTGCATCGCATGCGCCCCGAGTCGGTTCCCCTTTTGTTTTCATATGATCGTGTATGATGACTTTGCGTTTTTTGATTATATCTCGATATCTGTTGCTAGCTTTTGGCACGGTGGCTGTTCCCCGTGCATGCGTTTTCTTGGTGTTTTTTTTCTCATGGATTTAGGTATTCGAGTGGAGCTTTCGTGGATAAGTCACGTACATGGTTTGCGCCTCTCTCCCGGGTTAAGTTAAGCCTTCTTTCTCCTTTATCATTCACACACTGAGGACAGTGTTGCATTTAAAGTGGGGGGTGGTAGACTTAGCTTTGATATGTGCTTTATTGTTTTTCTGGCCATTGTGTTGTATGCTTCTCGTTTGGTCACTTCTTTAGCAAAATTTGAGCAATTTTTAAAATTTTCCATGGTATTGATGTTGCATTCGTATGTTGAGCCTTCACATTGATAGGATAATCGGTGTAGTAAATGTCTGAATACATGTCACTTGGCTTACTACCTTATCTTGGAAATGGGATTTTCACGCACGTAAAGCTTCGATTTCATGAACCATGGTAACTAGTGACCGATTATGGTAGACTTAGGCACAATTCGGCTACCTAGAACTCATACCATTAACTTCGAGACAAAATAGAAAGGCCGACCTTGGTAGAGTTTGGGATGACAGTTACGGCGTTTCTTTGACCTAACTAGAGCCAAATAGCCATCCCGTGACATATTCCACAGTAACCCCTCTAAGCCTTGGTAGGATGGTTAGACCCCCATCCGACACTTAGCCATTCATTTGTAGCCCGTAATTTCCCGACCCCCAAGCCTTATTTGTGGTCTACGTTCCCTTGGACACCCTACGAGTCAAGCTTAATCTTTTCATTTCGAGCACACTTGCTAAAGCAAGTGTGGGGTGGTGGAAGAGTACGTATGTTTAGAGGAGTTGGTTTGTACGAGCTATTTCACGATTTGGAGGGTATGAGCTCATTTTTATATTGTGCATATGTGATGGCCTTTGACTCAAACTATTTAAATTATATAATGCAGCTTTCTAAATTCAAAAAAAAAAAAAAAAAAAAAAAAAAAAAAAAAAAAAGAAGAAGAGAAAAGTCAAAAGAAAATGAAATCAATCAAAGAAAGCTTGCAATAAAAGTGAAATAAAGGTTGAGTCAAAGAAAGCCAAGCGTTTTAAGACTTGTGTTGTTGATTTGTTATATGATGTTGGTGTTTGGGATGAATCCTTAATTTAGAAACATGATTCTTGTATGTCTTTGCCTCGTTACACTTGAGACATAGTGCGATATGGCATTCTATTATCTTGGATCATGTTTCGAGTTTCATTTTGAGCTAGTGAAGGGAAAGCTAGCTACGTTTTGTGTTTACACACCCCGTGATTAAGCTTGCTCGTTTTTATCTCTTTGTTGTTTATTCCCCGAAATTCCCTTCGGTTAGCCCCGTCCCAGCCTAACGTTACAACCGTGCAAGTCCTACTTGACCTTACTTAACCTCGGTTGGCCCCGATTAGTGGAGATGCTTATGAAGTATGAGCCTATGGTGTAGTCGTATTAACTTAGCATCCATAATCCAAACCGGTATACCGTGGTAATGTAGGAGAAGCTATTCACACACTCACATCCCGTTTGCTTGATAAGGTAGGGTTAAGTGTATGCATTTACTCATTTACTTCCCGGTTGTCTTTGATGTGTGATTGACTCGACCTACGCGTGTAACGTTGTCTCATTGGATTCTTTTAGAACGCTCATTTTGCTCGAGGGCGAGCAAACGCTAAGTGGGGGGTGGTTGATGAGAGTCAACTTTACTATGCTCCGGTGCATGTTTCAACTCCCTTTTACGGCACTTTCGGTTCATTCCGGGTAGTTTTAGACCTTATTTAGGGCAAAATCGCATTACACGTCCACCATGAGGTAAACCATCAAATAGATGGAAAATCTCACATTTTCACGATGTTTTGGCCCTTTACGAGCCATATGTTTCTTGCGGAATTACGCTCGGTATGTTGTTTGGTATGTGAAATGCAGGAAATATGTGACTCGTATACCCGGAAGTTGAGGCATGAGGCTTAGAAATATGAAACCGAAGCTCGGGGATGGAAAAGTTGAAGAAAAAGCTTAAATTCACAACTCTGCATTCCTGGTACTTACCGAAGTCATCTTGGTGGTCACCAGAACTCACCATATGTTGGGCAGAATGTACAGAAATCTCGGTAGTTACCAGACTAATCTGGGTACTTACCGAGATTACTGCAAAATGGATACTGCGTTTTTTTTAGAAAAAACGAGTTTTTTTTCTTACCCAATTCCACACACACACTCTTAGACACTCCTCTACCCTTTTAGGTCGAAATTTCCCCCTCTTTCCCTTAGATTAATTTCTACTTCTCCCTTCCTTAGATTGAGCTAAATCAACCTTAGATTCTAGCTCAATCAAGTTAGATTTTATATTTTGGCTTCTCTTCTCCATCTTTGGACATGGGTGTTGAAGATACTTGATGTAATCACAATTTCTCTGCGATTTTGGTAATTAATAGCATCTCTCTTCTTGTTTTATGGCTTTAATCCTTTCCTTGATTGTTATTTCTTGTTTTGTGATGAGTAGCTAAACATCTCATAGTCAAATCATGTGAAAATTGAAGAAATCACCCTCTAATTGATGAAATTGGGAATGGGTAGTGCTTAATTGTTGTTATATTGACGAATTCATGTCTTAAAACTTGTTATCAATGCTTGAATTAGCTTGTACACCTAGTTCATGAACAAACACACCACTTTTATAAATGTATGTTGCGAAGGGGTGTGGGAAAAGGGGTTTTAAGATCATTCTTTATAATCAACTGAGTTGTTTAGATTGATTAGAGAGTGAGGTTCAATCGGTTGTGAAATCGGGCTACTCTAGAGCGGTAATCTTGTTTCGGTCAATTAAATTCTTAAAGGCGGACTGTTGAACCGGGCAAAGGGTGTTCGATTGTTGTATGGCGTCGTACACTAGCTTAGGAGTTTGCACCCATGAATGAGTCGATATAAGTAGAGGTTGGTAGGTTGGTTAATCCCATTCCCGAGCTAATCGATTAGAGGGGCGAAGGTAATCAATTGGATCATGGTTTGGCTATGTTTCTCTTTATATCTCTTCTTATCCTTCATTTACATATCGTTTTAGTGTAGTTGAATACTTGAAACATTGTAGTTCACCTAAACTAAATCCGAAGATGACTTTGGTATTCGATTGATTCCTCGTGGGATACGACCTTGCTCTCCACTATAGTACTTCCGACCCGGTACCCTGCCGGTTAAGGTTGGTCGTTACTATTTTGGTCTCGTTTAAGGAAATTTTATCGAATTCGTGATAGATCATTACTAAAAATCGTATCTTCA
This sequence comes from Gentiana straminea, assembly GCA_036785695.1. Taxonomy (NCBI): domain Eukaryota; kingdom Viridiplantae; phylum Streptophyta; class Magnoliopsida; order Gentianales; family Gentianaceae; genus Gentiana; species Gentiana straminea. The sequence continues at coordinate 3,080,568 of JAVUPR010000348.1, forward strand.
ACTTGCCATCTAGTTGGGGTTGGGTTGGTTGATTGGTGGATTCCCGTTGCCTTGCCGTTCCTTTTAATTATTTGATAAACCGAATCGTTCGTAACGACTTTGATTGCTTCGTTTAGTTGCTTTTCTAAAACCCTAGTTTTTTACATACTGTTTTTCTGCATATTTTCTGTTCTAGATCGTAGTCGGACGCCCGTCCATAGTCGAATTTTCCTGTTTCCTGTTTTAGTTTAGTTTTACTCATCGTTTTTATATTATAGTTAGTATAGACCTTAGTTTTAGGTAATAAATTGTGACATAATCGATATATTAACTGCACTTTAATCCGATAAACATTCGACTCCCTTAGGACGACCCGTTAACATCCTATACTACGAACCTTATACTTGGGGTGTTTCGGTTTATAAATTGTAAAACTAGTTTTTACCGAACAAGTTTTTGGCGCCGTTGCCGGGGAATCGGTGTTTTGTTGAATCTAATTGAATTAATTTTTCGATTTTGTTACGATTTATTTTTGTATTCTTTCAATAAAAGTAGCGTCGAATAGATTGAGAGTTTTTATTTTGCCGTGTTTCGATGACCGTAGGGTTAAGAATGTGCAAAAATTTTTTTACTCAATCTGTTTTACGTGAAGTTTGTGTTTAGTTGTTACCTAGTCTAACCCCTGTGCTAGAATTTTATGTGGCTGCCTGCGTTTTTTATGTATGATGATCTTCTAAGTTAATTAGGGTTTATAGTTAGGGTTTTTCGTTATTTTCCCTCGTTCTATGCATATTCGTTGTATGGACGAGCGTCCGGTTTATTGGACGCCCGTCCGGTCCCTAACGTGCGTGTAAACGAGCGTTTGGAATTATGGGACGTTCGTCCGTTCCGGAATTTTCAATCTCGCTCGATTTGAAGAATCGACGGGCGTCTCGTAATTCTAAACGCCCGTCCGGTCGGTTTTCAAGGCGACGAGCGTCCGAAAAGTGGAACGCCCGTCCGCGTCGAGATTTCCTTTGAACGTTCGTCCGGAATGCGGTCCGGTGTTCGTTTTTCTTGATGCTTTAATTTAACTTGGATTACTTTCATTAGAGCTTCGTGGCTATTTCATTTTACGTAGATGTTACGAACATACATGTTTATACCCTTCCATCTACCGAATCCATGTTGAATAAATGATTTTATTTCTTCTCCTTGATTCATGCATGCTATAGTAATGCGTCGTTTCACGTATGCTATAGTTATTATGTTTTGTTTTTAGTGTGGCTAATGTCGTTTACGTAGCCGCATATCCCGTCATGAATCTTGTTAGCTTTTAAGACTTACGTGCTTCCTTTGTTTTTTTTATAGTTTATATGGGTAGCTACTGTCGGTTTCCGTATGCTACGTCCTTTTCCATATGAGTTATATCTCTTTAGTATAGCTAACTGTTGGTTTCCATAATGCTATCACCTTTGACGAGTCTTAAGGCGCGTCTACACTGCATGTAATGAACAGCACTGTCGTTTATCGTAACCTGTCATTATTTGGTAGACGTTCATTATATACATGTCATGTTGCAAATGAGTGGGCTAGTTTCTTTCTTTCATTTTCTTTTATTTTTGCATATCATTTAGTTGCATGTCATCTAGTTGCATTGTTTTTCTATTTTTCTTTTATTTTTCTTGAGCGTAGTTAACTGGTCGGTTTCCGTAATACTACCTCGTTTTTTTATTTTGTTTCGCACGGGCCGTAGTCACTGTAGAGTTGTCCTCCCAACTTGCTCAGCCTGAGCCTGTCAGTATTATTTTTCATTTTTATTTTATTAGAATTGCATATCATGTAGGTTGCATTGTAATATAATTTCATATAGTGCACCCGGCCCGGCTACTTTGTAATGTTCCATGTATCATTATTTTTGTATGCACATGTGGATTGTATTTGTATTATAAGCTTCTGTGGCTTATTTGACGCTTAGGTGTCCTGTACTTTCCCTGTGTGGTGATTTTTCCATCTGAGCCATTATATCATGTGCTTACTTCTTGTTTTAGCAATTTGTTATTTCCCCCGTGTCCCCCGAGATTTTGCCTTGTTTTCAAGTGTGCGGGGTGTATGCATTAGCAATTGTGCGCTTTTAGATGAAGCCGAGTTTTCCGGTGGATGGTCCACGGTTCATCGCTTTCATCAAGCCTTTCTCGGATTTGATTCGGAGCACTTCCGGAATTGCCACTTTAGAACTACAATCGCCTAAGTTCTTTGCTTCTCTTTATTTTTCGCACAAATACGAGGACATGTTGTAATTTAAGTGTGGGGGAGGGGAATAGCTATGTGGTATCTACATTCATTTGCCATACTATTTTATTTCTATGAAAAAGTGCTTAATTTTTAAATTTTTGTTTTGTCCCAAGTGAACAAATGCATATCTTTGTTCGAGTTCTTATATCATTGGTGCATTATTTTGCATATATAGTAAATTTAGATGTTTCACCCGACACTATTTTTCACGTGCCATAGTAGATGATGAGCTATGTTTTAAAGCTATGCCCATTTGATTAGAGATTTTTGATGATTATCGCATGATTCTTTGCTTCCATACGAATTTTGAAAATTTTAATAGTTTGTGTTTAGAGTTAAAGTATGACATACTGTGAATATCTGAAGGTTTGAATGTGACAGGAGGGATATAATTTAAGGTTTGAATACCAATCTAAGATGAATAATATATATATGTATTTAAGTGTCGGAAGTAGCTGCCGATGATTTGAGTGCGGTAGGGCATTATCACGAAATGTCCTATACCACTATGAGGTTAATAGCTCCCGACTGCCTGATGATAGTAGTCCAGCTAGGGTGTTATCCCGAAACATCCTATTGCTGGGAATGAGGGCATATATGCTATATATGTGGAATTCATTGAACTTTAAGAAAAATTAGTGAATGGTAATGTGAAAAGATGGTTGGAAACCTTAGTTATCTTTTGACTATCCCAGTATAAACTGAAAGATATGATGTAGGGATTATCCTCTAAGTATGTCGGAAATATTTTAAAGACTTCCTATTATCTTTTCCGAATTTGTATGTTTCGTGAGGTGCATGTTATAATCGTTTTTATTTCTAATTTAAATGGGATGTTGGCTAGTTTTGCTTGAATCAATTTCAAGTGTGGATTTGGTGGAAATTTATTATGGCTGTGCACACACTCACTTGGGTGAACCTCTAAACTACTTGAATATGTTTTATATTTGCATAAGTGTTTATTTGTCTCGAGTGATGATTATGTTTTGTCTTGCTCGGGACGAGCAAGGTTTAAGTGTGGGGGAGTTGTTAAGGGTGATTTTATACGTTTTATAAGGATATATTTTATGTCAATATTCCCCATATTCTTAGGTTTTTCATAGAAATCGAGCTTATAATCGATTAATTGAGTAAATGGTGTTTCTAATAGGTTAAATTTCAAAACGTAGCGATTTATGTGTTTAAATCATGATTTTATATTATTTTAGGATTGTGTTACGCTTTGGTATGTTTTTCCTACATTGTAGATACACATTGTTGATGGAAAGGATGATTTTAAAGAGATGAATTCGAGTGGAAAATCCCGAAATATACTCGTAATACGACGGGCTAATCAAAAAGGCGTTTTTTGAAGAAGAGTCCTTAATGAAAGTTGTAGAGTTTTCCGAGAGCTTTTTTATGACATTCGGATCATAATTTTTGGAGGTCTACAACTCAAGATATGAATTTTAGAAGTTTGAGTCCATGCAGTGAACTAGCGTCCGCATTGTCCAAACCCGGCGTTCGAGTTCAAGAAGCAGTACAGCGTCTTCAGACGCCTTTCAAACTGGCGTTCCAGCTCCGTTCAAAGACACTGGACGTGCGTCCATGATTCAGGATGTCCGTCCGGGAACCGCCATACTCCAGCCGCCTCACTTTTCCTTTTTATCGCTGCATGAAAATCCTAATTGGAAGAGGAAATACTCCAGCCGCAATTTATTAGCCGACATACTTCCAACCCTAATTAATTATTATTATTACAGCCGCTTAAGATATCTATATATATATGCGCAGCTTTGGAACCAAAAAGAGATCCCGATAATCAAATTATTCCAGCCGCAAATCACAGCAGCAGGGCGGCAACTTGAGAGCTTCGAGGCCGGTCACCCGAGCCTTGTGCTCGGGTGATCCGGGGTTAGATTAGATGTAGTTTTCTTCCGTTTTTCGATTCATGGATTCAATCATGTACCAAACTACTTGAGTTTATTTATTTAATTTATTCAGTCCTTATTCGTTTTTATGATCTTTAATTGATTTTGTATCTTTCTTTGATTATGATGCTATGTGTGAACTTTATCGAGAGATTGGTTTGCGATTGATAGTTACAACATACGAAAGTTGCGTAAACTAGATCACCATAGAAAGATAGGATCTTTAATCATTAATGATGACAAATTAATGGATTAATTATCTAGGTTGTTAGATTCTAAAAATACGAGAGTTAACCTGAATCTACACCTTCGTTTTGTATGGAATATTGGTCTCAACATTCGAGAGAGGAGAGATCGATAATTGAATTCACTACAAGAGTAGGATTTCATAGTTTGAGAATACGGATTCACTAAGAGATTAGGGATTTGTATCTCGTGTAAAGGTGAAACCACAATTTGAATTGAAATCATGAGATGAACTAGGATTGAAATCACTTGGTTTGTGCACTGTTTGATCCCATGTATCTTTAGTTTAGCTTATTCTTTTATAGTTCGTAGTTTAGCTTTAGTTTACGCTTTTATGATTTCCTGGCTTTGGATAACAATCCTCCGTCCAGTTATTTTTCCGTTCTAGTTTAGGTTTAGGTTTAGTTAATAAAGAAGAATTAATTAGATTAGATTCAACATCCCTTTTCCCTGAGGATCGATACCCGTACTTATCCAACTTTACTAGCAACTACCCGGTATTCGGCCGGTTAGGAGGTAGTTTTGCATGGTAGTATAGGTTTATAAATTTTCTTTCGTTTTAATGATGCAAAATCTCCCCAACAATAATGATCCATTCCATTTGTTTGTTAACAGTTGATTGACCCTCATGGTTCTGATGTCTACAAAGAAAGGGAAAATTGGCGTGGACTTTTAGAGGGGAAAAGACCAAGCTTCGGGATCTTGTTGAAATTCACATGAGAAGGATCGGATTTGAGGATACATTGACAGGTGGGGTTTTTGGACAATTCATTGAAATATACAATGAATGGCAGTTTTCCTCGAAGGTTTTGCAATATGTATGTTTCAATGCCGTTTATCCGAATGTGCCCGATGAGCTTCATTTTAGATTTGGTGAGACGACCGCGAAGTTCGGTACGCGGGATTTTTGCATGATTACCGGTTTCAGGTTTGGGGATCTCCCGGAACCTCCCGAACCTTATTCCAGGTGTTTTGATTAGGGGACACACGGCCACATCCATCATCCTGACGGTGGACCGATCACTATACCGGATATTGAGAGATGGTTATGAAGGATGTAGTTTCTTTGCGCAGTGGATGGATCACGATTTACAAATTACAATACATAAATAAAGGATCTAAATTCCTACAATGGGGTTTAATATGTCTTACCAATAGCAGGAAGATAAGCCAAGATCTTCCAATGTGTTCTCCAAACGGTGGTTGGTGGATACCAATCTTGGTACTAGAACCTCCTTGATATGCTTCCACGAAAAAACTACAAGTTTTTCTTCAACCAGAAACCCAAGACAAGAAACAAGTTTTTCTCTCTATTTTTGTGTGTGTATGTCGAAAAAATCTTCTCCTCATATGTCTTGGAAGAACTCTCTTTATATAGGAGAGTAAATCATTGGCCTCCAAGTTTCTAATTAATTAAATAAATAATTAAAAAGAAATCACAATAAAAGATAATTCCATTTATAAAAGATTATGATTAATCAATCAATCAATTACAAATCAATTATCTTTTATTAATTAATTATTTAACTAGTAAATAATTAATCACACAAGAAAATCAATTCTTGCACTTTATGACATGGGAGGCGTCACACCTAGGGTTTTAGACTCACAGAAAATGTCTTTTCTGTGTATTATATTATTTAGACCAACTAAATAATATTTCGCATATCAATTAATTGGCCCAGCCAATTAATTATCACTGAGGCCCAATAACAAGAAAAATACCCGAATTACAGGAGCCACATTGGGGACCATGGACCTATAACCAGTAGATCCAATAATTAAGTAAAATATTCATCGAACAGATATTCATACTTAAATTATTAATTCCGGGATCATGCCACCATAAACCCGAAACTGAACTCTACCAATTATAGATATATACTTACACTCAACCCTATGAGTAAATAAGCGTCCACTGATATAATCACTACATACGGACTAACCCTCCATAGACTGTCCATTCTGAGTGGGAAGTCTCCGTGAACCCGACTCATAATATCTTATCCTTATTTACCATTAACCCCCTAGTGATCAATTAGTTCACATATCTGACTAGTAGCTAATTAGTCTAATATGAAGCGGGCCCATCGATCATTTTCTTAGGGCTAACAAATAAGGGGACTGTCTCTCTACTTCCCGCATGAAGGAATGGATTCTATGTCTGTGAAAAACATAACTACTCACTCATCAGGGAATAGTGTCAACGAGAAGTGACTTGGATCACGTATCAAAGTGATTCGTAACTAACACATCAAACACTACCCCGAGACAAGCAGCATCATGTGATCACCTCAGGATTAAGGTCAATCCATGTATGATCATCATGATTTAATAAGATTTCCCGATTACGGAATTATATCAAGAAATACAGATTAAATAGGTCGAGTCCTATTTGGATGCCATCATATATAAATGCCCTACTTAGGTACCTTCTACCGACAGTCCGGATAAGACTATCACACCCTAAGGTGTTCTTGGCGCATTATTGGTGTTTTAATCATGAGACCCTAAACTCTGATTAAGTTCACCACGGAATAATAGTTAAAGTATATCACCACTAACTCAATCCTCACGTGCATGCCATACACTGAGTTAAGTGGTTACATACTGATATACTTAGGGTTTGCAGTAGTGTATACTTTATAAGCACATAGCAAATAATAAGATGAATAATAAAATCTATCATTAATAAATAAAAAACAAATACATAAATTATCTTTCGGGCACTACATCTAACAGGTTATTGGATGAGACTGAGCATCCTGAAGTTCTCTACCGTGTAGGTTTAGTCTACCTTATTCACCGGATTATGATGGGTCATGATGAGACTAGTGGTGTACCTCGTGAGACCTTCTATTTGGTCGAGAATATATAAGGCATAAATGACTTTCCATAGGGTACTTGGTTGTGGGATCACACCTATAGAAAGATTTGTCACATGATGAATACGTACAATGAAAGCACAGAAGGCAGGGTGACGGTACAAGGGGTTATACATGTCTTACAGTTTTGGGCTTACGAGACCCTCCAGGATATTGGTGTTCCGACGATTGCTGCCACCCTCAGAACTCCTGATGCGGCTCCTCGGATGATGAGATGGAGTTGCAAGAATCCCCCTCCGCAGTGGAGGATGTTGTTGGCGAAGGCAAAGAAGGTAATAAGCTTAATAAACATTTCCTTTTAATTATATGTAATATTAAACATTTTGTTATTGTTAATTCTAATGAAATATACATTGTTTGCAGAGCCGTGTTATAGGATATCTGGATGCAATGGAAGTTGATAGGGAGTTGATGGTAGCTAGGGGCATCCCTGATGCGGAGATTACTGAGCCGCCACGTGTGATCCCTCGGCCTACACCAATTGCACGGCCACCTAGGAGACGTCCATCTACTACACAGCAGCCACGATCTACTACACATCAGTCAGCCTCTACTTCACACCCCTCTCCACATGAGTCACCTTTACCTCCTCATTCATGACGTATGCCGCACAGATCCTACACTGATATGCTACAGGCGGAAGAAGATGAAGTTGCCGGTCTTTATAGGGTTATGAAGAGAAGGATAGATAATGGGCTGAATGAGATTCGAGAGGAAATTCGCCGGCAGAATGATGAGAACCGGCAAGTACTTCGAGAGGTAGTTCAGCAACAGAATGAGCATGGGGCGATACTTTCTGAACTTAAGGGGTTGATGCATACGTTGTCATCCAGAGATTAGGTAAAAAATTATTTCATTGTCATTTATTTATGCGATAAATTTACTTGTATGTATTCTAACCGGGCCATATCTTTTCAGTCTACCCCTCATCGGCCTCCATCTCCTCCACCTAATACTAACCGGGCCACATCTCTTCAGTCTACTCTTGATTGGTCTACACATGGTCGCACACCGACCGATCTCACACATGGTCGACGCATACTCGGCGGTCCGCACTCGGTCGGCATACTCAAGAAGCATACTCATCCATCGCCCACCCCGACTGATGACCTGATGATGTTCGGGTTTAATCAGATTCTTGAAGGAATTTCGCAACCCCGGAAAGAAGGAGTGCAGCTGGAGGGAGTTCATCAGGAGGGAGTCGGGGATGGGGACCAGCATAAAGATGTGGTCGACGAGTTTTTGCTGGACGAGCCTTATATTGAAACTATGATTGATTCGAGTAAGCATTATGTTATTTGCATATAAATATTGTTTAGTATGTTGATTTATATTGAATTTTGTATTATTAACATAGATATTGTTTGTAATCATTAATTGATGAGAGTGCCTATTTTGATGCAGATACTCGCGAGGCTACTACCCCTGCACCGGTTAATGTCGAGGCTACCGTCAAGGAATCTTCAAATGTGGAGTTCCATACTGTTTATAGTAAGTTAATTTATATTGAATTTTGTATTATTAACATAGGTATTTTATTGTTTGTTATAGTTAATTAGTGATCTCGATTATATTTGGTATAGATACTCTCGAGGCTACAACAGGGGCAGGTACTGCCACCATCCAGGCATCCGTTGTGGAGCATGGGATTGATTATAGTAAGTTATTTGATTTTTAATTTCGAAACTAGAAATTATATTGTGAAAAACTATCTAACTCGATCATGTATTGAATATTGTTTAGCTGTTGGTTCAAGTGTTATTCAATTGGGTAAACGAAAGGCAGATGATGCAAATGACAGAAGATTGACAACCCGTCGGACTACTAAAAAACCATGATATTTAACTGATGGGTCGCATGTAGTCAGTCTGCCCAGTGCTAATGTTGTGAGATGGACACCGTTGAAAAAATTTCCAGTAGAGCTGGAAAACAATTTCAGTAGGTAGTACCAACAATCACATCCACCCCTAATAATGATTCCCATGGGCTACACAGTTGGAGTACAAATTATAGATCAGACGGACAATGAGTGGTTCACACGTCTCCATGAGCAGTATAAAGAGTTAGACCGAGATGTATATTCTTGTGACTTCATTTTCATATTTCTGAAATTTTCATATTTCTGATTTTATTATCTCTAACTTCTTTTTGCATTCGTACAACATGTCGAGGCGTGTCTAGACATTATACAGCGGCAAATGGAAGCATATCCAGAATGCTTTATACCGAATACGACCATTGCCTACTTTGATTTATCATCTTTTTGCGGTCACGGTCATATAGATCAGAAAAAGACACCAAACACAACGGAAATTCCAGATCATGTGATTGAGTGCGTCAAGAAACGGGATGCAAACACAGTGGCGCACATTCCCTGGGCCATTACTCGTGGTGGGTAGCTGTCCAAGTGTTTATTCCCGAGTGGAAGATTATGGTGTTTGATTGTCTATCGGGCCAACGATATAAGGATGAAGTGAAGGATTGTATTAGAGCATGGGGTCTTTCGTTGAGGAGAGTGTTGGAGATGGATGCTCGTTTACGTGAACTCCCACAAATGCTTGATCCACAAAAGCCTCCATTTGCGGTCAGGGTAGTATCAGCTAATCACGTACCACGAATGCCAATCCCGTAAGTGTTATAAACTTCAAATTATTTATCATATTATACAGTTTACACTATTTTTATCCTTTGAATAAATTTTTTTTACATACTGTACAGGGGTGACTGTGGGGTATACACGGTCAAGCACATTGAGCATTTGCTGCATAAAGAAAATTTTACTATGATCACAGCTGATAATATGCCTTTAATAAGACATAAACTTTGTGTGCAGGTATTTAATCAGTCCTTAGATCCTTAGATATGTAGGTATTTTTGGTGAATGTTGTTAGCTAATACTATTTTGGAGTATGTTGTTAGCTACTACTCTTTTAGTGAAGCCTCCTTTTGTGTTGTGTTTTGATGAGTATTTAATCTAAAACTTTCTTTGTTGAATTTACTTACGTCGTTTACTATATAATGGTTTCGGAAGGAGATCTTAAACATATGTGAAAAAAGATACAATCCATTAATACGTTACACAATAACAACCCATTCTAATATCACCATAACAAATTTTCCGTTGAACGAGACAACAATCATAGTGTTGCGATTATCTGTTTAAAAAAATTCAAATTCAAGTCATTATTAACTCATTCAATATCAACTTAGATAACAACTTTAAATGCATTATAGACATTCAATATAATAATTCAAAACCCTACATGAACAAATTTATCACTAATAGAAACAAAACATATTTACACTAAACCCTAAGGAATAACACTAAGAAAACAATTAAACACACTACTTAGATGTATAAACATTACATAAACAACCTACTTAAAACACACATTTCGGTTACATACATATCATTACTACAATATAAATAACATAATCGCATTGAGCACTTGAATTAAGACAAATTAAATAGCAAAAATTTACCTATTTGAGCACTTGAATAATGAAGAAATGGACTTGAAAGATGAAGAAGTGGTTAGAAAATTGAGATTAACTTGAAAGACTTTGAAGGAATGAGAGAAATGACTCGTTCATGTGGTGTATATTGAACAAGTACCTGTACAACAACCTTAACTGCCATCCAACGCTTCCAACCTTAATTGCCACTTCCCTACGTCCAAACGTAAGGATCCATACGTTTAAACATAAGGACCCCTACGTTTACCTTATTTTTTATGTCAGAAACGACATGACCTGTTTTGCAAGTCACTGGTCGGACACTACCTGATTTTTCCATTTACGGAAATCACCACTTTTTTTTCCAGATATTTTATCGACTCCAAATTGGGAAATTCCGTTTGGCGAGTACCAACAGCCGTGAACCGTGAGTTTTTATTCTTTGAGGTCACAAGTCAAAATCTCAACCATTGTTCTTTCACTATTTTATGTCTCCTGCTGGGGATTTTTGTTTCCTTGGGTTCTTGGCTTCTGCACCAATCTAAGGAACCCTTTGTAACAGGAATTTTGAGGAAACTTAAGGGAACAACATGCAAATGAGGACAGTGAGCTTCAAGGAGCTTTTGACTAAAAAGACAGTGGTAGGCCTCGGTTTGGGCCAATTCCTATCTCTGGTAATCACCTCTACTGGATTTTCATCTTCAGAACTTGCTAAAAGAGGTAGGCTTTTTTATACTTTTCATTATTTTCTACTCCATTTGCTTCTTCTCATCTGTGTTTTTATGAGATATGTTTCTCTCCCATTGGCTGCTGTAGTAAAGATTTGTTATACTTACTTTCCCCCTATTTATTTAGAATAAAGGTGAAAGCTTGGGACTTATTTATGATCTATCTAGCAACTTATCTCCCCTTTTTTAATCCCCGTCTTGGCTCTAAATAATGGGTCTCCTGCAAGTGTGTCTTTGGCTTGTCATAAAAAGGTATAAAAAGAAAGGGGGTGTGTGTGTGTGTGTTCTTTTTTTCAGTCTCCACGTGAATTCAATAGTTACACCAAATCAATAATATACGGTTTATGAAATATCAATTTAGCTGCTTGATAATTGCTTTCATGGAACCTGACTCTGCTTTTTTGTCCGCTTTGTGCTAATAGGGATCAATGCACCTACTTCTCAATCTTTTTTGAACTATGTCCTACTGGCTATAATTTATGGAGGTGTTATGGTTTACCGAAGGAAGCCTCTCAAGGTTTGTTTCTGTATTTCAGAAAAATTTCATTTTTGCAATTTGGCACTCATAGGTTTTGTTTGTTGCAAAATCTCTATTATATTCAACGGTCTTGTTAGCTCATTGTCTAAATGTTACCTCAGAAATGAATGTATACGGTGATGCAGCGATGAATTGGACCTATTAATAACCGAATGGATACATGAAATCTCGGATCACCCCTTTAACAGCTTAAGCTTTTGAGTGAAACGAAACCTTATCATTTGCTATGTAGTGTAGGTGTTGTTTCCAAACATTATTTTTCATAGGGAAAAGAGCACATCTTTGCACAATGGCATCCTTCGTTTACACTTTACAGCTTTATTTCTGACCAAGTAATGTGATAAGAATGCAGAAAGATAGCCTTTGATTTCAGAGTCCACTATAGTATGTGTAAGAGCGGAAGCTTAAGAAAGATAGAAATAACTTAATGTTTATTTCAGTAAAAAGAAAGCTTAAAGAATTACAAGAGAGGCTGGTTGTTTATATAATACAGCACAACACTCAAAAAAGGTAAAAAAGGGAAAATAGCCGTTGGCAGTCTTGTCCCAACGGCTAGTTGGGATTTCAGCCAGGACTTAGAACCCGATAGAAGACAAATCCCTTTGGGATAAATAAAACTAATTACAAGCTTAATAAAATAGAGAAAAGGACTTAGGAAAAAATGTTAGAACAAATCATTATGATTAATTCTAACACTCCCCCTCAAGCTGGTAGGTGTATATCAAACATGCCCAGCTTGCCAACATCATCATGAAACACCTTCCCAGGTAGGCCCTTGGTGAATAAGTCTGCAACTTGATCCTTGGAGGGCACAAACTCAGTACTAATCAACCCATTTTCCAGTTTTTCTTTGATAAAATGCCTATCCACTTCAATGTGCTTAGTTCTATCATGTTGAACTGGATTATGAGCAATGTCTATAGCTGATTTGTTGTCACTGATCAGTCTCATAGGAGATATCCATGCTATCTTTAAGTCTGTTAGAATGATCTTCAACCATAGCAATTCACATATCCCAATGGCCATGGACCTGAATTCTGCCTCACTACTTGATCTAGCTACTACAGGCTGCTTCTTGCTTTTCCAAATCACCAGATTTCCACCCAGAAAGAGACGGTGACCAGAAGTAGATCTCCGGTCATCTAATGATCCAGCATAATCTGAATCAGTATAGGCTTTGAGATCAAGATTGTTACCCATTTTGTATAAGATTCCCTTGCCTGGACACCCTTTCAAGTATTCCAGAATCCTATCTGCTGCTCTTTGATGACAAATCTTGGGTCTTTGCATGAACCTGCTGACCATATTGACAACAAAAGCAATATATCAACTTTCCTACTAATCTTTGATAGGAGTACTTGTCAACATCTTCATCTTCAGGAGATTCACTCAACCCATGATTGTATTCAATGGGTGTAAGCGAGTGTGGGGGTCAAACGAGCCGAACCCTACCGAACCCTGGTAGGGTTCGAGCTCGGCTCGAATTTTTCGAACCTAAGGTTCGGCTCGGCTCGAACTGATCGAACCTTAATTTAGCAAGGTTCGGCTCGGGTTCGAACTGGAATATTAGGAAACATGTTCGGTCCGGTTCGGCTCGAACATGTTCGAACCGTTCGAACATGTTCGAACCGTTCGAACATGTTCGAACCGTTCGAACATGTTCGAGTTCGAACCGTTCGAACATGTTCGAACTTCTAACCCTAATTTGATTTTGATTTCCTATTTTAATTTAATAATAATAATAATAAATATATATATATATATATATATATATATAGTTTTTTTTTTAAATATAAAATAGTTCGAGCCGAACGTGTTCGATACGGTTCGGCTCGATAGACGAATATCAAATACCTAACGTTCGGCTCGACGTTCGAAGGTTCGAATCGAACTCGAATCGAGCTTTTTTCGAGCCGAATACAGCGAATCGAATCGAATACTGACGTTCATTTACAGCCCTAGTGGCAGGTTTGCATCCCAATTTTCCACTTTCAGTGAGGAGATCAAGAATGTATTTTTGTTGGGATATGAATATGCCTTGATTAGAGTAGGCAAATTCAATTCCAAGAAAATACTTAAGTCTGCCAAGAGTCTTGATGTCAAATTCCTTTGCCATTTCTGTCTGTAAGTGTTGATTAGCCTCTTGATCATCTCCAGTGACAATGATGTCATCAACATAAACCAACAGAATGGACTTCTTTCCATTGCCACTATGTTTTACAAACATAGTATGATCACCCTGACTTTGTTTATAACCTTTGTGGAGCATAAATTTAGCAAATCTGGCAAACCATGCCCTAGGGGACTGTTTTAGCCCATATAGGGCTTTATTTAATATGCAAACTTTCCCATCAGAATTTTCAAATCCTGGGGGAACTGCCATATAAATGACTTCATTCAGATTACCTTGTAGGAAGGCATTTTTAACATCATATTGTTGCAAATTCCAGCCCAGATTCACAGCCAAGGATATGAGAATCCTGACTGTGTTCATCTTTGCAACAGGAGCAAAAGTCTCAAAATAGTCCACCCCATGAGTTTGGGTGTAACCTTTGGCCACAAGTCTGGCCTTATGTCTTTCTATAGTGCCATCTGACTTGTATTTGGTAGTGAATACCCATTTACAACCAACTGTTTTCTCACCCTTTGGTAAAGGTATAAGATCCCAGGTTTTGTTTTTGTGGAGGGCATTCATTTCTTCTTGCATAGCATTAGACCATTTCTGATCAGCCATAGCCTCTTGTAAGTTCTTAAGAGTATCACCTTTATGAAGATTCATAAGGAACTTCTTGTGATTTTGAGAGAATTTTTTATAAGATAAAACGGCTCTCATGGGATGCTTTGTGCATTCCCTCTTTCTTTTTCTTAAGGCTATAGGAAGATCATCAGTTGTATCATGTACACTTTGATCATTAGAACTTTCAGATTCATTGCTTTCAGAAGGAGAATCTGAATCTTTACTGACTCCCTCTGTATCATCACTAGTGCCCTCAGAATCATCACTTTCCTGAGGGTTAGTGGTGACTTTTGTGTGAGCAGTATTAGTATCAATCCCATGAGGGGAACTGATTTTAGACAATTTTGGTGTCTTCTTTTTTCCAGTGTACACAATGGGAGTCTTTTCTTTTGTGCCACTCTCCTCTGCATCTGTAGCAGGAGAAGGATCAGTGTTTTCATTGATGGAATCTGATCGTACTTCAGATCCAATCCCCTTATTAGAATTTGGGGTGATTTGGAAGAAATCCAAATAGTCATCTGTTTGACCAGTGGGAGTCTTCCCCTTATCTTTGAAATATGACACCTCTTCATGAAAAGTCACATCCCTAGAGATGATGATTTTCCTAGTTGATGGGTTATAGCACTTGTACCCCTTTTGTGTATTAGAATAACCAATGAACATACATCTTAGGGCCCTAGGATCCAATTTACCCCTGTTATGGGCATGTATGTGAACAAATGCCTCACAACCAAAGGTTTTTGGACCTAGTCCTTCAGATTTGGACATGTTAGGATAGATACTCCTTAGGCATCCAATAGGAGACCGATTGTTCAAGACTTTGGTAGGAAGTCTGTTTATTAGGTGTGTTGCTGTAAGAACAGCTTCACCCCAATAGTTCTTTGGAACCTCCATTTGAAACATGATAGATTTGGACATCTCCAAGAGATGTCTGTTTTTTCTTTCCGCCAAGCCATTCTGTTGAGGTGTATACACACATGAGGATTCATGTATAATACCTTTTTCATCCAGAAAAAGGTTTAGCAGTTTGTTAAAGTATTGTCTAGCATTATCAGTTCTCAATCTTTTGATTTTTGTATCAAATTGTGTTAGGACTTGATGGTAAAACTTGGGAAATATCTCTAGGATATCAGATTTCTGCTTCATGAGATAAGTCCAAGTAGTTCTAGTAAAATCATCAATGAAAGTGACAAACCAAATAGAACCATTTATATTAGGGACAGGGGAAGGCCCCCAAATATCACTATGAATAACAATAAATGGTTCAGTACATCTAATACCTTGACTAGGATAAGAGGCTCTTTTGTGTTTGGCCATTTCACAAACATTACAATGCATCCTATCTACATTACAGTTGTTAAACAAAGTAGGAAACATATGTTTAATTACTGTAAAGGGAGGATGACCTAATCTATAATGATATAACCACAGTTTGTCAAGATTAGATTGTGACAAAAAACTAGCAGCTTGCCCTTTCTCTTTATTGGCTTCCTGACCTTCCCAAAAATATAACCCTGCTCTAGCTTTAGCAACCCCAGTCCTCTCATTCTTTACAGGATCCTGTATCAAGCAGTTATTAGAGGAGAAGGCAACTAAACAATTCAAATCTTTGGTTAACTTCTGAATGGAGATCAGGTTAGTAGACAGGTTAGGGACATGTAACACATCCCTTAGAATGAGTTTATCATACAGAACATAGTCTCATATCCCAGTCACTTGGATAGGAGATCCATCAGCAACAGAGATGGTTCTGTGTTTATCACAGGCTTTGTAAGACATCAACTTATCACTAGAGATGACCATATGGTCTGTGGCACCAGAATCAAGTACCCATTCTATTGAACCTTCAGACTGTTTATGTAAACTAGTCATACCTGAAAAAGCTAAGGAGGTTGATGAACTCTCAAGTGAGTCAATGAACTTCCTCAGTTTTTCAATTTCTGAAGGCCCAAGGTTGAGCTTTTGATTCTGGTTAACAGCCTTCTGGACATTCTCATTGGTGTTTAGATGATTCTCATTGCCATTCACATTGTTAGCAGTCCTCTTGTTGGTGTTATCACTCACTGGTTTCCCATGGAGTTTCCAACAGTTTTCTCTGGTGTGCCTGCTGTTTTTACAAAAAGAACAGAACAAGGAATCTCTTTCCCCATTCTTGTTGTTATTCTTTTGATAAGTGCTCCCAATCTTCTGAGAGGTAGGGTTCTTATCAGTGGTATTCTTGGTGCCTTGAGTAATCAAGGCAGAACTTTCAACAGGAGATGTGTCAATCATGACACCTCTCCTACTTTCCTCTGCTCTAATAAGAGCTATTGTTGCATTTAAACTAGGAAGATCTCCCTTTCCCAGAATCTGGACTCTGACAGAGTCATATTCCATGTTAAGACCAGCCAAAAAGGCATAGATCCTATCCTTTTCAAATATCCTTTTCAGGATATTAGCATCCGCACTGTTGTGCATCTTGATGCATTGGTAGTGGTCTAATTCTTGCCACAGACCTTGCATAAGACCTGAATATTCAGTAATGGATCTACTACCCTGCTTTGTATTTGAAATCTTTGTTTTTACCTCATAGATTTGAGCTGCATCATTGACCTTTGAATAAGTCTCCTTCACATGATCCCAGATTTCCTTTGCATTGGCCATGAACATGCATGTATCACTGATTTCAGGGATCATGGAGTTCCATAGCCAAGACATCACCATGGAGTCTTGCTCATCCCATACTGTAAACTTAGGATCTTCTTGAGCTGGTCCCGTCCCATTAAGATGACTGAGCTTGCTTCTTCCTTTCAGAAAAGTTCGAACTGGGACCATTTCAAGTAATTCTTTCCATTGAGTTTAAGAGCAGTCTGGATGTTTTGAAGATCACCATTATTGGTGGAAAGATGATCAGAAAGAGGAGTTGCTGCAGTAGTATTACTTGTAGCAGTTGATTCAAAGCAGCCATGATGATTTAAAACGGCTCTGATACCATATAAGAGCGGAAGCTTAAGAAAGATAGAAATAACTTGATGTTTATTTCAGTAAAAAGAAAGCTTAAAGAATTACAAGAGAGGCTGGTTGTTTATATAATACAACACAACACTCAGAAAAGGTAAAAAAAGGAAAATAGCCGTTGGCAGTCTTGTCCCAACTCCCAACGGCTAGTTGGGATTTCAGCCAGGACTTAGAACCCGATAGAAGACAAATCCCTTTGGGATAAATAAAACTAATTACAAGCTTAATAAAATAGAGAAAAGGACTTAGGAAAAAATGTTAGAACAAATCATGATGATTAATTCTAACAGTATGAAACTCTTTTTCTTTTGGACTTTGGAAGAAGTGCATCAAGAATAAAGATCCTAAAATTTTCATAGTTAGAGACGATGGTAATGTAATTCACATTCTAGTTTACCAGTGAAGTTCAAAACAAGCTACGGGTACCTAGTATAGGTATGGGGTAATCGCTAATATTTCACTTTTCTGGGGTTGTAAAGGAGATTAACATTTCTCATGTGCCTTCGTTCAGTTCTAATGATGTGCTTATCAAGTAACTTGCGATTTAGTGAATGTGCTAATTCTGATGGTTAAGCATAATTTTCTCCTTCTATGCCAGTACTAGAGCGATTTTTCTAAGCCTTTGTTTTCGTAATACTAGTGTTCAATTCCTTTGAGCAGGCAAAATGGTATTATTACGTCCTTCTCGGAGTGGTTGATGTCGAAGCCAATTTTCTAGGTTAGTAATTATTTGCAAACATTTTTTGTATGAGAAACTTGTCACTTTATCATCCATGATTTGATGGAGTATAAAGGCTGCAGTTTCTTCATCAACCTAAGCCATATTTATTGCATTTGTGTTTCATTGTTTTATCACAAGATTTATTTGAGTTATTAAGCTATGAATGGCATGATTCTCTTATCTAGTTAGCTTTTCAAGAGTGGTGACTTAGCATGAATTTTACATTAACAAAATAAGTCTACTGGACCGGTTGGAATGCTATATAATGTATACAACCCTTGTATATCTTCTTTAGCATCGTTCTCTAGCCAAAAATTTCACATCCTGTGTAAAATTTGTAGAGATAATTTGTTTCTAAATATGCAGTGGTGAAGGCGTATCAGTACACGTCAATAACTAGTGTAATGTTACTGGATTGTTGGTCAATTCCATGTGTCATATTACTTACCTGGATATTTTTGAAGACAAAATACAAATACAAAAAATTTGCTGGAGTTGCAATCTGCGTTGCAGGACTTGTAATGGTTGTCTTCTCAGATGTGCATTCAGCAGATCGAACGAGTAATTTCTCTCCCCTGAGTGCTTCTGAAAAATTTCTTACTCTTGTTAAGCTCGATTTTCATGCTGGGATTCCTGTTATTGCTAAACAAGACAGTCTTCCCTAAGTGGATTTACTTTGAGGACTAAGAGTATACTTATAATCAATCTCTAGGGATACTGCATCTTCCCAGCTTTCGCTTTTAATCTCTTTTGTTTTTTTTTTTTTTTTTTTTTTCAAACCTGTAATTTTATTGAAGAAATGAAGAAATTACATGGTTTTGCCTTCCATGGCCTCCTCACACCAAAAACGTCATCAATGTGCAATCCCACCTCCTTAAAACCCTAGTCCGTAAAACCTGAGGTGGGAAAAACCGGGTGCTAGGGAAAGAGTATGGGCCTTGACACATTGGCATAAACACCCTACCTCCGGAAAATACAATGATAAACAAGGGATTAATCCTATACGCTTTTAATCTCTGATAGAAACTACTTGTTAATTTGGTTTTGTACGTCTTGGCCTCAGGTGGAAGCAATCCGCTTAAAGGAGATTTTCTTGTGATTGCTGGATCTACGCTTTACGCTGTCAGTAATGTCGCAGAGGTCAGTGCTTAAGAGTCCATTAGAGTATGCTAAAAGCAGACTATACCTACTACCTTAGCAAAGTCTTTCCATCCATCTGTGGATAAGCTCTCTGTCTTGCACCAAGTGTTATTCAACATAACTGACCATATGTTAACGCCCCATGTTCTCTTCGAAGTGCTGAAAATTGTAACGGTTCAGCTTGATCAAAATAAATTTATGAAAAGGAGGGATTCATATTTTATGGGCATTCATTCCATTTCCTGTATGAATCTTGTTATTGTTTGTACATCAATGTGAATCTTCCATTTAAAATTGTTGGAGATTCCAAAAGCCAACTCTTGGGGCTTGAAGTTGACGCACTTGTGACTTGTAAATAGTTTTGTTTCTGATATTCTACTTGCTCTATGCAGGAATTTTTCGTCATAAGTGCTGACCGGGTTGAACTCATGGCATTTTTGGGCCTCTTTGGCGCTATTGTTAGTGCTTGCCAAATGTATCCTTTTCTGGATTCTATCTTCCTGTTCTAATGCACTATATGGTGTGATTGTTTGATTTTGCTTTTGTTTAACGATAAAAGTTGGCAAGTTACCTCAAGCTCATAACTATCATAATCTCTAATTATTATTTTTTACATCCTTAATGGGCACGTAGAAGCATACTCGAACGCGGTGAGCTCCAATCAATCCATTGGTCAGCTGGTGCTGTAAGTTTCTTTTTCATCCTTCTATTTCTGTTTCTCACATTACATTATTACAAGCATGTGCATCCATGCACGGACATGTATTAACATTTGATATTCACTCAGCATTTAAAATAGTAAAAGCAATAAGCCTAAGATGGTGCATGGTTTGCAACGTGCAGTATACTATAGTAACCTTGTTTTTGTAATTCATATTTTGTTGATAATCTCCACTTAGTTCATCAGGTAAGAGCGAAGGCTCTCTACCAGTTACATTAGAAAATAC
Source organism: Gentiana straminea (assembly GCA_036785695.1). Lineage (NCBI taxonomy): Eukaryota > Viridiplantae > Streptophyta > Magnoliopsida > Gentianales > Gentianaceae > Gentiana > Gentiana straminea. Next base: position 3,101,126 of record JAVUPR010000348.1, read on the forward strand.
AAAGGCATTAACCACGTTTGAGTAACCATCGGTAGACAAAGTGCAATGGGCCCGTTGAGCTTTGAGTAAGTTTGTAACCAATTAAACTGAAAGTATTACTATGTGTATTTCCACATCCATTTGCCAACCAGAGCTGAGTGAAATCTATGTTTAGTTGGGTGGGAATGAAAAGGGAAATGTAAATGGAGGTTGTTTGAAATATGTCTTTGGGCCAAACAATTGTTTGTGGCATATTTGACAACATTCTTCTATTAATCTTTTTGTGTAAATTAGCATTTAATCGATACATGAATAAAGGCTACACCATCCAAGATTATTCTACTTTTGCATAAGTATGTGTTTAATCGCACCAATGACTTGAGAAGTATTGCCTTTTTTATGCATTTCTGCATCACTAGTTGTTGTGCCATGATTCTACTCGTTATGTATCACGGATCTAAATATTTCCATTGCAATTTTTTGGATTCAGGCGCTTCCATTTTTTGGATTTTCGCTGGCCATGTTTATATTTTACTCACTTGTCCCCGTCTTGCTAAAGGTACGACTCAATCTTTCCCAACCATATCAATGGACAAAGTGCACTTTATAATTGGCCCACCTTTGTACAAAGCATTCTGCTTAAGAGCTACATTTTTAGACAAAAACAGTTCATATGGGGTATCTATCTAATTGGATTCCGACTAAAGTGCTTTTTATTGATCCTAACAAAAGCGATCATGTTGTTATTAGGCATTAATTTTTTACCAAGTGTTCCGTCATGTTTTAATCATATTGAAAGAGAAAACGCACTGTATGGATAGTGATTATAAATGTGACTAGTCATTATTTGAGTATTGTGATCATATTGAAATTACGTTTGTAACTTTAATGCAGACTAATGGTGCCACAATGCTGAATCTTTCCTTGCTAACATCAGATATGTGGGCAGTTTTGATCCGTATCTTTGCATACCATGAAAAGGTGACATTATATGTAGAATACTGCAGGGACTTTTTGCGTGGTGTTTAAATTGAATATCCTGAAAAAGAAATCCTGTGTAGGTCGACTGGATGTACTTTTTAGCCTTCGCTGCTGTTGCTGTCGGACTTGTTGTTTATTCTTGGTATGCAACACAAGTCCCTGTCCTTTTTTCCCTTTTCAATATGTTTTGATTGCTGCCTAAACGGGTCTTCAAAACAAAAGAGCGTTCATCACTATGCGAGGTAATGATTCTATAATTAACTGATATGTTATTATCGTAGGGGTGATCAATATATTACTGAGGTTGCTGACGAGGTGGTCGAACAGAGCAAGCATTATGACGAGGAGGCTTGTGGCTCAAGTAATGTTGAGCCAGGAAAAGACAAAGCAGGGAGCTCAAGGGGTGCTGTGGATAAAAACAACTTCAGCAGCAGCAGCAGCAGCCAAGTTTTTGCATCAACCAGCTCTACAAAAGACAACATAGATGGATCAAGCAACAAGGATGATATTGGTCATGGGAAATCACAAAGCAAGAAGTTTTAATGGTGAATGAATGACTTTGAGTAAGCTTCAAGTTATATCATATTGGGAAGATGCAATGAAGATTAACATCTGCGTTGATTATTTTAGCTACTATAAAAAAAAGGGCAGCCATGTGCATAGTTAGAGAAGCTGATGGCAAAGCCTATCATATTGTTAATGCCCTGAAAATTCCAGTTAGTAGCAGCTAGGAAGTGCTGGCCAGTGCATCATTTATAGCAGTGGCCGGGGCCCGGGGGTATGATACTACCGTGAGCATTGTGTTATTAGAAATTTGTTTATCATTGATCATTGTGAGACCCACCTATTGATTGATCAAATTGTCTACAAAAGTATATAGTGATATAAAGTTGTGGCACAACGAAAAACACAGTATGATGCATTACAGACACCTGTATTGTATCTCTTCTTGCAACTCTGTGAATTGCAATGTACAAGTACAATTCATTGAGTGAGATGATCATTCTCGACTTCCCCGTTTCAAAAACACAGGAGCATCATGAACTTACTTCATGTATCCACTGTGTATTGACTTCTTTCAGCAAAAACAAAAAAAAACTTTTACAAATTACATCACTGGAGCATAACATTTGATCTTTATATATATTTCTTGAAAATGAGCAGGTCAATGATGGTCCTTTGGGTTGGGGCTGAACATTTTTATTAAAATTATAATTCTATTGATACTATGAAAATGCTTCGGACATCATGATTCCTACATGTCATTATGAGATTTATTTTGGACACCATATATTCGTGTGATTATTATTTTCGTAATGAGAATAGTTACCAATATTGACATTTCCAGCTTTAAAGAAACATCATTTGGTAGGACGATGGTGACAAAATGTCGGTAGTGACGGCGTTTCCCGTATACAAATGAGAGTCGACAACAAATAGAAAAATACTACGCCCGTGTCGCTCGTTTTAGCAAAAACCGTGAAGAATTTTCTGTAAAAAGCATACATATAAAAAAATAAAATAAAAGAGAGAGACAACAAGTGGAAAGTCGGAGTGTGGGGGTTCCAGTCTCGTAAAGGGCCGGCCCTTTTCGGTAAGCGAAAAAAACAGCAAGCCTCTTTCCCGAAGCTGTTAGGTCCCTGATTAACCTTTCCTCACACTCCTGTGAGATCGGGGGCGGGGGACCCTTCCGGTTAGGGTTTAACCGTTAATAAAAGAGAGAGAGAGAGAGCGACCTTAGAAAGCTTGGTGTGGGTGGGTGGTTTTGGTGTATTGCGTGGCTGTCATATTACCTGTCTAACTCCCACTTTTCCCGATAATACCCAAACCGACTCCCCCTCCCCTCCCCTCCCCCTTAGCACAAACCATTACATTACACACACAAATAATAAAGTCCCAAAACGCGCTTCCGCCAAAGAAAAAAAGGAAACCCCAATTTCCAGGTTATGCCACCGCAATAGTAACGCCTTCTCTTTTTTTTTCTTTTTCTTTTTCTTTTGTGGGATCTCTCCGTTTTCTTTTGTTGTTGTCTTCATTCCTATTGCATTGGCTTCTTCTTCTTTTTGTATGTTGTGATTATCGATTTCTGATTGGATCTTTTTTGTGCTTATGCTTGTTGATCTTGATGAGCATTTTTTTTCTTTCCTACTTTTCAAATCTGGGGGTTCATCTTGAATCCCTTATTCATTCTTTTATGTATTATATATGGATTTCGTTTGGCTTTGGATGCGCTGTGTTTGTCAAATCAAGTTTTAATGGACGTCCTAATTGGTTGGTTGCTTGAGGAAGGAGGGAGTCGCTAGTCATTGTATTCCAATTAAATAGATTTAAAAGAGCTTTCTTCTTCTTCATTAATGACGTTAATCATGACAATTTGTCTTTTTGCATGTTGAAGGATTGTTTTATTTATGATTCTCAGTGTTGTGCAATCTCCTTGCTTTTATTAGGTATTGCTGAAAACCATGCATTTTTTTAGGGATAGTCTATATTGAACGTTAAAGTTTGGGTTCATTGTATTAGAAGAGGATTACAACTCATGCTGCCTTTTAGGTAGTCAGGAAAATGCATATGAGGAAACATTTGTCTTGGATGAAGTTACTGCAATAATGGTGTAAACCTGTGCATATAATCTTTAGATTCTCTTGGGTGCACAGAGATTGAAATCTCGTATCTCTTTTCTTCTTCTTCTTCTTCCAGTTTGCTGCTGTCCCTCAAATTATATGCATGTTGTAATTCCATGGATGCTTTCTTTGGTTGCTCACACTCATTACTGACATTGTACTGGTGCGTGCACCTTCATCAGGTTACCCTTCACACTTGAACCCTAAGAGTTCTCAAGACAAACTTCTAAGTGTGCTAGGATGCGTCGGTGGCTGTGTTGTACCTGTCAAGCTGAGGAGTCCTATCCATCTCATGAGAACGAGCCTTTTAGAAGCCCAAAGAATCCTGTTGATGGTATCGTTTTATTTTTCAGCGACCAATATGATTTTGTTGTTCATGCTGTATTTTTTAATCTTATATAATGCACTTGCCTCATTCAATCACCGAGGGGCCTTCTATGTATCTTAGCATTCTTTAATAACAGTGCGATGACTTGAACCTTTTATTATTGGTTCGACTTATCAGGAAGTCCCCTGAAATTTATGACCCCCCATTGGATTGATTAGGATACCTTTGAACTTTGCCTTCTGTTGAACTGTTTCATTGGTTTTGCACACATCAATGTTTTAGTTTCTGAGAGTGCACATACTAACTATTGCGATAGTATCCTTAAATCCCTTCAACCTCTACCCCTAGAGTATCAAGCAAAGAAAATTGTATCCCCTGGATATGGCCTAGTGGTGAAGGCATGGGTGTTGTAGTGACCGCCTGAACTATAAGCTGGAGGTCAGCGGTTCGATTCCCGTAATGGGGTTGATTTCCGATTGATAACACCCTTCAGTGCAGTGGTTGACCAGGCAGCCCATGTTGTAGCTACTAGGTTACCTGATTAACCTCTCCTCGCATTCCTGTGGGATCGGGGGTGAGGGGGCCCTCACGGTTAGGGTTCAACCTTTTTTTTCAAGCAAAGAAAATTGTTATGGGGAGATCTTTTGCTATTTCTATATATACTTAGTTCGGCTCTTCTTGGTAATCTTATTTTACTTTACAGGGCACCAAAGAGGCTCTAAGGTATCAGCTCCTGTCGGAACTGATGCACAAAAGGGGGCACCGCCAATTGAGGTTCCAGCTTTTTCTTTGGGGGAGTTGAAAGATAAAACAGACAATTTTGGATCAAAGGCATTAATTGGTGAGGGATCTTATGGGAGAGTATACTACGCAACTCTAGACAATGGAAAAGCAGTGGCTGTTAAAAAACTTGATGCGTCATCTGAGCCAGAGACAAATCATGAGTTCTTAAGTCAGGTAGGTTGGCACATCTTTGTGTATTTGACAGCGACTACTTATGCTGATTCTTGGCTGGACCATTTTTTGTGGGGCATTTTGTAGGTTTCCATGGTTTCGAGATTGAAACACGACAATTTTGTGGAATTGCTTGGATACTGTGTAGAAGGAAATCTTCGTGTATTAGCATATGAATTTGCAACCATGGGATCTCTGCATGACATATTACATGGTGAGAAAATTGTACTCCAAAAGTTTCATCTATAATCTTTTGTTGAGGGACTATGATGATACTTTTCTCATCCTAATAGATGATTAATAAATTCTTCTGTAATGGCTTTTGCGGGTAAATAATAGGGAGGAAGGGGGTACAAGGAGCTCAGCCTGGTCCAGTTCTTGACTGGATTACACGAGTAAGGATTGCTGTTGATGCTGCTAGAGGACTAGAGTATCTTCACGAGAAGGTTCAACCTTCTATTATACACAGAGATATCAGATCCAGCAATGTGCTTGTTTTTGAAGACTACAAAGCCAAGATCGCGGACTTCAATCTTTCAAATCAGGCTCCTGACATGGCTGCTCGTCTTCATTCAACTCGAGTTCTAGGAACATTTGGTTATCATGCACCAGAGTAATGACTCTTTTTTATGTCTCTGTTCCATTTGGACTCTCTATTCATGTAGAAATCTTCAAGGGTTTCAATCTCTTGAATTAGCTGTTTCATTAACTCGTTGTATGAGAGCTGCAAATGTATATAGTTGTATGTTTTTTGGATTGAAAACCGATCATGTGTATTCTGTTTTTCTGTACGTAAATTGCAATATAACCGGTTCGTGGTCAACTACATTGTGCAGGTATGCAATGACAGGACAGCTCACACAGAAAAGTGATGTCTATAGCTTTGGGGTGGTTCTGCTTGAGTTGTTGACAGGAAGGAAACCTGTTGATCACAATATGCCGAGAGGGCAACAGTCTCTGGTTACTTGGGTGAGAATCTTAAGATATATCAGCTTTCCGTGTACAATGCTATTTCTATTGCAATACTCGTATTTGAAGAAATCAAGCTACTTATTTTTTTTGGATGCCACTTCAATTTAGATTTTTTGCATGGCTTTGTTTTTCAGGCCACTCCAAGGCTGAGTGAGGACAAAGTTAAGCAATGTATTGATCCCAAGCTCAAAGATTACCCTGCAAGAGGAGTTGCCAAGGTTCTATTTCTTTTCTAAACCCCTTTTTTGCGCAGTTTCTTGGTGTCATTCTTCCATGCCCTTCAGAAGAAAAAAAACGTCACCCTTTTCCTGGAAGTGGACAGTGAAAAGGAAAAAAAGATAATAGAGCTTGGAATGACTATCAACTAACGGTTCCTTTTGTTTTATCTTACTGTGCAGTTGGCTGCAGTTGCTGCGCTGTGTGTGCAGTATGAAGCTGAATTTAGGCCAAATATGAGCATCGTTGTTAAGGCTCTCCAGCCTCTCCTGAAGTCTCAGGCCCCGGCGGCTCCCGAGGCTTAGTTCTGCTGCATCTGTTGTGAAGTCTTTCAATTAAAGCAGAGGCATGATGCATAACCTACATTTTCTTTGGACCCAAATCACATTTTTGCTGCTGCAAAGTTTGTGTATATCTTGTGTAGTGGAATTGTTTGCAAATTTTTTTTCACCACAATGTAATAGTCTTTCTGAGTGACAATCTTCATCTGTTTGCTTGTTTCCAGGGGCCACTGTAATTTTCTTATCTTTATCAGTTCACCCTGCATCCTCCTCCTCCTCCTCTTAAATGTATATGCATTATTGCGATAACCTCATTCCCTTGCCTGTTTTCCCGTTTTACATCAGATCTTAGTCCAAATTGACTAAGGTCATAGTTTGGACAGCAATAGGCAAACTATTGTCAGTTGGATTGATGGCCTTTCATATGTACAGCTGCATTTGACTTCTTCAATACTTTCAAGTACACTTACTATTTTGATAGTTTTATATCTGCATTGTGGTTATTTGACAGGATAAAACTTCACTGATTTTGCTTAATACTATCATGTTTATTATGAGTACAGAAGATAAAAGAGTGGCAGCAAATGCTTAAAAACGTTCATAAAGCGTAATGGCATAGCAAGATTTTGAGATATATCAAACTTTGGACCAAGACTTGAACTATCCATTTATCCACACAACACCTAACAATATTATGCTCCAAGTTCAAGGCCAAGTACCCATGGTGTTCATTATGAATTAAGAAATAAATTACACAAGTACGAATCTAAAACAAGAAATTGATTGATTCAAAATTCTTACACACGATCGGTAATGACACTAATGAGATATCCATCTTGATATGCATATTTATAGCATATCCCAACACATCTGCATCTGCATCAATCTTTGCTGCGTTTGATCTTCATCAAAACCAAGCACACCCCCCAACCGCTGACATTACTGGTCATCAATAGTAACATTTAGTTTAGACCCATAAGACGAGCATGTCTTGCCTCTTACATCTGTATTTCACATAAGTACCAAACATCAAGTTCTCTCTTATTATGAATCCAGGAACCACTGATGCTATTCTAATTCTAAATAATGGTTTTAACTATGTTCCTCTTTCAGACCTCTTCTATGTTGCTCCTAGAAGCAAGCAGGCCATTAACCAACACCCACCAATATGACAGTGATCTTCGATTCATCAGTATACCCATCAAAAAGGATATTAACTAGCTATCATTAACTGTGGTCTCTAAATCTGACAAGATATCATTCACGTCATCGAAGTAGGGCCATCTTTCCTGGCTTTTCTTGTCACTTTTAGTTTCCTGTTTAATATGGACAACAAGGCAAACATTAGCAATATAAATGGTTTCATCATGTCATGACGTATTGTAAGAACCTACCTCGTATTTTTGTACCAAAGATGCCCACAAGTATTTGCACTGTCCAGGGCTTCGTTTGATTCCATCTTTAAGCAAATCTGAAGATATCCTCTCCCACAAAGCCGTTCGCCCCTTGAGGACTTGGAATCTGCTATGGAGTTCTCGACGTAACTTGATTAACTGTTTTATCTCTTCATGTTCCCACTTGTTTCGTTTCACTGGTTTGGAAGACTTAAGTTCACACTTGGCCAAGTCTGAGTCAAGCTCAATGCTTTCCTTATCAGATTTCTCGATTTGTTCCTCCTGTTGAATTGCTGGTGACCCTACGAATGACTTCAAAAAAGCATCTGGCTCTGCACCATTGGCAGAAAATTTCTCAAATGCTGCAGAATTTGTAGCTTCATCCTCACCTAAAAGTTTTTCAACATTAAATCAATCATCAGTTCGATCTACTGCACAAATTAAAAACTAGGAAGAGCTAGGAACCGACTTAAATATGGAAACTATTCAATCAAAAATCTACAGGCAACAAAGCAAAGAGGCAGAAATGATGGAAATTAATAGACTAATCGTATCCATCAAGGCAGCAGCCAATACTGTCAACGATGCTAAGGAATCTTCTCTCCCCTTTCCACCTTTTCGGCTACAAGTTGTTATGAGAAGCATTACAGAAGATATTCTCAAAATAACCAATTGCTGCCTTCAAAGTCAAGTGCTACACTTCAGATGGTTGAGACGGGGTACATGAAGGAAAAGACTCAACGTGCAAAAAAAGGACGCGTTCTGTGTTTGATGCCTGACACACCACATGATGGTCATGTCTAGTACTCCCTCCACCCTTAAACGTAAGTCATTTTGATAAGTTGGACATGATAACGTACATGCTCCAGCCCATGCTAAAACGGTGGTAGTAGATGTGTCTAGATAAGAAGTCTAGGGATGTCTGAGTAATTTAGTATGCTTTGGAGATACAAACACAAAGAGGCTAGGCTCATTTGGTGATCTCACTATTCAACTTAATAGAAGTCAAACCTCATGATCTCAAAATTCGCCAGAGAGAGAACCTGTGCAGAAAAAATCCTGATTGATAATCATTTAGACAGCACAAAGAGAAAAAGCACCTTTTAATCCTTGCTCTAGAATGCTTCCCAACAGTGCATGGCTTGCCCCCTCTTCCTCTTGCTTACCATGTTGATCCCCTTTATTGTCAGCAACCTTTTGTAGTGATGAAATCCCCGTGCCAACATCTGATCTTTCAGATAGATTTTCATTAATCTCATCAGGTAAGACCCCTGTTGGACTCTCCACAGCAATAACAATAACTTCAGGATTTTTGCTACTATATTTCCTAACCATCTTCCTCAAAACTTCTGACACAGTTCTTTCCATGTGGGCCGAAGGGCAGTTGACAGGACAACTTGATAGAGCTGCATGCGCAGCTTTATGGAGGGCATCCAGAAGCTTTCCTTTATCAAGCCATAAGCAACGAGTGGTAATTCTTATCCTTCCCTTTAGACGGCTTTCAGTGGGACTACTTGTCCCTTGAGGACGTAAAATCTCTATGCTGAAAAAAATGGGGTGGTGTGGGGTGGTGGGGGGGGGGGGGGGGGGAGGTGTCAGTACGCACTTACACAAGTTACAATACCTCATGATGATTTATGGATATTCAGATTTTACCTGACTACTATAATGCCATCTGAAGCAATCCGTAGTCTCTCATCAATACGAAGTTCAGAAGCTGTACCAAACGCTTTGTCGCCGTCACTATACATCAACTATAATCAATACTAAGAGTCAGCTTTTCATCATTACAAATAGATTAACAAACTACAAGCAGATGAGTAGACACAGATACAACCCATAGTTGGGCAGTGAATGCTCAAACAAATACATTTGAGAGGGAGAGATAGAGCCTGTACCTGAAAATTTCCCTTCCCCAATGAGGCGAAACCATTAGAAAGAACTTTCCTGTTTCTCAAATGGGAGACACCAAGCATTTCTCCATTCTTTATGACCTGTTAAACGAAGCATCAACAATTTCAAGCCAGAGATCAGATTTCATCAAGGAATAGCTTGTATGGATTGGAATCAAGACAGTTAACAACAAATCAAGTGGCCATTAATAACCTCCTGACACTTGTCATGAGAGTTATCTAAAATTTTCTGCCTACTGCAAGACACTTCCTGCGCCGTTAAATTAGTTATCCCAGCTATTTTGTTTTGCCAGTTAATATAAATCACTCACAATACCAATTACCAAGATAGCATTTATTAAGATTTTTCCTTGTCTTACCCCTAATTTATATCCATCCAACCACTTTTACTTACTTTATAACTAATGCATTTATGATAGTCAAAGGGGGTATGAGGCTTTTTAGCCGTACATTAATGACATTTGACCACTTTCTTAAACTATATGAAAACTCTAGGATGACTTAAATTTAAGGACGGAGGAAATACTAAATCACGTGGCATCGATGGTCCAAAAGCAAGCATTTACACAAGTAACTAATAGGAGAGGAAAATAGAAATAGAACCACTGTAGGAAACACGGTGTGAGATATGTGGATACATTGATTTTTAAAGTTCATTGAGAGGTCAAACACATCGCCAAGCACTTCTGACAACTAGCTCATGGGGGTAAGATTATGCCAGGCCTCTTGCTTTGTTTATGTTGAATTGTTAGATGTTTTACAATTATGTACATTATTTTTGTACTTGGTTTGCCTTTTTTTCTGCCTTCTTTGGCCTTAGTTTAGTGCTGGATCTATATTGCTACAGTAAACTGTTTTTACTGTGCATATAGCCGTTGGGTTTGCTTTTAGAGCCGTTGGAGGCCTTTTCTATATATTGTAACCTTCTTTTATCCACCCGATATGTATCTAAGCAAGAAAACAAGAGTTCCCTCTCTTTCTCCTCTCTAACTCCTAATTTCTACATGGTATCAGAGATTTAAGATCTCAAACTCTTGTCTGCTTATATTCTCTTTCTTTATGGCAACCGAGCAATCTTCAGAAGTTCATTCAAGGGATGAAGCAGTCTCTAATACTGCCCCCTGGAACTCTGAACCCTCTTTAATGCCACTTTCCAGTCACAAACTTGATGGTGATAATTATCTTCAATGGTCCAGAACAGTGAGATTTTACATCATTGGAAGAGGCAAGGAAGAATACCTCACTGGTGAGAGCCAAGCTCCTGCTGAAGGAGATCCATCTAGCAAAAAATGGAGGGTGGAAAACAACAATGTGGTGTCCATCTTGCTGGGGTCGATGACTCCCAACATTGCTGAGAATTTCCTTCTCTATGATACTGCTGAGGAAATCTGGAGCAATGCTGCTGATCTCTATTCAAAAAGAGATAACACCTCTGAGCAGTATGAAATTGAGGCAAAGCTGCATGATCTAAGACCGGGGGATATGTCAGTTACTGACTACTACAACCTCCTGTCAAGATCTTGCAGCAACTTGATGCTTTTGAAAATATATCTTGGCAGTCCAATACTGATGCCAAGACATATAAGGCAATTAAGGAGAAGAAAAGAATCTTCAAATTTTTGATGGGACTGAACTCATCTCTTGATGATGTGAGAGGAAGAGTACTAAGCTCTAAACCTTTTCCAGCAATCAAAAGTGTGTTTGCTGATATTAAACATGAGGAAAGTAGAAGAAAACTTATGTTAAATGGGGTATTTAACCCTGTTTCATCTACTAGGGTGTCTAACCCTGGTTCATCTACTGAATCCAGTGCTCTTTTCACTAAGAACACTACTGGTCCTAATATGAAATCCAAAGATACTAGACCAGTTTGTGAACATTGCAAGAAAACTGGTCATACCAAGGATACTTGTTGGAAAACCCATGGGAAACCAGTTTTCCCAGCAAACTGGAAGTCCTCTAGGCCAAATCACACACCTGAAAGTTCTGCTAGACTAGCCAATGTTGAGGAACACAAGTCTGATGGTGTTTTTAGCATTGATCAGATTGAAGCCCTTAAAAGGCTGTTGACTGCTCAAAATACACAGACTGCTGCTCCTCATGGCAATGTCTCCTTGGCTAATACAGGTGTGTGTTTTAATGCCTATTCAGGGAGTCAAATTCTTAAAAACATAGAGATTGTGGACTCTGGTGCCTCAAACTATATGACTGGAAACCCAGAGTTGTTTGTGAAACTTTTAAAATGCACTCAGCCTCATAATGTTAAAATTGCTGATGGTTCCATATCTCAAGTTTCTGGAACTGGAAACATCATTTTAAGTGAAAAAATTACTTTGAAAAATGTCCTTTATGTCCCTAACTTACAGTGTAACTTGTTATCTGTTGGTAGATTCATAAATGACACTAACTGCTCTGTGATTTTTCATACTAATGGTTGTGAATTTCAGGATTTGAGTTCAATGGAGGAGATTGGCAATGTTGAAGTTAGAACTGGGCTTTTCATCCTCAAGACTCCCTACTCTAGACTTTGCATTGATAATATCCCTAAAGGATTGTCTATTAGTTGTAGAAGTACTTCCTCATGTACTAGTATTATGCTTCTACATTATAGACTAGGGCATGCAAATTTTTTTTACTTGAAAAGATTGTATCCTAGTATGTTCAATGGAATAAATATTGATTCTCTACATTGTGAAATTTGTCAATTGTCCAAACATACTAGAACTAACTTCCCTGCAAGCTTGTATGTCCCTTCTTCTCCCTTCTCCTTATTTCACAGTGACATTTGGGGACCCTCAAAACAGAGGACCACCATTGGAAAAAGGTGGTTTGTCAGCTTTATTGATGACCATAGCAGGGCTACCTGGTTGTTCCTCCTAAAAGATAAGTCAAAAGTAGGCTCCATCTTCAAAAACTTTTACACCATGATTGAGAATCAGTTTGGTACTAGAATTAAAGTACTCAAGACTGACAATGGTAAGGAGTATTTTGAGGGGAGCCTTGCCTCTTTCTTCTCAGAAAAGGGGGTCATCCATATCAGTACACGTGTAGATACACCCCAACAGAATGGGGTGGCTGAAAGAAAAAATAGGCACCTGTTGGAGGTGGCAAGAGGCATTATGTTCACTATGAAAGTCCCAAAATTCTTATGGGGTGAGGCAGTCTTAACTGCTACTTAGTACTTACCTCATCAATAGAATGCCTTCAAGGATTCTAAAATTCAAAACACCTATTCAAGTGCTAAAAGAAGCACACCCTGGCACTCATTTTATAAGCACAATTGACTTTAAAGTGTTTGGATGTGTGTGTTATGTGCATATACACCCACAAAACAGAGGAAAATTGGATCCCAGATCCATTAAATGTGTCTTTGTTGGTTATTCATCCTCCCAACAAGGATACAAGTGCTATTGTCCTAATACTAGGAAATACTACAACACAATGGATGTTACCTTTGTGGAAAATCATACTTTCTATGATGATAAAAGTCAGGGGGAGAACTTCCAAGAACACTATGAGTCTTGGAATAGTGACCCTACTGAAGTTTTTGAGGAATCTGTGACTCATGATACTAATGAAGTAAGACATGAGCAACCTGAGACGGTCTGCCTAAGGAGAAACAGCATGTGCCAGGGCCTAACATAATTGTTTATACTAGAAAGAGGAAAGCCACCTCTCAAAACCCTGAAATTGACGGGCATGAAAAGGATATCCATGATGATGATGATGATGATGATGATATAAGATCTGATAAACAATCATCAGAGGATCAAAGTCCTGATAATACAGAATATCAGCACTCTAATACCTCTAGTGATAAAGAAGGAAGTTCCCCTGAAAAAGAACTACCTATAGCAAAAAGAAAAGGGACAAGGAGTTGTACTGCACATCCCCTGTACAACTTTATGTCCTATGATCACTTAGCTCCTCAATTTCTGGCTTTTACAAGTAGTCTGGACACTATACAAATACCCAAAAGTGTCCATGATGCTTTGAAAAGTCCAGAATGGAAAGCTGCTCTAGAAGAAGAAATGAGTGCCCTTGTTAAAAATGAAACTTGGAACATCATCCCTCTTCCTAAGGGGAAACATCCTGTGGGATGTAGATGGATCTTCACCCTTAAATATAATGCAGATGGGTCTCTTAACAGGTATAAAGCTAGACTTGTGGCAAGGGGTTTCACTCAATCCTATGGGATTGATTATCATGAAACTTTTGCCCCTGTTGCAAAACTTAATACAATAAGAATCCTATTGAGTATTGCTGTAAACCTGGACTGGTCTCTAACCCAACTTGACATAAATAATGCCTTTCTCTATGGAGATTTGGATGAGGAAGTTTACATGCATCTCCCCCCTGGGTTTGAATCCCTAGGCAATAAGGGTGATGTATGCAAACTGAAAAAATCCCTATATGACCTAAAGCAATCTCCTAGGGCCTGGTTTGGGAGATTCTTGTAGAAAAAGATAGGAGGAAAGTAGTAATTTATTGATAGTTCCTTATGGAGAACATAAGGACAGGTTACAATATATAAGGGAAAACCTCCAATAGCTAGAAAACACTGTTCCAACGGCTATGAACAAGTGCCAACGGCTAGGAACGCTTTTTTTACGGGCAAAAACGAGAAAGTAGATAAAAACAAGGAAAAATATCCTAATTACATCATTAGGACACTTAAGAAAAGAGATAAAAGATATTAAACTATAGTATTAACCTATATTTTAACACCCCTCCTCAAGCTTGGTTGTGGATAGAGTAACAACCTAGCTTGCTTCTCATTCTGGTGAATATAGGTAGAGCAGATCCCTTAGTAAAAATATCAGCCACTTGATCTTGAGAGGGTATGAATTCAATGCTGATGTCTTGACCTTCAACCTTTTCTTTGATAAAGTGTCGTCAATGTCTATATGTTTGGATCTGTCATGATGAATGGGATTCTCAGACATGTTGATAGCAGACACATTATCACAAGATAGAAGAATAGGATGCTCTTTCTTGATGTGTAGGTCAACCAGGATCTTTTTGAGCCACAGTCCTTCACAAATACCTAGGGCCAAGGCCCTTAATTCAACTCTCTGCATCGCTTACAGAAACCCTTTGGTTGTTTCTTACTCTTCCAAGTTGTGAGATTTCCCCAAAATTAGGAGCAATAGCCAGTAGTAGATCTTAGATCAATCACAGAACCTGCCCAATCAGCATCAGTGAAGACTTGGATCTTTCTATCTTTAGATTTCTTGAAGATAAGACCTTGACCAGCAGTCCCTTTTAGATACCTCAGCATCCTATGGACAATATCAAGATGTTCTTGACAAGGATGATGCATAAACTGGCTGACCAGACTCACTGCATAGCATATGTCTGGTCTAGTATGAGCCAAGTAAATCAATTTTCCGACCGGTCTTTGGTATCCGCCTACATCCACGGGCGGATTTACTCTCCTTTTCCAACTTCACCCCGGGGTCAATAGGAGTGAGAGCGGGTTTGCAATCAACATCCCTGTTTCAGTAAGTAGATCTAAGATGTACTTTCTTTGGGATATGAAAATCCCCTCCTTAGATCTAGCCACTTCCATTCCAAGTAAGTATTTCATCTGTCCAAGGTTTTTAACCTCAAACTCCTTTGCAAGACAATGCTTTAGGGATTCAATCTCAGGGGCATCATCCCCAGTTATGATAATGTCATCCACATATACAATGAGGATGACTCTTTTCCCAGTAGGAGACACCTTGGTGAACATAGTGTGGTCAGCTTGACCTTGTATGAACCCAAGGTTCTTAACAACTTTGATAAAGCGACCAAACCAAGCTCTAGGGGACTGTTTCAGTCCATAAAGAGCTTTGTGTAATTTACACACCTTATTTTCTGCTCCTGGATAGTCAATTCTAGGAGGTAATTTTAAGTATACTTCCTCTTTTAGGTCACCATTTAGGAAGGCATTTTTCACATCTAGTTGGTGTAAGGGCCAATCTAGATTCACAGCAATAGATAGGAGCACCCTGATGGTGTTTAATTTTGCCACTGGTGCAAAAGTCTCCTGGTAATCTATGCCATGAGTCTGAGTGTAACCCCTAGCAACCAATCTAGCCTTATGCCTATTAATGGTACCATCAGAGTTGTATTTCAAGGTGAAAATCCATTTGCACCCTACTGTTTTCTTTCCCTTGGGGAGAGAGGTCAGTTTCCAAGTGTGATTATTCTTTAAAGCTTGTAGCTCCTCATTAACAACCTGTTTCCACTCAGGAATCCTTAAGGCTTCATGGATAGAGTGAGGAATATTGTTTTTATCCAAGCTTTGTATAAAAACTTGATAAGAAGTAGAGATATTGTCTATTGCTAGGAGATTATATAAAGGATATTGGGTGCAAGCCCTTGTTCCTTTTCTCAAAGAAATAGGTCTGTCATCATGGTTAACAGTGCTAACAGATCTTTCTGGTGATTCTGAGGTAGTAATATCCTCAGATTGACCTTGAGATGTGTCATAAGATTCAGAGGGATCAACATCCTCAGAATGAGGTTGATGTTCTTGATTTTCAAGATCATTTATGTTTCTTCTAGTATAGACTAGTTGAACAGGAGGTCTAGGGTATAAAGGTTCTGGACTCAGATTTGATGAGATTTGAGTATTATCAGGGGTAGTGACATCCCCTTGATTTATACATCCTCTGTCCAAAGAGTGCAAGGTACTAGGACTCATATCCCATCCTTGAGAGGAGGAAATAAAATCTTGTTGGATTCATTCTTGATCAAAGAAGGATTTTTCTTCAAAGAATGTAACATCAATGGTGTTAAAGAACTTTCTGGTTTGAGGGTAGTAACATTTGTACCCTCTTTGTCTAGGAGAATAGCCAATAAAGACACACGTGAATGCCTTAGGTTCAAGTTTGGTCCTGTGGTGATTGTGGACATACACAGTACATCCAAAAACCTTAGAAGGTAGAGTTTGTATCAAGTGTCTGGATGCTATGCTTTCAGACAGAACATCCACAGGGGTTTTAAACTTCAACACCCTAGATGGCATTCTATTTATGAGATAAGTGGCGTCAAGACCGCCTCTCCCCGAAGTGCTTGGGCACCTTCATGGCAAACATGAGGGCCCTAGCAAGCGTATCCAGGAGGTGCTGTTCTTTCTCTCTCGCAACCCCATTTTGTTGGGGAGTGTCAACACGGGAAGTCGGGTGGATGATACCCCGTTCCTTGAAGAAAGTTCCCGAGTTGTTTTTCAAGATACTCGGATCCATTATCGACTTGAGTATTTTGATATCGGTATCAAATTGATTTTTAATCATGAGGAAAAAGTTCATAAAGATAGCTCCTTTGCCTTGACCTTTTCCTTCATCAAGAACACCCAACAGAGTCTGGTGTGATCATCAATGAAGGAATTGAACCATCTTGTACCAGTGATATTCTTGGCCTTTGAAGGTCCCCAAATATCACTATGTATAAGATGGAAGGGCTTGGAAGGAGCATAAGACTTAGTATGAAACACAGTCCTACTTTGTTTTGCCATACAACAAACTTCACACTGAAAATCTGAGGCATTCTTATTGATAAACAAATGAAGCATGAGCCTTTTTAGATACAAGAAATTGGGGTGACCCAATCTATAGTGCCATAAAACAATAGGGTCACTATTATTACAACTAACATAACCAGTGACAAGAGCAGCATTCTGTTTATTCAGAGAGCCAGTGTTAGCAGGTAGCAAGTAGAGGCCAGAAGTAGCACTAGCATTGCCAATCATCTTCCCAGAGTCGGTCTCCTGTAGGACACATTTATTCTCATGAAACATCACAGACAATTTTTGTCTCTTAACCAGTTTATTAACTGATAAGAGATTACAGGACAGATTTGGGACATAAAGCACCTGATCAAGGATCAGATCCTCGGAGAAAATGATGGATCATATCCCTTGAACTTTGGAAGTGGATCCATCACCAAATTTCACAAATCCTTCCTTTTTACATGGAAGAAGGGAGTGAAACAACCCCTTATTCCCAGTCATATGTTCAGAGGCACCAGAATAAACAATCCATTGTTGTTGACCATGGTCGGATATAATGTAGGAATGAGAGTGATCAACAATCCATTGTTGTTGACCATGGAGGAGACTCCTTAGGACCCTCGCTCACGTGAGCAGATAGGGGACCTTGGGACTCTTTCTGTCCCAGTTCTAGGTTTCCAGTCAGCAGGCTTTCCATAAAGCTTCCAGCAAGACTCCTTAGGATGCCCAACTTTCTTGCGGTGATCACAGAAAGGCCTTTCCTTCTTGCCCTTTTGAGAGGGAGCTCCTTTTGAAACAAGAGCAGAGGCAGGAGCATCAGATTGAGCAGAAGACCGATGAGGTTGAGTTCCTAGCATTAGTTTTCTCCTACTTTCCTCATGTTTGACCTCTGAGAAGGCAGACTTGAGGCTAGGAAGAGGAGATTTGCCAAGAATCCTACCCCTCACATCGTCTAGACTAGGGTGCAATCCCATTAGGAAGGAAAAGACCCTGTCATTCTCAGTATTTCCCTTGTGAATTTTTGCATCAGTAGGGCACTTCCATTTGTGATCACTGAAAAGTTGTTGGCAAATTTTGTTCAACTGGTTGTAGTACCGAGTGACTTCTTGATCACCCTGCCTCAGATCCTTCAATTGAGATTTTAGATCATAGATGGCTGATGTGTTGTCCTTCTTGGAGTGGAGTTCATGAACAGCGGCCATTTCGCATTTGCGGTGTTGTAGAACATGAAGTTCTCACTTTGCTCCTTGGTCATGGACCCCACAAGCCATGACATAATCACATTGTTTTCAGCCTTCCATTGCCTCAGTTGAGGATCATTTTCGAGCAGGCTCAGCAATTTCTCCAGTTAAGTATCCTTCCCTGCTCTTTCCAGCAATGAACATGAGCAGGGATCTAGACCACAGATGGTAGTTGTTTCCATCGAATTTGTGGTTTGTGAGGAGGTGTGAGTTATCATTGCTACCTCCATGATTGAGTGTAACTCCAGTTGAACTTGAAGCTGGAGTTATATCAGAGGATTCAGCAGTAGTTGCCATTTTTGTGATTTTGAAGAAATCTCAGAAAATGGGATTGAGGAAGGAGAAGAAGATCTTTAGGTACAAGGCTTTGATACCATGTAGAAAAAGATAGGAGGAAAGTAGTAATTTATTGATAGTTCCTTATGGAGAACATAAGGACAGGTTACAATATATAAGGGAAAACCTCCAACAGCTAGAAAACACTGTTCCAACGGCTATGAACAGTGCCAACGGCTAGGAACGGTGTTTTACGGGCAAAAACAGAAAATAGATAAAAACAGGGAAAAATATCCTAATTACATCATTAGGACACTTAAGAATAAAAGATATTAAACTATAGTATTAACCTATATTTTAACAATTCTCTAGGTTCATAAAGGGGCATGGGTTTCACCAATGCCACACTGATCATACCTTATTCATCAGGAAGTTTTCCGGAAAAACTACTGTTCTTGTAGTTTATGTGGATGATATAATCCTCACAGGGGATGACACTGATGAGATTTGCAGATTTAAAGGGATTCTTGCCTCTGAATTTGAAATAAAGGATCTTGGGAGTCCTAAATACTTCCTTGGAATGGAGCTTGCCAGAAATGCAACTGGTATCTCCATGTCCCAAAGGAAGTACACCCTGGATCTTTTAAAGGAAACTGGAATGTTGGGTTGTAAACCAGCAAATACTCCTGTTGAACCTGGTTTAAAGTTGGACAAGGCTGATGATAGTCCCCTTGTTGACAAGGGGAGATATCAAAGACTTGTAGGGAAACTTATATACCTCTCTCACACTAGACCTGACATATGCTTTGCTGTAGGTTTGATCAGCCAGTTCATGCATCAACCCACAGAAAGACATATGCAAGTGGCAGAGAGGGTATTGAGATTTTTAAAGAAGGACCTAGGCCAAGGATTATTTTTCAAGAAAAACCAGTCTAGAGATGTCCAGTCTACACTGATGTTGATTATGCAGGAGGAGTTCCAGATATGAGATCAACTTCTGGATACTGCACATATATCTGGGGAAATCTTACAACATGGAGAAGCAAGAAGCAACATGTTGTATCCAGAAGTAGTGCAGAATCTGAGCTCAGGGCTTTAGCACTGGGGGTCTGTGAAGGTGTCTGGATCAAGAGGATGTTGGCAGAGTTAGGGCTTGCTGTCACTAAACCTATCCAACTCATGTGTGATAACACTTCTGCACTATGTATTGCAGAGAATCCTACTCATCATGATAGGACTAAACATGTAGAAGTGGACAGGCACTTCTTAAGGGAGAAAGTGGACAATGGTGATATCTCCTTGTTCCACATCAAGACAAAGGATCAAGTGGCTGATCTTCTTACAAAGGTTGTCTCAAATCAGGTCTTCCAACATCTGCACTTCAAGCTTGGCTGCATCAACATATACAACCAAACTTGAGGGGGAGTGTTGAATTGTTAGATGTTTTACAATTAAGTACATTATTTTTGTACTTGGTTTGCCTTTTTTTCTGCCTTCTTTGGCCTTAGTTTAGTGTTGGATCTATATTGCTACAGTAAACTGTTATTACTGTGCATATAGCCGTTGGGTTTGCTTTTAGAGCCGTTGGAGGCCTTTTCTATATATTGTAACCTTCTTTTATCCACCCGATATGTATCTAAGCAAGAAAACAAGAGTTCCCTCCTCTCTTTCTCCTCTCTAACTCCTAATTTCTACAGTTTATATGTTTATAAACCAACTAATCTTGAAACTTCAGTGCTTAAAAACTGAATTTCGCATATTCAAACACTTAAAACAAACTTAATCATCTATTTGCTGTAGTGAAGACGGGGGGGGGGGGGGGGGGGGGGATTGATGAAGTATTGGCCCACTTTTCTCCAATGTACCCAGCCGTACTTTGAATTTCTAATTTTTTTTTTGTCAAGGAGGCGTTAATATAGAATTTAACTTACTGTCGTGTGTCGAATGCCAGTTGATTTCCCCAACAGTTCATGCTCTTTCAAGAATAAAAGCTCTCCATGGATGGGGAGAAAATGTTGCGGCTTGACAATTTTCAACAGTTCTTCCTTCAAATCAACAGCGGACAGCATTTGAGGGCATCAAGTATGAAAATCAATGAAAACCAAAGAGACAGGAGCATAAGCAAACTTTCAATTAACAAGCAATAAGTTTATCTACATAAATCATTCCATTTACTAAACTAACAGATTGCATGATACAAATAAAGCAAGACAATCTGTATCTGTTCTAATGGTACTAAAAAAGAACATGTATTTGGGTTAGCCGTTTGTGTTGATGCACATGTCCAATGCAATGCACACTACATTAACATGGAATCCGACAGTGGCCACCCATGCTCTTGGGGGCAAGCCCACGTATTTGAAGATTAAATATTCATGGAGAATAAGTGAAGAAGTCAAGGCTTCATTTGAGCGATAAAGACAGATAATGGGCTGTTTGTCCTGATATTTATAATAAGGAATTTTTTAGGGAACAATCTACAGTAAAATTGGAAGTTAAGTAATCTACTTGCGGGTATGGCAGCTTGACAAATCATCAATTAACGAAGATTTTTATTTTTTTATTTTTTTAATTCGAAGTTGAATGTTTCTGGCACTTGGATTGCAATATTATTCAAATGAAGCTCTTAGCAAATTGTCTAAGCTTTATTGGGAATCCTTTGTATGCTGATCAGAGTCTTGACCAAGAACGAATCTCCTATGGTAGGGTTTGCATTGAAGTAAAGTAAGGTGAGCAACTTCTAAAATCTGTGCGGATGATAGATGAAGATGGTCTAATTGTGTTTCAAGTAGTGCTCTATAAATGATTGCTTCGAATAATGCTCTATGAATGACTAGTTGTTCATTGCTCTACGAATGACAGTCTCCTCAATGCAGTCAATGTAAAGCTTTTGGGCGCATACTCGTGTAAACACCAAAGCTGAAAATCAAATTTGGAAAGAGAGTGATTACAGAATGAACAAGGATGGTGGTAGAAGATTACTAGCTACAGTTGAAAAGCTTGAGGCTATAAAACTGCTGGATGAGAAAGAGTGTGTTGGCATGCCCCTGGGAGGAGCAAACAGTGGAACAAAGTCTGGACTCTGGAGCACAAGGCCAGAGCAGATATTGCTTCTCACGTGCCTGGGAAGATTAAGGAATGAGAAGGAGGTTTCTAGACTCACAGCTTCATGATCCTAAAAAATTAAGGAATGTGAGTTTAGGCAAGTACTAGAGGAACATAAATACACTTGAGGAAGTTGATGAAGGAATTGATGACTTTTTGGAGAATACAGGAGTTCATGTGGAAAGAAAAGTCAAAAGAACCAATGAAAAAAGAGAGAAAGGAATACAAGCATAATTCCCCAATCCTTTGATTTTTGTTATAAAAATATAGGAGCTATATGGTGTTTATTATAAGGATTTCTTAACTGCATCTAAGCTGCACTGCTCAACCTTGAAGTCTGATGGGATTGCTTAGCAAATAAAGTAGAATAATTTTCTTAGCTAAATTGTAAACACTAGATAGTAGCATCATGTCACCATGTAGTGTTTTACGATGGTACACCAATCCTGGCCTGTACTTTCTTGCAAAAAATGAATAATATTTTTTTATTGATTATGAAAAAACTCAGAAAACAAAGTAGAACAGATCTTACAAGTTCTTCTCGATGAGCATGACCTGATGTATGCAGTTGCTTGTCCTTTCCCATTATCACCGTGGCTCCTATTTCTGATACACGGTTCAACATTCTCATCACCCGAGTCTCATTACCAGGGATCACCTGTTGAAAAGATGGTGTAAATGTTAATATGAACAGCTACATAGCAGATCAACATAGTAATCAATCACGGTGCCATTACATCAGGCAAAGACATGGGTACAAGCGAAATGACCAAAAAATGAACCACCACCACCCCGAAAAAATAAAATAAAACCAAAAAAAGAGTAATCAAGCAAACATGTCAAATGCATGTGATGAAAGAAAAAAAGAGCAATCAAAATGACATTCCAAATTTATGCACCACCTAGCTTAACTTTCTTGATAAGATGGTTGGTTTAATTGTCACTTAAAACAAAATATTTATTCAAACAACAGAATATACTACTTGAAAAATATAACGCAATAGTGGATCAAAGCTTAATTGAATCAAAAGATTCACGCCAAGCTTAATTCCAACTCAAAGCAAGCCTAGATCAATGCTGTTAATATTTACTAGACTTCAACAGGAAACTCCTTGCATGTACCGGTTTCATGATCTCTTTTATCATTTATAACAGACAGTAATAGGTACATGAAATGTCATCAATGTTGAATGTTCAAAATAATAATGTGACTAAAGAATGCAGCATATCCAGAAATTTCTCGTCTTAAATTGGTACCAAGCAGTCAAAAAATTTGATACCTTAAAAGGGATTCCATGGTACAAATGAAACATGTACTACAAACAAGGCCAGCTCCTAGCTTGAATCTGAACAAAAACCGACCTATGGCTAATGTTCCAGAAAGGTTGACCAGTTCCACGTACCCAAAATAGGGACCAGAACCGGAATATCAGTTTCAGACTTCCAGTTAAGGTCTTATGTTCTCGAAACAGTGAACCAGAACTAATAGTTTCAGTTCCTATTCATACCAAGGCCAGTACACTACTTTTGTGCCAAAGATGATGAAGACAATAGTGTTGAGGATAATAATAAAAACAATAAGAATAGCAGTAGTGACAATAACAATAACAGAAAGAATGCAGTAAAATTACTCATTAATGGAAGGAGAGAAGCAGCATGAGAAACCATTTTGCATTGCACAAACCGATGTGCAGAGAGTTTTGGATTTACCTTAGCTGAATATAACACAACATCGTCCTTATTCAGTTTGAGTGAATGGCTACTTCCATACGATGCAAGATTTAGTGCAGCCCGAGGCTCTGCCTAATACAACAGTTCTCTGGTCAACAAAGACTGAAAAAGGGGGAAGA
This sequence comes from Gentiana straminea, assembly GCA_036785695.1. Taxonomy (NCBI): domain Eukaryota; kingdom Viridiplantae; phylum Streptophyta; class Magnoliopsida; order Gentianales; family Gentianaceae; genus Gentiana; species Gentiana straminea. The sequence goes on from JAVUPR010000348.1 coordinate 3,124,738, forward strand.
GGGGGGGGGGGGATTAAGAGAGGTAAGGAACATGTCAGCCACAAGCCAAAAGTTAACTTACTTGAGAGCCTGTAGTGACAATTAACAAATCTTTTGGTGAATAACCATCAATATCTTCTATTTTCACCTGCACAGCAGTTTTTTAGGGGAGTCGGAGGTTATTCAACATGGAAACACAAAATAGTCAAGTCACGCTTTATTAAGCTATAAACAACAGAAAAGATTTATGCGGGATAATATGCTATGGTAACTGGTTGACATGCTAAGTCTCAAGACCATCCCTAAGAGCTGAAGCTACAATGAGAAACATAATATGCACAGTAACACATTCCAAACAGGAAGAACCTATGCCACTGGACTAAACAAGTAGGCCGATGAGGACAGATTCAGACGCGCCTGCTTTATTATAATTTTCAACCACATTGTCTAAAAACTCAAGCTGTTCTCAAGTTCAGCATTTAAGGTTGATTACCATGATTTACAGCAAGGGCAATAAATCAGGGGAAATAAAGTGGTTTAACCATGCATGGTGATTTCATTTATAGATAGATAAACCAAATAGTAATAGAGCACAATAGAGACAAGTGAACTATATAGCCTACCCCGCCTAGTTGCAAGAAAATTTGAGCATTATTTTTGTTGGTAAATAAATCAATTAATATTAAACAAATTTAACTATCATGCTAAAATGCTAATTTGATGTTTCCTAGCTCAATATGTGTAGCTCTCTGGATAATATTATTTAAGCAGCAATTTTCACATGGAGTAAATGATGCGGGAGAGCACAAGTTCTAGACAACTACATCAACAGTAAGTTACAAACTGACAATATATGATTTCCGTGCTATCATATATATGGTGATTGTTGCTACACATCCATTTAGACATGTTTGCCAGCCGCAGACAAATTCACTACCCACATACACATAAAGTGTGAAATCTTTTTATTTTTTTAAAACTGTGACATCCACACTAAACAAACAAGAAAGATTAAACATATAATGACTTTCTGAAGGTTTTTCACTCATAAGACAACTTGAAGTGAAAGCTACAGCTAATTACCAAAGTTGATGGATCAATAGGTGCTTTTCCATCTTTCCAAGCAGCATCAAGGTACGTTCTCAAGGACATTCCAACAAACACCTGACAACACGGTGGTTTTAGTTGCCTTCTCATAGTAATAAGCATGTGCTGTTGAGAAACAAAGAGTTCATACCAACTTTCTGCCAGTCAAATCAGCAGCAGCCTTCACGCTCCCAAGACGGTGAATGTTTGAAGCAAATTGGGTTGTAATAACCCTCCCTTTGATAGCCGTGATATGCCGCATAAGTGCATCAGCTACCACAGTCTCACTAAAGGTCCTTCCAGGTGAAAGTATATTGGTTGAATCACTCAGCATCTGAAAAGAATGAACGAGTCAATTATTCCATCTAGACTCTAGAGACAACACTGTAACTGAGTTCAGTACCGACCATTCCACTGACCGATATATACTACTATAACCAGAGTCAAACTCAAAGAATACAGTAAGCTAACCTAACTTACTTGATAAAGATACGTTGTAAAATAACTGAAAAAGGACACTCCTAGACCAGAATCTAAAATCCTGACAGATAAAAAACACAGTAAAGAAAAAGATAAATAAGAATCTTCCAAATCCATTTTCATATTGCTTTTTATCTATCCTCAAATTAAACCTGGAATGATATTCCATTTATATGATTCATGGCTGTTGTTTTCCTTCCTTGAGGGAAGACACTCCACCTACGTCATTTTTCTCCTGTCTATATCAAACTATCATTATATAACCAAAGTACTAAACCTAATTCTTATAGCAGAGATAAGAGGCAAAAAGTTTGTACCCACACATGTATAACCTTACGTATTCCATCCCAACAGATTTCTCAGATGATATGCAAAGATCAAGCCAAAAAAGTCACTATTCATATATAAATTAAATCTTACCAAGGTAACTCCTTCTTTAGAAAGTTCTTCTAAAGCCTCACGGTCAAACACCTTCCCATCAAGGGGAGACTCATCAATCTGTTGAACTTGGCAAGCTCACAACCTCAGCAAACAAACAGATAAGTGTATACAAGAAAGAGAAAATTTATTTACTAAGATGCACCTTCCAGTCTCCAGTATGAAGGATGGTACCATCAACACACCGAAGAACCAATCCACAACAATCTGGAATAGAATGGGTGACCCTGATGGGTTCGACCTCAAACGGCCCAGCATTAAATCTCTTCCTAATATTGAATATTTTGAGCCTAGATGGAATAAAAAGCCCGAATTCCTTCAAACGCTTCTTTATAAGCTGAGAAAATAATTGAGGCAGGGGAGAAATCAGCATCTCATTCATCGTTCCATATCATGGGGGAAAAAACTGATCTTCACAAGGGGAGATACTACATCCTAGGTGCAGATAATGTAAAGAAAATATGGCTTTTCTAGGTTTATTAATACCACCAAAACTTAAGGAGCCGATTTCAAACCCGGAAAACCATTAAGGGGCTACAGGCAGTAGTTTTTCATATCTCATGCAAGATAACGTCCCAGGACATGAGGATTTTCAAAGATATCACAAAATTCCAAACTTAACTAACTTTAATTGCACTGAACATACCTGCATTGTGAAGGATGAGGCAAATATAGGCGTGCGTGGATCCAGAGCAGGAATCACCTGTTTAGATAAGACGACAACAGAATATCAAATAGAGGCCTGCTTGTATGCTCAAATGCCTCCATTAACAATGCAACTTGTAAAAATGATATCTAAGACAATATTAACTACCGTGACAACAATCTTTAAGAGCTACAAGTTTATGGACAGACAGAGTAACACCATAAAGGCTACATGATTTTCAGAAGTAAAAATTATCTGTCCGCCAGGTATGCACTCACTATCCTACTGGTTGGTATCCACCATGATACATTTACCAATCAGTGACAACGGCAACATAGTCAAAACCCAACAGAAAGCTGAATATTTTGGCCACGCAATCATGCTATGGATTTAAAATGAAAAGTAAGCAATATCTAGAAGAGGCCTCCAACCTATGCACTTAGATCTTCCAAAGTTTTGAGTGATTCTCCAGATGAGTGGTTTTCTTATTAGTTTTACTGAAGCAATAATGACTCAAGCATTGCTTCAAGAAGGAGATAAGTGATGGGTAGAAACAATAGAGATTATGGAAAGGAATTCCCACCAATGTCTATGAATTCAAATACAAAGAAAAATGACCAAATGTCTAAGGAGACGGATCAAGAAATTTACCCACGGCAATGCTCCAATGTGGTCTTCATGGCCATGAGTTATAATTACTGCTTCAATTTTGTGGCTCCATTTCTTGATAAAGTTGGTGTCGGGTATAATTTTTTGGACACCAAGCTCGTCATAGCTGAGATGCACACAGGATCATTTCATTAAACACAAAGGATGAAGCAAGACAGACAGCAACCTCAAATCAAAACTTATACTTATAAAAGATTTGTCGCCAACAAGTTGTATAAAAGATTCATTGCAACAGGTACTTGGTAACTTCTAATAGTAATGTACAAATGATCGAGTGAGCCTCACCCAGGGAACATGACGCCAGCATCAATCATTATATAACGGTCATAGTTACCAACAAGCATGCAATTCATGCCAATTTCCCCTAAACCGCCAATGGGAAGGACGCGAAGTGGAGGGCCATCAGAACCTTCATAGAACTGTTCCATTTTACGTTGGACAGCATCCTCCATGCTTCTCCCAGCCCCTTCTGTCCTTCTTCGAGATATGTTTAAAGGTCCTCTTGGCCCGCGTGTACCTTGATAGTTACAACATAATTATAATTTCAATAAGTATTCAGCATAGAGAAGCTATTGATGAGTACCATTCAATATATACTTATTTCTGCATCACTGTTTAATAGGAACATGAATTACAAATAAAAATCTTCACTTTCTTTATTCATTTGGTATGCATGAGCTGTATAGCTCAGAATTCATTCCGGGGGGCCAAAAAAACTCGACACGCTTAGTCTTTTAGATAAAAGCAACACCTAAAAATCTATAATAAGAGCATAAAAGAAAAACATAATATGAATATCAAATTAAATTAAAGTTGACAAAATTAGAATGCACATACTAGTACTAGTAGTAGTAGTAGTAGTAGTCGGTGAGGGCTGTGAAACGGAGGTTCCGCAGCATGAAATGTAAGAGCTGGAAAGATTGGGACATAGTAGACGACGACCCAGGTGTTTGTAATTGTCGTAATACATAAAAATGGGATTTGAGCTCAAAGAAGCCATTATCTTTCTTTCTATCGAATGGAGGAGAAATGGAGACAAGAAGGGAAAGGATAAAGATTGAGATGGTAAATTTACAGGCTTGAAGGAAAGGCGGTAAGCTGGAAAACAGAGAGAGCGAGCTGGGCAGGCTCAGCTAGCTGCTCTCGGTCTCGGCTTCTTTACACTGTGAAGTACAGTTTTCTTATCGTTTGGGCTGTTTTTTTTGGACAAATAGATGAAAAAATATGTTTTTTTTTTTTTTATAATTTTATTTAAGGAAGATGATGAATCATGAATGCAAAAATATAGGTATGTTGTGGTAGATAATGTAAAATTAAAGTAGTTGCGGTAGATATTTATGTGGGTTCCATCGTCATATGTCAAATTACTTTTACTATTCATTTATTGAATATTTTTTCTGCTGAATAAAACGTCATCACACACTGATGTTGGTGTTGAAGGAGGAACATCAGTGAGAATGACGTTCGTCTTTTTGAAAACAGTGTGGTGCCGAAGTAATTTTTTATTGTGCCGAAATTAATAGGGTGTCAAAAATAATTTGACATGTGTCGATAGAACCCATCGATATTTATTGATAATGTGTTTATTCAGGTGTGGACAAAGTAAAAAAAATTATTAACTCCAATAGTGTGGTTGGTTTTAAGATAATTTGAGATTATAAAAATGTTTCAAACACTATAATTACTAAATGATATAATAAAATTTGTTTAGTCATCTATAATTATGTATTTATTTTTTATGTGAACATAAAAGTCATTGATAATGACATTTTCTACCTTAGAGGGACATCAGTTCGAAAATTGACATAAGACATCAATGACAATGACGTTTTTCATGTACAACGAAAGACTTTATGACGATAACCTTTCTATTTCAAAGGTCGGAGACTAAAGCAAATAGACGATGTGAATAGAATTATCACAATTTTAGAACGATTATGAATCAAATCATACTTAACGTATCAAACCTTTAGTAGGATTTAAGAGATATATGATGGTCACCTGTGTTTAAAAAACGACCACATGTTGATCGCGTTGTTTCGAATTGATTACATGATTTCATTTAGTACTTGTTTATAATCAATCATATTGTTTCATAATGAGAAACAATAATACACTTGATAAATAATACTCTCTCCGTCCCAATTTGTGGAAAGTAAGTGAAGGATAAGGGATTAGTGAGCGGACGGTGCTGCCTTAATCCCAAAGCCGTTGTTGCTAAAGTAGCTTCTTAGAAAGCGAAAAGATGTGACGATATAGCAGTTTGATAATAAGATATATGACTACTGCCCAAAGCTTCGCCTTCCTCTAGTAGTCTCTCATCAGGATGGAAACCTGCACATGTTCAAAGCCCAGGTTTGCAGACATATTTTTTTTATGGATGTTTTAAAATAAGTCTCATTACTATTGTTTAGACTTAAATTGTTTCTTAAATGTCTAAAATACCCATATATCAATATTTATTAAAAAAATATAAAGACAATATAAAAAGGATGTAATTATAAACTAGCCATGTTATTAATGAGTAGACAATACAATAAACGATGTTTTTTTAAATTTCAAAAGTTTCAAAATGTCCCAAACAAATATAAACAAATATAGACGGAGGGACCGAGGGAGTAGCAATGTTGATTTCAAGCACAAGCATTAATTATCTCATCTCCTTCAATATACACATGGACTGACAACATATGCATCAGACCTTGCTGTACTTTCCCAAACAAAGCCAGTAGTAGTACACTACAGGTACTTGTGTTTACACCGCATTATTGAGGGGAGGGATTTTTCCTTCAGTCCGAACTCGACCATTTTTTTTTTTTTTTTTTTTTTTGGGTATATTAGTACATTCTTTGAAGGGGAGAGGGGAAGGGGTCCATATTCGACTCGGTAGGAACATGCCAACCCGGAGCTGCTTAAAATAAAAAAGAGCATCAAGGAAGAACTCAAAGAAGAGAGTTTTTTGGGCCAAATTTCCCAATTCCATTACCTTTTTCGTTTGATATCAGCATCTTTCCTCCGGTCCCTTTTGCTCTGGTCTCTGCTAATTAAGTAAAAAAAGACTCTCTTTTGAAGCCTGTTTGTAACAAAAAAAAATTCTGGGTATTGGCCACAGAACCGTAGAATATTTGTCTACACTATTTTTAGCTGCTACAGATTTATTTATTTATTATTATTATTATTATTATTATTATTATTGTTTCTGTTTGGAGCTGAGGAAATCACTTCATTTTAGCTATTTTCCAAATCCGGTTACTTTTCCCCATCTGGACTGGGTTTCTTCGCTGAAGATGCTTTTATTTGGCAACTATTTGCAAGATTTATAGTGTTTAAGGACAGAATTTCGGGGCTTCGCATCTGGATATTCTTTAAAGTGTGATGCTTATTGAATCTTTCAAACATGGCTACTCTGGTCCCTGGAGTTTTAATGAAGCTTCTACAGCATATGAATACAGATATAAAGATTGCTGGTGAACACAGATCATCTTTATTACAGGTGGTGGGAATTGTTCCAGCTCTAGCCGGTGGTGAGCTTTTCCCAAATCAAGGTTTTTATTTGAAAGTATCAGATTCTTCTCATGCCACTTATGTGTCTCTCCCAGATGAGCAGCATGATCTTATTCTTAGTGATAAGATCCAGTTAGGTCAATATATACATGTTGAAAGGCTTGAATCTGCCACACCTGTGCCTATTCTTAAGGGTGTTAGGATAGTGCCTGGTAGACACCCTTGTGTTGGAACCCCTGAAGATATAGCAGCAACTCATTCGCTGGGATTTCTCATTGATAATGGTAATCCAGGTTCGAGTTCAAAGTCGATAGATAACAAGGCTATATCAGAATTAAATCAATTGAGAAGCAATGAGAAGCCAGAGCTGAAGGGTAAAACTGCAGCTATTAGACCAAATGTAACTGCTAAAGTTGCCAAGATTGATGCAAAAGGTCCTTCACTAGTTCGTTCAAAGTCACAACTAGGGAAACTTAATCTGAATTTAGGGGACAAGAAGGAGAGTGTTGGAAAAGTCAAGTCTTTGAGTTCAAGGTCTATACCCTCGTCCCCTACGAGTTGTTATTCTTTGCCGATTTCTTTTGAGAAGTTTGCAAACGGAGTCAATCGGCAAGCAAAGATTAAAGGGCCGGATAGGTTGAAGAAGGTTATTACTAAAGTGGAAATGGTGGAAAAAGGGGGGTCTTTTCGTAGCCCAAGTATTACTACAAGGAAAGCTCAAGCTGGGAGCGTGACAAAAAATATTTTGCAGGGCTTTGAACTAGGGCCTAAGGTCCTAAGAAAGAGCTGGGAAGGAAATATGGAAGTCAAGGGAAAAGAAAGTCCGAAAACGAGGCACGTCAAGCATGACCTGAACTTGAAACCAGATGCTCGGAGTTCCTCTGTATATCTCTCTCTCCCTCTCTCTGTTTTCTCTGTATACTTTTAATGTGAAAATGGACATGAAAAATCAAAAGAAAAAAGAAAAAGGGAGACAGTGCAATGCTTTAAAGCTCCCTCGACATGGGGGGGGGGGGGGGGGGGGGGGGGGGGGGGTCTTGGCCTCTTGGGATGTGTGTCTCACCAGTTAGTTCTAATTTAGATAACTTATCCTGTACAATAAGATGGCTCCTTACTCAAATTCAATACCCAAGGTTACACTGTAGATATTAGTGCCATCCTATCACTTTAATTATTCAAAATGTTCAACACCTATATTTGTGGTTGTGGAAGAACATATCTGTAGATAGATCACACTTAAGCTGATTTGCAGCTCATCATTTGTTAATTTGACAAACATTGGACATTTCTCAAAAATTGGGATGCTCTTTTACTGATAAAGTTTATGCTTCTCAACATTTGCTGTGTATGTTAAATGATAATTTTGTGTTGGTGAAGATCCTGAAATCAATCGGCTGAATTGTAATATGAAAAAGATAGTATATTTGCCTATACAAATTTTGTGTTGCTTGTTCTTCTTTACAAATTGCAGCCTTTCAAGTATATGCTGTGTGTCATCGGTGGTGACATGGTATACATGTGGACAATACGACCAAGTTGATCTTTATGATGGTGTGTTACTTGCAGGTTCCAAAAAAGTCACCAAATGAACGAACAATATCTAAAGAAGGGAACAGATCGGTTGCTGTTAAACAACAGAAACGTGAGAGTGTTGGTAATTTATCTTCAAAAAAAGCTACTGCAGATATTGATATTGACAAGACGGTTAAACAGAAAGAGTCTGTTGAAAAGAAGTCATCTGGGGATGCAGCAATTCTTGGGTTGCCAGCAAATATTGTCAAGGTTCCATTGAGTAATAGGAGACTGACGGATGCGAGTGTTTCCTGGGCCTCCCTCCCTTCTTCTATTGCAAAACTTGGAAAGGTGCAACTTTCACAGCCCTTTAATTCTTGTTTTATTTTCCATTTCTGATTCTAAAACATGTATCCATCTGCCTCTATCATTATATGGGAAATTAGGGATAAGGACACAATCTGGAATATTATTAAGCAACAGGACAACTACATATTTTTTATAGGGAGAAGGACAACTGCATAATTTTTATAGCGAGAAGGACAAACAGTGAATCCCGAAAATCAGTGAATCTCCCTAGTGAATCCCGAAATCAGTGAATTTCGATAGTGAATTTTGACAGTGAATCCCGAAAATCAGTGAATCTCGACAATGAATTTTGAAAATTAGTGAATTTCGACAGTGAATTTCGGCAGTGAATTTAAACAGTGAATTTTGAACACAAGTGAATTTCGATAGTGGATAAATAGTTTTGTCCTTTATGCAAAAGTTTCAAAAGACTGTCCTTCTACTCAATTGATGAAATATTTTTGTCCTTCTCCCTCATTCCCCCATCATTATATTGATTTACTGGAAGCATTGTTTCAATGCTTTAAAAAAAAAGGGTTCGTAGTAAGCCAAGCATAATTTTTCTTTGAGTTAACACAACCATGACCAGAATTACTAAATTCAAACCCATAGCAAGGGGGGAAAATGTACCCACTTGGATCTATTTCCATGTATTGAAAATTTTGTTTATAGGGCTCCTGCTTTCCACAGTTGGTTTTGTCCATTTGAATTCAGAGTTTTCTCTTAAATCCCCAATTAAATAAGTACATATTCACTGTGTTTGCTATCTAGTTCCTTGATCATCAACTTGTCTGGTCTGTCTCTTATATCATCTCTGGTAAGGAAAATTTCATAACTCTTTGGAGCAGTCAGTGTCTCATTTACACTCATTAAACTACATATTTAATGCAAATTCAATAGGAAGTCTTAAAGTACAGAGATGCTGCACAAGTAGCTGCTGTTGAGGCAGTGCAAGAGGCTGCTAGTGCGGAAAGTTTGCTTCGATGTGTCAGGTATTTGTCTCTTTTAATTTGAAATATCAGACTGGAGGTTTTATAAATTTCAACAAGCGTATAATTCCATATCTGCAGTTTCAGCTAGCTTTTTCGCTGTTTACAAATCAATGTACACAGTTTACCTTGTCTACACAAATTTCGGTGCAAATGTTATTTCTAAATTGATTCTATCATCACCGGTGTTACTTTTAGGAATTGATAACATGCATGTTCTAAGAATAGTGCACTCTGGTATGGAACTGTCATTCTTTTACCAGTATTCTTTGGATAGATCTGCTCCATCACTAGAATGGTCAAACTGGGAAGAAGTGAAGGGAATCCCTGCAGCTGTAAATGCTATCATATAACGTTGGCTGTTTTTATGCGTTTATTTGACCCCAATGGTTTTTCACTAGCTAATGTAAAATAAGCTTGCATAGGAAAGCTGAACATATGAAGCATAGGTTTTTAGTGTTGACTGAATTGTTTTTTGTTTACTGGATTGTTTGATTTGCATGTATATTTTAGTCAGACGCTACTATATTTTATAGATAGCTTCCAATTCCGGAAATAATTTCTCCCTGATCATGGTAACTAAGCTGATATTTCTAAGTTCACCTGCTATTCTTCTTTCTTACAACTGAGCATGCAACAGCTCATACTCTGAACTACGGTCCACTGCAAAAGAAGAAAACCCCCAGCCAGCCGTGGAACAGTTCCTCTCTCTGCACGCTAGCTTGAATAACGCCCGTCTAAATGCTGAAGCGCTCTCTAAAACTACTGCAGTTGGGTCTTCCTCAGATCATGAAGAAACTACACCAGAAGAAGTATTAAAGGTTGCATCAGACACACAGAGACAAGCAACTTCTTGGGTTAATGCTGCATTAGCTGCAAATTTGTCCCCCTTCTCGGTGTATTGCCGGAAAGATACTTCGGTTTCTGTTTCAAATTCAAATCCTTCATCAGGCTCCCCTAAGATACTTGCTGGAAATATGCCTTTATTAGTCCTTGAAAATTCAGGTGCAGCCGAGAAATCCCAAGCTAAACCCCGCCAGACAGCAACGTCGTCTAAGATGGTTCCATCAGGAGGAGCCAAACGCCGTGGGTTGGAGGGCAATTTTTCAAATCAGAAGAGGAGAGGGTCACCACCAAGGGAATGGCTCAAGGGCAGAGGCCTTGATGGGGCAGTGGATTTAGCTGACATGTTACAAACAGAGTCCCAAGAATGGTTCTTGGGATTTGTTGAAAGGTTTTTGGATGCGGATGTTGATTCCTCAACCTTATCAAATAATGGTCAAATTGCAGGCATGCTGAGTCAGCTGAAGAGTGTGAATGACTGGTTGGAATTGATTGGTTGTAGCAATGGTGAAGAAGACAGACTTGAGATATCATCTGAGACAGTTGACAGGATCAGAAAGAAGATCTACGAGTATCTTCTAACACATGTTGAATCTGCTGCAGCAGCTTTAGGTGGTGGTGGTGGTTCTGGATCGTCTTTAGGGGACGATGCTAAGCTCAAGAGATAATATTCTTGCAAACAGATTTATAATACGAGCCTTCTTATTCCCTTCTTTACTAAGGCAATGCATCTCAGAATATCACACAAGTGTGGGAATTTTACGCTGCAAAGTTGTGTGGATAACCATTCTAACATATATATATATATATATATATAGAGAGAGAGAGAGAGAGAGGTATCCTTAAAACTTGATCTGGATGCATAGCTGAAGCACAGTGAAGTTAGCTTAATTTCCTTGGAAAGATTTCTAGAAATTGAAGTACAATGACAGCATCTCCAATGCATGGAGTAAAAGATGGCATATCTATGTATATTGATCCGTCTGTTTCTCTTCTCTTTTCTTTTCTTTTTTCAATTGGCGAGTTTGAACTTTGAATTTGTTTGGAAGCAGTTGGCTCTACTGATATATATAGTACGCAATTCCTTCCTTGAACAACAAATAGTTTTTTAATGGATAATATTTTCAAAAAAAAGAAAAAAGAAAAAAGAAAAAAGAAAAAAGAAAAAAGAAAAAAGAGAGGATAAAACTACACAAAACTGCATGTCACAGGTTGATTAAGAAACAGAGGGAGATCCGCTTTCAAACCAAAAAAAGATTAGTAAGCTTTTTGTAGAAGCATTAGCATGGCCTTATAAAATCGGCACACCATTTGGCGAATTAAGCGAGACAATGAACATTCATGCCCTTTTCCTTGGATTTAATGCTTCCATCCCTTTTGGTGACCGTCAACCATGTATGGCTCCAAAAACCCAATGAACTGCAAATTAAATCAAAGGGACAAAAGCACCAAGGGTAAGTGGAAGTTGTTTGAGAACTTCCATATTATCTTATTCTCCCTCCTTTCTTCCGTATAAGATGTTTTTAAGTTGAAACAAACAGATTAACTCCCCTTTGGCTATTCATATGTGCAAAAGGATAAATTAGACAAGATTGTGCTAACCTTGAGTCCGTCTTCAGACCATCGTGCGCCATAACCCTCAGCGACCCTTACTTCAAAGACAGCCCCATGTGGTGGAACGATATGCGTGTTCAGCCAACAGCAATCAACAATGAAGCCACTGATGATATCTAATGCATGTCTGTTTTTATCAGTATCTGCATAAGCAAATCACCGTGTTAAAAAAATAAAATTAAAAAAAAAAACTTGCTTTTCTTCAAAAGAGGACTTTGAAACAGTTTTTTTTTTTTCCCAATAGATCTGTCTCCAAAAGAAAAAGGCCCAAAATGTCCTTTTAGCATTTGAAGAATCATTATATAGAGAAATGAAAATCAAGACTTAAATGCCTGAATGACCGAGACATTCATACTTTTTTTTTTCCCTAAGAAATTGTGTTGGTTCAGAACTCGTGTAACATAATCTGCAGATTCCAAGATTATAGGGGAACTATGATTGAAGATTACAAGAAAGCAAAGAAGCTTTCAAGTGTCAATTATTTTCCTGTTACCTACTAACAGTGAAGGTATACGATAAGAGACATCATTAAGCAAAGCAAAAGGCGTTATGACAAACTGTCTCCACTGTGCATGTGGCCAAAGAACGATTGTAATAGTTCAAATTACTAGAAACGCTTGCAAGAACGCAAACTGGAATACATGTTTCTCATTTACCACATGCCAAAAATAGATGAAGAGTTGAAGACAAGGAAGAAAATCATAGCAATATGAATTGAGTTGGCACATGTGTTTTAAATATTGCTACAAAGGAGCTACAGCACAACACACTAACCACTTCCACGAAAGTTTCCCCAGTACTTGGCACTGCTACGATCAACATGTTTCGCCAATGCCCTAGCACCATCAGTCAGCATTGAACCTTGAACCTGGAGGAGCACAGAATAAAAATAAATATATGAAAACACAATATTGCCTTCAGATGAATAGACATACTCGGTAAAAGGGTACTTCTTTCAAACAAGAGCCAGCAAACAGCATTCTTAGAATAATAAGTAAACCAAGTATCCAGATGCAATGGAAGAACCTCAACTGTTGAAGGCTTGAAGCTCTTCCAACAGGACTCGTCCCCCCCAGTGCAATGCACCAAAACATCCCTTGCTTGTGGATAGGAAAACTTTTTCTACAGCGCAGGGATAGGGAATCAAAAACTTCATGAGCCAGGGGGAGAGGAAGCTTTCCCCAGCCACTACCATTTCTAGTGATCATCACTACAACCCCCACCCCCCCTTACTGCTTATATTGATTGATAACAGTGGAAAGTAATATAAGTTAAACAGACACAGAGACTGTGAGGGAGTTATTTTAGTACATGTGGATTATGTGGTGTCAGAAATGATGAGACAAGAATCGATGGTGGTGGAGGAAGAGCCTCAGGAACTGAACCGATAGAGTGCCCCATATTCAGCATCCTTCGTATACCAGCATAACCCAAAACCTGCATACAGCACATCCAAGAAAGTAGCGATACATTACTTTTGATTTCTTTGAAATCCTAATAAAAACGGTCTTGCTCCATAGACGCATATACGTCAAGGACGCCTGGAGAACTGACATGATACTGAAAAGGCATTGATGAAATAACAATGGGGATATATGAATGCACAGACTTTGGATTCTAAATGCAGAGATTCTGGGGCTTCGGGTACTCAAACATCTCAATTTTACGAGCTATAGTGTCCTCATAGCCGACACTTACTAACTGATTCACATCATTTAACAGCTGGTTGGCGGAGTGTGTAGCATCCTAGGGTGTAACCGAAATCGGAGTATCTATGGCAATGCAATGACCATAACCATGAATTAATTTCTAATATTCAATAGATGGCTATTAGGTTTAACAACGTTTAACTACGAATATTGGTGAAGAAAAGAAACAAGCAACATAGTCCAATGGCTTATTTCACATCAAGTATAATAAAGTGATAAAACATTCCCACCAGCATTGTGGCACCATTGATTCAATCTTTTTTAAATGATATTGCTAATGTAAAGAGTGGTTGATAGTAAGAAAGGAAGAAGAACACAAAACACACGCCATATTCCCATTAGATGAGGTCAGCTATAAGTAAGGAAGAACAGCGACGCAGAAAGTAAAGAGTGGTTGATTGCTAACTTGCCAAAAGTATGTTGGCCATGTAACTGTGCAGTGACGCATAAGGTTTGGCAACACAAATAGCAAGGACGCCATTAGATCTTTCTTTCTCTTCTGAATAAAATTTTCGGTAGACTTGTGTGCCTGAAAGTCCTCACATCACATCTAGCAATCAGTTTCATGTGATAACATCAATTAAGAATGTAAATGCCTTTGACGTTAAAGAACCAGACATTAAAGGACAGAGCAATCATAAGTACACTTATTTCGAAGAAAATATACACACAAAAATTACTACGACTGTCGACCAATATAAACAAACAAAGGTTTGGTGAATCTAGAGATCAGGGATATGCAGTAATATTCAAGATTGTCTTCTAGTGAGTTTTCATATAGAAGATTCCCCAGGAAAATATCTCGAAACTGTCAAAAGGATGCCCGTTGTTTCCCTTCCACAGTTCCACTTACAATTAGATACTCCAAACATGTCAAACATTCATAAGCGGCATGAAAAGTGTATGTAAAGGATAGAATTTCATTCAGCATTATCAATATACAGAGGAAAAGATGAATCCGTTCAGCTATACTGTACGCTATATTACCCGTTATGTTATGTTTTCCTCATTGGACAAAACAAAAAAGACAAAGTACAATACTCATACCTTCTTCAAAAGTTGCTACTCCAGGAAGAACATTTTGAAGACACTCTGCTTCTAGCATTTCACGAAAAGAAATATACCGGTGGATGTACTGAAGATCGTAAAATGTTTTATTCTTAAAGCAAAAAATGAGAATACAAACGAATCAAGTAGAACAAGTTATAACCTGAACTTTTAGCAGCAAACATTTGTTAAACAGTATGCAGTCCCCAGCTTCAACCCTAACACAAATGACGGTATCATTAAAGATAAAGAAATGAAAATGAAAAGAAATTACCAACCATCAGAGGAATGATCCCTAACATTGCAATTGACAATGGCGCCTGAACAAGAACGTCTTTTGTTCAATTTCATGCATCCAACTGTCAAAATCAGATTAACCCAATTTGCAGAAGATGGCAGATATTTTTTTCCTTGCTTTTTTTCTCCGTCGAGGGGGGTTCAAAATTAACAGAAAACTTGAAGGTGATCAGAGCAGGCCAATTTACAGGGAATGTCAGGAATTAACCTTTCCAATACCAACAGAACTCGGCTCATTAGATAGAAGCACATTTAAAGGCAGATCAGACATGAAATCATATTTGTGACTAGAACATCATGAATGAGACCATTTTGTTTGGACATGCAAGAATTGAGGAAAGAATTTGATGCAATAGAGCAGCTCTAGCACTGAACATGATAAAGATGAGATTCTCTGGTGCTTGAAAAGATGGAGATTAGAATATCTAGCACTGAGTAAGTAAGCCAAAAATAAGAAGCTTGAATGCTGCCTGAATGAGCAGGAAACGAGAAGAACCAGCACAATGTAAGCCTGTTAGGAAATAAGGAGCTTGACAAAGTGGAAAAAAGTAGGTTGTCATCATCAGAGCATGTAGATATTGCTGCCAGGAAAACAGCTGATCCAGGGAGGCATCAAATATAGAAAGAAGGCTCTGGTTTGGCAAGTGAGACAAAGGGAAATTCAAGGACAGAATAACATGGATATATAGAGTGTTCAGACAATAAACTAATTGTCTGCAAAACAAAGCGAAAAGAACTCGTTTTGGAGCACTATTGCGAGAACAGGAGATAGAATTAAATAACCATTTTAGTGATAAAACATCAAAAAAGAAAGGAGAAAAAATCAACTGATTGCACAAGAAGTCCTGGCGGAAGCTTTTGGTGGTAGCCGGCAGTACTAAGTACACGCCTTATAATTTTGTGTACTATTCACACTTATGAGCTGGAGTAAAATAGGCCCAAGCAAGGTGAGAAGGTCAACAACATGCTATACAGGTACGTTTCCAATCTGATTTCTAAATCAAATCCGTTGAATGTTTACTGTTCTGGTCCATGAAAAAACCTCTCACAATAAGAAAGAAGTGTTACACATGTACGAAGTAGCATACCGGTTGTAATTTCCAGATGCACACCTTCCTTCAACACTTTTATGCCCATCTGTACAATAACAGAAAGTCATCCACTAAGCCAGCCCCAATAAATTAGGCCGATGTTGAGCAGTAATTAAGAATGATCGAAGAGGTTTTGAGGTAACAAATATTGATTAAAAAATCAAAATCATAAGCAAAATCACATACAATGTATCTGAGAAAAGAAAGGTTCCTGGACATGGAGTTCAAAATCCACAGCTTTCAACGTCTAAAAGAAAATGTAGAAGTTGTAAGCAAGTGCAAAGAGATAATCTATGATGTGACAACTGAAACAAGAAGAACAAGTAACACTCACATTCAGTAACTTAGACCCGTATTCCATGATTACTGCAGTCCACTCACCTTCCTTCGGCTTTAGGGAATCATGTTCCTCAGATGTTGAGAATTTCAAGGGGATGCTAACTAATGCTGTAGAAGAGAGACTATGATATAAAGAAGCTGCAATGTGCTTGTACAGAGGATAGGATGGAACTCCTTGTGATAAATTATCTGCAGGACAGGTAAGCACGCCAAAGTAAACAGAATATTTGTGCAAAAAAGAAAGAGAGGTGGATGGGCAAATATTCTACATAGTTATGGCTTCAACTTCAAGCAAACAAAAAGCTGCATACTGATTGATGTTAACATCCAGAAATACATTAGAATGAGTAGAGTATTAAAATGATGAATACATGATCAATTATGTAAGTATGTAGGAGGAGTAAATGGAGAATAGATACCAGCAAAAGAAAAGAGGGAGAGGGAGAAGGAGAGGGAGAAGGAGGTGGAGGAGGGTCATCATCTTGAAGGAGACGAAAGCAGTAATCTTTGGAGAGAGCGACATCCACTTCACCCTTGATTGAGCAAGCAAGTGTCCACCTCAATATCTCCTGTAGGCACTCTTTCACGTCAACCGGTGGTCCCTCTCCTGGCGATGCCGGTGGTTGTTGTTCTTCAGCTTCCATCTTTATTTATAATTATAACCACCACTAATACTACAGAGTATAGAGCGATCTCCAGCCAACTCCCTCCCCCGCGTGAATTCCGATGCAGACGGTAAACGAACAGTATCTTTTTTGAGACTGGGTTGACTCTAATACTCCTACTATTACATGAGCAGCGTAGGTGGCCAATGCTAGTATAAACTTACTTATACACACATGTTGGTTGTACTTTGCTCAAAAGACCACTACGTACTTTGAGTTTTAGCTGCACTTTGCTCTTAGTCGGCATTAGATTTACTATTATTATTACATTTGATGATGTTGTAATATACATATATATTACCTCATGTGATACGTCGTCTTTGTATTCTCAAAATGTATTACATTAATTTTGCAACCAAATTGAAGACATGAATGATAAAATAAGATATAATATTGTAATAGTTATTGTAATAACATTCGTTATTGCTCAAACCAAGTTGCTCTTTTGTTTGTTTGTTTGTTGGGAAAGTTACAAGGGATGGACGGGACGGGACGGGACGGTCATGATCAGGAAATTTTGCAAAAAGAAAAAGAAGCCATTATACATACATTACATAATCCTAGTAATTAGTAGACATGATGATGGTCAAGTTTACTTGTATGCAGTAAAAGAAAAGAAGAAAACTTTGTGTCTAAACATTCTGATAGAATTAGAGGAGATCATATCTTTTTGAACCCCCTCCTGTGCACCCTCTTCAAAAAAACTGCACCAGATTGCTCTATCAATAGGGAGAGGGGCCTATTTGCCAATTCCAATTCCAGTAGTGGGAGATTTTATCACTCCAGCATCCACGATATCTCATCAGTCGATAGGATGTTTTTCAGCCTGGCGAGATGTATAATGTGCTGAAAGCAATAGCAATGATAGGAACGCGCTCGCCACAAATATCGCATCAAACCACCTGTGGTAGAAGTCGAATTGTATCTCACCACCTAATACATCCGTTATTATTGCCCTGCATGTACATACACATGCAATAACAACAAGTAAGTGAGATCATCATCACATTAACTATGCCTACAGCAAAAGCTTTGAATCGCCAGTTTACCACCAACTTTGAATGTATTTCATACATACATCACACTCTGCCCAAAGCATCATTTAGGTTCAAACTTTAGAAAACATCATTGCCTTTTCCATTCTCACATCTCTCTATCTTCTTTTATTTCTTTCTTATATATAAATATAAATCTTACATGACAACAAGCCTCTGCTGTTTGTGAAAGTGCCAACTACACAACAGTTTTCGTATTTTCCATACTAAGAATCTCTAACAAGTTTACTACCATCATCAAAGGCCAAAAAAAACGACAAGAAAACAAGTGTCATACAAGAGCAATCAAAGTAGAAAACATGGTCATATCAATGCAACCACATGGCGGAAGGGAAGTTAAATTGATCAGCAGCATTAAAAGATGAAGGCACTCCACTACCCTTACCTGTATTCAGTGGCCAAGCTTTTCCTTATCAAGAGTATTGAAGACACAAAATACATTCCCATAATCTCTGACAGGAACAGCACAACATTGCTAGAGGATCCACTTCCAACTCTAGATACTGCAAAAAAGAACTGTATACCAAACAAATACATCAGGTCAAGATGCTCAATGCATTTTTGTCATCATATGGATACACTGAGCACGTTCATGATGTGGACAATGAAAAGATTTTCGACTTTCATATGATTTTTGGTACAGGCTCACCAATGAAAATATAAACTCTACCAACTCCTCTTTTAAGCGAAATCTAAGGATTATAGTCGACAGTTCAGTATTCAAGTTATTGCAGTACTATGGATTTTGGCAAATAGTTTCACATGGAAAATTGATTGTTTTGCTTCAGGGCACTCTCACAGCTACATAAAAGGTAATATAAAAGAAGGAACATGTTGACCATCAAAATATTCAATAAAATCGGCATGAAGGTATAAAATTCAGTTCCATACAAAAGTACCACATTACCTTCATCAAATTAGTTAAAAATCCTCTGACGGATACAACAATCAGCATTCCAATGAACATGAGCGAAATGTACTGCAACGATGCAGAGTGAAAGAGAATCAGTTGAAATGGCCATTACATAAAATCATTGCCTCTGAATAAACTAAAATAGCAGACATGATGTAACAATATACATATAGACAACCACAAAAAAGAGAGAGAGAGAGAGAGAGAGAGAGAGAGAGAGAGAGAGAGAGAGAGAGAGAGAGAGAGAGAGAGAAAGAGAGAGACTCCTGGCCTGCGATAGTAATGTTGCATTGATACCAATGTCGAAGAACTGTAAAAATATACTGATTGTCAAGGTCACAGGATCCATTGAACCTGCCTGTCAAGTTGAAGTGAAGCAAGGAAAGTCTTCATGAGATGAAAGTAGTGTAAATTTGAGATGCATAATGAAATCTTGAAAAGCAAAGCAATGAAGTACCTCTTTAAAAATCATACTTTGCAAAGACTGCAAAATAATAAAATAGATTATTAAGGCAAATATATATAAGCATGAAATGCCAACCACAAAGAGCTAATACAAAATCGATATTTGAAATAAACATCCCCTCCCGGTTTTCCCAATCCCAAAAACCAGACAGGCATTGCAGATAAAGAGCGCTCCCAAAAAGTAAATGAGGTGAGAATTATGCACTCGACACCCTAAACACAAAGCCGTCTCACATCTTTTAAGCTGAATACTATTCTTAGCTTGTAAATATAAGGACTAGTGAAGTACTGGATATACCTTTATCATCTTAAACACACAATACACCGATAAAACGTAGCCCAAAAGGTTCTGCATGTGACCTTTCCATGTTCTAGAATAAGCAGCAGCTTCCTGAAAAGAAGGGAAAAAAACATAAGAGATGCAAATGAAAAATATTATCAAGTTAGAGTAAACGAATTAAACAGATATGAAAAAATAAAAATAACACAGTAATAAAAACACTACCACAAGATACAAACCAACTTTCAAAGGTAGACATCTAATGAAAATAAAAAATGTTAGAACACCCAACTAAACCTTAGCTTGACGAAGCTCATAGATCTCCAGGAAAAGTTGTTTTGAGAGCTCTTCTAGTGCTTGCACCTCCCCTTCCATGCCTTTGATGTCTTTCTTGCCATTGTCCAGATAAGAAAGCAATGGTTGAGAAGGAAGGAAGTTAAGATTTTATGGAACAAGATTCATGTAGGTACAATAAATAAAAAAGATTGCGAATTTCTACAACATTTGGATAAAGAAGAATCCATAATCCTTACTGTCTAGATACATACATAAAGCAGAGAGAGGGAACCAGTCCTTCACCATTTAAGTAAGAGGAAGAAGCACTTGGCCACGTCTTTTATGTTATCCTTGTCGACTTCTAATGATAAGCAATGATAATAAGTCGGTTAACCTCAAACACCACCAGCCTATTCACTATTCTTCAACTTTTCTTAGTGAAAAATGTTCTTTATAAAGCAAACTTTTTAGAGTTCGATGAGCACATGCACTTCTACACACCCATGTCAGTTGCATATTTCAAAACTGCGTTCAGTTCTGGTCTCTAGATGAAACGTCAGCACTCATTATCCAAGACAGGTTCCAAGCTTAATACTTAGAGAACGCGAAAGGGGAATTAGAGAAAAACATAAAATTAAAGGAGCAATTAAGAAGGAAAAACAGGGAATCCCTTGATCACATATGCTGAGACATGTTAAAAGAACTGCTTATTCTTAAAAACACATTATAGCACGAACCTTCTTCTCTTTGGTCTTCCTGAACAGTTCGCACTACCGTCCCCACAATTCTTTTCAGGAATGACTTGGTCTTTAGATTCTGTAACGTACGGAAGCATGTATCGTCAAAGGAAAATTCGATACAAAGGGCTCATAAAGCTAAGGCCGTGAATATAATCAAGGGAAAAACTGATTTTCCCCAGACATTATTTTGCAGCAATATACAGCAGAGAAACCATTATGAAGTCAAGATAACTTGTTAACCTAGCCAAAACCTACAGTCTTCCTGAACTGAATTATACGACTAAAATATGCAATGCGATGAAGTGGAGGTTCATAAGTCAAGGACTATGTTTAACAACCAAATTGAATATTTACCTACAGCTAATATTGGGGGATAAATTCTACCCAACATATGTGGTGGGGGCGTGTGCGTGTATGGTAGGGGGTGGGGGGGGGGGGTGGGGGGGGGGGGGGGGGGGGGGTTTGAAAAGAGAGTCAAGAAGATGAGCCAAAAAGAAGAAAGTGAACCTCATCCAAACCGTGAACTCTGTCCATCTCCTTTTTGTGGAGAATGATCCTCTTTTTCTTGGTAATACAAGTCTCAATTGACTGCATTAGCTGTCTTTCCAATGCCTTAATCTCGCTTTCCTCAATTTCTCTTTGACATGAGAAAAAAAAGTCTCAGGACACAATAATTTGTTGGTATAAAATGCAAAGATTATATTTACCAGTAGTGGGAATCACACGATGAGGTAATTTCCACCCAAAGAAGCTCCAAAAAGGGATTTAAAAAATTCAATGTTCTAAAAATCGCCCTGGGCGGCCGCCTAGGCGCACCCAGGGCGTCTCACCTTGGCTCTGGGCGACTTCTGCTGGGGGACAGGGGTGCTGGGCGATTTTCTGGGCGCTTCTGGGCCCCTCTAGGCGCTCCTAGGCCCTTCTGGGCGCTCCTAGGCCCTTCTAGGCGCTCCTAAGCCCTTCTAGGCCCTTCTAGGCCCTCTTAGGTCCTTCTAGGCAATTAGGGTTTCATGACTTTCATCTGGGCGAACATCTAAGTTTTCCCAAGTGTTAGACAAGAAAGAGGCATAAAACCCTAAAACCCCCCTTAAAACCCTAAAAACCCCCCGTAAAACCCTAAAACCCCCCGTAAAAACCCTAAAACCCCCTTAAAACCCTAAAAACCCCTAAAAACCCTAAAAGCGCCTGGGCGCCGCCTAGGCGCCCTGGGCCCTAGGCGCCCCTGTAGCGCGTCGTCTTCGCCTAGCGATTTTTAGAACATTGAAAAAATTTAGAAGTACTGGAACTGGAAGCAAGATTTCAGTGAACAGGAAATTAAAAAAACTAGTGCTTGAAGAGGTAGAATGAACACTAAGGTGCCTTTCCACGAGGAGAAACATTTTTATCTTTTAATGCATGATTTAGTGAACAAAAGTCAGGTAAACAGATCTTTAGTAGTTTGTTCAGTTTGAATAAATTTTATGATGGCCATTGTTAAACTACCAACTCACCTAAAAGCTTAAGTTGTTAAGGAGAAGAGTGAAAAAAATATAACACCCCTACCCCCTTACGTATTGGGCAGAGTTAACATGCCCAACGATACAACCAGTTGTTTTTTCGAATGTGGCAAAGTGAACTCCTGACCTCGTGCTTTGACACCATTGGTATTAGAGTACCAACTCACCCAAAAGGTAAAGTTGTTAAGCAGAGGTGTATCAATATATTTATATGTAACATTCATAATGTTTCTATTAACCATGTATTTTCTACTTTGGCTTATTATGGACAATTCACAGATATATTTGGCTGGGAAAATTTTCAGAGCCAGCAATTGCCTTACCATAATTATCATGATAGAGCCGAAGGGAGCAGTAAGCTGCATATCTCTTACCTGATGAAAAGAGATAAATAACTATATGGCAAGTTTACAGCTCCAAAACCAGAAAGGACGGCCATCACAGTGACACCAATCACCCCAATTCTGCTTACAAGCTGAGGCATGGTGAAAAATCCTGTTAAACAAAATGACCAAAGAACTGTTCATGAGTATGATAGAAGAACATAATGAGAGACAAGAGAGATGCCACACGAATACACGATGGATAATATACAGAGAAAACATAAGATGCAGCACAAGTGGTTTAAGGAGCCAGGCAAGAACTACACTGAGGCATGCACAACAAGTAAATGTTTCCTCCAAATGATAAGCATATAACTTTGCTTTTCAAACCAAAAACCGATTGAAACAGAAAATGATAGTATACTCGATCAAGGAGTAGGAATAGTAGGTGATGACCGGATGGAATTTCCAATTGTCATGAACTGTATTCTATGGAAAGCCAATTTTGCACATGCGCATATATTGTCAACAGAGAAAATAAATAAAGAAAACACGAATCATGCAAAATGGCACCAACTCCGTGGTATAACGATTATGCACAGCTTGAAACACGGCCAGTTCTGGAAATAGTGGAAGTGATATGGTAAGCATTTTGACGAGTATATGTCACAGAAAAAATGAGGAAATAACTTGTGATCAGGTAGAATAAAAATGCCTCGTACACTTGATGTCTCATACTCAGGCACACAAATGGGCATACCCAACAACATACATGTCACCTGAATTTAATGCGTCGCTTCATCTAACCCCAAGCAATATGACCATTTTGGAAGCATTTAGGGAAATAGAGGAAGAGGAGAAGCGGAAATCTAACACCTTCCTAAATCCACAGCCTTTAAACAGAAAGATAACCATTATAGCAGAAGTCAAAGAGCAAGGATGGTTAATGTTAAGCCTGGTGAATGGTTCATGTACCAAGAAACACTTAGAGTGACAGGTATACCAATCCAAAAGTTACAAAACAGTATCCCATAAATATATCGAAAATGGGAAATGACCACCAGAATACAAACTTCAAAAATAAAAAGTAGTAAAAAAATTCTAAAAAAAAATTTGCAAATCTATAAAGATAATGCCGCCCACTTGGTCAAATTGAAGAATGAAAACAAACCTTTATCAGGAGATGGCATAGGAAAGTGAATGCCCATCCGCCAAAAAGCATAGAGAAAAGCCAACAAAAATAAGATTGCACTAGATGCAGCTCGTTTCTTTCTCACACCTGATATGAAAATCAGAAGTATGTGGTCATGAGTGGTGTGAAAGTCAACAAGATCAAACTTTCTAATACCATCTTTAATTATCAACTCACCTATAAACTAAAGTCGTAAGGAGAAGTGTAATTTATATATTCAAATCTAACAAAGGCCAATCCCCATATTACAGCAGATCACTTGGACCGCAAAAAAAGGTAAAAACAAGATTCAAGGGAGAAAAGGTGTAGCCAAATAATGAAAGGGCACGCACCACTGTTGCAAAGCATCAAATAGCAATGGTAATAAGGTAGAATGAAGATCAATAACATTATCAGGCAAAATAAGTCCACCTTCCAATTAATCCATCTGGCCCTGCAGCGGATTAGATAAAGGTTACTCACGGAAATCATCAACGTAAACATAACTTCAGCAACTGAAAAGGAGTTAACAAGAAATTATCAGCAGCAGCAAGAAAATAACATTCAGCAGCTATGCAGCACACAAGACAGACCACTGAGGACATGTAAAATAAGGTATAAACTAATAAGGCTAGTGAGACACATGTGGTTCCAGAATCTATTTTAAGGTACGTAAGCAATTGGGACTGACAACAGCCAAACTAAAAGGCATTCGCATTATACAACATAGGCCGCCTGAATACCACTTGGTTTTGGGTGGATACAAAGTAACCCTAAAAACAATAATGAACTTATGAACATTGCCAGGTGACAATATATATATAACGGAACAAAATAGTAACATTTCAGGATGTACACTGCTACTTACTCCCCAATGGAGGTATGCTACTTTCTGTTCCTGCATAACTTTCATCAATTTTGTTCCAGCATGCTTAAAACGAAAAGAAATAAGAATTAAAATTGTATGTATATCCAAAATTAATAAATGAGTAAAAAGAGCTTTACTCACTCTTTGGATAGAATGGGAATGATCTCGAAGAGGACAAGCTCAAAAAGATTACAAGAGAAGGCAAAGACCATGCTGAAAATTATCTGCACCAAAGCCCTCTTTTCTTCATATTCCTTGTATAACCTACGGTTCAAGAACCATAACCCAGCCCACCCTAGCAGAACAAGTGATCCAACTACACATGTACCCTCAAAAATGATCTTTCCCCACCCCATCCCCTCCCTGTTCCTACTATCTTCTGCCTTAGGCTTGCCTTGCTGTCTAATTCAAACTCCCGGAAGCATTAATACTGAAAGAACTTCAAGAGGACAAAAAAAGGAAAGCCCATTGATGATCCTACGGCTATACCCAAGAGGTTTCAATTGGGATTAAGGGGACACCCAAATGCTCCCACTGCTATGTATATAAGCAGGTATGTACACCAAATTGCTTACTCTTTCGAGAGAAGCTTAGTGTACAAGCATACAGTTCCCTGAAAAAAAAAACAATTTGGTGCTCAAGATCAGCAATTTAAACGCAATCAAGCTTAATCAGTAAAACTTTCCAAGAAAATGTAGAGAGAGAAAATCACCAAATATCAGAATATGAACCGAATGCTTTCAAGATAGAAATGCGTGCAAGTTGCCAGCAAACAAAATGAGAAACTACATCTGCCAAAGCTTCTGTCGGGTCATCGTGAATAAGAATAGAAACCGCTGCAATGTGAATTGTTGCAGCACAGGCAACAAGTTCACGGAGCAAAATACTGTGATTCTGGAACACTAGGGAACAAATGAATTGATCGATGAATCACTCAAGAGCTACTGTGAACACGGTGAAGAAGATCTGTGGTACGTTTTATCAATTTCAGTTCTAAATTGAAAGGAAAAAAAATAATTATATATATGAAGGCTGCGGGATTATTTTTATGAAGGTTAAGATCGGATTATTTTTGGAGAAAAGCGATAGCGTGAGAATTTGTTGAAAAAATGCTATATAGCCAATTTCCCCTTATTTTTAAGAGTGAATAGCGATTTAGTCCCCCAACTTTCTCAAAAAGCAGGGATTTAGTCCTTATCTTTGAATTTGGCTTGATCGGTCTCTTATCTTTTAAATCTTTTGTGAATTCAGTCCATTTAACAGAACGTGAACAAAAAATTGACGAAATGATTGTGCGTGTCTTACCAACGTTGTTGGTATTAAAAAATATTAATATTTTAATCAGTTTCCTAAAAAAAATAAACATAAACAAAGTGACAAATTAAGCACAAAACGGCCGCCAATTAAAATACAGCAATCAAAGAGAGTAGCAAATTAAGCGCAAACAGCAGCGCAGCAGATTACTCAATGATTTTTTTCTTAGCATGCAGGTTCTACTAGTTTTCTCAACAAAAAAAAAAGTGTTATAGAAATCAGATTCAAAAAGGGAAAAAGGAAAGGCATGGGGAGACCTCCTTGCTGCGATAAAGCTGGAGTAAAGAAGGGGTCATGAACTCCCTACACTCAAAAATCTAGACTTTAAACAAGAAAAATAAAGAATTTAACCGAAACCTCTTACAGGTAAGAGATATTGAATGAAAATTTCTGCAAATTCTGCAAATTGACTATCTTATCCAATCCTACGAACGAAAATTCTGCAAATTCGCTACGTAACCAAAATTTTGGACAAGATGAACATTCACTAAGTATCTCGAATTATGGATGAAAGGGTTGCAGAACTCACCATATACGGGTATGGTAGGTCCACGAAATCGAAACGCCATCCCGTTATACAGCAAATTGAGGAAAAAAGTTGAAATTGAAAAAATTAGGGTTCTTAGACTTAAATTGGGGAAGACGATTTGGTAATTTGCAATATAAATTAGATGATTGATTTAAAGAAGCTGTGATTTGGGGATAAACCTCTAACGATGAAAGGTGAGAACGATGAACGACATGAGCGACGGGGACGAATGCTAGAAAATTTACGCTGAGGTTAATGGGAAATATTATTTTTTTTTGTTTATGTTTATTTTTTTTAGGAAACTGATTTAATATTTTTGAATGCCAACAGCGTTTGTAAGACACGCACAATCATTCCGTCAATTTTTTGTTCACGGTCTGTTAAATGGACTGAATTCGCAAAAGATTTAAAAGACAGGGGACCGGTCAAGCCAAACTCAAAGATGAGGGCTAAGTCCCAGCTTTTTGAGAAAGATGGGGGACTAAATCTGCTATTCACTCTTATTTTTAATACCAGTTTTCTTTTAGGGATGAATTAGTAAATTATAATAATAAAAAAAATTATTGATTATACCTGATGATTATACACTAACAAGAGTACGATCCGAAAGTCATACATGCGGCACTATTTATTATTTGAGTTTAGCCGAGCTCAACCCATTATTGTGGGAAGTTTTTGTTTAGTATCTCTATATGCATCAAAGAGACGGGAAGAATGGTGTGTACCACACAGTTTGAATCCAGTTTAAAAACAGATGATCCATGTAATGTCACATGTGTCTCCACACAGTGTGGAGACACCACCTAAAAACCTCCCCATTGGGTATTGTTCAAAGGTTTCAGCCATGATTAGACCGATTTCATTCTGGTCACTCTTGAAGCTCAAGTCGCTAACTCATCTCAGTTGAGTCTCAACGAACATCACTTCAACTGGATACAAGCTACCCATGGCTCAAGATAGCTGGCATGGTTCTACATCACAGGCATGATGACTCACTCAACTTGGTTGCTCATGAATAGAACATTAATAATGATACAGACATAACTAATTCGTCATAATAAGTGACACAACTTAATCTTCTACCCTTGATTATATTGTGTCCCGTTCATATATATACTCATCCTAATCAAGGGTTGACAATTATAGGTTGTGTCCCAACCAATTGGATGATTGGGTGTGTATCACTAATTCAAGCTTCAAACCATAATTAATAACATAATTCATACAATGAAAATTTACCTTAACATATATATGTAATAAACATCAACTACGAAAAGAATACTGAATTTAATAATTACAGTCTCTCTCTTATTCTTTTTTTTATTGATTACCCAAAAAAAAAACAGCCAGACGTGTATGCTTCAAACGAATTCAGCCACAAAGGCTGATATAAACCGCCGTGGCCACCCCAATCGCGTAAACACCAATCGCCGCTCCGATTACCTCTCTTCTAGGTCTCATGACAAACCCAATTCCGGTTATCCCGGCTGCCCCAATCGGGACCTTCCTCAAAATCTCACTACGCGCACCGCATACGACCGCATCTGTGAACAGCTCCACTGAAAAATTCCTGAACTCTTCCTTCTCCAGCAATACTTCTTCTGCTTCACCTTCCGATCGGCGGCGTCCGGGGGTAAGTATGCATTTCAATGCTCGGTCCACTTGCCCTTGCTCCGGAGGTAAAGGGACCCACTTGGTGATTAGAGGAACGGAGTTGTTATTATCTGCAGTAGTGAGAGAAAGAAGAGAGTGGTAGAGTCGTTGGGTTGCGGAAAGGAGCTGGTAAGGCTTGATTCCGGAGAAAGCGTGCTGGGCGAGAGCGAGGGAGGCGTCGTAGGCTGAGTCACAGGCGGAGATAAACGCCGGCGAGCTGCTTAGGGAGTGCCTAACTCGCTTCGAAGCTGAGAGGCCCATTCTTACTTATTAGAGCTTTTTGGGTTTATTTGGTGCTAATAACTAACTACCTACAGAGGCTACAGTTAGTTTTGCGCCCTAAATAAATAAACGTGAGTTTTATTGACACCATCAAATTACTTTATCTTAAGAACCTTTTGAAAAAAGCTTTGATGAGTTGGATCAACTCCAATGGTGTTGATTTTTTTTTTGCCACCATCAAATCACAGTTAGTTTTGCGCCCTAAATAAATAAACGTGAGCGTTACGAGCGTCGCAAATCACTTTTCGAACACGACGTTTCGCGCCGACGTTGTTTCTCTCAAAACATCAGTGGGTCAGACATTTTCACCTTTGATACATTTATACAATCAGTGTCAGTGATGTTGGAATGGAACACAAACGTCAGTTCCAGTGACTCTCGTACCGAGAACGGGCGTCAGGTCCACAGACATTTGTGTTGTGTAAATAATAAAAATATTCAATGTGGTGCCAAGAGTGATTTATAGGGTGCTAAAAATGATTGTGCTGAAACTGTAAAATCAGTGTCAGTGATGTTGGAATGGAACACAAACGTCAGTTCCAGTGACGCTCGTACCGAAAACGGACGTCAGGTCCACAGACATTGGTGTTGTGCAAGTAATAAAAACATTAAATGTTGTGCCAAGAGTGATTTATAGGGATGCCGTGAATATTTTCGTGATACCAATAGAACCACCTAAATAAATTAGATTATTATTCGCAACAACAGAGCTAATCTAATCGTTGTGTCAGACGTATCGGTTCACTACATCATTTGCACATGATCCACTTTAGGTTTACTTTATAACATGTAAATGATATAAGTAAAAAAAAACGATAATGGAGTACCTATTTAATGATGGTAGTCTACGTACCATCATTTTTTTGAATATAGTTGATGCAAAATAAGCTATGACATACCTATTAAACTAATGGTAAAATGAATAAAACAAACCAATAAAGAATAAGAAAGCACAGGGAAGAAACTCATGTCCGTCAAATTATTTCTCATTGTAGAGAATTCGATTTGGCAACATAACAAACGAGAGACATCCACGATAAAAGGTATAACTTTCACAATCGGAGGACATCGATCTCCAGAATAACCTAATAATAGAGTAATCCAACACCGAATTACCAGCGACACCAGCATAATCCGACGACCACGGGCTAGATCTAGTTGACAACAGCCCAAGATCTATGATAGATTTTTTTCAAATATAACACCATGCATCGACACCTTCGTGAAGCACAACCCAAAACCATTGCCCATTGATGGAGAGGCACAACCTTAGACAGAATAGAACCTCCATTGTCGTAGCTAGCTAGCTGCCACTCTCCTCCAAGGAACGCCGGCGTTAAGACGGCACAGAACAACATGCATGCACATTGCGCGCACAACCATAACATGTACGTCCAATCCACCAACCCAGCGCCACATAGAAGAACGAACTACCGTCGGACATAGATCGGGCATGAGAGGTAATCTAGCTACCAACACTTTTTTGAATATCGTTCATGCAAAACAAGTTGTGGCGTGTCCCATTAAATTAATGGTAAAATGAAGAAATATATAGTCAAAATTTTAATTATTATTCTAAAGAAGATTTATATTACAGGATAATTAAGGATAAGAGTAAATAATTAAAAACAATCTGTAATTAAATGGAGCAAACCAATATGCCGAATCCTCTTAAATTTTCTATAAAAATGAGATCAGCCCCAGAAAACTTGTGAAACATGTGATGTCATTGGGACTGGGAATAGGTCAGTCTTTGTCTTTGATAGCCTCCACCTTCATGGCGTCGGTGTGAATACCATCAGCACTGACAATGAACCTTAAGATCAACGACTTGGTGCAGAGGATATATATACACTTCTTGAAGTTCATATATATACGTGTGTGTATATATATATATAGTCATTTTATTTTAATTATTTACGGTTTAGTTCTTATATTTTTAATATTTACAAATACACCCCGTATCCGTATCCTATATTTTCGTAAAATCGCGTATCCGCATATACCGTATCCACGTATCCGTACTCGCGCGTGCATCCTAGTAAAAAACCAATCTCACG
This sequence comes from Gentiana straminea, assembly GCA_036785695.1. Taxonomy (NCBI): domain Eukaryota; kingdom Viridiplantae; phylum Streptophyta; class Magnoliopsida; order Gentianales; family Gentianaceae; genus Gentiana; species Gentiana straminea. The sequence goes on from JAVUPR010000348.1 coordinate 3,155,416, forward strand.
TGTTTTAAGTGTTCTTGCTCACTAGTGTTGCACACCAATATATCATCGATCAAAATACACCATAATATATAAATGGTTGAACTGCTCTAGGGATCACTGCTTACATCTCTGATCTCTCTTGTACCTCTTTCACAAAAAATCCAAAGAACTTAATTAGTTTCTGCTTCTAAAACTGCCCCAAATTCCTTTCCATATGTGATAAGTAACTGAGCAATAGTTTTCTGGGGTTCTTTATGTGAATCTCCTAATGTGGCATGGGCATTAGAACTACCTTCTTACCCATCCAATTGGAACTAAGGGAATAAGTAATAATATTATCCCTGCCATATTATGCATCACATCCATTTCAAATTGCCAAATCATATCTAACTTCTATATAATTATTAAAAGCATTAGCTCATCGTGACCTTGTTTCAGATACAAAACCATTAGCCTTATTTTTCGCAGAAAGATTCAAGCTTGCGGTCCATATCTTTTAATTGTTTCTCGAAATGACTTAAAATCCCGATCTATGTCGGAGATCCGGCCAGCTTGTACTTCGAGATTTGCCATCAGTGGAACTAAGGCAAAACCTTGGCTCTGCTCTTGATACCAAATAACGGAGAAAATCTGGTATTGATGAAGAAAACCAAGAGCAAAACGGCTCTGAAAAAACTACTAAAAAAACAACCTTTTGCCGTGGATGAAAAGTGCCACTAAAATCTAAATAAGTGACACTATAGACCAATTGTCACGCCTAAAGCTTTTGTGTCACCCGTGACAAGCAACTATGTGAAAAGATTTTTGCCACGCTTTTCCCAACATCGCGGCAAAAAGTTAAAATATATTACCACGGTACCACACCGCGGCAAAAGGTTAAAATCTATTGTCACGGTACCACACCGCGTCAAAAGCAAATAATTATAAAAAACAAAAAATCAAAAAAATAAATAGTTTTTGCAACGCTTTTATTCAGTGCCATAAAAACAAATGATTTTCTAAAAAAAATAGCAAAAAACAGGCCACCCACCCCCACGCTACACCTACCTACCCCGGCCCCCACCCTACACCCCAGCCCTACACCCCACACTACCCCTCTACCCCCATGCCTACCCCACCCCTACCCCTACCCATACCCCCACATCACCCCAACCTTACCCATAGCCCACCCTACCTCCACCCTTACCCCTACCCCCGGCCACCCCCACTCCCAGCCCCCACCCCCCAATAAATAAAAACACGCCATAATCCCTGGATGAATACTGAACTAAAACCAAACATAATTTTGTAACGCTAAATTGCTTGACCAGTAAATGAGTAAACAACCATAAAACAATTCCTCGGGATCAAAACAAGAAGGATGGATAACCCATCTTACCATCCATTTTAAAGAGTAAGTCAACGTTGATTACAATATTATTCAAAAGAATAATGATACGGGCATAACGGTCGTGTCACAACGAGTGACACAACGGTGATTTGTACCGTTGATTATAATGAGTCAACATGATCAATGGTGGAGATCACTATTGTGTCACTCGTTGAGTCACAATCGTTGTGCCCGTATCATTATTCTATTCAAAAACTATCATAAATGAGCTCTACACCAACCTAAATACGGGTGGTTCTTGTGTGGTGTCTCCACACGGTGTGGAGACACACACACCACATGATTTCACGTCTTTAAAGCATGTGTGGTTCGATCGTTTCCGTCGTCACCTCAAAATCCCTCTCCACGCAAGTATTTCCCCAAGAGCGATCGAGTAATGGTGATCAGGCTATTGACTTGATGTTTGGATGATATGTAGAAAGATGATTGGAGGATAAATATAGAAGAGTTGTAGAGATAATTTGTGTGTGATGTGATTTAATAGTAATTTGGAGATAGAGTATTATCTCAATGCTTCTCTCAAAATAGAGAAGAACATAGATAATCTCCTAAAAATGTTGTCTAGTTTCCTTCTATTATTTTGTATTTTGCCAAGTCATTAATCTATTAGGACATAAATCATGAGAGAACATGGCTAAAAACCCCTTACTAGGGTTGCTCTAAATACACTTGAATCTACCAAGGCCGACAACAACTAACATGACACTCTAAAAAATTCTAACTAACAAAAACACAAACAAACCAAAAGACTTAAATGCCCATGTCCACGTGTTCACAGATGTCCCTACATCAATCTTTAACGTAGAATTACAAGTACTACGATAGAGATGGTTTATGGAAAATATTGACGTATTTGTATTTAAAGTAGTAATGGTAGTTTGGTAATCTAATATTGACGTAAAAGACCTACTAGTGGCAATAAATATTGTACTTGAAGATTGTGAATGATATTAAATTTGACATGGTATCGGAACCATCCGAACCCTAACCACCGAAAGTAAAAAAGACGCCTCAGGAAGAACGGCAAGCACAGCTACATCTCCTTCCTTCTTCTAACAATGGCTGCCACCAACGATGACAAGGCTGAGAGAAAGCTCGACATTTTTTTTCTTAGCACGAACGACAACCCCGGCCAGTTGATCACCAACGTTCAACTCAAGGGTCCGAATTACGACGAATGGCCGGGCAAGATTCGTACGGCCGCATTACGTGCGAAACGTAAATATGGGTTTCTTGAAGGCGAGATAAGAAGCCAACGGAGGACGAAATTGGAAGATTGGTATACTGTACACTCCATGTTGCTCTCATGGATGATGAACACTATCGAACCATCAATCCGTGCTACTCTTTCATACTATGAGGACGCGCAGGATTTATGGAACGCGTTAAAGGGGCGATTCTCAGTTGTGAATGGGACTCGTGTGTGTCAGTTGAAGGTTGTGTTAGCCGACTGTAAACATGCTGAAGGATAATCGATAGCATCGTGTTTTGGACGGATGTGTCGTATATGGTATGAATTAACGGATTTAATCGATCTTCCAGCATGTTCATCATGGGTGTAAGTGTGGTTTGATCACCAAATATCAGCAACTCCATCTAGCTAATCGTTTGCATTGGTTTCTTATAGGCTTGGATGCGGCTTACGGTCCTGTCTGTTCCCAACTTCTTGGACATGACCCCCTTCATAGCCTTGATCGGGCTTATCAGGTCCTTACGCAAAAGGAGAGCTTGATGTTCGGTTCCGGCAGACACCACTTACCGGAGTCACCGGAAAAGATGGATTTTCGTGTTTAGAGTGCCGCAAAAACTCGGGAAAAATCGATGAAGGAGGCGGAGCAAATTAGCTCGTATTGCGACCAGAAAGGACATGGACATGATGCTTGTTTCCAGCTGAACGGTTACCCCGAATGGTGGGGTGACCGGCCAAGAGGTATTCGTGGTGGTGCCAGAGGCTCCCGGGGGGAGGGGGACGTACTGGAGCTGCTGGTACATGCCAAGGCAATCAACTGAGTTCGGCCCAGGTGTAGCAACTGAAGAGCGACCCGTCGGGTACAGCTCAGCCCGAACCCAACTCGGCTCTACCTTCATCCGTTGAGCAAGCTGGGCTTGCGAATATTAGCCCGACTCAGTGGAAAGCTATTTTGGATCTTTTAAAGGGTTCTAAGACTCGGGATCGGTTGACTGGTAAGTTTTTGTGGATCATTGACACCGGGGCCATGCATCACGTTACGGGTGATCGAACTTTGTTACTTGAATTGACGGCTATTAAGCATTGTCCTATCGATTTTCCGGATGGACGTTCTTCGGTTGCGACCCATTCGGAAGCGGTTATTTTGATGGGAAATTTACGACTTTTAAATGTTTTATAAGTGTCAAACTTAAATTGCAACTTGTTTTCGGCATCCAAATTTTTGGACGATAATCGTTGTCTCATGTAATTTACCGATCGATTGTATGTTATGCAGGACTGAGTCACGAGGACGCTGATTCGACTGGGTGATCATGTGGACGGACTTTTTCTGTTCGTGGGTGTTCCCGAGGTACGCGCTGTTACAGTGGATGGTACGGGCTGTTACAGTGGATGGCATGCAGAATGTGGATTTATGGCATCGGCGGTTAGGACACTCATCTGAAAAGGTCCTTAGGCGTGTTCCACATGTTTCGATTCTAAGCATTTAAATAAAGACAACTGTGATATTTGTTTTAAGGCAAAACAGCCTCGTGAACCTTTTCCTATTAGTGAGAATAAAGCCAATAGTATTTTTGAATTATTACATTGTGATTTGTGGGGACCCTATAGTGTACCATCAACGTGTGGTGCGTCTTGTTTTTTGACTATTGTTGATGATTTTTCCCGTTCGGTTTGGATTTATTTATTGTTGAATAAAATGGAGGTCGAGTCTGCTTTCATGGATTTTGTTGCATTGATTTCTCGTCAATTCGGGGTTCAGATTAAACGGGTTCGTAGTGATAATGGAACAAAATTTAGGCCTTTACTCATTTATTTCGTAAAGAATGTATCATTTTTGAAACATCTTGTGACTACACCTCGACAAAATGGGAGGGTAGAATGAAAACATCAACACATCCTTAACGTTGCACGTGCACTGCGTTTTGACGGACATTTGCCACTTAAGTTCTGGGGGCTACTGGGGGGAGTGTGTTATGGCTGCTGCTTATATAATTAACCGCACACCGTATAGTGTATTGAATTATAAAATGCCTTATGAGTCTCTTTTGGCAAAGAACCGGACCTCTCAATGTTTCGAATTCTAGGATGTTATGCCATGATCATCGCCACTCAAATAAGTTTGATAGCCGGAGTCGTAAATGTGTTTTCCTTGGATACCCTTTCACGAAGAATGGATGGACTTTGTATGACCTCGATACGAAGGAGATTTTTGTTTCCAGGGATGTTAAATTTTTCGAGCATGTGTTCCCGTTTTCCCAACAGACCGATAGTGATCCATCTGTAGTTCCGTACCCTTTGATAGACAATGTTGGGATAGTGGATCAAGAGTTTGATCCTTCCTCTACCGGAGACTCATGATTGCTGGATCCTCCAGTTGAGGGGGATAGACGGGCCGCGTGAAACGCATGATACTGAGGACGATATAATGCATTCACCACAACCCCGACATTGTTACAGTATAAAAGCTGATGGGAATGCTGAGTGCACCCTGCTGATCAATCGAATATATCGGCGGCCGCGACAGATTAACACCGGAAACCGTCGACGACGGTGCAAAGACTCGGCAGCCTGCTGACCAGTTTGATATAGTGTAATATAGAAAACGGTTATCTAGTTGTAATCTATTGTAACCGTTTGTAACCAACTTCTAACTGACTCATGAGGCGTATGAAGCTATAAATACCCCATGATCAGCCACATTGTAATTAACTTGTAACTTTTACATGATCAATAATAATTCCGCATTTTATTTTTATTTGTTTGTAATTCTACAAACTTCATCATGGTATCAGAGCAGAAATTTGAGAATTTATAAAAGCTTTCCTGCGTTTTTTTGAAGAAACTTGAGAGTGTTCTTCATTTTTTTTGGGTTTTCAGTTTCTTGAGAGTAAACTGTCATCGTTTCCTCTGATTTTAATCAGTTCTTGATCAGTTTTTCCACTATCATTGTTGATTTGAGAATCAATTCTGAAATTCTTGATAGCCATGGCAGCTAAGAAACAAGAAATAAGTCCCTCAATTCCATTCTATGCTCATCCTAATGAGAATCCGTCTATGTTCTTGTTCAGCCATTGATGAATGACAACAACTACAATCCCTGGAAAATGTCCATGGAGATGGTGTTGATCACCAAAAACAAAATTGGCTTCGTAGACGGCACAAATAAGAGGCCAGAAGCAGATTCAGCAGAATTCCATGAATGGAGACAATGTGATATAATAGAGAGATCATGGATCTTAAATTCTGTTGAAAACACCATTGCACAAAGTTTGATGTACTTTAAGAACGCACATGTAGTATGGAAGAATTTTGCAGCAAGGTTTTCAAATGTTGATGCATTAAGACTTTCAGATCTTCTTGAATAAATGCACTACTAAAACAAGGCACGGAATATGTCAATCGATACTTTACAAAATTGATGATTCTTTTGGAAGAAATCAAGACCATCGGGTCTGTAACAATCTGTTCTTATGATCCTCAATGTCACTGCAATGCAATCAACAATCGGATGGATCATATGAAAGCTGAACATGTCATGAAATTCCTTAATGGTTTAAGGGATGAATTTGAACCAATGGTCTCACATGCAATGTTGAGGGTGCTTTTTCGAAATTCATGATGTCTTTGCAATGGCAATCAATTTTGAGAGACATGAGTCATATATGGCTAACAAGGCCAAGAATCAAGATTCCATGGTCCTATTGTCACAAAAGAATGGACAGGGACAAAATCGATCGTCAAATCGAGACCTAACTCTGCTGCAAATCCCAGGCCCAAAAATCCCAAAAAGATGCAATGTAGCATTTGTGGATTCAATGGTCATACCGAGGAGACCTATTACAAGAAGCATGTTTTCCCCCTTGGTTTTAAATCAAAAAGGGCAAATATGGAAGAAGTGGAGCAATCAGCAGAAGAATATCAGGCACCAAGCAGGTCTGCTGGACCAGGGTTTCTCAATCTTACTGCACAACAACTTGACAAGTTGATGGCTCTGCTGAATGACCCTCCAAGACATGCAGGATTTGCTGTTGGCCAATCTTCTGACATTGTTACACATTACTCACCTGCCACATGAATGTTAGGAAATCAATCGAGTAGCGCATCGGAATTTAAAAATTGATTTTCCGATCCAGGATCATCTTCGTTTAAACAATAAACATATAAGAGAGGGGACGGTAATACTATCTTGGTTAAAAGATCGACGCTTAGACCATCCGGTAGGAGTATATGTGCGCGAGCCGTCCAAGCGTCCAGCCTCTACCAGTAATCCACACGAGCACCTCGCCGGAATCCCGCCAAGGATTGCTACTAGAAAAACTCGACTACTAGGTCGACATTCTCTCTCTCGAAGAAGCTCTCTTATTTTTCACAAGAACAATTAGCTTTTGGAATTATGGTGTACAAAAGAGCTAGACAAACCTCTCTTTATATAGGCATATATGGTGTACAAAAGAGCTAGCCAAATCTCTCTTTATATAGGCATATATGGCGCCACAGATCATCTCCCCAACTGACTGAGATTAGCTTCTAATAGATTGATAAGAGAGAAAACATTTTCCTAATAAAATAAGAAAAATCTCTTAGATTGATTATCTATTTTATTTAATATCTTATGTTAAATAAATCTAAGATATTGTCAATATCTAATATTGAATATCTTTATCTTATTAATATAATTCTATTTTCCAAAAATCAATTAATATCCAATATTAATATTATGGTAATATTATTAATTTTTTTTTGAGAAACCAAACATTTTATTAAGCAATATCTGCAGAACAAGCAGCTAATACATCACCCGGGGGCGAGGAGCCCCAAAAGGTGCGGGAAGCAACAAACAAACCATGTCTAGCTAAAAGATGCGCCGGGATATTTCCTACGCGCCGAACAAATGAAAACGAGACAGACACAAAGCTAGCCACAAGGGCCAAACAATCCTGAAGAAGGCAACCCTGAGCTGTGAGGTCCTCTCCTGGCCTCCGAAGTCGCGAGACGCAAGCCAAACAATCACTCTCCACCTCGAGCCGCCGGATACCTAAATGCACCGCCTCCTCCAAAGCCAAGAAAATAGCCTTAAGCTCTAAAAACTCCACTGGGTCACACGGATCAAAATGATACGCAAAGGAGTGAAATCTTGTTCCACCCGAGTCTCGGAAGATAACTCCAACACCCGCACCCGTCTCGGTGGCGATGCATCCACATTACCTTTCACCACGTCGGTGAGAGGTTTCATCCCCTGTCCGGTGGCGGCGATCCGATGTACGTACACGAAAGGTGCCGGTGCCTCCATATACTCTGCCGAGGCCGCCAGAGATCGCGTACATAATGCAGAGACATAAACCGCCTGATCGTCAAAAACCGCAGAACATCGCGCCTTCCAAATCCCCCACATCAGCCACACAAACCTTGCCGTATCCTGGGTGCCATGTTCTTCAATCATCCTCATAAAAAACTCCGCAAAGGAAGCAGAGCGAAGGTGTTGTATGAACCCCTGAAACGGCGATGCCCGCCATACTCTTTCTGCCATCTCACATTCAAAAATCACATGCCGCATCGTTTCAAAGGTTTCCCCGCAAGCCAAACAAATGCCATCCCCCAGATTGCACCTCAACAGCCCCTGACCTATTGGGAGACAATCATGCAAACACCTCCACATAAAGTCGAACACGCGGTGGACAGGAGCCGCCGCATCTCCTCCAAATCTTGCTCTCCCCTACCGACGTAGACGGACCTGTCACAGTTGATGGTCGATATAGTGATAAAGCCAAAAAATACCCTGACCGGACAGTATAAACTCCCCTGCGATCGTAGTGCCAAATCCGTCGATCAGGGTGCCCCCCTGGAGCCACAGTAGTCCCTAATATAGCATCAGATTCCCATGGTCGAAAGAGCTGTTGTACCCGCTGCGTGTCCCATGCCCGAGATCCAGGGATAAAAAGGTCAGAGACGGTGGAGTCTACAAGAAGTTCATGCCCGGCAAAAGATATGCGAAACGAAGGTCGCCTACTTGTCCATGCATCATGGAAAACATACACTGACTCCCCATCCCCTACCCTCCATCTCATCCCACTGAGCAGAAGATCCCGCCCCTCCAGAATACTACGCCACAAATATGACGGTCTAGTTTGACCACCAAAGGCAAGAATAATGGAGCTATCCTCAAAATACTTAGCATGTAATACTTGTGCCGCCAAGGACCATGGACAAGTCAAGAGTCTCCGGGGATTGTTTTGCCAATAAGGCCGCATTAAAACATTCCAAGTCACGGAATCCCAAGCCCCCTAGATTTTTCGGCAAACAACAAGTCTCCCATTTTTTCCAATGTATTTTGCGCTTGTTCTCTCGTATCTCCCCAAAAGAAGCTTCTAATCGCTTGCTCAAGTTCCCGGATTAGAGTGGTTGGCACCTTAAAGCACTGCATAATGTATGTAGGAATGGCCTGCAAAGACGATTTAATAAACACTTCCTTCCCCGCGGGCGAGAGTAATTTATCTTTCCAGCCGGCTACCTTCTTGCGGATTTTATCCCTCAGGAAAGTGAACACCTGGCGCTTGTTCCTTCCTATCATGAACGGTAACCCCAAATACTTGCCCGACCCGTCCCCTAGGGGAACCTGTAACAGATCCGAAACCATCTCTCGATCCACCTCCGAGACTCCATCTGAGAAGTAGAGACTAGATTTATGAAAATTAATTGCCTGGCCCGAGAGGGCCCCATACCTGGCAAACAGCTCAACCAACGCCTCCACCGCCCCATCTAAGAGATCAAAGAAAACCAAACAATCATCAGCAAAAAGTAAGTGAGAGACAGGAACCTCCACCTCCCTGCCAAAGAGAATACCCCGCAGCGCCCCCTGATGTGTAACATTTATATGATAAAAATTACGATGTTTTATATACGTTATCGACTCTTTTTATATAAAATATAAGTAATTATAACAGATAATCTTATAAAATATTAATAGCTATGAATAAATCTAAATACTATAAAAATCTAGTAAAAATGATAAAAAGTTATAAATTTTGTACCGGGTTAATAACCGGAGTGTCGTGTCAGATTCACGTGGGTATTTTTGGTATTTTACAGACCTTAGGTAAACCAAGACCCAGAGTGACGACATTTTGTGGAGTAAAATCATATCTTTTGAAGGAATAAAGGAAGTGCCACGAGATTTAAAGTTCAAGTGGATCACTGGTTCGTAACGCCGTATCAAGTTATATTTTCAACGAACAAATGGCCCAGCAAAAAGGCATTTTCTGAAAAAGAAGTCTTCATGGAAGTTATAGATCTCCTCAAGAGCTTTCCAACGCATCTTGAATTATGTCATTTGGAGATCCAGAGCTCAAGTTATGATTTTATCAAGTTTCGGATTAAGATTGGAAAAAAATCTATCCGGATCGATCCGGATTTACCTCGGATCGATCCGAGGAGACATCATGATTAGACCAGCATGTGGCCCCGCGAGAGAATATCCTGGGATAAGATTTTTTATTCCCGGATCGATCCGGCCCTTTCTCGGATCGATCCGGCAAGGGAAAATTTGCCTATAAAAAGAGCGAGATTGCGAGCACAAGAAAAGGGTACCAAATATATCTCTTTTACCTTTTTTTTTAGTAGTAGTAGTATGTATATATATAGGCCTTAAGCCATAAATAAGTAGTATCGTTGTAATGCTCAAGAAATTACCGAGAAGATCGAAGTTGTTGAAGTTGTTGTAGCATCCGGAAGAATACATCTTCTGATTCAATCGTTGTAATCGGGTAAAATTTCTAAAGTATTTATGTTTATTATGTTTGTTTTTTATCTTTTCGTATAATGTTAGTAGGCTAAATCTAATAACTAGCCAAAGTTATGTAATCGTTTTATTTCGATCTTTTCGGTAAAGGAATGTTGTCTAAGTAAAATTGAATAAAATTGAGCTAATTGAATCTTTTTCTATTGATAAAGTTTGACTTGAAAGAATTCATAATCTAATTATGAATTGACACCTCGTAATTAAGTTATGAACTCGTTAATGGAAAAACCGGAGGGTAAAAATTGGCCGAGTGAAAACGTGACAACGGAATCCGGTTTCTATTCGGGGGGGCGATTTGTCCTAAAAAGATAAATCTTATTAAAATTTGTACTCAAGATCGTAATAATGTTAACTCATCGGTTAATTGAAACTTAAACCGGAAAGTTGAATCGCCCGGCTTTGACAACCGGAGCCTTTTAATAAAATTGACCGTTTGACGAACGGAATGACTCCTTTTTATTCAAAGGTAGAATCGTACTCGGGACTGTTCGAAAAACCGTAACGAGTTGTGGATTTGGACCGATGACAATGGACATATGACAATTTCGTACGCTAATGTGAGAACGAATTGTTAACCTTAGGAGTATACCGTTTCATTTACTCAATTGAACCTAAAGATCGAGCACATTCCATTCACTGAAAAGATCGTATAAATCAATTATATAAACTTTGGCTAGTTCTCTAATAATATATTTGGCATCTATATATTTATATCTATATATATATTTTGCGACTTATGCATATCTATATATATTTATATATCTATATATATTATATTAGAATAAATTTTAATTTATGCACTTATTTTATTTTAAGTTATTAGTTATCTGTGCTATAAAGCGAGATTTAGATTGAGTTAATAACGATTTCTTTGGTGTTTAACCACACTTAGAAGAATTACAAAGTTCCCTGAGGATACGATACTCTGACTCACCATACTAGCACTACAGTTTGACCCGATACACCGTCGGTTAAGGATCGGTATTAGCACTAGAAAAGGCCACGTCGATCCGGCCTCTTCTTTTTTAAATTCGTATCTTTCGCGTCGACTTCAATCTTCGTTTCGTTCCGTCAGTAAATTTTAATTTTTCTGCACGATCTCATAGAAACGAACCACAGGCAAATCTGACACCAAAAGTTTTAACAGAAAATCCTTGGGCTCCCCCGGAGCACATAATCTTTTAGCAAAGCTGTGAAGCCCTCCGCACAGATGATAAAAAGAAACGGCGATAACGGATCCCCCTGCCGGATTCCACGAGTCGGCACTATTCTGCTACTCGGCTTCCCATTAATCAACACCCGATAAGAAACCGTCGTCACACAGCGTCGCACCACATCAACAAAGGATAAGGGAAACCGCATGCGTTCCATGACCCGCCAAAGATATTGCCATTCCACCCGATCAAAAGCCTTAGCCATATCCAACTTCAGAGCTGCATGATTAGCACATCCGCGCTCCCCATTCTGTAGGGAATGAAAGGCCTCAAAAGCAATAAGCGCATTATCCGTGATAAGACGGCCCGACACAAACGCACTTTGGTTTTCTGAGATCACATCGCCGATCACCCCTCTTAGACGATTAATTAGCACTCTAGAGATAAGCTTATAGATCGAGTTGCACAGAGCAATTGGTCTGAACTCAGTCATTACTACTGGGGTAGAAACTTTTGGAATCAATGAGAGATAAGTTTCATATTATTAATTAAATTGCACAATCCAAATGTATCCTATACACTAGTGAATGCGCCACCTTTAGCCATAATTTGACTTATGGAATATTCTTTAATTAATATAATACTATGATTAATTAATTTGTAAAATACATGTATATCGTATATATATATTTCGAAATACATATCAAGTATATGTATATTTAATTAATCAACATAATTAATATATTGTATTATATTTATTCATAATAAGTAAATAACACCATATTAATTTACCACTATAACCTTTATAGTATGAGATAAAACTTTCATTATTTGGTTATCAACTATAACCACATTTTAATCTGACTTGATGTTCATATGTGTATGACCCGATAGACTTCCGAATATGTTGGCCGTAGACATAAGGTGCAATTACGAAAATGCCCTTCACCTCTAACGATCATGGATAGCGTCTAGCAACACGTCCATGACCCCAAATCATCGGAAGAGTCAATACACAATGACTACTACCTTTCATGTGTCCGGTTAGCGTGTAAATAGAATCTCATCGCTGTAATAATATCCATACGGTCGTACGTCGAGTGTCAAGCATTGACGACCGTATCTTATAATATGGATATCATGCTCTCTCGAAGTAACTCATTTGCTTCTACTTTGCAAAGATTCACGAGAGTAAGACATTCCTTATAAGAAGACCTTTTCGGATATTCACCATTATTCATAGGGTACGCGATTCCCAGACGACACAACATGTATACTCCGCATTCTTCAGTATCACACTCAATCACTACTGCATGATCGCCACATGTTTAGGGGAAACCTCAACAGTGTCAAATCATGACAATCCACACCGTGATGCCATGTAGACTCCGGTCTTAAGGATAATTACAACCGTCACATAGTGTGACACTTAACAGTGTAAGTGAGTCAGTCTAACGTACATTCTCTAATACACGTCCACGTACAGTCCAGGTGTCTCTACACTTTGATAGACGAGATATATCCCTGCCCTTAAAGACAGAAGACATCTAATACGTGCTAGTTTGTTTGCACTATCAATGCCCTGTTTGATAGTACATAAGCCTAGAGACATTTAAGTATCAAACTTATTAAATTGATTAGAGATATATAAACCATAATCTCCTATCATGGTTTATCTAACACAGTTTAATACTAAAGACGTTATCATATAACAATTCATAATTGATTCTTTAAAAAACAAATATATGACAACATAAAAGCCATTTATTATATATGTATAATCATAAAGAAATAATAGAAATGATCCGATCCGGTCCAACTCGATTGAGTTTAGGACACTATTTCAACAATCTCCCACTTGGCCTAAAATAAAGTAAAAAAAATAAAAAAATCGCTTTAATTATACGGTGGTTTATAGGGGAAATTATTGTGTGGAGATAGATTTTGAGGTAAAGTGACGAGTGAAACAATCAGAAACACACAGTTTAAATACTGAAAAAATTATGCGGTTATAGTGTCTCCACACGTGTGGAGACACCGCACAATAATTTCCCAGTTTATAGATGAGATACTACGATTACGAGGTTGAATACAAAAGCACAGTGGAGGAGTGGGAGTGACAGCAATAGCACAGTGGAAACGCCATTTGATCGTAAGCAACAACCGGCCCACCCCACCGGTGAAGCAACTTGACAAACTAAAGTGAAAAGTGAATTGGGGGAAAATCCCCAACAAAAATGAGGTACTATTATCTTAAACTATTCTTTCTTTAATTTAATGGCCTTTGTTTTCTACCTTTTTGTTCTTTTTTTCCCCCTCCCTTTTCCATCGAATATTATTGACCTTACAAGAAGAATTTGTGTCCAAATGGCAGCAGCAGCAGCAGCAGTCGCCATCCGGAGGTTCTTTGGGCACAGCGTTCAGACAAAGTTTACTTAACTATCTGCTTACCTGATGCCAAAGATGTGGTTGTCAAATGTGAGCCTGATGGGATTTTCACTTTCTCTGCTCTTGACCTGCAGGCCCACACTTTCGGCCTCTCTCTTCGTCTCTATGATACCATTGTCCCTGAGGTTCTGTTCCCTCCCTCTCCCTCCTTCTGTCTTCTCGTATCCCTTATCCCTTATCATCTGCTTTGCATATGGACTTTGGCTCGATTTAGCTTTTGGGTTTTTATTCCCTTTATTTATAGGATTTTGATACTTTATCAAGTTTGTTTTCATATTTGCTACATTTGGGGAAATGGGGTTGTCTATTTAGCTGATGATCGATCATATTGCTAGCTCAAGTTGGCTCATCCTCCCTTAACAACATAACCATTACTTTCCTTACTGCAATTCTTGTATGTTTATTTGGTGGTGAAAGAATAAAAATGTTTTAAGAGTATTAGCAACTGTATAGTGGTTTCTGAACCTAAGTCATTTTGTTACTACTCTCCTCATCCATGTGATGTACCCCATTAGCTGGAACTCTTGCACCCGGTATTTAGAGTATACTCGGTCTGCATATCTTTGCAGTGATACTCTAATGTTATTTTTCCTGCTCTCAATGGTCTCATCAACACAATTCCTGGAAAATGGTACCAATCTCTGTGCTTTATTTTAATCATCTTCCATTTTTTTTTTCTTCCATATATTTGCAAAGCTCTTCAGTTTTACATGATGAGCTATACCCCGTTCCAAGATCAATAAGGCATTTCACTACTGCCAATGTGAATGAATGTCTTCTACTCAGTGAAGTTTGTTCCTTTCCTGCGCCTTTTTTTTTGTGTATTTTGTTGGTAGTCGTCATATGTAGTTGTCTTTGGCTCTAGGAACCGTATATCGCCATCTTGGAACTTGCTAAATTCTCACCTTACAAAAAACGTAGCTCCGGTTTGCGAAGAATGTGTAACCATAACAAATATACTTAACGGGCCTAGCATGTGGCCAGACATTCTTTTTAACAAGTTGGCAGCATGTGAGGTTGGATCCCAAGTTCTCTGTTTCAAGTCCATGGCTCAAACTTAAGCTAGTGAAGAACATTGCTTGCTATGTATTCAAACCCTTCCTGAGTTGTGCACGTAAAGTTGCTCATAGTGTTCTGTAGTATGATCTTTTAACCTCGAAATAGTGCTAAAGCATATCTGCAACTGCTTCTCGGAAGTGATTTTAACTTTAGTTTATAGCCTATCCACACATCCTAGATCTTGTGCACTGATACTTTTCATGCAGGGATGCAAAACAAAAACTGGATTAAGAAACATACTATGCTCAATCCAAAAAGGAAACAAAGGCTGGTGGAAAAGATTGTTAAAGTCGGAAGAAAAGCCTGCTCCTTATCTTAAGGTTGACTGGAACAAATGGCGCGATGAGGATGAGGAGTCGAGTGATTGTAAGTTGTTCTTATGTTATGTCTTGTTAATTAAATCACCATTGTAGTTATTTCGAAGTTATTGTTGAGGAATCAACATAAACGGTTGCATTTTCCCATCTTTTACATGGTTTTCTTGATAGCCAGCTTCGTTTCTATAGCTGCTCGTAGCTGGCTGCATTCTTTATACATAATCTGCATTGTTGATATTTTTCATGAGAGAGACCTAGGTAAACTTCACACTGGAGAACATTTTCATATGGAGCATCACATACAACTGTTTGATAGATCTCTCTCCATGAGCCTGACCTCCAAAGGAAAAGCTCATTCTTCCTTTCATGATCTGCTCATTCCCTGATTATTTTTACTTTTCTTGCAGCAGATGCTATGTCAGATGATGATGATGATGCTGTGGTAACTCATACTTACATTACATCTCATCTAAGATTACCCGTATACAACAAAACCTTGTATTGTCACCTGATATTATTATTATTTTTCTCTTTTGCAGCCTACCGGTGAAGATGACGGGAGCAGCGACGATGAAGGAATGCTTTGTAAGTTCCAAAGAATTTCCTCCGTGCTCGATACATTTTTCACTCACTTTAATCTTCCAAGATGTGACTATACTGATGTGTCTGTTTGAGTCCTGTCTTCATATCCTCTTTTTATCTGTGTGTTACTTTTACTTATTTTAGGTTTGACTTGAATCTTCTTTTCTGGGGCTGAATATTGGGTCATTTGGTCACTTTGAGATGGAAACTTGATGACTTCACGTATATAATGCTTTTCTTCTGTATCTGCAAAGTGAGATCTCTCAAAAAAAAACACACACACACATATTGGGTGATTGGTTGGAAGGTCCTAGGTTCTATCTGCTGCAGGTGATTCTATGTCAATTGGGAACTCCAAGTAGTGAAGTGACTTACCTGTTAATGCTGCAGTAGCAAAACAGGTATTAGACAAGGCCTGATTACGTATGTACGTGCCTAGTGTGATTGTGTATTATTACGTGCATGCCAATAGGACACTCTGTTATGCATTGGATTGGAATCCTTATACACAAATAACTCAAAAGAAGCGGTTTTGGAACTCATTTTTGTCATAACTAGTGACTGTCATAGCTTATGATGACCACGGAGAATGAGTAGTATTCATTTTTCTAACAAGCACGTTATATTATATATAACGATGATGATGCAGATCTTCCAGACTTGCTAAAGGCTAGGAGAAACTGAAAGAAAAGAAGGGAAACCCTGAGGCTGGAGATGGGACTTTTATCTCCTGAAGAGAAGCAGCATCACTGGAAGTGGATGGTTTCATCACCAAGTTTAGTTTAGTTTAGTTTTAGTCTAGTTAAACCAGAAGCATATGAATATCTACGTACGTCGTCTATGGCTTAACATTTTTTTCTTTCAAGTATGAAGATTACGTTTTGCAATTGGATGTCTCGTCTTGAATATCAAGTCTAATACTGCATGTATAGCAGAATTGAATCTGAGTATGCCAATGGAGACGGCTCCAAATGCTTAGTTTTATTTTATTTTATTCCCAACTAGAACAAACGCACGGTCAACTATCTGTTCAACGTACCGGCACCCCACTTTGGTCCTCATCATACCAACTATTCCACAGGGAAAGGAATACTTGGCAGATATTAAACAACTAAGTTATAGTCACACAAATGTAGTCTGTCACATGAAAACCGAAACGGTGGGACTTTGCAGAACGGTGTACGTGGGAAATGCAACTCAAAATGTACGTGTATACTAATTCACACACAACCCAGCGTTTTGTAGCATGTCTTTACTAAATACAACCAAATAAATTAGTTTTTAAAAAAAAAAAAAAAAAAAAAAAAAAAAAACGCACTCTTGAAGCCAGGTTAGGGCTATCGAGTATGGTTTATAGCTCATATGACTCACTTACTCTGATAATTATGCTGTGACCTCCTCTTTAGCTGTCACAGGAAGTTTATCCACAGTTTCAACCTGAGGAACTGGTATCGAATCCCACCACTCTTTCAGTCTCCTGTTGCCTTGGTCGCTTTGCATGCAACTTCCCAACTTCGATGTAGATATGAAGTAATTGAGTGCAGCCCCTATTATCATTAACTTTATCGGAATTACTGCTAATAACGCTGCTGCTCCTGTCATTCCTATCACCACATTCCTCGTATGCTGTTTTACAAACAAAAAAAAATTAAAGATTAAAAAAAGAAAAAGAATGATTACATGTAATCTAACCTATTGCATGAAGTCATTTCCAGGTGTTCTTGGGAGGATATAGTCATACATACCTTATAGGATCTCCAAGTAAGTAAGGACCGGAGTTTGAGAATTGCAATGTTTGTCATCTGCATCATCTCATGCACCGTTATTAGTCCCTGTTGTGCAGATACAATACTTTCCACTGTTGACTGATCAGATCCCGTGCATATCACTATCTTTTCATCCTTGCTGCTTTCACTCTTCCACCATCTACCGCAGAGCATTATGGCTTCTGTCCACAGCAATAGAGCAGCAATTGCAGGTCCAACCCACTCCCTGCGTCCACAAGTTTCTCGCATTTTAGTTACACTAATGACAATAATGCACATTCTGGCAGAGATTTTGAACATACGCACACCCAGGAAGAGCTTACTTGCATGTTACCACCAGCATAGCAATTATAACAGATATGGTAACAGCTGGTCTTTCCCACCTCGATATCTCCTGAAAGCGCCTGAGCAAAACTTCAACAACCGGGCTGACTAACCCCTGAAAGTATCTTCTCGTAAGTACGTACATTAATCTCAGTCATAATATCAATCAAAAACCTGGTCTACTAGTATTGTATTCCTCCAGTGCAAAAATCAAGCTCCTATACTTTTAGCTTACTATGTATAAGCAAGATTTCAAAAGTAACAGCAAAAATGACTGAACATGAACTTTGAACAAAGAATCTTTCATCCACTCACGCACTTCAGATGACACGATTTTAGAGCGTTGATATTCGATTATTAACTATACATGTAAAAGGGCCGCATGGTGCATGAAAGCATTTTGTCCAGCGAAGGTCTACTCCACACATACCATGAGGATCTGAGCACTCTCAGAGATGCCTTCCTCTTTTAGTCGCTCTGCAGCTGCCTTTGCTATGTTGGTTTCACCAGCCTCCTCTCTGACTTGATTAATAGCACTTTCCAAAGAAGAGACGTCGCCAGTCTGAACAATTTCACTGGCATCACTGATTTGATCAGTATCTACACAAGGAATAGAAAGTTGGGACGCATTCAAACTTCTGAGAAGAGAGCTAGCACTGCATGGATGTCCTGTCTTTACGTCCTTCAGACTAGAAGAAAGCTCGTCTAACACAAAATCACCCTTAGGCAACTCATCACACAATGAAAGAATTAAGAAGCTTCTAGGGACAGGAGGAGAAATTTTAAGCATTTCTCTAGCAGCATGTAGCCTTATAATCCCCAATATTGTCCTGGCATGAAGTTCCCAGGCTACTACCGGTGATTCCACATTAAACTTCCTCATGAATTTATGCAACAATATGATCTCCTTAATAAGCGCAAGCCAGTGATCACGTCTAGTCGAACTTGTCAACTCTGGGAACTCAAAGATTACACCGTCTGGCCTGTAAAGGTACAAAAAAAAAAATCAACTTCATGCAAAAATGTTACTACTGAAAGTAGGCCTTTATGCTTGAACCTAGTAAAGCCTTTTCTTTTCATGGCAACATATTGGACCAGTACAACACTAATACCTCACCATTTACTGATGACAAGTGATGTGATTTTCACATTAGCCATCAACTAACGTGGTGAGAACAGAAAAGGAGAAATCACCCAAATATATACATAGGATCAAAACCAAGTACTACAGACAATCACACTCACATGTCGGAGGATTGGTACTCTACTGCCTTGTCGAAGAGCGGAGCACCCCATGGACCAGTTGCAGCTGATTTCACATCCTGTTCAGTATCCTTAGAGAGGTCGAGTTTAAGCGCTTCTTCATAAGAGACGATACCCGATGCCTCAAAGTAGAGTGCACAGTTTGTTAATGTCAACCTGCCTACAAGGCAATAGTACATCAGCACGACGGATCGTGTGATCAATAGCAATTAAAGTGAAACGATTGCCAAAAAACATGTAAGACTTACCAGGCCAACTTGTTCCACCAATGTGACGCACTACTCGTTGACTGCTTGCAGTTCCATCCACGTACAAAATGAACTCGTCATCTGCCAGTGTTACACTGGGTGGGGGTGCATGTCTTTGCAAACGCTGTACGCATCTATGTGAAAAATCAAGGAGCGTCAGGAAGCCTTTGGTTTGAGAGGAATTAACAGTATCATGTGTTAACATAATAAATCATGCACTTCAGTCCCATGTAAAATGACCATCAAAGGACTATACTAGCTGACTCACCAAGTACGATGAGATACACCATAGACGATAGCATGAAAGGAAGGCAACCATTCTCTCACAAACAAGAAATGGAGAACAAGGAAGAAAAAAAAAATGCGGCATTGGAAATCAATTTTGAATTTCATGAAATTCAGAGCCACAACAATAGGCATAAGACACTTTTACACCATTTGATTATATTGGGACTCATGTCAATCAATGGGCCATACATCATGATCATTAATGGTGCAAGAGTGTGTTGTGACAATTGTTGTGCCCACATCATTTCTCATAAGGACTAATTAGAGTAAATGAGAGATTGCATCTTTAATTTCCAGTACAAAAGGATGTATACTCTATCCAAGCTTTAAACAGAAAGTGATTGCAATGGACTCATTACTTGTCAATTTCTTTGACAAACATGTCATAAGCAGGAAAATGAAGCTGATGTCCTGTGGGGGCAGTAAGAGTCTCAAATGCGAATCTTGCATTGACAACATCAGCTGCTAAAGGAACAAGTGTTGCCAACCACACAAAAGCATCTTCGCCAACACTTTGTTCATTGTCAACCTGTCAACACACACGAATCAAGCATGATAAAGAAACAAAGATCTGAGGGAAGGCATCACCAACCTACACTCACAAATATCGCACAACAAATATCATACACACGAGTGTTTACTTTTGAAGTGTTAAATTTCGTATGATTTAAGAGCTTTTAAGAGGGATAAAAATATAAAGCCGAAATATAAAGAGGTATTTAAATTTAAACAGCATTTACTGCGAGGTGAGGTGACTGATCGAGAAGCTACAGTATTTTAAAAGACAAAGATGCATTCATGGAAATGTTGAGTTGGAACTAATAAGAAAGAGGAAGCAACAGTCTCTCACGAGAAGGGGCATGATATCAGAGTAGAAAAGAGGGATGTCTTGTTGTTCCTCAGTAGCTTTTGGCAAAACCTTTCTGTCCTCCTTCCCTTTTCCCACGCTCTCCTGTATATATATGCAGAAGAAGAGGGAGGAATCAGGTGCATAAATACATACAAAAGCCTGGTACGTATGAGAACTGCAGCTAAACAAATTAGGAAATAAAACGAGACATGCGTGTTAATTCGGCACATTACTGCTAGCAGAATTAAGTTGAGATATAAAACACGCGTGTTTATATGTCATTCCAAAAATTAAGAATAATCAAAAAACTAGAAGGCTACTTTAATTTGGTGAAGGGCATGCATGCATATAGAGGTATGAAGCTTTGGTTGCTTTTCAATCAGAAAAAGGAAGCTAAGGTTGTGTAACTCAAATTAATACAACCAAATTAAATAATTGTCCAAAGACAAAGTAACTGTTACTTACTGCCCACTACTTTCAAGAAGAAGGTGGTTATTAATTCACTGAAAAGAAAGATGTTTGTCCATATTATATTATGTTTGTTCCATTCCATCTGGGGATTACTGTGAACAAAGAGATCACTTAATTAATTGCCTTTATCCACCATGCATCTTGGATCCCTTAATTAACCACTAAATTTAGGATGGACGATGTTACGTTAATGGAGGGAGGGACAGGTGGATTGAGGTCGACTAATAAATAATGCAATTTGGAATCCAAGTAGCTAGCTAGCCTAGACGAAGCTAGAATGATTGCATAGATAGATAGTATCCAACACAAATTAAATACGTAGTACTTTACTAGCTAGCTAGCATATATATACGTACGTACGTAGTGTAATTAATGATAGACTTAATTAAAATGATGGAAGTTGTAAATGAATCAAGGAGGAGCTGAGGTACGTAGGTAGATGGAATTGAAACGGTAGGTAGGTAGGTAGGTTAAGGTAGGGAGCTCACAATGAAAGAGTGTTGGTCAGACGAGGAGGAGGTTGCAGGCAGCTGCCAAGCGAGCATCATGTCATAAGTGAAACGACTGAAGGAACCTTCACCTATCTTGTCTTGTAAGCAGCAACCGCACCATTTCAAAAGAGTTTTAGCGCTGCAATACTCCACTAACTTGTGACAGTAATTCCTCTTTGCATCTTCCTCCCGGACCCGGACCCATCCTTGCTGCTGCTCCTCAAATTCTTCAATCAATCCATCCACACTAGTATCCAGCTCCCTGAATGAATTCATTCATTAATTAATGCAGGAATAATATTAATTTTGAAGATCGATCAAAACTCTAAATTAATTTATATATAAATGACAGCACGCAGCTGGTCTTAATTAAGTAATAGAATATATATATACTTGAAAATTAAAGAGTTATCACTTAACGTAATTATTAATTAATTAAGGCATACGTACAGAGATTTTGCAGATACATACATACACCAAATTAAGCATATATACAGAGATTTTGCAGATACATTACATACATACACCAAATTTTTTTTAAGATGAGTTGAATTAATTCCACAGCAAACAAATGGAATTAACTAAGGTTGGGCACCCAGGTTATGAAAGATCTACGAATAGAGGTATAGGACCGGCATAATCTGGCTTTCCTTATTGGGATTTCTTTCCTTTCTAAGAGAAGGGGGTATCAGCAACAACTGGTTTTATTACGGGACAGTGTCATTGACATAACAGATGTCGTTTCTAGTCGTTTACTGTTCAAAGAAGAATTTATTTTGTTAAGCGGAAATCAAAAAAGGGGGGTAGGGGCTTGTATATACCTAATCAGACTGAATAGGATTTGAAGACAGGATCATTCCACATAAATTTCAGCAGGCAGGAAGGGCGCGGAAGCTACCGTTTATAGAATGCAATCCAATTGGATTAGATACTAGACAGAAGTATCCTATTTCCATATTAATTGAAGTAGATGCGAGGTCTATAAAATGTCTCATTCACATCTAGATCATGAATGCTTGGAATCCATACGGCTACGGCACCGAGAAATTGGTGGAATAAATCTATTACAATGAGCTCGTTAAGAAGAATAATATATTCATCATGTAGGTAGCTAGGGAGCTCAGGGATCAAAAACAAAAAAGAATAGCTAGATCGACAATAGACAGTATTAATAAATAAGTAAATAAAAATAAAGCACGATGGATGGAGGAGGATCTGGGAATTAATGAGAAATAATGAAAGGAATACATACCGGGAGCAGCGTAGAATGAGATCATTTGCGACGGAAGAGAGAAACTTGGTTTTCATCATATCATATATAATTAATATGACTGATAATTAGGCTGGCTTTGTAATTGTACTTAATTACTAGTAGTAAGATTTGATTTTATTTCTTTTCCTCTTGATGCATGGCGGAGGAGAGGAGTCCCGTCCGTCCCGTGACCGATATACAGTTAATATTGATGATAGATACCGGTAATAATTATAAGGGAAGAAAATTAAAGAGTTGCTGCCGATTCGCATTGCTGCCCTTGTGTTGTGTGCTGCTGTTCACTTACCACGTGGCACGCATGCATGCACCCACTTCACCTCCACGCGTACTTAATTTGTGCTACTACTTGGGGGTCAACAGCCCATACTGGCACTTAGTTATAAGGATAAAAATTAGGTAGATAGTACTCAAATACCCTTAATAAAAAAAAAAAAAAAAAAAAAAAAAAAAGGAGGAGCAGCGGCACATTGAACACCATCCGACTTCCTGTTGTTAATTTCAAAGGATCAGAATTATCAAAGTTGTTCATTGGAATTGCAGCAAATGGGTCAACCAAATTATCGCTACTTGGTTGAGGTTTTGCAGCCACGTGCTCAGATTGGGTGGCGTGATCAGGCTCAGCAAAAAAATTCATCGGTGAAGAAATAGTAGATGAAGGGACAGGCTGGGAGGAAAACAAATCAACCTGCTTCTATGCACAAGCAGACCCAAAAAAAACCCACATAAATAACCCTCATAAAAGTCGAGCATTGAAAAAATCGTAGTGAAAAGTTAATGAGATTTACAAGATGTGCTTGCTATCTTACTTAGTCAACTGGTATTCACTATCAAAAATGGATACATTTTGAGGTAACATTGTTTAAAATAAAATCAATGTCACGGCCTTATTTCATATGTATATTAACCAAGAATGTGTGGGTGTTCATTCAGGAATGAGCTAAACATTAATCAAGCCGTAAATCTCAAACCTCACCATATCCAGTTATCTCATTCATCTATAATCTATATATTGTGGCAAGAGAGAATATGAATATCATGTAAAAACAAAAATAATCAACAAATCATTGTCAACAATGAGCCGCCTCACAAAATCTTTCACCTTAATTCATATTTTTATGCAGTGACATCGGCAATTATATATGTAGTGATATCAATATTTTATACAGTGACATCGGCAATCATATATGCTTGACATCAACAATTTATGCAGTGACATCGGCAATCAGATATGCAGTTACATCAACATTTTATGCAGTGACATTTGATGAAGCAACACCGTGATAACATTTGATATTTTTCCGACTTAATTTCATAAAATCGATTTCTTTTCTTTATAAAATCGACTTCAAATGGTTGTATCTTTTGATATAAAACTACGATCAACATAAATCTTTCACCTTAATTCATATTTTTATAAGGTGACATCGGCAATCATATATGCAGTGACATCGGCAATCATATATGCGTGACATCAACAATTTATGCAGTGACATCGGCAATCATATATGCAGATACATCACGATGAAGTGACACATGACGATACGCGCCACCCCCGATGCAGAGACACCACGATGAAGTGGCCACTCCCGATGCAGAGACCATCGGGATGCATTGATCACGGGGATGCAGTGACATTTGATGAAGCAACACCGTGATGACATTTGATATTATTCCGACTTAATTTCATATATATATATAGTGGTGTGTAGATATAGTCATCGTAGGGCGATTACAAGAGAATATACCTCCGTATGCAGCATGTTATTAATGACATAGATGCACTCACAATTAATTGATGCCCATATATATCTGTCGGTGACCACCACTAGTATCATGAAGATATATATATATGAAGCGTGTCTCACCTACTTGTCACGAGTCTTAAAGCATGCCGAAGGTGTCTCGTGGGTGAGATCAATGCAACTCCTGTCAATAAATTGAGTCAAGTAGGCATATATTTAGAGACCTATGGAGACATTCTCGAGCCTTAACCAAGCTTGTACGGGCAAGGCCGGCCCTACAGTAAGGCTAAGGAGACGGCCGTCTTAAGCCCAACGGTGTCGGGAGGGCCCAACGGTACATGTTTCGCTAAAAGAAAAAAAAAACCGTATAGATTCAATTCGATCCAACCTAATCAAATTCTCATCTTTTACAACCAACGCAGTCTTCTATTCTTGGAGCAGAAGCGATTATGTTAATTTTTTTATTTGATAAATGTCCAATTTTTTTTTTACTTCCTTCATGAACTGATGCATGTATTGATTTAGGTTTCGGAATTCATTTGAGCAATTTAAATAGGGTCATAAAAGAAGACCATACACTTAAATATAATATCGTTGACCGTATATATCAGATAGAGATTAGCTTTCACATTCGATCATAATTCACTTGGAATGAAGGCTTGCGAGTGAAAAATAAGGTCAAAATTGAAAACAATCTTTTTTACTAAAATTTAAAAATAAAATTTAAGATTTTTTTATACTTGCAAAAAGATAAAGTAAAAACATGTCAATCTATTAACATTTTTTTAAGGAAACAATAACTTATATTAATCCACATTCATCAGACAAGCGACACAACGTCGTCAGGGGGCAAAGTGCCCCAAGATGTCCGAGCAGAAACCGACAAAACATGTTTAGCTAATAAATGCGCCGGGATATTTATCACACGCCGTACAAAAACAAAGGAAACAGAAACAAAACTAGATAAACAATCGGCCGGAACTCGGTCATAACAGTGGGATTTGCAACTTTAGGAATCAAAGAGATATAAGTTTCACTCAACTTACCAAAGAGGCACCATTATTCAAAACATCCAACACCACATGCAAAACATCCTCCTCCGCTATTCCCCGAAAATTCTGCAAAAAGACTACGTGCATGTCATCAGGTCCATGCGACTTCCTCCCCGACAGCTGCTTCAAAGCAGGGCATACATCCTCCCTCGTGAAACAAGCTGCCAAATGCTGCTGCTGTCCGACCTCAAGCAGGGCATACATCCTCCTTTGCACCCCAAGAAATGCACGTTTGGGGTCAGGTCCGGAAAATTCCTGGGGTATATGATTTCAAAGGAAGGAATTAAGGCCAACCCGGATAAGGTTGAAGCCTTAAAGATGATGCCGCCACCCAGAAGCATCAAGGAGGTGCAAAGGCTAACAGGTCGCATGGCTGCCCTAAGTAGGTTCCTATCCAAGTCAGCACAGCGTGCTCTACCGTTCTTTAAGATCCTAAGGAAAGCAAGTCCTTTCCAATGGAGTGAGGATAGTCAGAAGGCGTTTTAAGATCTTAAAAAGTATTTGGCCGAGTTACCAACTCTGACGTCTCCTCGGGAAGGAGAAACTCTGCTTTTATACTTGGCAGTGGTCGACGAGGCGATTAGTGCAGTCCTAATCAGAGAAGAGGGGCCGGTGCAAACACCCGTGTTCTATGTAAGTCGGGCCCTACATGGACGGAGATCAGGTACACCAACGCAGAAAAGCTAGCTTTAGCTATGGTACATGCCTCTAGAAAGTTACGACCATACTTTCAAGCACATTCAATCACTGTGGTCACATATCAACCGCTACGCCAGATCTTGGCACAACCAGACACATCTGGCAGGTTAGCCAGGTGGGTTATCGAATTGGCAGAGTATGACCTGGATTACCAACCCCGGACTGCTGTCAAAGCCCAGGCTTTAGCTGACTTCTTGGCCGAAGGAATTCAGGTTGAGATAGAGAAAGAACCACCAGCAGGGCAGGTCGATACCTGGACCCTTTTCGTTGATGGAGCATCAGGAAAAGAAGGAGCAGAGGCAGGCCTTTTGCTCCTCAGTCCAAGAGGGGAAGAATTCCCGTATGCATTGCGTTTTAACTTCACGGCAACAAACAACGAAGCGGAGTATGAAGCTTTAATTACCGGACTCCGACTAGCCATTAAGCTTGGGGCAAATAACCTACATGTATTCAGTGACTCCCAGCTGGTAGTCAATCACGTTAAAGGTGAGTATGAAGCGAAAGAGGAATCAATGAAAAAGTATCTGGCAACAGCACAGGCTTTGCTGAAACACTTCAAGTCAGTCCAGATAGAGCAGGTCTCTCGATCCAGGAACAAAAAGGCCGATGCCCTCTCCAAATTGGCATCCAATTTCTTCTCAGATAAAAAAGTCCTGGTGGAACAGCTGGCCGAACGGAGTTATGTCCGCAGTGAAGTGCAACCGATTAGCCAACAAGCCACCTGGATGGACCCTATAACCTCCTATCTAAAGCATGGTATTTTGCCAACTGACAAGGCTCAGGCCAGGAAGATAAAGCTACAAGCAAGCATATAGGCTCTCTTTGATGATATCCTCTACAGACGATCGTTTATATCACCATGGCTTAGATGTGCTACCCAGGAGGAGAGGAACTACCTACTCAGGGAAATCCACCTCGGTATTTGTGGTTACCACGCAGGAGCCCGGACACTAGCTCGCAAATGCCGCTTGTTTGGATATTATTGGCCGACCATGCAGGGCGATGCCAACGACCTGGTAATGAGGTGCATGATAACTTGTCTCACTAGCCGGCACAGAACATAATCCCCTTGGTCTCTCCTTGGCCCTTTTACCAGTGGGGAGTAGATTTGGTTGAACCCCTGACAGACCTAAACCTAACCTTGGAAACGGCGCCAGAAAGCTGACGGACATTACCTAGGCTATACAGATCCTAACCGGCGTGTACCGGGTCTAATTGTAGTGCTAGTACGGTGAGTCGTGTCGTATTCCTCAGGGAAAACATGGTAATTCTTTTAAGTGGGGTTAAACACCAAGAAGCTATTATTAACTAGATCTAAGTCGCAATTTTATAACACAGATTACTACTATTCTAACCAACATGAAATAAATGCGTAATTTAAAAGTTATTCTAATATAATATATATAGATATATAAATATATATAGATGTACATAAATAGTAAAATATATATACATACATATATATATATATATATATATATATATATATATATATATATATATAGATACCAATATATAGTTTATAAACTAAACTAGCCAAACTATATATAATCAATTTATTCGATCTTTTCAATTAATAGAATGTGCTCGATCTTCCTTTTTATTAGGTCCAATTGAGTAAATGAAACGGTGTACTCCTATTGTCAACAATTCCTCCTCACACGAGCGTATGAAATTGTCATATGTCAAATTGTCATCGATTCAATGTCCACAATCGCCCATGCTAAACTTAGTTAGTCAAAACAGTACCGAGTATAAATCTACCCCGGATAAATGAGGTTATTCCGTTCGTCAGACGGCCGATGTTATTCAAGAGGCTCCGGTTGTCAAGCGGATCGATTTAACACAAACGGTGTAGTTTCAATTAAACTGTGATTTTAACATTATTAAGATCTCGAGTACAAATTTCAATAAGATTCATCTTTCCAGGACAAATCTGCCCCCGGGTAGGAAATATGATTCCGTTAATCAGACGGCCATTTTTACCCTCCGATTTTTCTATTTTTACTCATATCCTGACTTCTCTGGTCAGTTCATCGTCAGGTTATATGTGGTATTCATCATGGTTGATTACGTCATTCCGAATATGTTATCTTTACGTAGCGAAATAGAAAAAGATTCATTTTAACTCAATTTTAATCACTTTTACTTAGACATCATTCTTTTAACGAAAAGATCGAAATAATACGATTACATAACTTTGGCTAGTTATTAGATCTAGCCTAATAACATTATAAAAAGTAAAAAGAAGAAAATAACAAACATAAACATAAATACTTCAGAAAAGTTACCCGATTACAGATGTTGATTCAGAAGTCGTATTCTTCTGGACATAACAACAACTTTAGCAACACCGGACTTCTGATAATTTCCCGAGTATTATCACGATACTACTCTATTTATTTATAAAAACATATATACATACATAGACATATGTATATACGGGCCCGAAAATAAAATAAAACGAGAAAAGAGATGAAGAACGGAGGTGAAGAAGAGGGGAATGGAAGAAATGGGAGGAGGTGGGGAAGAGAGATCTTGGCCAAGAGTGGCCAAGATGGGGCAAGAAAGATCAATGGAGATGGAGGAGTTTATATAGGAGAAGGGTGTATATGGGGAGGTTTATTTGGGAGAGGTGAGAAGTTTGTTGTGAGGGAGGTTGTATTTGGAGAGGAATTATCTCCATTTAGCATGTGGGATAATCTTGGAGAATATTTGCCATCATGTGGAGGTGGTGAGTCATGTAGTAGCATGTGAAGTTTGTTACAAGAAATCATTACATGCCACATGCAAGTAACATGCAAGGAACATGCAAGGAACCTCCCTAAAATCTCCCGGTTCGTCCCGAAGTTCCACTGTTCGGTATAAAAATCATAACTTGAGTTGTAGACCTCGATTGACGTGATTCAAAATGAGTTGGAAAGATCATTTTAGTATCTACAACTTTCATCAAGAACTCTTCCCCAGAAAACGCCTCTAAGTTGGGTCAAATTTCCATCGAGAACTGGTTACGGTAGAAGCACGTAGAACAATTTGATCCGTTTTGAACTTGTAAGCTTGTGGCATCTTCTTCTATCCCTCAAAATACCTCTTTTAGACTCAAAACATGTCGTTACGTGGAATCTTGGTCAATGAATAATCCCGCAATGAACCACCAAAATACCAAACGTAAATCCGACACGACACTCCGGTTACTAAACCGGTACAAAAACTAATAAAAAACTTATAAAAATACGATAATTTATATAATAACTACTACTTATACATTTGAATAAAACTTAGTAATTTTGACTTGATTTGATACAATAATGCTCAAAATGGTATCAATATTGGGGTAAAATGTCGTAATAATGATCATAAATTTATCTCTCATCAACCCCTTCCCCGAGCACCAGAAATTTTTATGGAAGAATATCGTCTGCCGATTTGGGATACCCAAGATCCTGGTGTCAGACAACGGAATGCAATTTGAGGACGGGGTAGTCAGGTCATGGTGTGCCGAGCTGGGTATAGTCCAACACTTTACCTCTGTCGGGTACCCCCAAGCCAATGGCCATGTGGAGCAGACAAACAGGCAACTTAAGGTTGGGTTGAAAAAAAGGTTAGAAGAGGAAGGACAAGGATGGGTTGAGCATTTGCCCAACATCCTTTGGGCGTACAGAACGACTCCAAACTCGGCTACAGGAGAAACTTCTTTTGCCTTAGCCTATGGTTGTGAAGCAGTTATTCCGGCTGAAATAGGGCTCCCCTCCCCGAGGACCGAGCTCCATACCAGCGCAGGCCAAGACCTCGAGCTCAGACACGCCAAGGATAATTTGGAAGAAGCCAGGGAAGTGGCTTATATCCGAATGGCGAAATACAAGCAGAGAATATCCCAATATTACAACTCTAAAGTTAAGCATTCGTACTTCAAAGAAGGAGACTTGGTACTACAAAAGAATGAGGTCAGCAAGCAGGGTCCCCAGGGAAAGCTTAACCCGAACTGGGAAGGGCCGTATAAGGTGGTAAAGGTTCACGGCAAAGGTGCCTACCAGCTAGCTAATGCGAGCGGCCAGACCATACCGCGGAGTTGGAATGCAGCAAACCTTAGAATGTTTTATGCCTGAGACGATTCCAGGCTTGTTTCTGTCTTTTCATTTATGTTGTTACTTTCAATAAAAGTGTTATCAAACACCATTGATTACTAATAAAGATATAATTTTCTGTTATACATTGTCAAGCTGTGTAATGCAACATATTTCATTTAACTGAGCTCCATGCAAGTCAGACTCAGAAAGCTTGAATACCACAAGCTCCCCGAGTCCTCATGCCAGGACATGGTTTTAACTGAGTCAGGTTATACTCAGAAGGTTTGCAAAAGTCAAACCTCCTCAGTCTGCAGGTCAGGCTAGAATTCAACCGAGGCTGCAGGTCAGTCTCAGAAAGCTTGAATACCACAAGCTCCCTGAGTCCTCAGGCCAGGACAGGGTTTTAACTGAGTCAGGTTATACTCAGAATGTTTGCAAAAGTCAAACCTCCTAAGTCTGCAGGTCAGGCTATAATTCAACTGAGGCCTGCAGGTCAGACTCAGAAAGCTTGAATACCACAAGCTCCCCGAGTCCTCAGGCCAGGACAGGGTTTTAACTGAGTCAGGTTATACTCAGAAGGTTTGCAAAAGTCAAACCTCCTCAGTCTGCAGGTCAGGCTAGAATTCAACTGAGGCCTGCAGGTCAGACTCAGAAAGCTTGAATACCACAACCTCCCCGAGTCCTCAGGCCAGGATAGGGTTTTAACTGAGTTAGGTTATACTCAGAAGGTTTGCAAAAGTCAAACCTCCTAAGTGTGCATATCAAGCTAGAATTTTATCAAAACTTAGTATGTCATCCAAACCATCAGTAATGCATGCCATACGGGGGGGGAAGGGGACATTTATAAGAAAGTATTCAAACATTTAAACCCTAAATAAACCAAATAAAGCCAAAGTACAAAATATAGTGGGCAGGGCACCACAATGTATAAGCAAAATACATGAACTTGAACTTGGGTAAAAAGTTTCAAAGTTTTTAACAACATAAGGAGAAACAATCAGGTCTGGGTCTCCGGAGTCTGCTCTGTTGAAGATGGGGTTGGCATAGCACCCTGAGAAGCGGGACGACGTCTGGCGTACTTGACCCCAATGTCTTCACCTGCTCTAAACTCCCTCAACCTAGCGTCATAAACCTGACCCGCTCCTTCCTTGTACATGGAACGATAATGCATAAGGTTTGGGAGAACCAGCTCAGGGCACTGCTCTTTTGCTTCATCCACACCCGTCGTGTACCCATGTTGCATGACAGGATTCAGTAGGACCTTCAGAGCTCTGGCTAGATGATCGGAGGACTTATACTCATGCACGACTCGGGCATCCCGAGCCGGAGAGAGGCTTCCAGAGTAGCCAGTTCAGCTCGGACTTTGGCCAGTGCCTGCCCGAGCTCAGAGTTCTCTGCCACATACTCATCATGCTTGGCTTGGAGTTCGGCAGTACACTTGGCCCTAGTCTCGGCAAGTTCCTTCTTCAAAGCCACAACCTCCTGGTCCTTAGCCTTTGAGGCCTCTTTGTGCTTCTCACGACTCGCTCGGAGCTCCTCGATAGTCCCCTGAAGAGCCTCCTTACTCGCCGCGGAATCGGCAAGGCGATCCAGGAATTCCTGACCAATCTGAGCTCCCTGGAAAATGCAATGGAAAGTTAAGAAAGAGGTAGGGCAAATAGGAATGACAGACATATTTATTCAAGAACTTACCAAAGCGGCGAGGTCCTGGTCTGACAACTCGTACAACCGATTGTGCCTTGGGGGAGATGGCTCCTCAGGAGAATCTTCAACATTTTCTATAGTCTGGCGAGCCGCCTTCCTTTTCTTTGATCGACCCTTTCGAGTCGAGGGAGAGACTACCTTCTTCTTCCGGCTAGGCCCGATAGCATCTTCTCTTTCTTCATGCTTGTCATCTACGTTTATCCGCTCAACTTCCCCATAAGAGTCATCTGGTTGTCCAGACAAGAGTTGAACCGAGGTGGGAGTCAGGACAGTCCCAGCAGCTCGGAGGCGTTCCGGCTCTATGTTTTCCTGCTGCTCAGTTTCCTGGGTGGACTCGCCAGGGTTGACTGGAGGAATCACGTCGTCGTTAACATTCTCCAAGAGTTCGGCAAATGAAGACACTGCCAAAATGAATAACAAGAAACGTCAGAAAATATTTTACAGATAGTAAAGTATGGCAAAAAGCAAGTATTAAAGCCCAACATATCTTGTACTCCTCCTTATTTAATTCCTTGTAGGGGTCAGGGCCCGCAGTGGACAACTGGGCAGCCAAGATCAACTCAGAAGAATACTTTTTCGCATTGATGTACACCCCGCTTTTGTGAATGTCGTCTAGCGGTTTCCTATCCACGTCAGTCGACCGTGGATCGCTGTCCAGGTCTGAGGAGTTCCACCTGCCCAGGTTCCGAGTCACCTCGGGACAGATAAAAAAGAATCTGGTTTTCCAACCTTTGTATGAAGTATCCCCCGGCTCAGTGAATTGAACGTCAGGCATGAAGTCCCCTCGACGTGGGAAGCAGTAGTACCCAGCCTGCCCAGGCACCTGTTTGCGTTGGAAGAACAATCGAAATGTTTGGACTTTAAAGGGGATGCAGGCACATCTGCACCAAATGGCGAAGCCTACTATCGCCCTTATTCCATTCGGCACGATCTGGGCCAACCCTAGATCGTAGTGCTCTAGGACAGCCAGGACGGCCGGACAGATCGGAAACCTTAAACCGCACAAAAACTGCTCTCTGTAAACGGCGCAGTACCCGGCCGGAGCTTGATAGGCATAAACGCCGGGGGCCGGGACGGTAGGTTTGAAAAGCGGGTTCACCAGATTGTATTGTTTACAGATACGGGTCACATCTGCAGCATTTAACTTGGTGTCAATACCATGGCAGGCCGCCTGAGATTTCAGAGCCATGATTGCCTTTAGGGTAAGGACAAATCTGGAAGACGAGGAAGAAGGGGGAGGATTGAAAAAAAAGAAGGCAGGTTGTTCTCGGTGAATTTTATGATTTATATTGCAATATTTCATAACAATAATCCCCGTGTTTTAGTAATTTTTATAGAAAATTACGTATTAAATGAATAAATTGAAGAAATGGTTGTAGAGTTATAAAAAGTGTAAAACGTGCCAATTACGTGTTTAAAATGATGATTTTATGTTGGTTTGAGTCGTGTTACACTTTGGTATGCTTTCAATGACTTGCAGGTGTTGAATGCGGCTGGAAAAAGATGATTTAAAGTGTGTAATCGTGCTCTGACGAGTGGGAGCTGAAGAATAAAGAGATAAAGATGAAAGGTCGAATTTGAAGGCATGCTGGACGAACGTCTGAAGTATTGAACTGGCGTCCAGAAAGCTGAACGAGCGTTTGATGTCCCGTCCCCTGGACGGGCGTCCGGAATAGTGGACTGGCGTCCACTGGAAGAATTTTGATTCAGGATGCTGAGAATTTTGCTGAACTGGCGTCTGATTTTGTCCAAATTAAAGAAGGACGTGCGTCCAGGCCCAGCTCGGCCCGACTCAAACAAGTTTTGCACACTGGACGGGCGTCCAGGTGTTTTGGACGGGCGTCCACCACCGATTTTTACCCCAGCCGCCTTAGTTTTCTATAAATAGCAGCTGCGCCCCAACCCTAAGGAGAATCAGATTTTTACACAAAAAAATATAACACACAGCAGCCGCACATAGGAGAGCAGCCGCACCAAACCCTACGAAATTATGAGTTTCTTAGTTTCAACCGTGTCTTGGATCATCACAAGGATGCAAGGCTAAGCAATTCGCAGTAGAACAACGGGAGGATATCACATCAACATCACCACAACCATGGATTGTTAGGTTATTTTTATTTATGATTCGAATGTTGTCTTATTTATCGGTTGATATTTGGATTGTTTGTTGAGTGTTTTGTTAGATAGGAATATCAATGAAACCATATGTTAATTTGAATTTGTATGGAAATATAATTCATCAATAGAACCTCTTCAATCGATACAATTA
Source organism: Gentiana straminea (assembly GCA_036785695.1). Taxonomy (NCBI): domain Eukaryota; kingdom Viridiplantae; phylum Streptophyta; class Magnoliopsida; order Gentianales; family Gentianaceae; genus Gentiana; species Gentiana straminea. The sequence continues at coordinate 3,189,839 of JAVUPR010000348.1, forward strand.
ATAATAAGTTTGAGGAATCATTTATTGTTAATTGGGTTATATGATTTGGGAACAAATTAATGATCTTGTGCTGTATGTTTAATTGTTTTGCTTGGAAAAGAAAAAAAAACCCTGGAATTGAGTTAAAGGAATTTAATCGATTTCGAGATTGATCAAACCAATAAAGTCGTTTTCGGATCATAAAATGGTTGTGTGATTGTTGTGTGGTTGATTCTGGTTGTTTTACTGTTCATTTAATTATTTGATAAATCAATTTGATCGTTATTTGCTACGTTTAGTTATTCAAAAGATTCTAGTTTTTACCTGTTATTTTTCGGCATATTTCCGTTCCCAGCACGATAATCAGACGCGCGTCCACCCATAGTGAACGCCCGTCCAGTATTGCGTTTTTTCTGTTTTCTGCTATTTTAGCCATTGTTCTTAGTTTCTGGTTTATAATTAACGTCAGCCTTAGTTTTAGGTAATAATTAGTGACATATTTGATAGAATAACTGCCCTTAATCCGATAAACATTCGATTCCCTTAAGACGACTCGGTAACACCCTATACTACGAACCTTATACTTGGGGTGTTCCGATAAAATAAATTTAAAACTAGTTTTATCGAACACAGGTCTCTCGAAATTAACTCCGGTAGAGGTATTTTCTTTTTCTAATTCTGATTCCGATTCAAATAAGGCCTCAATGGAACTATTAGTAAGGATTATAGGTTCGCTCATTAACAATAGGAAAAGAGTTAGAAAAATGAGACAAGAGAGAAAGCTTACTTGAATAAAGAAACCGGAGAGATGGAAGAATGGAATGGCAACCGTCCCGACTTCACGCTTGATTTAAAGAGTAACGTCTGAAAGGACGTGATGAGACTAGGGAGTTATAAACCCAAAGATAAGTCTTGGAAAAACCGCCCCATTATTACGGTGTGTACAAAGACGCTTCGTTTCTCGCGCTCGCTATGGCAGCCTAAACGGTAGCGATGCCACGTTTCAAGGCAAGCATGTCATCCTGAAACAACCGAGCGATCTCAGGTCTACCCAGCTCCTAGGTAGTCTGGCCAGACCTGGGGGGCTTATGACGATGGTGAAAATAGACCTGGTCACGTGTCATCTTTAGAACACCTCAAGGTTAACAGAGAAAGATAGGAAGGAAGCTTTTAGGGCCAGGAGCCCCACAGTAGTAAGACCTTACCCTAGGAGGGAGGTCTGTCCCATAGCCTTCCCGACCAGGATACTGCAGAGCAGCTCAGTCAAGTCGGGAGGTAGGACGCGCAGCTCAGGTCAGGACGGTCTGAGGAGCCCCTGGAGTGCCGACTGGCTCTTTCCTTATATGATAATTCACACATGTGCCTATATTATAGGATAATCATTGGAGAATCCCTGGATCACCGGAAGGAAATCCCACAATTCGAATATAATCTTAATTATCTCTTATCAGAGAGATACACGTGATGATCCTTAGGGTTTAAGGGTTTCACGACTTGTTTGACAAGAAAAGGGGTGAGACGCCTCCCTATATAATCAGCCCTAAGGAACTATGAATGACTTGATTCCAATTTTACTATTGGATACGTAGGCAACTTGAGAGAAATTAACTCTCAGGCTCAGTCTCAATCATACACAAACCACGGTCCCCATTGCATTAATTCTTGCTTGAATCGTCTTAGAGGTTAATTGGATCTATAGGTGATTTCCGACATTATCACTCTCCAATCCAAAAAGGGTCATATCGTGGTACCGAAGTCCACCTGACCAAGCCTCTATCAATGTTAATCTATTAACATTGATAAATTGAAAGTTTTTAAGGACACCTATGTAAATCTATATTGTGCGCTAGAATAATATTAAAAATAAATATTTAATGAGATGCGCTAAAAACAATTATAGACTTATCGGTCTTTAATAAATCTTGGAAGGAAATCTTTTTTTTTTCTTATTTATTTTCAAAAAGTTTTCTTTTTTATAAATTCAAAAGTAATTGTTTTCCGGAAAATTCAAAAAAGTTCTCTTTTCTTATAGCAACCTACCAAAACCCCTTCCCTCCCTTTTTTGTTCCTTTTCCCACGTCGTTTTTTCTCCCAGCCACCACTCCCCTCCCTCCTCCCAATAAAAAAAAAAAGAAAAGAAAAGAAAAGAAAATCTCGCATCCTCTCTCCGGTGACATTTGTCTCCGTTCTCCTTTCCGTTCGCAGAGAAATCCAGAGAAATAACGGGAAGTGGAGATGAAAAATGAGAATGTGATCAGTTCCGAGCTGAAAACATGCGTCGTATTGGGAGGCCGAGGCCTCATCGGAAGATCGCTTGTGGAAAGACTTTTGAAACTTGGTGGTTGGATCGTCCGAATCGCCGATTCTACTCCCGACCTGCAACTCGATGACGACTCGTCTTCTGACTCGCTCCTCTCCCAAGCTCTCGCCTTCGATCGCGCCTCTTATTTTCACGTCGATGTGCGAAACAAAGACCAAATCATACGGGGTACACATTTTCATCTGCAATGCATATTATGTGCCTGATACCATTTTCATTTTTCTTCATGCCTTTGTTTTGTGTGAATCCAATTACCTTAACTTCATGCTTCAGCTGAGTGATACAGACGAACATATACTTTCTTTGCATTGCAGCTGTTGAAAGTTCAGCTGTTGTATTCTACACGGATGCAACAGATCTGGAGACTCATGATTTCTACTCTTGCTACTCAACCATTGTACAAGGTATCCCCTTATATAACTGAGCAAGGTCCTCTGTTGCCGCCGTTTTTTTGATTGGAGTGCATACTTTTCATAGGAAGTTGCATAACGGCACTTTTTTTCCAGGTGTAAAAAATGTAATAAATGCTTGCCGTGAGAGCAAGGTCAAACGACTCATATTTAACAGTCCTGCCGATGTAGTTTTTGATGACGCAATGAGTATTCATAATGGAGATGAGTCTTTGCCTTACGGATGCAAAGTAAGTGAGTGTCATGACTTTTGTTTGTGCATATTTCCTCCTCCGCTTTCTACTTATTTTTTCCCCCCTCTTTTGTATCTTTTATTGCTCACTATTCCTGCTCCTGTGACGTGCATGATACAGTTTAGCAACAGGTTGACTGATCTTAAGGCGCAAGCGGAAGCTCTGGTCTTGTTAGCTAACGATATTGGCGGTCTTTTAACATGTGCGATTCGTTACAGCAATGTCTTTGGACCTGGAGATAAGCAGCTAGTTCCATCACTAGTCAATGTGGCAAGATTTGGTTGGGCAAAGGTTAGGTATCACTTTCTTTTCTGCTTTTTCATGTGTATTGTGTCTTGAACTCTGATAACTCATTACATTAACCACTTTAACACCAGGTAAGTAATAGGTGTTTTGCTATCGCAAACATTAACCGAATGCAGTAATCTGTTTTCTCATAGATACGTCTTTTGAGTAAATCTCTCTTTTTCTGAGCATTTTTGTGATCTCCCCCTTGTTTACCTTCACTCATTGTTCGAGAAATACCCTTGCTTAAAGATCATTGAACATGTTTTGCTTTCTTCTCTTAGTAGTAATAGGCCTTCTCATTTCAGTTCATTATAGGGTCTGGTGAGAGTATGTCCGACTTTACTTATGTTGAAAATGTTGCCCATGCCAATCTATGTGTTGAAGAAGCTTTGACCTCAAAGATGGTCTCCGTATCTGGGAAGGTAGGGTCTGTGTGTTTGCTTCTAATTTGAGGAATTTCTGTCTAATGTTCTGATTATACTTGTCTGTGAATAGATAACATGACTGTGTTTGGCAGGTTTTCTTTATCACAAATCTTGAGCCGATGAAGTTTTGGGAATTTGTGTCCCTCTTACTGAATGGATTGGGTTATGACAGGTACTAGAGTGATGTGGAGGTTGTTTATTCATCGTGATAAATGTTACACAATTGATGTTTGACAGTATTTTTTTTCCATTTATTACATCATCAATGGTACAAGTTTAGAGCTGAGCAACCATCTGCAACGTTGCAATTTCAAAGTGTAGCCAAACAGAAAACAGCGAGTCCATAACCTTAGATGGAGGATGTGCAAAATGTGCACATTATGACTGGCTCTATTAAGTTTTCCTATAACATGAATTACGCTAACCCTTGGTTGATTACATTAAGGGGGAGGGGTCCAGTCCAATACTCTGTCATTTGTTTGTAAAAATAGGATTCCCGTGGACATATTTTCTTCTATTATCGCTTAAGTGAATTTGGCTTAATAATATTGAAAAATCTGGCGTTGAAAACAAGAATTGTTGATTGGGATGTGATTATACCTTGCCTATGCTCCTCTAGGTTTCCTAACAGTTTCAAGTTGGATGTTTTTGAGGCTTGGGTTGCGGTGGTTATCTTTATGACTTGTTGACGCCTCCAAGACTAATTTTTAAGCTCTAGCTGGACGTCTTGATGTTCCTTCTTTCTTGAATGCTTTTGGGGGGGTCATTGTGGTTGGAGTTATGTGCAGGAATGAGATTGTTACTTTGGAAATGGGTAATCTGGTCTAGTACATAAAACGATAACTGTGCTTACTGAATCTTTTCTTTTGGTGATCTGTCCTAACAATGGGACTAAATGCTATTCAAAATAAAAAAAATAAAAAAAATTAATGGGCCTGAACTGAAATTATCTCGCATTAAACTGCTTTCTGGGTTGTCACCTTTTGTCATCATTTTTCCCCTGTCCTGTTATTATGTGTCAGGGTGCAGCCACTTTCTTACATAATGCTTTGATGACAAGATATCTCCATGCAATATATAATCTCTTCCAGCATTATGATGTGGCTTATGAAACTTATTTTTCTTCTTTTTGCTGCCAGGCCATTATTTACACTGCCTGCTGTTTATGTGAAATATCTGCTTTCACTTGTAAAATTGATGCACATGGACATGGAGTCCATATCAGTTCATAATGTGCTTTCACTGAGTTCAAGGACTAGGACTTTCAACTGTTCAGCTGCTCAGAAACAGATAGGATACTCACCAATTGTCTCACTGGAAGTAAGCAATTTTCACATCATATTCTGGCTGTTTTGACATTTGCTCCTATGGCTTGCCGTTGGCATTGCAGCCAGTTGTTTCTGCAATTATGTAACCGTGCACTGCGACAGTTCTGCTGTCTGATGTACTCAAATGTTATCTTAGTCATGCAAGATGGCTATTCCACTTGATACTTGTCATAGTCATTAAGTTCTTCACTTTATGCCTTGTTAGGAACAATTACATGTCTGGTCTGACTGAGTAACAGGATAATTTCGGTTTAGTTCATGAACATTTGGAGCTTATTAATTTAGTCATGCATGTTCTAATTTGTTTCCTGTTACTTGAATATTGTGTCTTGACTGTCTCAAATGTTGGGGCTCTCCTTGCTGCTGGGGGACCTGCAGGAAGGAATTGCGACAACTGTGCAGTCATTCTCTCATTTGGCTCAAGATTCAGTTCTCGCTAGAGATGGAAATTTCAGTGAACTATCTAAGGCAAATATATGTCTTGGAAATGGGATAGGTACTGCCAACTTCTTTGCTTGTCATTCTTTTATCTTAGATTGTCGGTCAACTTCTTGGTCACATGATTGTGCCTTGTACTTGAAGAATAAGGTAGGCTTGTCAAGCATGAAGGAATTGCTCCCTCTAGAGTTAACATTCAGCTGGTTCAATCAATTTGCTGTTCTATGTGGTAGTCCAAGCATTTGTTTAAAGTGGTTTGTTCTTTTCAAAGCTCTAAGCTCTTATCATTCTCTCCAGTGTATTTACATTGTGAGTTAAAAAGATTTTTTATGCACCTTTTTGTTAGTTCAAGGAGAGGAGAGAATAATTCGGTGTACTACTATTACTACATTATAGTTGAAAAAGCTCTACTGTAATAGTAAAACCTGTTTTGCCTGGCCGCAACATTATTTAACCACCAAGCAACAGGTGTAGACGCAGCATGTACGAAATCAACATTATTTTGGGTTTTTGCTGAAGTACCTTGTATAAAGCATAACAAGATGTCACATCCTGGCCATAGTAACTGAAAACATGGTAGATTTTAATTGGTGAAGTGGATATCGGAATTTTGTCAGCTAGTGTGATGTGATCTTCAATCACATCATAGTGGCTAAAATATTGCACATTGAACATGGAATTGCTGTTTTGTCTGGTTAGGGTGTGTGACAAGAACAGAGGGCTTCCATTTACTGTGGTCTTCAAGAATACATTTTTGCCATAACCTTACTCTGATGTTTTGCTCTCTTATTGCAGTTGCTGACATTTTACTGTGGAGGGATGAGAAGAAATCTTTTGCTACTTTTTTAGCTTCAGTTTTTTTCTATTACTGGTTCTTCCTTCGTGGAAGCAATTTTGTCTCATCAGTTTCTGGTCTTCTGTTGTTGGTTATCGCCCTGCTGACTGGATATAGTCTTCTGCCATCAACTTTGTGAGTATAATTGTGGTTGATATTGTTTCCACTATTGTTAGTAGTTCACCATTAGGAAGTTCCTTCCTTATTTATAGAGTCAATATGTGACATTTTGGTTATATTATACTACTTGTTTAGGTAGTAAATGCAACTTCAACCTCTCCGTATGAAGGCCAGTTGTTTAATGCAAATGTCATTTTTACAGATATGGTTTAACGATTCCAAGAATTCCATCATCTTGTTTTGAGATCTCAGAAGCGGATATGGAAGATTCTATTGCGTTTGTAGCATGCCTATGGAATCGAGGGTGCCATCTTATAGATTCATTGGGTCGAGGGGAAGACTGGTCTACTTTTCTTATGGTAATGAAATGTGTTAACCTTTTATATGACAGCGCTCCTTTCCTATATATTGCGTCAAATTCTGCCATCTGCTGGCCTTTTCTTTTCACATCCTTGCTCATATTGGTTAACATTTCTTGCGTGGTAACGAGTGTCGAATTTCGATGTGCTTTGCAGGTAATAACATTGTTGTACCTTTCCAAGCTTGCTGCACGCTCCCTGACCGTAGCGTTTGGTGTAGGTAGGCATTTTGTTACGGCAGTTTTAGTGCTGATTCTGTGATAAACAAAATGATTAAAGCTGCTTATTGAGCCTTGAGTTTATTGATAAATGCAGTTGTGGTCCTTGCCTTTACGGTGTTCTACATATATGAGCAGTACGAGTCTGAAATGGATGCAGCGGCTAACTACTTGATCGTCTCTGCACGAAAAGGGGTGGGGTGGTTGTCAAGGAATGTACATGGCATCTCTGGTAGGGTACCACCAACTTCACCTTCCTGATAGAGAGGCACCAGTAGAGGGACACATAGATAGAGCACCAAAAAATGACAGGTTGATCTTTGTGGTGCTGTACTATTCTTCTAAAAGGGGCCGGGGTTAGATACATAGATTGGGTAAATAATCTGTAGCTTGTATTGCTAGCTTATTGATGCATGCAAACGACCTGCCTAATTGCAAATGTGCATTGAGAACATTACAATAGTTGTATACTGCAAAAACGGTCTTTATCTGCTCGAATTTCCATCAGCAACTAACTATTATTGGTGCTGCCAGTTTTAGTTGTTCAATGATGATATATTTCATTGAAGATAATTGCACTCTCGGTGCTTCTCAGAGTAAAACAAAACAGATTCCAGAATTAAATGTAGGGATCTAGAGGGCAAAATACCATCGTGTTGAAGCAACTCTTTGCTTCTCTATAACCAAGTATTAAAAAACTTGTCTGAAAACATATAATTTCAGTTTGACAGAAATTCTGAGCTTACATATAAATATTTTTTGTATATTTCATTTAAAATAATATGGCTTTCTCAACCAAAAAAAAAAAACAATAATATGGCCATTTAGTGTGTCGTTATTATTTTTATAAGATTGATGATACTCTTTTTTTTTTTTTTTTTTAATTGTCATTTTTCAGAATTTATTTTGTTTTTATTTATTTATCATTTCCACATTTACCTTTCATTTTAATAACCTAAATTTTGCTACAATATTCCATGCATAAAGAGTGAAGGATAATTTTGTTATTTTACCTCTTTTTCAGACACATTAATCATTTTCTTAATCTTAGTGAATTTTCTCTATGCGACAGATAAAAAAAACGGAGGAAGTACATGCACAAGTGTTATGTAACAACCGGTTGTCTTCATCGTTGATTATAATTATTCCAAATTGATCATGATGTACGTTGATTATAATTATTCCAAATTATTTTAGTGTTATGTACGCGTGATAAAAAAACGTAGGAAGTACATGCACAAGTGTTATGTAACAACCGGTTGTCTTCATCGTTGATTATAATTATTTCAAATTGATCACGATGTACGTTGATTATAATTATTCCAAATTGATCATGATGTAAACGATGTTGACGAGTGCACATGATCATCGGAGCTGATGATCATACAAACAAAACGTGTATTTTCTTTTAGCCAAAAAAAAAAAAAAATGTGTATTATTACTCCCTCTGTTCCTATTTAAATGTTTACAAAAAACATACATATTAAAGAGAATAGTTAATGTTTTCATTTAATATCAAAATGCCAATAACACATTTGAATATAATTAATGTAATATTGTTTTCAATCTCTCATCGCTTAATAAATAAGGATAGATGTAAAAAAATACAATAAATAATATTTTAAAAATATAAATACCATAGATAAAAAAGAAATCAAACTGCGACACTTAAATAAGAAACGAGGGAATAATGTTAAGTAATCTATTTCTTGCCCTGGTTTTTGCACATTTTGACGGTGCGACTTACCTAATATATAATCGTTCCTTTGTTTAGAAAAAAAAATTGAAAAAAAAAAAATCGTCTAGCAGGAAAGGGAAATCATCATCTCGCGCCCGTTGCTCTGTTTCGCTCCAAAATAAAATAAAATTGATAACTCCAACTGTCGTTCACTGTCTCCACATTTCTGTAAGTAATTTATTGCATCAACTGTTAAGCCTGATCATTTCTTTGGTTCAGAAAACTGATTTCTTGACGATTATTACTATTATTATCTCAGGATTTCGATTTCCTTGTTTCATCGTTGGAGTCTTATTCACAACTTTAGGGCCAATCTGCATATTGGATTCTCATCCCTAGATCTGAATCTGTTTCTAATACTGTTAAAGGGTTTTGCTGTATTTTCTTGGAATTCCTTATTTCTTTTACTTGGGAAAATAGGAAGCAGCTGTCAAATTCTTTCTTGCATTGAGAATTGAGATGGGTAAACCATTGATTTATGAGATAATAGAAAAGCCCGCCACGAGTTGTATGATTGGAATATGCAGCGCCATTTGGTTTTATATACAGAAGAAAGGTATTGGGTATTCACATGTGGGCTTGAGCTACGATACTGTTGTTGAAGGCCATTATTGGAGGATTATCACATCTGCTTTTTCACATATTAGTATCTTGCACTTGGTTTTTAACATGAGTGCACTTTGGAGTCTTGGGGTTGTTGAACAGTTGGGTCACATAGGTCTTGGAGTCAAATATTATCTGCATTATACTCTTGTAATGGTTGTTCTATCCGGGTTGCTAGTTATCGGGATGTATCATTTGTTGATACACAAGTTCAAGATTGAGTATTTTCGAAGGGTGACAGCTGTTGGGTACTCATGTGTTGTTTTTGGTTGGATGACGATATTATCCGTGAAACAGCCCTCCTCCAAGTTGCAACTTTTTGGGGTTCTTTCACTTCCAATCAGTTTCGCGCCGTTTGAGTCTCTCATCTTTACCTCGATAATTGTTCCACAAGCGAGTTTTCTTGGGCATTTGTCAGGGATTATTGTTGGTTATGCTATTGCTTGGGGATTCATCAATGGAATGAACAATTACTGGGCGGTTTCCATGATGGGGTGGATCTTGCTCGTCTTTGTTTTCAGTCTCAAGAAATCTAATGCTCTGGATATTAGCTTTCTTGAGATTGAATCCGTCACAGACCCTTCTCTACCTTCTGTTCGATTTCTTGCTTCTGGAAATGGTAGAACCTTGCAGATGAACACGTTGCCAATGGCCGGTGCTGATCTTGTCTAAACCCTTTTGTTTTCATTTTTCAGAAAGAGCTCAGCTGTATAGGATACTGCAAATTACACTAGGCAGTGATGCTGCATTCTTGAAGAACTGTATCTTCTTTGCATTTGAGATGTCCCCTCCCCCCCCCTCCCCCCCCCCCCCCCCACCCCCACCAGTAAAGGTTAGTGTTCCTTAAACATACATGACTTACTACAGTTTGGGAATGCGCAAATGTTCTGATGTAAAAATTAGATTTTGCTATTTCACATTATGGCTTCTTGAATGTGCATTATTTTCCCCTATTGATAATGAAATGGGGACCCAAAGATATTTTAGTGTATAAGTTTCTTGCCCATCCATTTTGCAGTTAACATTCTGCAACATCTTGATAGACTTGATTACGGTTACAACGTTTAAATTACCAGATATAGTAGTCTTTTTCCATTAGATATGGACATCATTCTCATGTATATCAATAATTCAAATAATGATATGACACAAACTACTATGTCACATGACTCAATAATTGTTTTAAGTTATAAGCTCAATGATTATTACAAACACAGTTGAGTTGGGCCGAGACTCTGAGGGCTACCATGTTAATTTTCCTATTTAGGAACTTTCTTTCACATTATATAGTGTATTATTGTCCACATTCCACATACCACGTGGTTGTAAATAATGTTAAAATCTTGTGTTGTGAAAATAATCGTTATCAGTTATTACTACCCTCAATATATAAATAACAGCAGTTGTTTCAACTAAAACAGTTTTATCCCTTATTATGTGTTTCTAAATAGGAAGAATAACAAGTGTCGTGACAATATTTTATCGTGAAAACATAAAAAACAATTATTATGTTGCAGGAATGGATGCATTATTTATTATGACTGTGAATCGATCCATGAGAATCTTGTGGTTTTGTTTGGTCAATTTTTGTACTTGTGTCTCTATTATTTAAAACCTTCATTGTCTAGTTTTATAGGTTTTATTACAACCCGCATTGTCTATCTCCTGGTTCAACACGGTATAATTAAACTGAAATTCAGTTTCTGTACGTGTGAGCCAACTGCATTTCTGTCGTCGTTTGTCATATAGTATGATTTGAAGAAGAGCGTTAATGTAGTGGCTGACATAAATACTCTAAATTAAGGGCCTAGAGAGAATAAAAGGGTTACCTAAGCTCTTTTTAATAAGAAAGAATGCAGGAACCATGACTAACAACAGATGATGACCTACTCTTATTATAGAATACTTCACAAGTAATGCATGCATGCATCTGGTCTTTCTATAAGCCAACAAGATCTTGAACCCCATGTTAATTTGATGATAGCGTCTTGCTTATAGCACACAGCAATTCAACATTAGGCCTGCATCAAATTGACTAAACTCTCAGACATGGTCATGGATAAGCGATTTCAATGGATAGACGAAGGGATATTTCAGCATCCTTATTTGCTACTGCTTTCACTAGCTATAAGTTTTCTAGTGATGGACCCCTTTGAATTAAGTCCAGTTGGTGGCCATGACTTTAGGCCTGTGAAAAGTGACCTAGCACCTTACACAAAAGTGATGGAGAACTGGCCTGGTGACAACCTGAGCAGGTTAGGGCATGGAAGTTTGGAGTTTGAAGATGAAATTTTCGGACCTGAGTCTCTTGAATTTGACTTATTGGGCCGTGGACCTTATGCTGGTCTAGCTGATGGACGCGTCGTCCGGTGGATGGGCAATGGATCTGGCTGGGAAACTTTTGCTGTGGTCACACCTAACTGGTATTATTAAGTTGCATTCACAATATTTTAAGTTTTGGTTAACAACAAAAGGTTTTTTCTTTTATCTTTAGCACTTGTTGTTGATTTATGAGGTAGCAACTAATCATCATAACTTTCTTATTGCCAAATAATAAGGACTGAAAAGCTTTGCGCCAGAGGGAAAGATTCGACCACATACAAGCAATGGAAGGCGGAATCGAAGTGTGGGCGGCCCCTTGGACTAAGGTTTGACAGAAAAACAGGGAATTTATACATAGCTGATGCTTATTATGGGCTCTTGGTTGTTGGACCTGAAGGAGGCATTGCAACTTGTTTGTCAAGACACGCCGGAGGAAAGCCCATTCTCTTTGCAAATGATCTTGATATCCATGATAATGGCTCCGTTTTCTTCACCGACACCAGCAACAAGTATAATAGAGTGTAAGTGAGTTCTCAATTATCAGAATTTTTTCCTTAAAATAAAAGTTGTAGTATGCTCTGCTGAGTAACAAATAAGATGTTTTAGATGACTTTCTTATTGGTGCAATTAGTGAGTTCAATTATAACACAAGAGCTAATTAGAAATGCAGAAAACATTTCTTTATAATGTTGGAAGGAGAAGCAACGGGGCGCCTCCTTAGATATGATCCTACAACAGGAACAACTCATATAGTGTTGGAGGGATTAGCATTCCCGAACGGAGTTCAATTATCTCCAGACCAATCCTTCCTTGTCTACACTGAGACAACCAATTGCAGGCAAGTTGTGCTTCATACATATCATGTACTCGTTGTTTTTTGTTGGTGTAAGTAAAGTAATGAGATGAAAAATGTGATTGGGTGATGGAGCAGGCTAATGAAGTACTGGCTAGAGGGTTCGAAGAAAGGGAGCATTGAGGTAGTTAGGGACCTGCCTGGATTCCCAGACAATGTAAGAGTGAATGAAAGAGGGGAATACTGGGTAGCACTTGATTGCTGTAGAACACGAGCACAGGAAGTTCTGAACAACAATCCATGGTTAAGGAACGTGTATTTTCGGCTGCCAATGCCGATGAGCATATTGGCTAAGCTGATGGGGATGAAGATGTACACAGTGATAACACTGTTGAATGAGAAAGGAGAAATAAAAGATGTTCTTCAAGACAGGAAGGGTAAAGTGATGAAGCTAATGAGTGAAGTTAGAGAAACAAATGGAAAACTATGGATTGGAACTGTGGCTCATAACCACATTGCTACTCTGTCTTACCCTTGAAACACAGAGTATATTTTTTCTTGCAAATGGCAATAATAATAATAAATTATTTATAAGTAGCAAAGTAAGAGCGAGCGAGCGAGCGAGCAATGACTTTTGTGCTCAGCAGCAAACAAAAAAGACTAGTGAAAGTGCGCTATGTATGTCATTGTTTGTTAAAAATCAAATCTTACTTACACTGTTTGTGTCAAAGTCGTGATTTTTAAAGTGTAAGTTGGAATGTTAGTAATGTAATTGAACGATTGAATGAATGAAGTGGGATGAAGAAGACATTCCATTATTGTCGTCGGTCACAAATGAAATGAAATGAAATGAAATTTACAAGGTTGGAAGTGGGTGAGGGGTCGAGTGTTACCCACTTTGAGTACATCTTCATTAGTATTACCTTCAAATCACAACCCATAAAAGTAAGTAAGGAGATACATAAAAAAAAGAATGAAAACATAGTAATCGCTTTACATCACTAAAAACAGAGATACGATTAATGACCAGCTTCCAATCCATGGGAGTAAAGGAACTTGAAATGATTTTTCCTTCAGTTACAGTTACAGTTACATTGTCTTGTTTGGGTGAACCCTCTTATAATTGTAATAACACGGCCGATTGGGACACTAGTGCGAGCACCAAGTCCGTCCGTTGGGCATTGCAGAGCATATATATATATATATATATACAAGGGAGGGAGTGATACACTTGAAAATCTTGTCAGTGGATATTTCCAGGGACTTTCTTTCTCTATCAATAAATATCGGTAATGATGCTTAGGAAAATCACCCTCTCCTGCAAACCCAGATCGAAATTCCTTACATTCTCAACATCACCCTCTCCTCCATATTCATCTATTCACGTGGTGGTTGAATCCTCTTCAACATCACCACTCAAACCAACCACCGACTTCTCACGCTCTCATGCCTTTTCCCGAAATTTGTCTGCCATTTCCTCTATTTCCTCATCTGAATTTTTGCTCAACTCTTCAAGAATCTCAACTTTTACTGGAAATGGAAGTTGGTTTTTGAGTGATCAATGTTTGACTCAGCAGGGGAGGAGCTTTTGTAGTCAAGCACATGGCACCTGCAGAGAGTCGATGAATTATGACGTTCTTGTAGTTGGAGCAGGCCCTGCTGGTCTCTCTGCAGCAATAAGATTGAAGCAATTGTGCAGAGAAAATGATGTTGATTTGTCTGTTTGTGTCGTGGAGAAAGGTGCTGAAGTCGGTGAGTCCCCCTTAAAATTTGTTTTTTTTTTTTATAGTAACATTAAAAGCACAGTAAGTAGCAAAAAGGAATTCTTTGTAGATTTAATATGTTTGAAGAACTGGACGAATCCCAGAGCTCCTGCACAGAAAATGCATCAGCATGTTGTTTCTAATATACTAAGTCGATAAATTTTTAGTTGCCCGTCACTTATCTTATTACTTCTGATGGCTTGTTTAGGTGCTCATGTATTGTCAGGGAATGTGTTTGAGCCTCGTGCTTTGGATGAACTTATCCCTGGCTGGAAACAGAAAGAGGTATGGGCTTACCTTGGTTTGATATGTCAATGTGTGCCATCAGTCTTCTAGATTCCGAGATTGTGCAAAGATAGCATTTTGCAAATGAAGTGGAGATAGTACGATAAACTGATTGATGTTGAACATATGTTCCTAAAACCTTTAGCTTTTAGATGGCAATTTATCAGGGGAGCAATATTGCAATTTTGAAGTCATGAATTTTCAGACCTGAGCATTCTTGTTTACCCCGATGCCTTGTGAATTTCGGGTTCTGTTTTGCCCCTTATTCTCCTTTATTGATGTCATGTATGTTCTCTATAATTTAGCATCAAGTTGAGAATATGGTGATTTATTACCGTACTAAAATGTCAATCCGGAAGTTCTGTTAGTCATAACTAAGTATTTTATCAATGTGGTTTTAGTTCTTTTTTTTTGGAGCCTGATTCAGTATTTGATTATGTGTCTTGCAGGCACCTGTTCACGTTCCAGTTTCTTCCGATATGTTTTGGTTACTTACCAAGCGCCATGCAATTTCCCTACCAAGTCCTTTCAGCAACAAAGGAAATTATGTTTTAAGGTTTGTGCTTATAGATGCCAGTTGACCATTCACGTTAATGAGTCCTGATAGATTTGTAGTCTTTATTGTTTGAACTGAAAGACTTTGAAGTGTTCTTAATTTTCTCTGCTTCTGTTACAAGATTTTTAGAGGTTCAGGCTTGTCTGGAATTTCTGTGTTTGCCAAACATGCTACTTAGTTGCTACTTATTTTGGTCGCACTAGCTTCCTGCCTTGGAAAAGCAAATGATTCATGAATGTCTTTTTTCTGCTTGATTATTTTATTTTTGAATGGATAATAGCCTTCTGGTGGCTGTCTTGATTCTAAGACATATAATGTAACCAATATCCCATGATTAAATACTTTGTGGTTACTCAGGGCTTTCTACTTGTCTTGCTTGTCCACTGCCATCGGACTTTAAGTTAGTTTTGAGCAAGACATTGTAGCTTTCCATCCTGTACTATTCTCATATAAATTGCTTGGGCAGCTTTCTTGTCTGTAAAAATGTGCAGCTTCAGTGTTATGCCCCTGCATAGTGGGGCCACTTGTTCAGTTGCAAACTCATAATTATTACTGCATGTATTTATGAGTGCACTTGATTTTGTTTTAGTTATTTATGCATGTATGTTGTCAGATGTCTTCTGGAAATTCATGAGGACTTAACTGGATGTCCCTGAAAAGGTGACTTCTCTAATTATGATGATGCAGTTTGAGTCAACTAGTACGTTGGATGGGAATGCAGGCTGAAGAATTAGGTGTTGAAATATATCCAGGCTTTGCTGCTAGTGAGGTATTCTATGGTGACGGGGCTTTATCTTTTACTCTAGCTTTCCTTGTTAATATCTCTGGTTTAGTGCAGGTTCTGTATGACGAGAGTGGCAGTGTTACAGGAATTGCAACCAATGACATGGGAGTAGCAAAAGATGGTGCTCAAAAGGACAATTTCCAACGTGGGGTGGAGTTGAATGGTAAGTTCAAACCAGCTTGTTTCCAATGTGTGCGCATGTGTAGGTGATTTTCTTTTTTTCTTGGTCTTGTGAGTGGTTGTCTCCCCCACCAAGGATGTTCAGTGAAGTAATTGAGGCAAATTCATTGCATTGAGACTTGCTAGAATCCAGTGAAAGTTTCGTATCAAATCTTACTTTTGCTTGAACATTTCAGGCCTTCTGATGATACTAAGATAAGTTGTTGGTTTTAAAATGAGCATATTGATTAATTACGCTGTTATTGTTGTTCACAATAGCTAATCAGAGCTGACTGAGCATGGATTTGATAGGCTTTATATTGTTTTACATTAACAAAGAAATGCATTGGTATTAGCAGGTAGCCCTAAATCCAACTAGGTGGAATGAATAGGATTTGTGAAATCTTCTATTTCTAAATGGATAGTGACAGCTGGCAATATAATCATTAGGCCTTTACTCAAATGTTATATAGCTTCTGTTATTATATGCGTTCATGTAAGGAGTTTCTGGTGCTGGCCTTAGCTTGATATTCAAGGCTCATTTGTCTGACTTGTTCTGTTTCATTTTAGGCGAATCACTGTGTCGTTCTAATTACGTTGCTGTGCAGGACGTGTCACACTTCTTGCTGAGGGGTGTCGTGGATCATTATCAGAGGTTTGCAGAGATCTGAATTGCTTGTGCAATTATTGGCTATAGATCACATCATCTGCTGGTCATTTTAGCTTTTATTGTCGTAAATCAATCTGCAATCCTGTGTCTGTGTTCAGGAGATAATTAATAAATATAACTTGAGAGATAAAGGACAGGGGCAGCATCAGACTTATGCTTTAGGAATTAAGGAGGTAATTCTTTTCGTATTCTGTACCAAGCAATGCATATATATGTGTGTACTTCTTTGCGTTTTGCTTCAAAAGTGGGCACACAATGTGCAAATTCAGGATTTTTCCTTATTTTCTATTTATGTGCTTGAAATGTAGTTTTCTAAAATGCACTCAACCCCACATCAAATGACAAAATGATCCCCGGATAACTGAATCATGAACCAAAAATTACCCCTATTATTAGAGCCTTATCCTCTTGAAACTTATGCAGGTATGGGAAATCACTCCTGAGATGCACAAGCCTGGTTCAGTGCTTCATACACTAGGTTGGCCCTTGGACCATAAGACGTATGGGGGTTCTTTCTTGTACCATATGCAGGATAGACAGGTTTCTATCTTTTATTCTATCTCCTTTGATTTAGTACTGTTTTCATTCCTTTGGCTTGTTTTCATTAGTTCGAACAAATCGAATGGATATGCAAGTTTAGACAGGTCTGGTTTATTGTCTCTTTTTTCATGCTTTCAAATCACTTTGAGCAATTGCATTGTGTTCATGCCCGTAAATATAATTTGTGGTTAGACCACATATGGGTGGGTGTTAAAAGTGTAAACATGTAAGCTACAGTTCTTACTAATAGCTTAAGCTTTCAGAAGAGGTGGTCACATGTGACAGCTGAGGGGAAACAAAATGATGGAAAGCAGCTTAAGACTATCACGTTCTATATGTGTATTCCGTAAACGCTTCATTTTACCTATGCTTCTGATGATATCTTTCTCTTGCTATGGCTGCTTTAGGTTATGTATTCTCTTATTTTCAGTTTTCCTGGTCTTTCTCCAATTCGGTTTTGTTGTTTTGCTTTAGTTGATCTGTCATTTCCTTTAACTGAACCTTGTCTGTTGGCTATAATTTCACCTCTGTCAGTTTGACAGTTTCTTACTGTTCTTTTCACTCTGACTTCTTAAAGTGCCTGTACAGGTTGCTGTTGGCATTGTAACTGCCCTGAATTATCAGAACCCTTTCTTGAATCCTTACGAGGAATTCCAGGTGAAACAGAAACTGTTGCTTATGATCCTTCTCCAAATGTTGTTTGTTCCGTGACTGCTAGTTTTTATGTTCTCATGTGATTCATAATCTTTAGCACATCTTTTCTTCTGGATGTTAGCATACAAAATTATTATTTGAACATTAGAGTGGAAGTGTAAATATGGGTCACAGGAAATGAGCCCCTATTAGCCAACATGATTTTTAGGAAGGAAAAAAAAAACCTGCTTACTTAAAGGGTGGGTTAAACAAGTTGCCAATTGACTATTTTATGATCCAAAATAGGGTTAGAAAGGACTGTAAGTTGTGTTCGATGATGACTGAAGAAAAGTTCAAATGTGCATAGGCTAGTCGTGTTAGATGTACATAGGAATCATGGGAGGTTGAGGAGAAAGATATATTTCCATGGATATCGTGGTGAATATTCTCCTTTTTTACTATAGAATTTCTTCACACCTATTTTTCCTGTTAAATACGTTGACTGTTCTCTTGCACCTCAGAAATTCAAGCACCACCCTGCCATCAGACCTATTCTAGAGGGGGGAACAGTTCTTCAGTATGGTGCTAGGACTTTAAATGAAGGTGGTTATCAGGTGCATTCTTATGTTCTCATTTTCACTGCATTTCTAGTAGAATTCTCGTAATTAGCTTTGAAATGTTGACGTAGAGGCTGTCAAACACCAGCCAGTTATGTATGCTTCAAAAGGCACATTCTGCATCTGACATGCCATTTTACAAATCCAAATGTAATGTTAACTACTTTACAAATCCAAGTGTAATGTTAACCATCCAATGCTTCTGTTTTTTTCTTTTTTTGGGCATCTAATAAAAAAGGGGCATCCAATGCTTCTGTTTATTTGTTAACAATTTTACAAATCCAAGTGTAATGTTAGATAGCAAATTTCAGTCAATTCCATATCCAGTTTTCCCTGGGGGTGCAATTATCGGATGTTCAGCAGGATTCTTAAATGTGCCAAAGATTAAAGGGACGCATACTGCTATGAAGTCAGGTACTAGACAGGACTGGCAGTTTTCTTTTGTAGATATTTTCTCTGGTTTTACTATATCTTCAAAGTTTGTGTATCCGATTAACATGATGTTAGGCGCAGGTATGCTTCACAATTTAGGCTTTGATTACTTTTGTTGCTCGTAGAAGCTTGGTTAAATTATGCCTTGGTAAATTGAAACTGTTATATAGTCTACGTGTTGTCAATTTTCAAATTTTATCTCTCAGGGATGCTAGCAGCAGAATCTGCTTTCAACCTTCTGCAGGAAGGGTCTCCAATGGAAAGTTTTTGGGATACTTTGAGAAGTTCATGGATATGGAAAGAACTGTATGCCGCTAGGAATTACCGTCCTGTGAGTACTTTTCCTCATATGGCAACCTCCTGGTATATTAATCCTTTTACCTGCACTTTCATCATAATCTGTGCAGGAAAACTTGATTGTAGTATGGGAACACCCAACTGGAATAAATTGCCTTTTTAGATTCCGAAAGATTTTGACTGTATTAGCACCATTTTTTTTTCCCTGAAGTGTATTAGACAGAGGATGAAAGACTCCTCAAACAGCAACCATACTAATCCACTGATGAGCAAGCTTCATGTATGAATAATTGCAGGCATCTGATCCAATATTTTTTACAAACTAAATCTCTGTAATTTTGTGTTCTAATTTTCAGGCATTTGAGTATGGACTTTTCCCTGGCATTGCTTTGAGTGCGTTTGAACAGTAGGGACTTCTTTGAACTGATTGAATTGGTTCCTTTACATCCTTCTGAAATATGGGGACACTATTTTTTTTTTTAAATTTGAAGTTTGACTAATTAGTATTTTGCTCGACAGTTACATAACAAAAGGCAGGTCTCCGTGGACACTGAAGCATGGAAAACCTGACCATGAAGCAACAAAAGTGAGAACTGGTGACCTTTTGTTGAAGAAGCATCCTTGAAGCATCTCTCATGCTCCGTGTCTTTTTGTTTGTGAAGTAGTAATTATTTCCATTCACTAGGGAATCAAAACAATACCCACAAGAGGGGGAGTGGGGGGGGGGGGGGGTTAGTAAACCCATACTCCCTTGAAGCTTGAGTAGAAACTTTGATCCTGGAAGCCTCTCATCCATTGTAGAAATGACAGTGAGAACTAAGAAATGTTTGTTAAACATACATTCATTATGTTTCTGTGTTGGCAGGAAGCAAAATTTTGCTCACAAATTGAGTACCCAAAGCCAGATGGGGTAGTATCCTTTGATGTACCTACATCTTTGTACAGGTCTCTCTCTCTCAGTGATTTTCTGCAATTAGAGTTTTGAATGCAATAGTGGATGTTTGGAGGTGCTGTAATGATTGAAAAAGCGTTGTGGATGTTTTGAAATCAGAGTTATAGTTTTAAAGATGTAGTGGCGATGTAGAAAGAAATGTCATTCATATGGTTTGAAATTTGCTTTTTGTTTTATTGTGTAGGAGCAATACAAATCATGATCATGATCAACCAGCTCATCTTCAATTGAGAGATTCTCGACTTCCGGAAGTAGTGAATCTGCCTGTCTATGCTGGACCTGAATCAAGATATTGCCCTGCGCGTGTTTATGAGTAACATACATGCTTATCAATAATGGCTTAGTTTATGTTCATTCTCATGTGTCTCCAGACTTTCTTCTGATGTTTTTAAAATCGACATAGGTATGTAGCAGATGAAAATGGTCAGGAAAAGTTGCAGATAAATGCACAAAACTGCTTGCACTGCAAGGTACCTGGCAATATCTGCTATACATTTGCTAAATAGAATTTCACAGATCCATTATCCCAGTCTCACTGAGAACTATGGTTTCTGGTAATGTTGGTCATCAACAAAATGATGAATTGTGATACAACATAGACCTGTCGCTTGACAGTTGCACGTTTGAGCGTATGAATTGAAATGTGTTAACTAATCCATTTTCAGGCTTGTGATATCAAGGATCCAAAACAGAACATAAAATGGACAGTTCCAGAAGGTGGTGGTGGACCAGTTTACTCAGTTATGTGAGCAAGCACTGATGTGGATGCTTCGTCCTTTTTGGCAGCCCCCCAGCCCCCATAGTAGCTATATAATTCTAGGAATAAATGTTTCAAGATAGAAATTTTAGTCAATCAGACATGATATATTAATCGGAATTTTGTGAGACGCCGTTTGTTTGATATCTCTACTTTATGTGGTTTCTAGCTTCTAGCTTCTAGCTTCTAGCTTCTAGCTTCAGCGTCATGTCCTGATTTCTCTACTCCTTCAACAGTCGCCCAAATCCAGTAGGAGCCCTTTTTATTGAGTTGGTCGGTCATAAGTATAACATCCATCATGCTTCTTCTATCGCTGCACTTCATCGAATTACACATCATAGTGCTAATGCTTGCATCTCCATTATGCAAGTTGGAAGTAAAATATCCAAACAAACCTTGGCATCCTAGTTTAAAACATCAAGGATGCAAGTTTGAGCAATAGAAACGAACCCCTTAACAGACATAAAGTAAAACTTCATACAAAAAGCGTAAATGGTATGACCATTCTACAGACATCACGTAATAGGCAATATGTTTTCATGAACACAACTTACACAGAAATCAAAACAGACTAGGCTAAGGACATAGTTATCTTCTACATCTTTACCAGAAAACAGTAGTACGACTGTCTATAACAGAGAACACACCCGTTTCCATGCTTGTAATAGTACATCTATAAATCGAACGCTAACATGGCAATAAGCATAGACGTGCCCGGTTATACAAATTGCAAAACCCTAGCTGGAAAAAAGAGTTCTAATCCTTGGAGGATGCACCGCCAATCATATCTGGACTGTCGTCATTCTGAGCATGGGATTGGATAGAATTCATCAGCCTCGAGTCACGGGTGGATGTCTGCTCCTGTGGCTGCAGCTGGTGCTGTTGTGCTGTTGCTGCAGCATCTGCATCTGTTGCGATTGGAACTGATGAAGCTGATGCTGTTGAAACGGACGCGGCTGCTTGATGGAATTTAACTGGAGCTGCTGAAATTGCTGGGCTGTCAGCATTGTTTGCATTGAAGGGTTATTAGAGTAATATTGTTGATTCCCTCCAAAGGATTGAGATAAGTTCATCATAGGCCCTCCATTCGGAATCATCTGTCCCGTTAGCGTCTTTAAATGCTGGATCTCCTCCTTCAGAGCATCATTCAATGCTAATAATGCCCATAAAAGTAAATAGAATAGTCAAATAAGCAACCAATTGCATTACTAAAATAGCATCCCATCCCATCCCATCCCATTTCCTCAACAAACAAAAAGAAGGAAACAAGTAGCAATGCGCCCTGTATGAGATGACATGTGTTTGTGTTGAACATGATAATTTAGGCATCCAACACATAATTTTGTGTTGATCATGATAATTCAAATATTACTAATGGCACAAAATTCAAAGCCCTTCTGCGAATGCAACTACCCTTGAGCAGAAAGAAAAATATACAAGGTCTACAGAGGTTATACAAAAATTAAAAGGGAGGGTCAGGGAGGTCAAGATAGATTCAATAACAAGGCCATACCGTCTTGCAGGTGCACTTGTTGCTCTGTTGTCTGCAATCGCAATTTAAGCTCACTGTTTTCAGCAGTCAGACCATTGGTATCTCGCTGTTGTAAAGACATTGCCAACAAACAGGTGTCAATCATATCATTATCATGGTGCCTTGCCTACTATGCCAAGGCTAAAGCATTCACACAGAATTCATCATCTCTACTACACGCAACAGAGCTGATAACTTTGCATCATCTAAAAGCTAAATTGTCATAAAGACCGTAATGCATATGCATGTGTATATAAACACACCAACATGCTGCCTTAAGAGTGGCCAAACAAATTTCACAAACAGAACCCATGCATGAATTAACTCATTCTTCCATCCATCTAGATAGCAGTAAAGATTTGAATGCACTACAACATTATGTTATACTGTCCCTCCACCCAAGTGCTAAGCTGTCAAAAGTGTGTCGTAGTCCATAACAATCAAAAATCATGTACTTTTGGTTACAAAAAGTTGAGGAAAGCAGGTTCTCTAATCTCTCATCGTAACATCAATCCAAGTGCTAAAGAACCAAAACAGATAAAAAATGCTGATTTTACACCAACCAGGATAAAGCTATAAAAAAACTAAATCAAAAATTGAAGACAACGGTCTTACCTGCAAAAGAGTAAGTTGAGCAGACAACGAAGTCGCTTCAGTTTGCAGAGTTTGGACTTTTCTTTCAAGTTCAGCAATGTAGCGCATCTTCCTCTCCTTTGACCTGGCAGCCGACTGCCTGTTAGCCCATACCCTGAGATAAAAATAAAACAAAACAAAACAAAACAAAAACACATGTTAATGATGGTCTAATAACCCTAACTAGAGTCAAAACTAGGAAAACTGGGAAGAAATAGCGAGCTTCAAGAAAAGCCTAACCTTTTTGCACGCTTTGGATCAATTAGGGCTAGCTCAGAAAGCTTAGCAGCAGACAATGCTTTCTTGGCCTCTGCTGAAGATGGCTCTTCCGAACCTGTAGTTAGCATCTCAGAATTGATTGTAGATGACCCATCCATTGATTGGCTATGTGAATGTCTAACTCTAGGCTTGTCACTGACAGCAAAAGCAGAATCTCCACGTCCTGCTAAAGATGCTGCAGCTGGTTTCGGAGGTGAACACGAAACACCAGCAGAACTAGATACTTCGTCCACTTGATAAGCAGAAGCAGATGAAGAATTGAACTTATTAATGTCAAGGTACATGGAAATCAGATCCTCTTCTGTATCATCAGAGAAAGATGGCCCATCTAATCCTCCCACAACACCAAGATCACTGTCAAAGCTAATATCATCCGGAAGGGTCAAAATCTCTGAATGTGCACGTCGATGCCCCACACTTCTAGGTGGGTTATCAGGCATTCTGCTAATATCATGACTATATCGACTAGAATCCATTGGCATCCCAAGCCCGAAATGACCTGGCTCCGGATTACCCCCATGCCCAGATAGAGGAAAACTCGAGGACCCTGACACCTCAGATTTCGCACCATAACTACTCCCCGGTGGAGAGTAAACAGAATACCTCCCTGCTGGAGGAAGACCCTTGTCCTTATCCATATGCAAAGATGTCAAGCCTTGGATAACCTAAAGATGTTAAGCTTAAACACGCTCACTTTTACAAGAGGATAAATGAATGTTTACTCAATCCGCTTCCCTCCTTTGTAAGATGCCGAATCCGATTCCTAAACTTGCTTAAATCAACAAACTACACAGAACGATTCAACTAAATCCGAGAGAGAATTCATGGCTTGCCTTTCCTGAATAAAGAAAGATAATTCAAGGATTAAACCGCAATATACAGAAGTTCAAGTCAGGAATTGAGCAACGGAGTAAAGAATCAATACCCTGCGGTAAAACAATCCAAAAAGAATAAATCAGAACCACCTGCAGATCAAGATACAAATAACCAGATAAAATTAATCCCATTAAAAATAAAAATAAAAACAAAGTCTTGGAGCTGCAGAGCTTACACAGGTAAAAAATAAATAGGAAAAAATGTTCGGACAAAAGAAAAAAAAAAAGAGTAAAAGGGAATATGATTCGAAAAATCAAAATACAGGCATGTAGAATATGCTAAAGAAGGAAGAGGAAAACGAAAAAGGGGCGCTTATATATATGTATATAAAAATAAAAATAAAAATAAAAACTAAAGACATAAAGAGAAGAATGAAATCACATGTGCAGATGGGGATGTTGGTGGTGGGCAGGATAGGGGAAGAAGAAGAGAGAGAGAGAGAGAGAGAGAGAGAGAGGAAGCTACCGAGTGCATTCATTCCACTTCTTCATCGCTAATTTGCACCTGGATCGCTGCAACACAATTTACATTTATTTATGGGGTGAAATTAATAAATAAAAACGTTTCCCTCAAAAATCATTTAATTTCCCCCTAAAAAAATAATAATTTAATAATATTTTATTCTCTCCATAATACTGAATAAAAATAAATTAATGATATTTTCAGGAGGTTTATTATTTGCACCGCACCGATTATCTTGAATCGATATTTTGAAATTCGGTTCTAGAAGCAAAAAAAAGAAAAAGAAAAAAAGACTATCCCAGAGTAGATTTTCACGATGCACCCACGGGAAGTCATATGTTTTTTTTTTATCTAGAACGGACTTTCACAATGTTGGTATACCGATAGAATGATTATGGTGCAAATAAAAGCCTCTGTATTTTATAAGGTTTGACAAATGAGGGGATAATTGAAAAGGAGAGAGACATGGAGGTGGAGGTAAGGGTAAGAGCATTGAAGAAAGGGCTGGGGGGGGGTAAAGTGATGGGGGGCTGTACGAATAAGGATAGTAGTAGTAGCAGGAGGAAAGGTGGTGGACGAATGTGCGAGATGGGTGGTAGTAGGCGAGGGTGGTAAGGATAAGAGAGGGAGGGAGGGAGACGTGGGGTTTAAGGTGTGAGGTAGGGGTTATGGTGAAGGCAAGGGCCATACATAGATCGAGAAGGGTAGGAATGGACATGGATTGGTGAGGTCATGGAATGGTGGTTGGTGAGAGGTGAGACCCAAGTGTGAGAAATAATGATGGTACGTGAAAAGGTAGGTAGATAGGTGGTGAGAGGAAAGAGGATCAAGGGTGTCCCAGTTTATTATATATACACACATGTATGTGTAAGTATAATAAAATTTGTGTTGTTTGGGAAATCATGTATGTACATGACTCTTGGTCATATTTGTGTTG
The DNA here is from genome assembly GCA_036785695.1 of Gentiana straminea. Taxonomy (NCBI): domain Eukaryota; kingdom Viridiplantae; phylum Streptophyta; class Magnoliopsida; order Gentianales; family Gentianaceae; genus Gentiana; species Gentiana straminea. The sequence goes on from JAVUPR010000348.1 coordinate 3,215,411, forward strand.
TTTGGGAAATCATCATCATTCATTTTTCATACATACAAGTAGAGAAGCAATAACCACCCGATCCATTCACAGTCGGAATGTTTATTCTTCATCTTCTTCATCATCATCATGCCTTAAAAGTTAAAACGAAACAACAAAAGAAACCACAGTAAATTTTTCATCATCTTCTTGCAAGGATATTCCTTGTTTAATCACTCTTACTACTACTACAGCAGCAGCTCAATTTGTATTTTATCATTGAGTTTGTCCAACAAAATTATTATTGTTTCTGCATCATAAACTTGTTTACCAAATACAACACAACCAAACCAAAACCAAAACAAAAAACAGCCACGGGACCAAATTTATTATAGCAGTCTGCCTTGTTTAGGTTGAGGCATCTGTATTTGTAAATGACAAGAAAGCAGGTCCAAAAAAATAGCCAAAATGAATCCACAAAACTACCTGCTTAATCCCATTTTTAGTCCCCGGAATCAGTTTTGCTGCCCCAAAAGAGTCCACCAAACTTATTTTTCTTCTTCTAACATTACATTCCCATTCCCATTCCCATTCCCATTCCCATTCCCATCTTCTTAGATTCACAGACACTTTTGGCATGGCAACACTACTGATTCGCATATCCACCACAAATGGGATTAATCAATTAGCTAACAAACTACCCGTCTTGGCCAAAAAACAAGCAATTAAGAAACACTAATTGTTTCCCCCCTTGAGAAGCTCAAGGACTTGAGAGTCGGTAGGAAGTGCAGGTATGGCTCCCTTCTTTGTAGTTGTTATGGCTCCACATGCACATGCATATCTCACTACTTCCCTCAATCTTCCTTCATCCTGCATCCATCAGTGAAACACACAGACCATCCAATTTTGAGAACAAAACACACAGCAACAGCACCATCACTATCACTTATTAAGAAAACTAGTACTAGTTCAAGTATCGAATAAGGAAGACAAAGTGTACTACACTATATACACACCTCGATAATGGCTTGATCATCAACAATTTTACACATGAGCGCTCCAACAAAAGAATCACCCGCTCCAGTTGTATCCACTGTTTTCACGTGAAACGCGTCCACTGAACCACGGAAGCTCTGTTTTTTTTTTTGAAAAAAGAAAAACACTTAGGTACTACTTACCACCATAGATTAGAGTCGTGAGTGCTTATAATTTTGTATATGAATATGTGTTGGTAAAAGACAAATATATGCATAGGCACCTTGGTATAGTATCTGCAGCCCTTCTCACCGAGGGTGACAAGGAGAAGCTTGAGGTTGGGATGCCACAGGGAAAGTGCAGACTCATCGTCGATCTTGTCACTCCCAGTGAGGAATTCAAGCTCCACATCACTCACTTTGATGATGTCAGCCTTCTCCCAAATGCTCATTATCTGCTCACGAGCTTCTTCAGCAGATGGCCAGAGGGGTAGTCTGAGATTGGGGTCGTATGAAAGTAAGGCCCCTGCATCTTTTGCCACCTCCATTGCCTTTAGGTGTGCTGATCTGCATGGCTCTACTATCAAGCTTATCGATCCATAGTGAAACACTTTCGCCTACCAGTTCATTACAAACATGTAACAAAATTAAATCAAGCCAAGGCATTTATATATATATATATATATATTTTAAATCAACTACCTATATACTGCTAAGTTTATTGTTCTTTCAAGTTCAGTAAATGTGTTGCATTGCACGTCTTTTAATGTATTCGGAAATACCGTTTTCACAACAAAATGATTACAATACATTTTTACACCATTAATCATGATATATGACCCATATCAATCACTAGATAGTACACCATGCAACAGTGTCAAAATGTGCTGTGGTCATTTGCTATGAAACTAACGATGCTTTTCTAGCACAAGAGACACGCATGTGTACGTATATGTGTATTATGTATGAACAATGTGTGACTAGTTGTCTCTCTCTTTCTCATTCGGTGCATTGATTGCTTAATTTGGTACACCTAATGACTAGTACACTACACTAGACCTTCTGCTAGCTAGGGTCCAGTTTGGTAACCAAAATTAAAATGTACTGAAGAAACAGAGAAAGTTGTTTTCAACATGGATTTACTCCATCTTACACAAGTAAACAATTGAAACTTCACAAAATGCCTCTATAACTTCATGTGTTACAAAACCTCTATAACTTTATGCGTTAAAAGCTCACAAACAAGAAGATATTAAGCTTGGAAGATTAAAACAAGGAATTCAGACAATTGTTACTAAACAGATCACTCAAATATAAATTCTATGATTAATTAACGTAATTAACTTCAGATGGTTTGAACATTCAATACAGCTACTTTGATTGATTGATGGGTTAAAATAAAGAACATTCTTTTGAAGAATAGAATAAAACAAACATTTAATTGAGGAGGTAATTAACTTACAGATCTAATGAGATCCAGATTCAACTCTTCCGGAGTCAACAGCATGTCCGCGCTGGGATTCCGATAAAACATGAACTCACGCTCCCCATCGGCGCGTAGAGTCACGAAAGCCAAAGCCGTCCTGGCACCCTTGTCAAACGTGATCCCGTCGCCTGAGACGCCATTCTCCTTGAGTATTCCGGCGAGCATGTGACCGAATTCATCGTCACCAAGCTTCCCGACAAAAGCTGCTCTGCCTCCGAGCCTCGAAACCGCAATCGCCATGTTGGCCGGAGCACCACCCGGAGCTTTGAGAAAGCCCGGTGCTTCAGCCAGTGACACTCCCGAAACTGTCGGCACAAAGTCGATCAGCATCTCGCCGAAGCTAACGATCAAACCTGAAGCTTCACCAGCTGCTGCCATGATGATTTTACTGTATGGCAAAGATTAAAAATATGATTTAAATTGCAGAATTATTGAGCAAAACTATGCAAGGAGATGAGATCGGGAAAGACGACGGCATGCACGAGGGAGTCTATATATAGGGTAGCCGTGTCAGCAGCCAAAAATGATAATTAGGATTTTTTCTTTATTTTTTATTTTAGTGGATGATAATTTTGCGTAATAGGATTGCATTTAAATGAATTATTATAGGGAAAAAAATAGGCAAAAAGGCCATAATTTGTAATTTGTAATTTGTATAGTACTCTAGTAGTATAAATACATACATTAAATATAATAAATAATTGCTCGAAAAATCATGCATGATACTCGGAAAAAAAAAATGGAGTTTACTTGCGTTTTGGTCTAATGCTTTGGCGGCTATTAATAACTACTGTATTTTTTTTTTCTAAGAATTAATAAATAAATTAAATGTAAGATTATAGTAGAAGATACGTACCCTTTATATGATTCTTAAAGTAATTAAAATTTAATACTACTTTACCCACTTACAAAAAAAATACTACTTTACCCTTATGAAAATATAGGAATTTTATTATGCATAAACTAAAGGTGATTTACGAATTGAATTATCAGTAGTTTTATGGTGGTCCAGGACTACCATGTCATACTTGTGCATCTAATAGGTAGTCTTAAAAGAGGAGTAAATTTGTAAAAACATGACATATATATTTTACACGGTTGGGTCCCATGTGTTTATTTGAATTTCTATTGGTCCTGAATCAACAAGTCATACTTGGTACAAGACCACCATAAAATTTGCCCTGAATTATAAGTAATTAGGACGGAGTAGGGGGGTTCTGGAAAAAAAAGTGGTGCAGTAAAATGCAGGTCCCAAAAAAATCAAGAGTAATAATAAGCACAACAGTTGTGACACAACGAATGACATAATGGTGATCTTCACCGTTGATAATAATGTGTATAAATTGGTGCAGATCACCGTTGTGTCACTCGTTATGACACAACCGTTATGGCCGTATAATTACTCAAAAATCAATGGTGGAAAAATTTATCGCGGCACATTTGTTGTGAAATAATCATTTGTCCGGATGATTTTGGGTACTAAGCTTGTGTTTGTTTTGCAACATGTTTTTTTAGGAGTTTTTTTTTCCATCACATCGCCAATCATTTCTTACAATTCTCACATCAATCAAATCTTCAACTACAAATAAAAAAAATATTAAATCATCTCTCATCATTTCACTTTATCAAATTTATTACTTTATTACCATTATTTTAATTAATTTATTTCACCAATCATTTCATAATCTTCATTATTTGTTATTTTAATAATCATTTTGTCACGGATAAAAAAATCAAAAAACTCCAAAAAAAAACTTGGGTACTAAGTTTTCTATAACTAATTAATTAATCAAAACTTGGTACATGAACAACACATATGATGACATGAAGATGTATCACATTCACATCACAACTAAGTATCTTAAAAGTGGATAAATTGAATACGTCTCGTCTCTTCGCCTATATATTATAAACGATACACATTTCTCGTGGGGGAGTATGCATAACCATGATGAGATGACTTCATAGAGAGGGCCGGAATACAATGTTTATGAGAAATGATACAACCACAATCAAATTGCACAACACAATTTGACACAACATGATCTAAACCATTGATTATCGTGAGACCTATATTGATTGATATAGATCCACAATAATCAATAGTTAAGATAAATGTAATATCAAAGTGTTGTATAATTTGATTGTGCATGTATCAATCCTCTTGTATGTTTATAACTAATAACATGAAAAAAACATGTTGTGTACGAACACTGATCGATGTGGACAAGTCTTTATAACTACACATCACAATTCACACACCCGTGCATGTATGCATGCATCACATTATTTTCTTTTAGATCTTATTAATTCTGCAATTTATACAAAAATGATACACAAAATAAACCAGGCACATTTCTACTTAATTACTAGTATTTCTAATTAACTTCAACAAAATAAAAATCTAACATACACATAGATACACTACTATATATATATATATCTGCAGTGCTCTCTGGATAAATTAAATTTCATAAATAATCACAAAAAGTAGCTAGCTAGTAAAGAGGAAGCTGCTGCTGCTGCTGCTGCATGAATGAATGAATGAATGAACAAACAATTACTTACTAGCTACTTCAATTCTCTTCTTCCACAAAATTGTAATGACTATATATACTATAATAATAATTATTCCCAAAGAGAGTTAGTATATCGCTACTTTTTATTATTATTTAAATTTTATTTATTCCTCCGGTCTTAGACTTTTAGATAGTTAATAATTGATACTATATATATATGTAGCATGATCTCAAAGTGGCCGGGTTTAATTTTCCACTTTAAGATTTTCATGTTTACTAGATCAGATGTTGGGGTTTAGTTCCTTTTTGACCATGGTATTATTGTTTTTATATAAAAGTGAGTTATTTTAGCATGATAGCCGGTGGTACTCAATGGGCGGGCGGGCGGGCAGCACCTGTGGTTTTGAAGGGTCCCACTAATTACATATACTAGTATATACTTTTATTATAAATGTAACTAGCCACTAGTGCATGGTGCAATATTAACATTATCTCCCTTCCCTTGTTGATAATAATAATAGTACTAATTTAAACAGATCCAGTCCTACTCCTACATGAGAAATGCTTACCAAAGAGTACTCGTGTGTGACGATGCCGTAAATCGTCCAATGTATAATCCGGATCATATTTGCTTTTAAAATCACAACTATTTCAAGAACGATTTGACAAACGGATGGTGTTTTAGGTGTTTTAGGCGTTAGGACAAGTACCATCACTCTATTGACACAGGCCCGATTGACGACCACTGAGATGCAAAGGCACATATCCTCTGTATTGGTTGAAGTCACTAGCTCACTTCGAGTAAAGGCAAGGGGTGTTCACTCCCTCGCAAAACTACAGGCTTCTCCACATGTTTGTTGATGGAGCCGATGCGATTCTTAATCTGATTGTTAGTGGGAGGAGGCTCGGTTATCATTCTAATGTTCCTATCGAACCGACGAGCTTGCGATTCCTCCTATCCGGACCACCGGTATCAAGTTTGAGGTGATCATGGTGTCCGCGAGCGAGCAACTTCTCTATTGCTCGTTTGAATTGGATACATTCATCGGTAGTGTGACCCTTATCCCCGTGATAGCCACAAAATTTGGATGCATCGCGGCGCGTGTCGGGAACCATTGGGTATGGTTCGGGTATTTCGTCTCGATTTCATTCAACACTTGGGAATAGGAAATTCGAGCGGCGTGAAATGCTCTTCCTTAAATCTTTCGGGTTTCTTAATTTCCCTATCCGCCCTCTCGCGGGTGTCTCTTGGCGGGCTACGCTCGGCCCTCTGTTTGCCTTTGTTGGACGAAGACGCTCCTTCGTTTCCCGCAGTTGCAATGTACTTCCTAGTCGAGCTCAACATCTCTTGTAGGTTCGCTGGTGGTGACAAAGCGAAATAAGACTTCAAGTACCCCGGCTTCAACCTTGTTTCAAAACTACTCATGACAACGTTATCCGCTATACCCCCGGTCGCCTCATACACTTTGTAAAACCGCTCATAATAACTGCGAGTACCCTCACTGTCGCCTTGTCGGACCTCGTGTAGGTCGATATGCGTCTTTTAGGTCCTCCTACCGACTTGAATTCTCGCTATAAACTTGTTGATCGTGTCATCCCATGATAAAATCGATCCGGGAGGAAGGCGCGGATCCATGATCGCCCGATCTTGCATTGATCCCACAAATGCTATACACCAAGCCTCATCGCTAGAGGTACACAACCGATTCTCGCTTTGAAAAGCGGATAGCCAATCCGAGAGGATCTGTTGCTCCGTGGTAGTTTATGAAATTGGGATAGTGAGTTCCTCCCCTTGGAGCCGTTTTCAGTATGCTGGGATGAAGCACACTTGTTCCCCACGTCGGAACCGTTTTAACACCCTTTGTTCCTTTCTGTAATTCCTCTATCTGTTTTTTCATGATGCCTATCTCTTCCTGATTTGGGGGTTGAGGTGGGAGCGCAACATAACTTTCTTCAACTTCCGAGTCCCCCGTCCTTCCAAGCGGGTGCGAACTCGCCGAGTGTTCCTTGGTCGCCGGGCCGCACCGCGATCGTCGATCGCGGGCCCCGCCTACCAAGTGCGGATTTCCTACCCTCTCAGGATGTGAGGTTGCATGACTACTCTCCTCTATTTCGATCGCCGTGGTCGAACCGTTTTTGGAGGAATGAATGTGGGTGAATCTCGGTTTGTGCGGGTTGAGGAGGGTTGAATTTACGGATTGACCGAGGAGGTAATCCTTCTGCAATGAGTAGTGCATTTCCTTCCCGCATTTCTTCAACATATTCCATGTGCGCTTGCAAAGCTATTTTATATGTATCTTGTTGTGGGGGAGCTCCCCCGGCTAAAATAGCTTCTTGTTCGTTAGTTGGGTTGGATGTCCCCGCGATTCCTTTTCCCTTGCTTTTCCTAACCGCTTCCTCGTGTATTTCACGGGCTTTAGTCCTTTCCCGTATGTATGCTCGCATGTCGGTTGTGAGGCGGGGTTGACATCCGCCCCATCGACATAACCCTTCGGCTAGCCTCTCCCACGGGCGTGCTCGCTCCACGTGGCAGTCCCTGATTGGCTGCCTTAGCCGGTGTTGCAGGGTTCATGTTTTTCCCGCCAGCCATGACTTATGATTTTTGGGCGGGTATTTTTCTGACTCAGGAATATAAGGTAACAACTGTTTGTATCTCCCAGGCTATTTACAACTAAAAGATGACCGATCTTTCCTTACTCGAAGATCTGAAACCGGCGAAAAGATGCGTAAACCAACCTGGGTATTTTAGATGGACTCAAATGTGAGTTTGCAATGAAGTTGATGATCTCCTCTGTGCAAGTTGCTGAGAGGAAGAGAGCAGCGGATTCTGGGCTGTATTATCCCAAAAAAAAAAAGAAAATTTCAAAGCTTTGATGATCGACAGGCTGTAGATGATGATGACTTCGCCTGAGACACCGTGAAATCGTCTTTGTGGTGGAGTAAGTAGCCCTCGAATGCTGAATGATAATGATTTTCCCGGTAACGGAGCCAACTGATGTTGCGTGGAACACCAGATTTGCGGTAACAGTGTTTATCTTGAGGATATAAGGCTGATATGAATGATTTCTCCGGTGTGGTTGGGGTGGCGAGTAAGAACAAGGCTGCCGGATCAGTTTATAAGATGAACAAGTTAATCAGTCGACAAGTTGGCAGAGTTTCTGCTTGTATTAGATTTATAGTTAAAGTTTGAGAGAGAGTCCCCCTTTTTCATTACAATATGATCCCATATATATATAGGCTAAAAAGTAAGTCGGTTTACTGTTTATCGACAAGACAACTGAGAGTATATAGCTAAGTTAAGCATGCATGCAATACAAGTGTCCTAGCCAATTTGTAAAGTGTTGCCAATTTGGATTGGCCACTGGATAAGCTTGACGAGCAAAAGCGAGTAGCGAGAAGTATGGTCGAGCAAAAGCGGACTCGTTTGTGCCTTAAGTATATAGGTGGGAATCACATGGAGAGAATGGGTCCGGCTTACTGTTGGCGGACATGATCCGGCCTACTGTTGGCGGATAGGCCCCGGTTTGTAGCTAGCGGTTAGAAGAAGCTTGGTGGCAGCGGCTAGAAGAAGCTTGGTGGCAGCGGCCAGCGGAGGTAGAAGCCCATTATCTGTGTTGATGGGCCAAGATTGTAGGCCCAATATGGTTGAACAGGGCCCCATTCCAATCCGGGTATATCAGTTGGTACAATTGTTGGATCCATGAGTCGAAAACGGAAGAAAAAACTACATCTAATCTAACCCGGATCACCCGAGCACAAGGCTCGGGTGACCGGCCTTGAAAGCTTCAAAGCTGCGGCTGATGTGCTCTCTTTGAGTATGAGAAAAAATGATATAAAGATATGCCTTAGGGTTGGGGCGAGCAGCTGCTTAAATAAAAAATCAAGTCGGCTGAAGCTTTGGCGGTGGTGAACGGACGCCGGACGTTCGTTTGATGAAAAGTGAAGACTCGTATGTGAATTAGCTCCCTGGACGCCGATCTAAACTTCTAAAATTCATATCTTGAGTTGTAGACCTCCAAAAATTATGATCCGAATGTCATAATTAAGCTCTCGGAAAACTCTACAACTTTCATTAAGGACTCTTCTTCGAAAACGCCTTTTTTGACTAGCCCGTCGTATTACGTGTCTTTTCGGGATTTTCCAATACCACAAAGCATCATTATCCAAACTTGTAACGCTCATATCTCGGGCCTCGTAAGTCGGAATGAAGTGATTCAAAATCCTGTAGAATCCTCTCTTCACCTCGAATTCTATGAAAATCATACGTATATGGGGGAAATTGAGGTGAAATATATAAAAACACTACAATTTGCTTACATGAGAAATGCTTACCAAAGAGTACTCGTGTGTGACGATGCTGTAAATCGTCCAATGTATAATTCGGATCATATTTGCTTTTAAAATCACAACTATTTCAAGAACGATTTGACAAACGGATGGTGTTTTGGGTGTTTTTAGATTAAAGCATCAGTTATTTTTTCGGGTTGTCTACGTATCCTGTTAATAAATCAGGAATCATATCAAGTCATTCGTAGTTCCTTGTGGATCGTTTAAATAGAGGACGTCTCGTCTTTTTTCTTGTCCAACAAGGATATTTATTTCTTAATCCTTAAGGATTATCACATGTGTATCGATTTGATTTAGGGATAATTATGGACATGTTTGAATGTCAGGATTAAAGTAATTATATCTTAAGATTCTTTCCATATTTATCTTATAATATAAGAACATGTTTAAATATCATATAAGAAAAGCTCTGGCCGACCTGGGTCGAGCTCCTCAGGTCACGTCGACCCGCACTGCTTTACCTGACCTCCGTTATGACCGGGCCGACTTGCAGTGGTCTGTTCGGAAGGACAAGTCAAACCCCCTACCTGTGGTTTATGTCTGCTCTGTACAAGGCTCCTGGACTTTATTGTTGTTGCCTCTATATGTTTATTTGCCATTCTACGGATGACACGTGGCAGGGGCTTAGTCCGACCTCCGTCATAAGCCCCCCATATATGTCCGAGCTCCGCTGGTCAGGTCAGATCAAACTCTGAGGGAGTTCAGCTCATGTCTCGTTAACTTTTCGAACCTCACTAAGGACTTGCTCTGCCACGTGGCAGAGTTATCGTTATGATACTGTCATAACGTCCTGAGAAACGAGGCATTTCCGTCCATGTTTTCGAAATGGGCACGTGTCCCGAGATCGTGTTTGAGGCTTATAACCCCGTCGTATCACCTGTCTTCTCACACGTCCGCCATTTCTTTCTATTAAACCGAAGATTTGAAGTTATACGGCCGGTTGTCCTTCCACTTCTCAATCTTCACTATTACAAGTAAGCATATGCTCTTTCTATTTAGTTTTTTCATTTTGTTGATGAGGGCATCGACCCCTACTTGTAGCTCCGTAAAGGAATTATTCACGTCTGAGTTTGAATCGGAGAGCGAGAGTTTCGAATTTAGGATTCAACCCCGCATTCCAGCACCTCCGCCATTGATAAACCGTACAGGACTAGAACACCTGGTTTGCCCCCCTAAATTTACTCCTTCATCTTCTGCTCCTAGTTCTTCCTCAAGAAACTCTAGGTTCGTGCTATCATTGAAAGCGCACATGGCTTTGAGGGCACAAATGGGTTGTTACAGTATAGATACCAAGCTTACTCATGGTGATATGATCTCGCTCTATCATAAGTACAACATAAATATAGGATTATATGCCCCCCCAGCTTCCTGCTGCTGGTATATGTGCTTCTAAACCCCCAGAGGGGTACTATACGGTGTACGAGAAGCAGTTTAATTGCGGTCTCAGGGTTCTCTTTTACCCTGCTTTTTTGGCTGTGCTCAGGCACTATAATCTGAGAACTGCCCAGATAGCCCTTTAATGGTGTGAGAGCCATTATAGGGTTCGCCATTTGGTGCCGATGTATCAGTTTGAAATTTTCGGTGAAGCTGTTCAGGACCTTCTACCAATGCAAACAAGTGAGAGACATGCATGGGTGGTACTACTTTTCACGCCGACTCCCGAAAAGGAATCCCCATCCTTTCCAAATGGGAGTCCTCTCATAAAGAGTGGAAACGCCGGTTCTTCTTCATCCGTCCTGAGGTAGAAACAGATCCGGGCAAGTGGAACACGGTCGATCTGTCTAAGGATAAATGTCTTACCAACGTTAGTTCAAAGCTACTGAAAAGGTATCCAGGAGTCGGGTATCTATCTAGATTTGTAGAAGTATTCTTCTGAGCTGATCAATGCGGCGTACTACCACTTGTTGGTCTTGACGCTTGACCCTTATAGGGTCCTTAGTGATGCAGACTACAAGACTTGTAGGATTTCCTTTTCATTTTTTGTTTGTTTATAGCCTTTAACGATTGTACATGTTCTGTTCTTTTTCTTTTGCAGTGCCTGAGTTTGTTGCCATATTTGCGGATGCTACTGAAGAGGAAGTGGAGGGTGCGGATCCTGACCGTAGTCAGGAATCCGAAACTGTGAGTGTAGAACTTCCACTTGGACGAGTTGCGGGTAGTGCTGTTAAGCGAACCGAACTGTTCACGAACATATTCGAGCTCGTGACTATAACTATAGTTATACTACTTATCACCTACAACATTTAATAAGCTTATCATATATAATAGAATTTGAGCATGCCTATGTGGATCTCCTATTTGTGGAAATAACTATCCAAAATTTGAAGTGTTAGTTAATTATCATTATTTTTAAATAGGGAATAAGTGTGACATGGTGTGGTGCTGGACCGTGATAACTGATAAACTTACTGGAATCATGTATTTATGTAATCTTGTCTGAATCATGTAAGTAGTAAAAGTAAACGTAGAGAACGGTGGTATATATAATACACCCACTGTTTATTTTTATCTGTCACGTTTTAGAATGTGCTCAGTTTTTATTTAAATGCAGAAGCTAGGATAATATATCTAAATGCAGATTAAAGAACCACTAGCTAAGCTAAGCTAAGCCAGGAAAAATCAACGGGACGTGCACATGGATGGATGGGCTCTCCTACCATTTAGTTCCCACTGAATCTGGACTCTGGAAATCAAGAAAGGGAGAGAGGGGGGGCCCGGTTTATGTTGTTGTACGTGTACACTGTACACCATTTTTGACAAGTTCAAGATTATTTATTTCATTTTCTGTACCAGCTAGTCTGTAACATGTCTATAGAGAGATAGTGTAGCAGTAGCACTACTTACTTTACATTATAGATCGTTGTTGGATCGGTTAGTTGACATTAATTAATATTGATATTGTGCCCTCCATGCATCAGAATAACCCTACATTATAGATCGTTGTTGGATCGGTTAATTGACATTAATTAATATTGATTGCATCAAGTAACGTATGATCGAATCCTGACAACTCTAGTGTGAGAGTTAACTATAAATTCAGGGTGAGTCATTGTGGGCGCGCACTGGGTCATGATCTTCCAATCTAAGATGCCGTTGAGTCATCATCGATCATTAACGTCCTTATATTAATTATGTCGGGTCGGGATGAAGGGGGTCGATCTGTGGGTGATGGATATTGTCTTTTACACCGAGGTTGATTGTCGTTAATTAATTGAACAACAAGCATGAAACACTGTATGTATGTATAGATATATATTACAATGATGACTTTTGTCACATGTACACTGCAAACTATAAAACTATACATATACATGAATATTGACTTTGTTTAGTTTAGGGAACATGATCCGGTTCTTAAGTAAGAAAGAAAGAAAGAAAGAAAGAAAGAAATGGGTATGGCAATTACTTAGTGGGAAGTCAACTCTTTGAAATCATAGCAGCTTTAATTACTTATAGCTAGGAACCCAACCGCAATCGCAATCGCAATCACAATCACTGCTTTTGGAAATTAAACCAGCAGCTAGCTTGCTTTGCTTTGAATTGCTCATCTCTTCAAATTAAAGCAACAAAAAATTAATATGAGCAGCCCTCATAAAAAATGGCAAGGTGATGGCGGGGGTGGCAATGGCAATGGCAATGGCAATGACTACACATTTTACATGCTATCTACGCTTCTCTTGTTAAGTTTTGTTATCATTGGTATCCAGATCCCTACTACCCACAACTTGCATTTCTTTTCTCTCCATTTCAATCACCTTGCTTCTTCTCCTGCTCCTCCTGCTGCTGCTGCTGCTACTTGTCAATGTCAATCTTCAAATGCTGTACGTATTTAACACACTTACTACTACTTTTTTTTTTATAACTTAACTACTTACTTGTACATACATCTTAATTAATTAAGGCCAGCCAGCTAGCTAGCGCGCATCTTTAGTTTAATTACCGGCACCAGCAACAAAATACGTTTTCATCATCACATTTATTGATACTATTAATTATACACATTTTAGACAGTCGGTTTGGTTTTGGTTATAACTTATAACTAGAGCTCGCTGCTGCTGAGGATCGACTTTACTAGTATTTAGTTGTTGATTAATATATATATATACACTTACAATTGTGCTGCACATGCAATATGCATACGTACGTAGACGTACATACCTAAACCTACCTACGATATACATGTATGTAGTTAGAGGAGGAGAAGGAGAATGTGGGGAGCTCATCAAGCATACAGAAAAGAGATGAGCTTGAGGAGGCATTGTCAGCAACAGCAACACCTGACAAAACAGTGATAATTACCTTGGTGAGTAAAGCTTATGTACAAGGGGACAAGCCCATGTTTGATCTCTTCTTAGACGGCTTCTGGATGGGTGACGGTACCAGGGATCTAATCAAACACGTCCTTGTTGTTGCTGTCGATCCCATCTCTTACCAACGTTGCCTATTCCTCCATCTTCATTGCTACATGCTTCACACCACCACCACCACAGAGGCCGCCGGGGGGGTCAACTTTGATGCTGCTGAAGAGATGATGTTCATGTCCGTCAATTTCGTCCAACTCGTCTGGAGGAGAATCCAGTTTCTCGGTGACGTTGCTAAACGCGGCTACAACTTCATTTTTACGGTTTATACCCATTTCATCCTTCCCTTTTTCTTTCTTTTCTTTTCTTTTCTTTTCTTTTCTTTTTTAGCTAGCTAGCTAGCTATATAGCCTCATTAATCATGTGATCGAGTAGTGATGATCTCTTATTATATAGTTATTTGTTGGTGTTGTTAGGATACAGATATATTGTGGTTGAAAAATCCGTTTCCAAATTTGAAGATGGATGAAAGTCTGGACTTTCAGATCAGTAACGACTACATCGACAGAAACAAGGATATACAACAAAACTTTGTCAACACAGGTTTCTACATGATCAAGTCAAACAACAAGACCATAGCGCTCTTAGACGCTTGGTATGAAAACCGTGGAGACTACAAACGCAAAGAGCAAGACATTCTAGTCATGCTTCTCAATGATGGGTTGGTAAACAAATTAGGACTCAACTTCAAGTTTCTGGACACCGTTTATTTCAGTGGATTTTGCCAGAACAGCAGGGACGTTTCACAAATAATAACCCTTCATGCTAACTGTTGTGTCTCCATTACCGCAAAGGTTGCTGATCTGATTACTGCTCTTCATGATTGGAAGAGGTATAAAAAGTCTGCAGCTACTAATCAGGATACGTCCTCCTTTCAATGGTCTCAACACGCCGCTTGCATTAATGCCAGTAAAAATTTCTAGTCAAGCCACTCTTACTCTTACTCTTACTCTTACTCTTACTCTTACTCTTACATGTACACCATCATGAGTTTTAGCATCAACATTCGATTAGCAGATCGATGATGAAATGATTTGGAGGCAACTTACATACATACTTGCGATTATATACTGATTGCTTTTGTGTTTTTTTGTTTACTTTCTTTATCAACATTCAGACTCGTGGGCTCTAACTTCCATTTGTATTCACACTGACACTGACAGATTCAAGTGCTTTCATTTCATGATACAAGTGAACTTTTATTATAACACACCTTGGCAAACAATCCCAACTTCATTCTGTCTATGATGATTTCATATGATGCATTAAATGAAAATTATCCTCAATTTGCAATCACCTTACTCAAATATATACTTGTACACAACTATATATATTGCAGAGCCAGACTCTTTTACTTTTATTTTATGGCATTAATAATTTGCTACTTTAGGAATCAAAGTCAAAAAAGAGGTACTGTACCATTTAAAGGTTAATACATCTGATAGAAAATAGAATACTTTAGCAGCTACAATAGACTTGCCTTGGATCCTATTAGTTCCCCAGCGAATTTGAGGAACTCCGGTCTGGACCAGGTGCAGTACCAGCGGTCAGGTCATATATAATCTAATTTCCTGATCAGAAACTGGCGTGTGCAGGTTCCTCCTTTCAAAGAAGAGGGACTAAATTAAAGATCCACCAAGTAATTACGTATGCGATATTACCTGGCTAGCTGCAGCAGAAGTACACATACATTCATGCATCATGCATTGAGCATGAAACTAAACTTGATATCTTATTCAAAATTCTGCTGGATTTTTGTTCCATGATAAATAAGAGGGATCTCCAAAAGGCCTGCATGCACGGTGAAAGTTGATGATATCTTTTTTTTTTTTTTTTTTTTTTTTTTTTTTTTTGATGAGAAGAAAGCGGATGAAAGTCACAAACTATGTACCTTGGCTTGAGGAGATACATGATTGAGAAAATAGTAGCAATGAACAAGGATATAGAACCAACGGTAAAGTAAGCCAAACCAAGGAGATTATTTTTGCCACCAATCCAAGTGGTGGTGGATAGTACCAACTTCTTTTCTCCCTTGAAAGTGTAAGTATTGTAGTTATTCTGTATTGACACTGTTATATTGTCATAAGCCTCCAGGTCCTGCTCTATCCTTCCATATAATTTCCTGAAATTCGGCAATGCTGCCGTTCGCATCCACACCAGTAGATTCTCTTGCTCGCTCAACTGCACACCACATGTTACATGTTACATGTTACATGTTACAACCATCATCTTAGCTTATATTAATAATCATATCATTATGTAAATATGAAAGAGAGAGATAGCTAACCGGTAAATCGGGTGATAGCTTTCCACCCCCAATCATGCTTCCATTTTGAAAGTTATTAGGAAAAACAGAGCTACCAAATTTATGTTTTCTATCACTACCCCAAGCAATGTCCTTGCTGTTAACAGTTAAAGAAGAGTCTTTTATGGAAAAGGTGTAGGTATCATTGAACAAACTCCAAGCAACAAGGCCACATGGGACAATTGGCTTCCCAGCGTTTACGTCTTCTGGTTCACATCCTCTTGTGTCTGATGCATATTTTGGGTCCCTCAACTGTCTATCATTTCTGCTCTTCACATATCTGTACAATTGCTATTATTTTCTTAACGAGTCTCATCATAATCAAATCAATGTGTGTTGTGAAAGTGTGTTATGTCGATTGTTGAAATCATAAATTTTTGGGTAAAAATAGAAGAGCTAGATGTGAAAAAGGAAAAGTGAGTCCATTGCTTCTCTGTTTTATCTTTCGGTTGTTGAGCCAAGTGCTGCTGCATTGATGGGGGTTACTCCCTTTTAAATCTCTCTAGTCTCTACCTACCTCCCACGTGTTCGTGTGTAGTAGACCAAATCTTAGCTTTTTCACTCACTAACAATTAACAAACAGACAGAAAGAAAATCAAAAATTGTCTACCTTTTTCTATTCTATTCATTTTATTTTTTTTCTACAACAATTTACTACTAAAGAAAAGACTAGTGCTACTTTGCTCACAATAAAAATGGTCATTACAAATTGTCGACTAATAGGCCATACGTCATGATGAATGGTGTAAAAGGAGCAAGGATCCTCTCAAGTACTAGATCTCTCAAATACAGGTGTTTTAGACATTATGTACAAAACGACGTAGCATTTCCTTATGGGGTCCTCCCAAGTAAAAGTGTATTGTGACTAAGACAATAGCATGTCCTTGAAGAAGAAAAGACAGAAAGAAAGGGAGAGCATACGTACCGACGATGATTCTGGTAGAAGTTGTCAAGTTGGTAATATACGAAAATGGGCTGCTTCATTTTCTTTGGGACCTTAAGAATAATAAGAATATCAAATGTGGAAACCAGCTAGCTGTAAGAAATAGTTGTAGGAATGAAAAGCTAGAAATATTCTTTGAAAAAGAAAAAAACAGACAATGAGATTCCTGGTACAAGCTTTGTCAGTCTTAGCATCCTGAATGAACTGAACCCTCTCATGGTTAGCTTTTTCATCATCTGTATCACTTGTTGTTGTTGTTGTTGTGGGGACACAAATCTGGTCATAACGTTCTACAATTTCTACCACCTGCAACAATACTTGTAGTATTAAATTAAGATTTCTTTATTATTCAATCTCTACTACTACGTACTAGTGTGTAAGTATAAGATTACCGGCAGCATGCAGGCAGTCATGAGTCATGAAATTACATACATGCATGATGCTTATCATTGCTAGCTTACACTATGCATATGTATATTTGTAGAGAGAGGGAGAGAGAGAGAGCACCTACATGTTCTGATGCTTTCCAGGAGGCAAGGCCGATTGGTATGAATATAATTCCGATTATGACGAAAATCGAGATGATCTGAAACCCAAATTAATATTAATATTGCAGCAGATAAATTAAGCTATATAATAAGTTGGAGGACTGATTGTTATTATTAATAAACAACACAGAATGAATGACAGAAACAAATCAAGAAATACCAGTCCTGGAGTTAGGATAGGCTTGCAAGCCGGGAGCTCTTGTTGTGTGAATCGGGAATCTGTAAATTTCAATTTGAATTGTTTCAACTACCAAAACCAATGCAATATGTATACATACACACATACATACTCAAATTCATTTTTAAAAATTTTAATCTAAACATGTTTGTTGATCATCAATATTTAAACAGTCACATGATGATCCGGGGAGCGGCTAGTATGTATTGAAATGCATTTACCTATTTCACAGAAAAGGTAAAATGAAAATTTATAGACTTATAGTATACCATGAATCCTGTTAATATGGATAAAAAACATTCAATATTTAGGAGCAGGAGCAGGAGCAGGAGCAGCAATGAGAGAAAAAAAAAAAAACGACGAAAGGATAAATAAACCAGAGAGAAAAGAAAAGGGCACGGTACATTGGGGTTGTCTAGATTTGGAAGAAGAAGATGATGATTTAGAGGACTCCTCCTTCAGCTTCATACTTAAAAGCATCCAAAAATATATATATCTTTCTTTAAACAACAATGTATGTGTTTATGTTTTTCCTTTCCTTTTGCTGAAAATGAAAATGAAAATGAAAATGCTTGGTTTAAAAACAGTCTGCCTTTTGCCTCCTGCTGCTGGTGCTGGGAATGATAGAGAGCTATTCCACCAGAAATGTGGCTAAAAATGGGCAATAATAATATCAGAAATTTGGAGATAGATATATACTAGTAATAATAATAAAGGATATAAGCAAAATATAAAATAAAATAAAATAAACTTTTCCGGAAGAAAAAAAAAATGGCTCTAATGCTCCGGGCTTTTGGCTAACAAACTTTCAAGACGTTTAAGATCTCATCATTCATATAACATAATAACACACATTAGAGCACTTTCAGTGGTAGGTATTGTAAATTATTTAAAACTTTATTTTAGAGATTTTAACAGAAAAATAACACTTCAGTCTGTGTTTTTCCTGTAATTTATAGATTCTGTAAAATTTATTTTACATCTCGTATATTTTACAGATTCTGTAATTTTTACTTTATGTCAAATCCATTATGTAAAATGGAGTATCCGACTCATTTCATTTTGGATATAAATTTTGTAAATTAAAAAAAATATGTTTTTAAACCTTAAAATAGAAATTTCGTTAAGAGTAGCAAGTCAGACTTCATATTACTACAAGCTTTATAATAATAATAAAATAACCAAGTGAAGCACACTTTTGCTGCCGTCTTTCTGCTCTGCTCCGCCCCGCCCCACCGATTCTTCAGATTTCACCGCCGATTTCTCTGTAAGTTTAACCCTACTCCTTTCTCTTTTTAAATCCTTAATGCTTGGTTACTTTTTCCTCTCTTTTTCTCTGTTTTTTTTTTTTTTTTTTTTTTTTTTGCTTCTGTTGTCGGACGTGCGAGCTCGTTTTGTGGATATGGCCATGGATGTCTTCTTTGGTCCTTCGTCTTCTCTCGGTAGGAGGACTGTTAGGTTAGCCTTAACATCTTGGTGGAGCAACCTATGGAAATTACCCCTTGGGAGTGTGTGTGTGTGTCATTGCTGACATTGCCAAGGGCCACTTTTTTTTTTTTTTGGCTTTTACTCCTGGGAATGATGGACTCTGTTTCCTCCACCAGAGTCTGGATTAGAATTCCACGGCTTCCCATTGAGCTCTTTCAACATACCTGCCTAGGCCGCCTCATAAAAGGGTATGTATGTTTGTATGATGTTCAGACCTGATTCTGCACCGGCTGAGTTCATCAGTGTCATATTTTCTAGGTTATGTGTTCAAGTGAGCAGAAAGATTGTTTGAACTAGGAGGACCGCTTCATTCTTTTACACTATTCTCATTTAGCATTTGAACTGAAAACCCTTGCTTCCATAACCTATTCTTTAATATAGATTTCCTTTTTTTTTTGTTCGTCTAATGTTTCCCTCTGTCCCTGTTTATTAGCAACTGTCGAAATGACTTTAGTATTTAAAAGTTTTGGTTAATGCTACACTTAAAAGGTTTTATGTTTACATTGGTTAGTCAGAACATATCCATTGGTCATGGTTTGGGTGAGAAGTTTGAATTTGCGGTGAATGAGTTTTCCCAGTCGCTACCTCTGTGTTATTTGTTACCAAACAGGTGTCTCCAGCATTGCAAATAGTTGCTGTATATGCACTGTAGTGCACAAACTAAAACCTCTAGATATCGTATTACTAGCTACCAACCTCTCGCCCTCCAAGAAACGAACAGGGTTGTATTGTTATGAGAAGTGTGAATCTTATATCCATTGCTATTTGGTCTATGTGAATGTACAGATGGCTTTAAGAGGTGTTTGGCAGCTGCAGAAGCTGATTGTTAGCTATTGTGATTTTGGTGGGAGTAGCAAGGGTATCAGGTCTTGCTTTACCTTGCTTTGTAATTTTACTGTTATTTTTTTATATCCTCTGCTCTGTCGGGACGATGATGACCACCTGGAGGCATTTCAAGTTGACTAAGTAGTTTTTTTGAATAAATGTCAGGGCATTCATGGAAACACATTTGCCTGCATTTAAGGACGTCAATCCTCAGCTTGAGGTCGTAACAGAGCTTAATCGGGGTTATCATCCATTTTTGAAGGGTTTATACAGTAAGAAGAAGAACTTCTATTGCTATTGTTATTATTTTGTTCCCTTTCAGTTGTTTCATCTTCATTCTTGGCTTATTGATGCTACCGTTCCCCTCCTCCCTCCCTTCTATCTCACACCTTGAATAAACAGTCACATAATTGGCCCCCCATAGACAGTGTGGCTGGCATCTTTGCTGGTTTGCAAAATCAGATGTGCATTTTTAGTGTTCACCCGTATTTGGGTCCACATTAATAGAATATTCTTTGATGGAAATAGAGGAAATTCAGACTTCACATAAAATCTGCACTTGGATCCCTTGTGTTGATTAACACAAAACAATTCCCAAGTCCAATAAGAGGCTAAGTATTATAATTAACGATGCTACCTTTCATGGAGTGCGCCATAATTTCCTCCCACAGCCTTTGTAATTGTACTGTTGAGGGGTACTAGTGAAATTTATGAAGTCTGAAAAATGGCTGTCACCTATATTGTCCTCAATTCCCATAAATTGTATCAAAAGTTTCTGAACCATGAACATAATAGGCTTTTGATTTAGCTGGACTGGTGTATGATAAGTACTGTGTTGTGCAGAAAACAAGAATGAGAGGGTGGTATGTGTTAAAAACATGACTCCAGAAGACGTACTCCTATGTGCAACACGGCTAAGGAATTCACTTGGGAGGAAGGTTATCAAGCTGAGAACTAGACATGTGACGAAGCACCCTAGTGTTCAAGGCACATGGACAACAGCCTTGAAGTTAGAATAAGTCTGAAATAAAACCACTTTGGGTGGGGTTGGATTAAGGTCATGCTGTGGTGGTTTTGCCCTCTCTTTGGAATTGCAGTTGGTTTATATTAGTAGGTCATACGATCTGCTGTGTAAGGAGATTAAAAATGACAGGCGGTCTTTTGTTATGTGTGTCAAATTTGTTCTCAAAGTTGAAGTCAATTAAGGGGAATAATGGTTTATAATTTAATATTGTTTAATTTATGTGCTTTTGATGTGCAAAGCTTGAGAATCTCTTCCATTGGGAAACTTGTTAATTAAAAGAGATGGTTGTGAAGTGAAATTTTCGTGGAAGAAAACCACTGTAAAGGCCAGCCTTGCCCTTGTCATTGCAAAGAAAAATGTACTAATATAGGATTGCTCCCATCTTTTCTTATAAATCTAAAATAATATTATTCGCCTTTGGTATAATTAATCTGATCAGCAGGGGGCTAGATTGATTGTGATCACAATAAACAAAGGTGGGTTCTATCAGCACATATCAAATTACTTTTGGCATCCATTTACTTCCGGCACTACCAAAAATTACTTCGGCACCACATTGTTTTCAAAAAGACGAACGTCATTCCTACTGGTGTTCCTCCTTGAACACCAACATCACTGACGCTGACGTTGGTGTTCAAGGAGGAACATCAGTGTCACTGACATTCACGTTATAAAAGTGACGCAACTTAAGCACGTCAGTCCACTGGTGTTCCTCCTTCTACACCAACGCCAGTGTCAGTGTCACTGACGTTGGTGTTGAAGGAGGAACACCAGTGATGATGACGTTTTGTTCAGCAAAAAAAATATTCAATAAATGGGTGTCAAAAGTAATTATGCGTGTGCCGATAGAACCCGCCTAAATAAATAAATAAATAACAAAAAAAATGGAACATGCTATGAAATTTGTCAAAACTGGTAGTTAATCACTTTTGTTAAGTGAAATCCAAACGGGTAGGGAGATATAAATAGCACTTGAGTTGCACACTTCAAAAAAAAAGGTACAGTAAATGAAAAAAACTTGACCGATTTAATGGCTGGTCGTACTAATTCCTATCCTAGAGCTACAACAGTTACTACTCTCCAGCAGCAAAAATGATTCAAACACGATCCCAGGAGGAGGAGGGGGGGTATTATGTGACCAAATGGATTTGCTTCTTGAAACAATAAAGAAGTCTAATTAATGATGACCAACATTCATGCCATCCATTCATGCAGCATCACTCGAAGCAGCAGCGGCCGCCTTCTTCTCCCTTTGTTTTTCCCTCTTCTTCTTGTTCTTCAATGCGTTCTTGCTCGTTTCACTGTTAACATGACATGACACGACACGACACCCAGAGAAGATAAGCGGTAAATAATCAATCACCAAACAAGACTCTGTATAAAAGGGTAAAACAAACAAATGTAGATAGGTTACTTACTCTGAAGGGAGGGATCCTCCAAAGAGCTGCAAGACAAACAAAATTTTATGATTATCACTGTACTTTCCTTCTAGAAACAGACAGACAGATAGATAGAGGGGGAGAAATTCGTTTCACCACAAGAAGGTGTCACAGGAATACAAATGATTAAAGATGTGGGGCAACATTTTCCAGCTCCTACTCACTCAATACTAGACTAATCTGGTTTTTACTCCAAGATTGATCTGATGGACTTGTACTCACGCCTTAGTTACAAAGATAACTCACTATTCGATGCAAATTCTACTTCTTCTTTCTCACATCATAGCACAAGGGCAAATATTGCAATAGAGTTATATGGAATAAAGTGAATGAAGGTAATTATAAAAAAAGAAAAAAAAAAAACTAGGTGGGATAGACCAATCCAAACAAATGGTGAAAGAAATGTATATAGGCAGGGTAAAATTCGATACACAGAGAACAAGAGCCCAAAAAAACAAGAAACTGAGTTCAAGAGGTGGTTTTGTGCTGTGTAGTAATCCAAACTGGACTAAAACTGAACAAGGATTTCAAATTACCTCAGCCTGAACAGCTGCAGCAGCTTTAGCATGAGGTGGGCGGTAAGCAGAAGGTTTCTGAGCAGTAATAATAGCAGGTCTTGCTTTTGACCCTTGTCCTGAAGTTTTGAACATCTTATTATACATATTAAGCAAAAGAAGCCAAGCAAGAAGCACAAACTATGTTTTCAAGCTGAAAATAAACCTTGTGCTTTGTTGTTTCCTTCAACTTTTAACGAGCTAACAGAATTCACAAGTTCTGCAATGTCACCAAACTTGTCCTCAGATTCCGGCTTCCATTCAACCTGTCAAGCAGCAAACATCAACCAAAGGAGCAAGGGGTCACTAACAAACAACAAAGGGACCCGGAAAAATTCTAACCTGGAACAATTTGTCAAACATCTTCTTGAAGTATATTGATCCATTGTGGCGAAATATTTTAATCCTTCAGCACATCAACAGCACAGAAATTAACTAATAGTATAAATATCATCAGATTAAAGCACTTACATAAACTTTGCTCAAAAATCCAAAATAAAAAGCCAAATGTGTCATGTGTGACTCAAAACCATCATGCACTGTTCCCCACTAGACATTCTAATATTCTATGAGTGGGTCACGAGTAACCTTCTCACATCAACGGTTAAGATTTCAGAAGGATCAACACAACAGTAGGAAAATAGCCGTGATATACTACTGCATCCCCAAAATACTCAATAAAAGCATACCCATTGTCAACTTGTCGTCTTGGTGCTGTAGTAGCAGTCAAAAAATAAGTTCCGTCTGGTGACCATTCACTTGTCACAGACCATTCGGCCTTTGTAGTTCCAAGCAGCTTCTTTTCTGTGCAGTCCCAAAATGCCTAAATAACAATATTTACCTTTTATAGCATGCAATTAGTGATTAAAATCTGGAACAACAAACTAAGACTGGAGGAGTACAGTATATATAAAAATGCGAGAAAAAGAATATAAATGAGATTATGATTTTCAAATAACCATCCTACAAATATGACCGTGGACAATTTCTTGATTGAACAGTAATAAACATTGATACGATGGAGTGGATAAGTAATCTGGTTTCACATACCCATCTCTGTCGATTTCAACAGTGAAATTCGAGAAAGGGGCCATGCACCGAACACTGGTCTACTTTCGTTAAGTTTTCTCTTTTTATATTATTGGGGTTATTTTACTCTTATTATAGATGTCATATATTATTGTTATTGTCTTTGCAATTATTATCAGTATTATTGTTATTATTTTAATGAATGAAATCACCGGGAATGTATACATATTAGACATCTCAGTGGTGGGCCAGGCCATGGAATATCTTCCTTCTTTACAATGCTAATTTCACTATGATGGAACTGAACAGAAGAGTACTAGCACCTTGGGGCTCCAAGGTGAAATGCCCCCCCCCCCCCCCCCCCCCCCACACACACACACCCTTTTTAAACTTATTTTTGCCCCCCCCCCCCCCCCCACACACACACACCCTTTTTAAACTTATTTTCTTCTTTTTTGTTGTGTGTGTGTGTGGTGGGGGGGATAACTGTATCATGATCCTCTTTAATCTAAAGTTCTTATTATAGAAAAAGACAGCATATCCTTGGTTACATTCAAAAGAATAACACTGCTTGAAGATTCCAGTTTGTACTCGAATACTACTATCACCAGTGAAAAGTTAAAGCTAGCTGGAGTTGACTGTAACTAGCAGGAACATGAAAATGTCGCTTTGCTAATGTAAAAAAGTAGATAAAAGCACAAAAGAAAACTTTTAAACATGTAAATCGTACCATGTCACCAGGTAAGTTGCCAAAGCCAGCCAAGCATAGATCTTAAGAACAATGAGTTAACGAAAATCAAAACAGCAGTAAGAGAAAGATAATCCCAGCACTGCTTCTAACTCCCTTAGAATGCAATAAGTACTTCCATTACACAGAAGGATACACTTCCCTTTTGGATTCCACCTGATAGTATTGTATGGGCCACTTCCAAGCTCGAGGAGGGGATTGCAATTCTTATCAAAAATTGTCGCCATTGCAGGCATGACTAAAGCCAGTCAAGGAATGCTAAAAGTAGGCACAAGAAGAGACGAAATTGAAGGCAGTGGGAGCAATTTAACAGAAATATACAATCAGGTAAACTTCCAAAAAAATCACACTACAATGTTTAGCAAAAGAGAAACAGATACACAATTTAACAGAAATATACAATCAGGTAAACTTCCAAAAAAATCACACTACAATGTTTAGCAAAAGAGAAACAGATACACCGCTTGCCAAAATCCCTCTAATTTCATTTTTAAATTGCAAGAAAAGTTTGATGAAACGAAGAGACATCAAGCTAAGTCATTTTTAAAGTCGAATTACGCTTAATTAACCTATTGCAATAGAGAGAAAGATACAGCAGAGATGGTTATCAAAAGCACTTCAACCCAGCTAGTTAGAAAACTACATGCGTCCCCACCATTCCCAACAACATCTGTGTTTACTTTCATTTTTCTTATCGGTTGTAGCAGCACAAAAGGAATTCAACGTTGGAAACAAGGATACATCCATAAACAACAGCGAATTCTTTACCCGAATTCGACCATTGAACATCATGTACAGGCCCTTCTTTACCTGAAAACATGTCCCAAAGTCAACAAAGTTGCAATAAAGTAAACAACTTTCAAGCACACATCATTGATGGAACTTACGTAGAGGAACAAGTCCTTCATGAGTTCCATCGATAGTCAAGTAGTTCAACTTTGATTCTCCATAGTAACTCTGGTTGGTTTTGTCAACGTCTGTCTGTACCAATACTAGTAGTCCTGTAGAACCAGAATTCCATCTTAATTGCACAGAGGAAGAACGAAAGAAACTTCGTCGAGCAATAGGCTGGGTCTGTAAATCCTTTCCGGTAGGAAATATTTGAACACTAGCCGGCATTCCCTGCATGAGCAGATAATCAAGCGAAAAATGACCATCTTCCATTTTAGTTCAGACTGCAATTAGTCCTTGATTACCAAGAAATTGAATCTATTACTTTCGTAATTTGTTTTCAAAATGGTTTCTACTTTGAGATAGTATCAGTTTCTTAGACAAATCTACTGTTTTCAAATGAATCATGTTTCGTGTCAATGTTCTAAACAATAATCAAAGCAAAAGACAATTGTAGATTATAACAAGATATCCACTTAATATGCAAACTTATGATAAAAAGATTCATTATGCAAGTGCAAACATGGTTTAACAAATCATAGACCCATTGTTACATAAATTCTGAAAGCACGTGGTCGGTTTTATAATTTAGCAGTTCCAAGGAATTCCAACATTGTCAGTAGTACCTTTGATTCAGGAGTAAATGTAGCCACATAGGTCCCTGGTGTCTTAGAAAGTTCTGCTGCAGCAACTCCAGGAACCCTAAGCCGGTTCACAGCACCTTTCGAAAAATCCGCAGGCTCAAAAAACTGAACTTCATTGGTTGCTAGACGCCATGCTACTGATTCATCAGAACTGAATTGTATTGAAGGCCTATGGAAAGAAAAAGTTAAACAAGATACTAAGAAAACAGCTCTCATCTCAAAAAGCCACTACTATTGAAGCTTAAAGACTACCAAGTAGCTTTAGTCATGTTCCTTTGTGAAAGCTGAAGAGCAGAATCGCCGGTTTCTGTATTCCACAATACCACATTTTTGTCCTGTGGCGATGCTGATTTTTGAAACGTCTGAAGGTAAGTGCCGCAAGGGGACATGGTAGCTGCAAGAACATTTGGAAGCTGAAAGGACCTTATTTCTCCCCAGCACTTGGAATCGTAAATGGTTATTTGTGAGTCAGACTTGAAAACCATAAGTTTTGATCCATCTTCACAGAATTTTGCAGTAGAGCACACAACCTTACCAAGCTTCTCGCTGGGCAGACGATTGGCGAATGGAGGTCCTTCCCAAATGACAAAACCATCCTGCTCTCGCACCAGAATTTCCAGAGATGGCTGCGTCAAAGTATCCATACAAGGCTCTGAAGCAGCACAACAAGCACCTCAAAGCATGATTAAAATTCAATTCAACAAAATAAATGCACTCTAGACTACTGTCAGCTGAACCCAACACCCCTCTCTTTCTCTTTCAGTCAAACCTCATACTTACTACATCAGGAGCATGAACTATATAGCATCTATATCTATAGATGGTTCAAAATAAATTCCCACAAGCTAATATATGGATTACAATGGGGGGTTGTGAAAAGTAATAAACAAAAATTCCTTTTTTAATTGTTTTGGGCCTCACTTTCCAACATGAAAAAAGTTAGTATTAGCAGGGAGATATAGAGATTGATAATGAGCGAGCAAAGAAGAAAAGGCAGGTAAATTATTTGATTCATCAAAAATCGATCAGAGAGCTTCACTGCAAAGTTGTTGGAACAATATGAAGTGAAAGATGCAACCCCCTTTGTTTTTCTTTCATTCAGAAGAAGGTGAGTTACAGAAGAGAGATAATAAAATGAGGGTTTGTTGGTATCAATTTGGGGACTAAGTTTGTTTTCAAATCAATATAAATAAATATGGGAGGTGAAAGAAATGAGTAGCTATCAGAAAAGTAGTATAAGAAAGAAAGAGTTCCAAAAACGTACCTCTTTTTACGTTGCCCTCTGCTTTCCTTTGTTTTGCTTCTTGCTTCTTGCTTCTTGCTTCTTGCTTCTTGCTTGGCTGCCTGCAACTCTTGGAATTGCTCTCGCAAGCAGGATTCGCGGTTAGTCAGGAGGGGTAGGGTGAACCGACCAATTACTGGAAATTAGACCAACTCGAACTAAATCGGCCTAAATTATTTACTAAATCGGCCTATTTGGTTTAGTTTTGAACCAAACCCACCAATTACGTTGCACAACAAAAATAATCACAATAAATTTTACGACACGTATTTACGTCATTGAATTATTGATTATGATTTGTCACCGAAAATTGTATTGTGATCATTTTGCTGTTGATATATAAACATTTTTCATAAGCTATTTTAATGGTTGGTTGTTATGCAAAAATTCACGATCACAGTATGTAATATGCTTTTTGTTCTTTGGAGTGATTTGTCTTTCTTTTTTTTTTTTTTTTTTTTTTTTGAATTGAAGGAGTGATTTGTTTAATCATTGATTGGCTACATATTTATAAAAGAGTAATTAGCACAAAACACCTCTATCTATGGGTCAACTTTGAAACTTTCCATTTATCTTTAAATTTAGCATTTTTACCTTCTAGCTTGTGTAATATTTTGCGACAAACACCCTTTCATTAGCGCAAAACACCCCTATCTATGGGTCAGTTTTGGAACTTGCCATGTATCTTTAAATTTAGCATTTTTAACCTCTATCTTGTGTATTATTTTGCAACAAACATCTTTTTTCGAATTTGACGTTAAATGAAACGGAAAGTAAGCGTTTGTTATTCACTCACCATCAACATTTCACACGCTTTCACATTTTTTACTTTCTTATTTCTTTTAATCAAATAAATCCCCTAAACCATGTTCTTGCTCAACGTTAAATTAATCAGCTTTTTTTGCGCAATTAAATCCCCTCTCCTATTAAACCCTAATTTGTCGACCAACAATTGTCTCCGCCATTTTATTTCTCATCTCTCTCTCAGGTGAATAGTTGTTCGTCATTTCTTCCTCGGCCTTCAAAGGTGTTTGAAACAATGGCCTCGAAGTGCCATCTTGAGCACAATTCTTGCTAGCGCCGGTGGACACCCGGCGGTGTTGACAGAAAGTACTCACAATTGATTAATCTTTTATTGATGGGAAGGGAATTACAAGTTTTTGTAGAAGGGAAAAGGATATAGAAACCGGGAATGACAAAGGGTTGGTATTCGACAATTGGGTTGGGAATGGTCGACGATTTTGGAGAAATAATAAAATTAAAGTTTATTTTTATTTTTGTTGTTAAGCCGTGAAATGTTGATAGCGAGTGAATGGAAAACGCGTATTTTCTGTTTCATTTAATGTCAAATTCGAAAAAGGGTGTTTATTGCAAAATATTACACAAGATAGAGGGTAAAAGTACTAAATTTAAAGATACAGGGCAAGTCTCAAGGTTGACCCAAAGGTAGGGGTATTTTGCGACAATTATTCATTTATAAAATATCCGCTTTGTTTTAAAAATAAGTTATATATATATATATATATATATATATATATATATATATATATATATATATATATATATATATATATATTCTCTAATAGCCTTGGTGAAAACATTCGTATTTCGTAACATGTCAATTAGAAATCATGAGAGAAGGGTTTACAAGGCAAGACTGATATTGCAGTTTATGCGTCGATTTCAATATGCTTTGTTTGTTGGTTAAAAAATAGAATCATCCACAATAAATGTGGTTTGATTCAGTAAAATAAAAATAAAAAACGTGGTTCAAAAACATTCAAATTAAACTAACATCCATCAGCAACAACGTATTGTAATCTACTCATTTGATTATAGAAATATGATTTTTTTTCATTTTCTTAATCCAATCTTTTTAACTAACGAATAAAATAGAAAGCGAAAACAAAAAGAAAAAGAAAAAGAAAAAGAAAGATCATACGACTGTCATTAAATGGATAAATCAAAGCATATGACATTAAGCTAGTAACTTATGAATTTATGATGATGTTGAACGGTAATATTCCGATTTTTGAAAAATGACAGACGTGTCATTTTTCGAAAACGAAATATTATATTCATTTATATTTGGAATTAAGTATTATATACATGTCAAATATATATATATATATATATATATATATATATATATATATTTGGGAAATTGGATTAATTTTAATTAAAGGAAATAATAGGTTATTATTTTGTTATTGTTACTTAAGGAAAATAAAATCTCATAACTCTTAACCTATTAGAAAATCTGAATTTGGTTTATACGTTCTCTGAGAAAAAGGTTAGGAGCAAAAGGGGAGGCAAGAAGGTTCTTCCAACTTCTCACGGAGTTCTTGACCATTTTCAGATTCGAGTATAGATTCGGAATCAGCGTGAAGAGGGAATCATTGTGGTATCAAAAGTTCGGAGTTTTTGAAGGTATGAATTTCGAGCCCTAGTAATGGTGTTTTAAAAGCGTGTGACCGAATCTAACCTAAATTTGGATTGATCACATAGGTTTTCATCGGAAAAGGTTTCGAGTTTGCCGCAGATTTTCGTGTTGGAATAGCTTGCTAAAAGGTAAGAAGCTCTTCCTACGTTTTGGTTATGGTTTATAAGGTCAAGGTTAGCGTTTTGATGTGTTTATATGATGAAAATCGTGTCTAATCGTTGCTAAGGGGTTATAGAATGTTTTGGTTTGTTAGAGATGCATTTTATGCTATTTTTCTGAGTATTTTCGTAGTTAAACAAGATTGGGATCGGGTAGGAATCGTTAAGTTTGCAGAAAATCGAGTTAGGGCTTTTCTGCGTTGAATGCGCACGCATTGCCTAGCAATGCGCACACATTGATGAAACAGAAAGTCGGGTTTTGGTACATGATGCTCAATGCGTACGTATTGGCTAGCAATGCGCACGCTTTGCTGATACAGGATGGTCAGTTTTAATTTCAGCAGGCTCAATGCGCACGCATTGGTCAAATAGAGGCATCCTGAATGTTTCTGTTCGTTCCATGCGCACGCATTGGCCCCTGTATTTGGGAAAATACTTTTTTAAGCCACGAGATGAGTTTTAAATGATGTTTCTTGATCTAATAACATTAACTAAACATGAACAAGCCTTGATTGAGTTTCTGATGCGTTTAGTTCCGGCACTGAATGGATTCTTCCGAAAAGTTGAAATTCGGGACCGTCGGAAGGGCATGATAGGCTTGTTTTTTGATGAGTTAGTATTCATCAATGTATGTGTATCTGATAGGATGTTGTGTCTAGTCGTCTAAGCGATGGAATATAGCTGTTAGGGTGAGGCTTGCTTTGAAAACACTTAGGTGGCTAGCTGATGATTAATAAAATACATACCTCACTAGTAAAAGACTAAACATCATGTCATACTTGGATAGGCATCTGACCATATAGCAATGTGTGGGCGTTCAATAAAAGTGAATAACTCCGTTGGCCTATAAACGGCTGAAGGGCAGGGGGACCTCGCCGAACATGTACACCATTGGGCTTTCCCCCGTGGCTATTGGTGTGATCCACCAATAGGTTGCACAGTATATCTCATTGCGGATATACACCATGCGTAGTGCCCTTGAATGCAGATGTAACAGAGATAAACTAAGATAGAAACGTATAGTTATGACATGTTGATGAACATGAAATGAACTCTAGATTGAGTTGGTTATATAAAGACAATTTGATAAATATGACCCTTACTTTATAATGTTTAATTAAAACGTAGGTTCTACTTATTATTGTGTACTTTGTACTTAGCTCAAATGCATGTTTTGTTGTGTGTTTGGAGAGGAAAAGATGAACACGTTGAACCGGAATTTCTATAAGGATTTCAAAGACGACGTTTGAGGATGCCGACGCTGAAGTTCTATTTTGCTTTTTATTCATATGATACATACTAGACTTGTTGTTTCTTCTTGGGAAACTTTGTAATTTCCTTTATGTTGAATCTTATGGAAGTTTTCGTACGTTATAAGTTCTTTTGGAAATATACCCGAGTCTTTTACCTTCCGTTTTGCTTAACTCGATACAACGTAGTAGATACTTATGTATAATGTGGAATTTTTTATATATTATATGTGTTGAATGTTTTTTTTTTCGGGATAAAAACTCGGTGTCCGAAAGCGAGACGTTACATTAACTTTATGTTTTATAGCTAGCTGGAAGTCCAATAATTAACTTGATGATACGTAATTATGTACGAATTATAATTAAATAAAGGGGATGATGTAGACATATCCATGTATTTTGCCATGATTTCCGCTAGATAGCTGGGTCTTCCTTCTTTCCTTCCTTTCTCTCATCGGAATGAATATATGGCAAGTTATGGCTCTGATTCAATCTTTATTATTATTTATATTTTTTTTCCTTTATTTAGATGATGTAACAAAATAACTATTAACATTTCCAGTGAAAGAAATTGTTGGGTAAAAATGTCATTATCATTTATTCTGATTATATATATATATATATGGAAAACATCATCGTCTTAAATTTTTCTTATCATTTTCTTTGTAATTGATCTTAATACATGATGCTCGAAACAAATTTTATGGTGTCGTAGGAATCGAGGTTGTTGAAATATTTTAATTTAAGTGTTTTTTTTTTTTTTTTTTTTTTTTTTTTGGGTTAAAGACATCAGGAAAACCCCTAAAACAAAAGACATTAGGAAATTTTTTTTATTTTGTCAACATAGTAGTATATTTTTTTGAAAAGAACATAGTATATTGAAAGCTTAATTAATTCACACACGCTATCTATATATGTATGTATCATCCGATAGAGAAGAGAGAAAGGAACAAAATAAAATAAATAAATTTAAAAAAAAAAAAATTAAAGTTAGGAAAACGCGTTGTCTTACGTCCCTTAAAGTCTAACCGGTCTGCTTCAACTTCATTAATTTGACAGAGAGCAAGAAATAAAGATATAAAAATAACACAGTAATAATAGTACATATATGCATGCATCTCAGTCTCAGATATATATATTACATAGTATATACTAATGCTAATTATAATATCCATTAATTATAAACATACTGGTAGTTGTACAGCTGGTAGATATAATATAATTACATATATAATTAATGCTTACATATATATATGATCACTAGTACGTAGAACGTATATATATATAATGATCGATCGATTGATGCATAGAAATGGCAAGGCAATATGCTTAAATCGATCCTTTTTGGATGCTTTAATTTGCTGAAAACAAGTAGTACGTATAGTTACTATTAATAATTTGCATGCATGATGCATGTGTTTTTTTATCAACCAACTGTTCAAACTCAATGAATTCACGATGCAAGAGTATTGAAGCATCGAATGATCACTTGGGCTCCAAGTAGCCGCACCTATTAGGGTTTTGTATTATATTTTATGTTTCCGTCTTTATCCATATTGTATCATTACTAGTGAACGTAAGCCGTGCAAGGTACGGCGGGGCCCAACATAAATCGTTACCAACGATAATATCAAATAATATATTTCCAACGTGAAATAAATCGCGTAAACTTAAACCGCAAGACAAAGAAAGCAACAAAAACATATATATCACATTCTCTGCAAGAGGTAACTCTTTCTTAGAGACGTGAAGATTGTGAATCACTTCTCTTCCAGCCATATCAGGCGTTTCCACCTACAAAATAAACCACAATATGATTTATCGGAAAACAATGTCATAAAGTCGATCCATTTAGCTTCGACTTTACGTAATGAAGCATTATAAAAAAAAAAACAATAAGCAGACCATAACTACACGGTCAAATCTCCCGGGACGCCTTAGCTTCCAGATCATTAATATATGCTTGAAATGTGTTTCACTCATTTTCCATACGACATTTCTCTTTCTTATCATTAATTAATACGTCATTGATCTCGTGTTCATTTATTTGGTGAAAAAAAAACCACGTGTCAAACGGTCTGAAAAATATAAAAAGTGATTTGGTATTCCAACGTCAATTTTAGTAACGCTCGTACTGCAAATGGCCGTCGGTTCCACCGACGTTATGTTGTTCAAAATAATAAAAACATTTAATGTGGTGTCCACGTGGTCACATGTGGGCACACCTTCTTGGCGCAGATATTTATTTGGCCATATTTTTTTGTTGTTGTATTTGTATAGCTAAACTTGGTCCATCTTCAATCGTACACTACACAGTAAAACTTCAAATCCGTCGATCTTTCCTTTTTTTCCCTTTTTCTGCACAAACTACAAACGGTACACGTTTGATAAAAAAAATACACGTGTTGATGTATTTTATAGCTAAACTTTGTCCATCTTCCATCGTACACTACACAGTAGAACTTCAAATCGGTCGGTTTTCCTTTTTTTTTTCCCTTTTATGCATAAATTACTAACGGTACACGTTTGATAAAGAAAAAAACGTATACGTGTTGATGTATTTTATAGCTAAACTTGACTCATCTTCCATCGTACACTACACAGTAGAACTTCAAATCCGTCGGTCTTTCCTTTTTTTTTTTTTTAAAAGGGCCGTACCACCCGCTCGGTTAAAAGCTATGATGCGGGACCACTTCTAGTCTTCGGCCGGAAGGTTGGGGTCGACACCGTCCAAGTACGTTCGGTTACCACAAACCAATATAGGTGTGTTGTGTTTTTTTCCCCCGCTTTTTATGCACAAACTACTAACGGCACACGTTTGATAAAATAAAATATAAAAAAAAAAACCACAAAGGTAAAAAAAAAATGTGTCACGTGTAAAGCTAAGAGGGTGGCCACGTGGCCTCTTGAGGGCTCACCCTCTTAGCTTCTTATAGATAACGGTATACGTTTGATAAAAATACACGTGTTGATGTATTTTATAGCTAAACTTGGTCCATGTTCCATCATACACTACACAGTAGAACATCAAATCCGTCGGTCTTTTTTTTTTCTTCCCTTTTCTGCACAAACTACTAACGATACACGTTTGATAAAAAAAAAGTACACGTGTTGATGTATTTTATAGCTAAACTTGACTCATCTTCCATCGTATACTACACAATAGAACTTCAAATCCGTCGGTCATTCCTTTTTTTTCCTCATTTTCTGCACAAACTACTAACGGTACACGTTTGATAAAAAATAAAAAAAATAAAACACCACAAAGGTAAAAAAAAAAAAAAGTGCCACGTGTCAATCTAAGAGGGTGGCTGTTAGTAATA
This sequence comes from Gentiana straminea, assembly GCA_036785695.1. Classification (NCBI taxonomy): domain Eukaryota; kingdom Viridiplantae; phylum Streptophyta; class Magnoliopsida; order Gentianales; family Gentianaceae; genus Gentiana; species Gentiana straminea. The sequence continues at coordinate 3,250,128 of JAVUPR010000348.1, forward strand.
TCATCCGCAGCGGAAGCGATTTAAGGATCTAGATCTACAAATTACACGTAATAAAATAACTAGATCTACTCTACAAGGGGGGTTGTAGAACATACCTCTTGGATCTCAAAATCCAAGTTGAAGAGCCGCAATAGAAAACAAAGAAAAATGTGAAGAGCACCACGATCTTCCGTACGTGTGATCCAAGCAAACTCCGGTGGAAGGAAATCCTCGTCTCGAATCCTTCCGATATGCTACCCGGAAAATCTCCAAGATTTTTCCCCAATTATTTCCCCTTGGCCGAAAATTTTCACCTTCTCCTCTCTAAGAGGTGTAGGTCGAAATTTACATGTGTGTTAAGGCTTGAGAGAACTCTCTTTATATAGGAGAGTAAAACTTAGCCTCCAAAGATTTAATAATTAATACAATTAAAATCAATTATAATAATCCCATTAAATAAAAGATAATCCCATAATATTCTAGAACAAATCTAGAATAATATTTATCTTTATTTCTTTCCATAAATATTTATCCAATAAATATTTTATGCACATGTCTTATTAACACACAAGAAAATAATTTCTTGTTCCAAAAAAGAGCATGGGGCGCAAACACCAAATATTGACCTAGTCAATATTAATTTTGCCATTACACAATAATTGGGCCAAGATTATGGAAAATGTCTTTTCCACATATTTAATTATTTAGCCCAACTAATTTAATAGTCCACTAAACAATTAATTCACATATCGTTTTAATAAAGTCCAACAAGAACTAAATTAATATTATTAGGACTCGACGCCCGAGAATAGCTATGCTATATTAAGAGGCACGTCGGGGACCATGGACTAATAATCAGCGGCTCCGATAAATCAAATAAATAATTATAGAATAATTATATTCGATAAATCAATCACAGGAATATGCCACCATAATCCCGTGACTGCACTCCTCCGATTATAAGATTATATTTATCTCCTCACGAGAACAATAATAAGCGTCCATTGATATAATCATTACATATGGATTAATCCTCCATAGACTGTTCATTCTAAATCGGGAAGTTACCGTTAACCCTTTTTAGAACATCTTATCCTTATTTACCATTAACCCCCTAGTGATCAATTAATTCATACAACTCACTGGTAGCTAATCAGTGTAATATGAACTACATGGATCGATCAGTTTCTAGGATTAACAAATAAGGGAACTGTCTATCTACTTCCATAAATGGAAGGAATGGATTCCGTATCTGTGATAACACAGACTACTCACTCAATCCAGTACAATGCCAAGATGGGGTAATTCAGACCACAGACTCAGTGTAATCCTTAACCGTCAAGTCAAACTTCATACCGATTCAAGCGGTTGATCGTGATCACCTCAGATTAAGATATATCCATAAATATGATCATCCATTGATTCGATAAGACTTCTCGATTACGGAATTATATCATGAACTCTAATCAAATCGGTCCGGCCCTATATGATATATCTATCATATATAAATGCCCCATTAGGTTCTCTTAACCGAAAGTCCGGATAAGACAATCACACCTATTGTGTTATGGGCGCATTAATAGCACGTTAAAGGAGAGACCCGATACTCTCGATTAACTTCACTACGGGCTAATTGTATTTTAAGTACATCTTCACTAACTCAATCCTCCCGTGTATATACCATACACTGACTTAAGTGATTACATAAACGATATACTTAGGGTTTTCTGTAGTGTAATTACTATTGTCACATCGGTGAATATGAGAATAATAAATATGAATAACAATATCATTTCATTTATTAAATAAAACAATTACAAAAATTGTCTTTCGGGCATTACACCTAACAATCTCCCACTTGCACGAAAGCATGTGATTAATTGTTTTAGAGCACACCCTATTATTTAAACTACAACAAACCACATCTCCCACTTGCTCTAAAGCAATGGAGACCCATCCCGTATTCTAGTACCCATTAAGCATATCATAACCATTTCAGATTCCAAAGTACACTCCGAGTATGCCGTCGTAGGATAGGTCAGTGACTCGGGGAGTACCTACATCTAAATGTCATGGGTCTTAATGATTAGTCAGGTTGTCGGCTCGAGACGATCCGTAGAATCGAAACGTTACTGGTCCATCTAATCATGTGGTACTGAGTAAACACTGAGCCCGAGATCGACTTAACGATCATCCTCAATCTGACTTAAAGTCAAAATCAGTGTATCACACATATCCAAGTTCACACATGAATATGTCCGCATATTATTCCTCGTTCTCTCAAGATACTAAAGGACATACTAAACTTGCTTTGTAAACCGCCGAATCTAAGATTCGATCAAAGTTGACGTTCAATAACCTGACCATCTCTTACTAGAAAGAGAATCTATTCCATTTCTCTTGATCCGAAGATTTAGAGAGTCATTCCTGAGGCATAGGGTAGAACTTCCTCGTTGAACGTTGCATACACAGATGCATCATCTTAACCAATAAGATGGATGGGAAACTAGTGACTGATTCTAATGAATTCGACCGAGTCAAACTCTTAAGAATGTTGTCCAAATCTCTGTTGTAGAGAATTGTGGTATTGTCAGATTCTGACTTCAGATAACACACCCATGTTGTTGCCAACTGGTGCAGTGTTATCCTTCAAAAACACTAATATATATTTATATATTCACTACTGTACTAAAATTGATATCCAGTCTACAAAAGACTTATCAATATTCTGGTCAAATCCATATATTGTAGAAATATATGACTTTCAATGACTTAGAGGTTTGCTATTTATCCACAAAAGGACATAAGCCTTGACAGTCATCCTGTCATAAGTTCATAAGGCAATACCCTTTTGTTCCGAATGAATCCAGACTCCGTTTGTTTGGCAAGAAAGTCTCAGGGAATCACCCATATTTTCTGCTTTTGAACGAAATCATGCAATACTAAGTGGTAAGAGAGTTCAAGGTCTGATTAACTCTCTACTTCTTAGGTAATTACCCCTAGACCACTCAATCTTTGATCTGAAAGATAAACTTTCCTATTCATTCTACTCTTTTCCGTGTAGATCCAATTACTCCCACTGGGCCTGAGACGCTCGGTGGTTCTACAAGAGCATGAATAGAACCGGAGTACCGAACTCCATTCACAGGGTTATGGCTATTAAACCAACCTCTATTATCAGAATCCTATACTGCTCACAAAAGAGCCATAGGTCATCAATCGATCCTCAGACTACAAAGTCCGCAGAAACCGTAATGGGTAATGGATAAACCATACTCCCACTACATTCTGGGTGGATCGAAATTCTGATCCAGTTTAGTAGTATTTAGTGTTATCACCAACAACCGATGTTGGATGAGGTCTGATTTTAATCAGTTAGTAACTACCTTGAGTAAACGTACTTCAAGGTTCAAGGTTTTCTTGTTCATGGACTCTATCGAAAGGATGCAACAAGTATAAGCGTCCCTTCCCGATTTCAAGAATCCTATATCTAACCTTTATACTCAATAACTTAAAAAAGATATATCACGAATGGTCATTGACCGAACGGATGCGCGAAATTACCAGTCTTACCTTCAAGCACCGTGTGCTAAATGCTTATATTTACGGAAGTGGGGTGAACCGAATCCACACCTTATCCGTAAATTCCAAAGCATATTCTAGGTAGACTTCTCGGTCTTACATTTCAATGTAAACCGTTATTTCGCTTCCAATATCTTTATTGAGTTAAGCAGTGTATTGTAGCACATCTAAAAACTATATAAGGCAATTTAACGGTTTCTCACTTAGTGAGAACATGTCACAATGAGGCAGGCTGAGCATCAGTCTCGAAGACTATGAATGGCCTATTCCGAGTATAGAATACTCTATCTCTGTTGAAAACAGAGAAACCTCAAAAATATTTTGGATAAACTTACCGGAGCGTTTGAATAGTTATCAGACAAGAAGTCACTACTCGGAAGCTCCTACTAGCTTGTATCTTTCATCAGACCCCGAAGGTCGTCATGAACAAGCTATGTTACTTCTTTATAACCATTATCCTTTCCCGATTGAAAGGAAACTTAGTCATTGAACCTTTGAGACAATATAACCAGACTGGGAGAAAGGAATCACCCTGAGCCAGTCTTCAGGTCTTGTCTTTTAGGGACTATGCACTAATTATGGAATATGAAGAAGCGTTTATCTAAATATAGAAACCAATTGCTTTTAACAGTTCTTAAGATGTGTTTTATATACATATTTCATCAGTTCTAAGTGGTTTTGACTTTATCAAACAAAAGTCCGAGTCTTGGATTCGTACTACAAATGGTATATTCACTTTCTATACGACAAACAAATTATCGAATATAAGGTAAATCCATTCGTTCCAACGAATCTTAAACAGAAAATAAATTTTTCCGCGATATCCAAGGATTGAATCCGAGATTCATTTCCTTATATCACTTTATTCTAGCTAAAATTATTTGCCCGTTGTTTACTCCAACTCGCTACCTTGTTCCGCCAAAGAACTTAGCTTGAGAAAATCGCCAAGGATTCATAGGTTGGTGATCCAAAATCCGTCCTTATCCTATGATTTTCGCACAAATATCCATTAATTAATTTTTCGGTTTAGCCTTAAAGTTTACTCGCCAAGTTTAGATGACTAACACTTTTAGACATATTCTCCCATTCTTGACTTTCCGTGAATGGAAACAAATCTTGAACCGCTTCAATATCAAAGGCTTACGATTCGTTTGAGTAGACACTACTCTTGAAGCGTGGGGTGTCTATTTCGAGTGTTACTCGTCGGGACTTCTCGGATTTTCTAATATATCAGAAAAAACAACAAATCATAACATTAAAGCTCCCACGAGTTTATCGGTTCCAAATACCGTCTAACGAGCAATGCTTTATTTTTATGATTTTCCGATTTTTTCGATTAGAAAATCTTTCGTACATAGTTCAATGTTTTAAAAACAACAATGAACAAATCGAGAGAACTCCCACTAGTTCATCGATTCCAAATATCGTCCAACTAGCGACATTCCATGACTCTCCGGTTTTTCAATTAGAACGGTTACGTGTGTAGTATTATTACACTTTTCTAATGTTCTAGAAAAACAACAAATCATAAAGCTCCCAGGTAGTTCATCGATTCCAAATATCGTCCAACTAGTAACACTTCATGATTTTCCGAATTTTCAATTAGAAAATTTCTTGTGTAATTACTACACACTCAAAATTCACTAGAAGAATTTCAAAGTCGAAATCACCTAAGTTTGTTCATCGATTCCAAATATCGTCCAACTACGACATTCCATGACTCTCCGGTTTTTCAATTAGAACGGTTACGCTTTAATGGTACACTTTTCTAATGTTCTAGTATAATGAAAACAACAAATCATAAAGCTCCCACTAGTTCATATAGTAACACTTCATGATTTTCCGAATTTTCAATTAGAAAATTTCTTGTGTAATTTTTTAAGAATTTCAAAGGCTCCCGTATGACACGAATGACACTAGTGACATACCTATATCTATATTTATGGTCACATTTCCTCCATTTTATACCCTACGAGTGAACTTAATCCTTTGTTGATGTGCATCCACACTTGCTAAGGCAAGTGCGATGTATTCGGGTGGGGGAGATGATGTTTTTTGATTGGTGGTTTTTTAAAATCAGAGAAAATGGTACATATGGGTTGATTAGCTCACTCTTTCGAAAATTAATTGCATTATCGATTAACTAGTTCAACGTCCTAGTTACTTTCCACTTTTTAACGAAGTCAATACTAGTCAATTATAAATTTTAAGCAATTTAGTAAGGGATATAATGCTGTAAATAAAATGACATATATTAATTCAAGTTAACACTACTATTTTTATTTTAGGAATTGTAAACTAAAATTAAGTCTACTCTACCATTCCAAGGTTTTAACCTCGCAACTCGCCGCCGGGTAGGTCAAAGAGATGACGGTTAAATCGAGACAATCTCATCAATGAATAACTTGTGAGAATCAAACATCCCACGAGAATCGAACATCCCTTTATTCATTGACTACCTTCCTTTTTTTTAGCCTAGATATTATCAAAAAATACCCATGATGAGTGTGACCTACTATATCGGATCTCTTAGGTACGCCCCGTCACATTTCCTTCATTTTATACCCTTTTAAGTGTGCCGTCGTAGGATAGGTCGGTGACCCGACGAGTACCCGTAAATCCTATCCTTGTGAGAATCAAACATCCCACGAGAATCGAACATCCCTTTATTCATTGACTACCTTCCTTTTTTTTTTAGCCTAGATATTATCAAGAATACCCATGATGAGTGTGACCTACTATATCGGATCTCTTAGGTACGCCCCGAGTGTGCCGTCGTAGGATAGGTCGGTGACCCGACGAGTACCCGTAAATCCTATCCTTTCGGAGACCAAGCCATGAATGTTGATAGGAGTGAACACCATCCGTAGGGGGACGAAATCAAAGCGCCGCGAGGCGTCACCCTTCTCTCACTTACTTGTATCTATAGTAGAGGCCGTGGGGTTGGCTGTCGCCTCCCCCGCTCCCACTCAATATTTTGGAAGTGGTGGTGGGTTAACTAACCACGTCTTTTTGATGTTAACATAAAAGCACATCAAATCAAGGATTCCGAATGGTGTCGGTAACGTAGGCAAGCCTACCCGTCCTATTCGTTGGAACATATGTGATAGTCGGACGAAATCGGGTCAAGACAGCCCCATTGAGATAAGAAGGAATCACCCCTCCGCTCACCGGTGTGGCTTAGTCTTGCCGGACCCCCGTGCATACATCACACTAGGAGGGTTAAGTCGGTCGAGCCTAGCTCAGTTGACCACCCAACCTATGAGCGAACCGTTTTTATCCAAGATCTATTGTTCTTTTACCATCATTCAATCTCGTAGACACTACGAATCGAAAACGTGATCTCGTTTGGGCTTTAAGGCGGTTCACCGCGAACACACACCAAAAGGCTTAACGATTTCATAACCCGTCCTCGGATCTTTAATTAGTTACTAAATTAATTAATTACCACGTATTAATTAAATTTCAACTAATTACGCGAGTTTGTATACATGCCTATTTTAATTACCAAAATTAAAATTCTACATGTATGCATGGAGTGGATTTATGATATGATGCATGTCATGGCAATTCCGATTTTATATCTATTTTATAATCAAACACATAAAAAATAAAGTGCGGAAAATTTAAACACCGAGATGGATTGTTGGTACCCCCGTATCTAACCTATTAGAAAATAAATAACCAAACCCTAACTAGGGTTTACTACTTTCTAACATAATCTGCAGCTGTTCAAATTCTTCGATGATCGGGAAACTAAACAAACTCAGATCAAGACGAAACTTTCCAGATCTGTTCTTCATTCCTCGGGCTTCAATATGGACGGTTGGATCTGAGTTTTGACTTGTCAATTTTCTTCAGTGAGCCGCCGATCTTGATGCTGCATCTGTCTCTGACTGCAGCGTATCAGTTACTTTCCGGAGCCGATCGGGAGTCGAGATGAACGGTTCAAACTCTCCCAGAAATTCGATTCAACGGTTCAAACTCTCCCAGAAATTCGAGGAAGTCACAGGTAGGGTTTCTGTGAATCCTGCGTTTTTCTGTTACAGCAGCTTCTTTGCAGCAATGAACGGATATCAAAACGGACTCCGATCGATGCCAAATTTTGTGGAATTGTTCATCATCTTCCAATCTTGATTCTGACCGGAGGGATTGTCGTTTCAACGGCTCAATAAACGGGAAACACGAAATAACTAAACAGCTACTAAACAGATCTATTTTCTGGAAATTAAAATTGCAATAAAAAAGAATTACATAATTTCCTATACTCATATGGACGAATTTTCATCGTTTAAATGAGTTTACAATAGATCTAACGGGTAAACAGTGCCAACCCCAATCCATCTCTTCAAACCACAACAATCGCAACAACATAAATATATATAAACATGCATTGGCCAAATTAAAAAATTTGACAATAAAAGCTACATGTTTTCCACTCCTAGATCTAATATTTTATACGTATAAATATAGATCACCATGGCGACTGATACCACTGTTAGTAATATCATCCGCAGCGGAAGCGATTTAAGGATCTAGATCTACAAATTACACGTAATAAAATAACTAGATCTACTCTACAAGGGGGTTGTAGAACATACCTCTTGGATCTCAAAATCCAAGTTGAAGAGCCGCAATAGAAAACAAAGAAAAATGTGAAGAGCACCACGATCTTCCGTACGTGTGATCCAAGCAACTCCCGGTGGAAGGAAATCCTCGTCTCGAATCCTTCCGATATGCTACCCGGAAAATCTCCAAGATTTTTCCCCAATTATTTCCCCTTGGCCGAAAATTTTCACCTTCTCCTCTCTAAGAGGTGTAGGTCGAAATTTACATGTGTGTTAAGGCTTGGGAGAACTCTCTTTATATAGGAGAGTAAAACTTAGCCTCCAAGGATTTAATAATTAATACAATTAAAATCAATTATAATAATCCCATTAAATAAAAGATAATCCCATAATATTCTAGAACAAATCTAGAATAATATTTATCTTTATTTCTTTCCATAAATATTTATCCAATAAATATTTTATGCACATGTCTTATTAACACACAAGAAAATAATTTCTTGTTCCAAAAAAGAGCATGGGGCGCAAACACCAAATATTGACCTAGTCAATATTAATTTTGCCATTACACAATAATTGGGCCAAGATTATGGAAAATGTCTTTTCCACATATTTAATTATTTAGCCCAACTAATTTAATAGTCCACTAAACAATTAATTCGCATATCGTTTTAATAAAGTCCAACAAGAACTAAATTAATATTATTAGGACTCGACGCCCGAGAATAGCTATGCTATATTAGGAGGCACGTCGGGGACCATGGACTAATAATCAGCGGCTCCGATAAATCAAATAAATAATTATAGAATAATTATATTCGATAAATCAATCACAGGAATATGCCACCATAATACCGTGACTGCACTCCTCCGATTATAAGATTATATTTATCTCCTCACGAGAACAATAATAAGCGTCCATTGATATAATCATTACATATGGATTAATCCTTCATAGACTGTTCATTCTAAATCGGGAAGTTACCGTTAACCCTTTTTAGAACATCTTATCCTTATTTACCATTAACCCCCTAGTGAGCAATTAATTCATACAACTCACCGGTAGCTAATCGTGTAATATGAACTCCATGGATCGATCAGTTTCTAGGATTAACAAATAAGGAACTCGTCTATCTACTTCCATAAATGGAAGGAATGGATTCCGTATCCGTGATAACACGGACTACTCACTCAATCCAAGTACAATGCCAAGATGGGGTAATTCGGACCACGGACTCGGTGTAATCCTTAACCGTCAAGTCAAACTTTTCTTCGATTCAAGCGATTGATCGTGATCACCTCGGGATTAAGATATATCCATAAATATGATCATCCATTGATTCGATAAGACTTCTCGATTACGGAATTATATCGTGAACTCTAATCAAATCGGTCCACCCCTATATGATATATCTATCATATATAAATGCCCCATTAGGTTCTCTTAACCGAAAGTCCGGATAAGACAATCACACCTATTGTGTTATGGGCGCATTAATAGCACGTTAAAGGAGAGACCCGATACTCTCGATTAACTTCACTACGGGCTAATTGTATTTTAAGTACATCTTCACTAACTCAATCCTCCCGTGTATATACCATACACTGAGTTAAGTGATTACATAAACGATATACTTAGGGTTTTCTGTAGTGTAATTACTATTGTCACATCGGTGAATATGAGAATAATAAATATGAATAACAATATCATTTCATTTATTAAATAAAACAATTACAAAAATTGTCTTTCGGGCATTACACCTAACAGTGGCCACGTGGCCTCTTGAGGGCTCACAAACTACTAACGGTACACGTTTGATAATGTATTTTATAGCTAAACTTGACCATCTTCCATCGTACACTACACAGTAGAACTTCAAATCTGTCGATCTTTCCTTTTTTTCCCCCTTTTTTGCACAAACTACTAACGGTACACGTTTAATTAAAAAAAAACACAAAGATTAAAATAAATATTAAAAAAAAGGTGTCACGTGTCAAGCTAAGAGGGTGGCTACGTGGTCTCTTGAGGGCTCACCCTCTTAGCTTCTTTAAGATAAGATTAGATAAGAGATAAGATATAAACAACTCTTGTACACACTTATCAATTAATGGAAATCACAATAATTATTCTCAATATGGTATCAGAGCCTCTCGAACTCATGTCCCGTGGTCATCTCTCAATATCCTAAACCCTAAAATCCCTCCCTTCCCACCCCACGTATTCTGCAACTTCTCCCCACCAGAAACCATGTCCGGCCAAACAGAAAATTCCCCGATATTAGACACTTTTTCTCCAGCCTCTTCTTCTCTATATGCGTATCCAACTTTTACTCCATCCTCTTCGATGAATATCACCAAATTAACACGCAACAATTATCCTTTATGGCGTGCCCATCTTCATCCCTATCTCCGAGGCCAAGGTGTGCTCGGTTATGTTGATGGAAAAATTAAAGCTCCGGTGCTCACCATTGAAACCGACGGCATCACCTCCCCCAATCCGGCGTATGATCATTGGTTGAAGCAAGATAATCTTATTATCAGTACAATAATGTCTTCATTATATGATGATGTTCTTTCTCAAGTTTACCATGCTACGACATCGGCGGAGATTTGGAAATCTTTACAAACGAGTTTCGCGGCCCAGTCTCGTGCACAACTTGTCCATATACGTACTAAGCTGGCCTTTATGCGCAAGGGCACTCTTACGGCATCAGATTATTATATGTCTATCAAACAAATTGCTGATGATCTCAATCTTGCAGGCCACCCTATTAACGATGAAGATTTGATCGCTTATATTCTTGCAGGTTTAGACACTGAATATAATTCACTTGTGACGATTATTTCTACCCGTACCGATATTACTTTGGATGAGGTCTACTCGTTATTACTCTCAACGGAAGCCTGGATCAATCATCTGCTGCCTGCTCCAGTTTCATCCCCTCTTCCGTGCTCTGACACCTATTGCTCATCTTGCGGCCTCATCATCTCAGTCTGGATATTTTCGGGGATGTGGTCAGTCCGGTAACCATCAGCAGCAGCAATATAATCAGGCCGGTTATCAAAACAATCAACCACAGCAATTTGGCTACCAAAATAACCGAGGCCGAGGCCGGGGGCGTGGTAATAATCGTGGCCAAAGGCGTGGACCTCCTCTGGATCCCCCCGGTGCTCCTCAATGTCAATTATGCGAGCGTTATGGGCACACTGTTCGTGAATGTTGGTACAGATTTGATCAAAATTTTGCACTCGGTAATCCACAACCTCATCCTCCCTGACCTTCTCCTCAAGCTTATACCGTCATGCCCCATGTTCCCCCTACTCCTCGGACTGGATTGCCGACACTGGCGCAACTCATCATAGCACCAATACTACCAACAATTTAAATCTCTCTGCCGATGCCTATGATGGTCCTGAAAAACTCCACATCTGTGATGGTTCAAGTTTGACTATTACACATTCCGGTTCCTCGCTTTTATCTATGAATTCTAAATCTTATGTCCTTAATAATGCACTTGTTGCCCCCTTCCTCTTTACTAATCTCCTTTATGTCTCTCAATTCACGAAATATAATAATGTCTATTTTGAATTTCACCATAATTATTTCCTTGTGAAGGATTACTCGGGTCGCATCCATAACCGGGGATTCCTTAAAGATGGCCTCTACCACTTCTCCACATCATTCAACAAGTATCCTGTTCAAGCTCACCTCTCAAGTCGCTCCAATGTCTCTCAGTGGCACCAACGTTTAGGACATTGTTCATTTCCTGTTTTATGTCTTTGCTTGCGTTAGAATAATATTTTGGTCCCCTTTACTGCCCCAACATCTATTTGCGGTCCGTGTCAAATGGCCAAAAGCCATTGTCAGTCTTTACCCATGTCATCTTTTACTTCCTCTCGTCCTTTGGATTTAATTTATTCTGATGTATGGGGCCCTTGTGCCGAAGATTCTATATATGGTAATAAATATTATCTGAGTTTTTTGGATGATTATACTAAATATTTATGGCTTTATCCTATGCGTTTGAAATCTGATGTTGAGTCTATTTTTCCTCAGTTAAGTGCTCTTGTTGAGCGTCAGTTTAAACTAAAATTAAGGCCCTTCAAACTGATTGGGGCGGCGAATACCGCCGTGTAAACACGTATCTTACTTCCCTTGCATTGACCACCGTCGCTCTTGTCCCCATACGTCTGAACAAAATGGTGCCATTGAGAGGAGACACCGTCACATTGTTGAAGTCGGCCTTTCGCTCCCTGCTCACTCTAATCTTCCCCTCCCTTATTGGGAAGATGCTTTCCTTAATGCCACTTATCTTACTAATCGTCTTCCTACCCGTGTCCTTAACAATTCCTCTCCTTATGAAATGGTCTATCACCGTTCCCCTGACTATAACTTCCTTCGTGTGTTTGGTTGTGCTTGCTGGCCGCATCTCCGTCCATATAATAATCAAAAACTGATTTCCGTTCTAAGGCATGTGTTTTCCTCGGCTACAGTCGCCATCGATCATCACGGGTACAAGTGCCTGGACCTTAGCTCTGACCGCATATACATCTCTCGCCACATCGTCTTTGATGAAACCTCTTTTCCCTACACTTCATCCCCGTCTACTTCTTCCTTGTCCCCGGATACTATTGTTTCGCTTCCCTCCACTCTAGCTCTTCCCGCTCCTTTTTCTAACCCACGTCCCTCATCTCTCCGCCCTTGGATCCTCCCTCAACTTTTCCCTCCCCGGATCCTCATTTTCCATCCCCTTCTGGCTTAGTAACCACCTTTCCTTCCCCTCGTCCCCCTCCCCCCCTCACCAAATGGTAACTCGCTCTAAGACGAACTCTCTCAAACCGAAACAGCTTCCGGATGATTATGTCCGCTGCCCTCTTCCTAAAGCCTTTTCCACTACATTACAACCCGCTGAACCAACCTCCATATCCGAAGCTCTTAAATCCCGAGAATGGAGAGATGCCATGAGATATGAGTTCAATGCTTTGGTCCAAAATGATACATGGGACTTGGTCCCCTTTTCTCCTCGTATGAATGTTCTTGGTAACAAATGGGTGTTTCGTATTAAGCGTCATGCAAATGGTCATATTGAGCGCTATAATGCGCGTCTTGTTGCAAAAGGCTTCCACCAGGAAGCCGGTGTGGATTATTCTGAAAGTTTCAGTCCGGTTGTCAAGCCGGTCACTATTCGTATCTTAATTTCTCTTGCCGTTTCACAGAATTTGGGTTATTCATCAGGTCTACGTTCAAAATGCATTTCCATGGTTTTCTAACTGTGGATGTTTATATGCAGCAGCCGCAGGGGTTTCAACACCCAAACTTTCCTTCTCATGTGTGCAAATTAAAACGCAGTCTCTATGGTCTTCGTCAGGCTTCTCGGGCTTGGTTCTCTCTTTTTACGGATGTTCTTCGGGCTTTTGGATTTTCTTCCTTGCAGGCTGATACATCATTATATATTTATACACGCGGTTCTGACTCTGTTTTGTCTTGATCTATGTTGATGATGCCTTGATTACAGGTACTTCAGAGTCTCTTGTTTCGGCTACCATCTCTCATTTATCGTCGCACTTTCCGGTTAAGGATATGGGCCCTCTTTCTTACTTTTTGGGTATTGAGGCCCTCTGCACATCGAATGGTCTTCTCCTTACTCAACGTAAGTACATTCTCAATCTGCTATGCCGGGCAAATATGCAATCGGTCAAACATTGTCTCACGCTTATGGCGTCTAATTTGCGCCTCAGCTGTACGGATGGGCAACCGTTTGAAGATCCTACGCTTTATCGTAGTATTGTTGGGGTTTTCAATATCTCAGCTTTACGCGTCCCGATATTTCTTTCACCTTTCACAAGGTTTGCAAGTTCATGCATGCTCCATGCACTACTCATTGGGTAGCCGTCAAACGAATCTTACGCTACCTCAAGCATTCCATTTTTATGGTCATCTAATTCGGCCCTCCTCCTCTGTGCAGCTCCAAGCTTTCTCTGATGCCGATTGGGCTTCTGATCTAGATGACCATCGCCAAGCAGCAACTCACCGTCGCCAAAATTAGTGCGGAATAAGAGTACAAAGCTCTTTCGCATGCTGCGGCTGAGTTCCAATGGATATCGGCATTGTTACGTGAAATGCGAGTACCCCAACCTCAAGCACGGACCCTCTGGTGTGATAACATTGGCGCTACATATCTTACTGCCAATCCCGTAAGCTTAATATTGCATTTATCTCCTCCAAAGATCAGTTGGCCGATGTCTTAACCAAGCCGTTTGGTCATGTTCGTTTCCATGATCTCAACACCAATCTCCACGTCTACTCCGTCCCCGAGGGATTGCGGGGGCGTATTGAAGCATCGAATGACTTGGGTTCCAAGTAGCCGCACCTATTAGGGTTTTGTATTATATTTTATGTTTCCGTATTTACCCCTATTGTATCATTATATAAACAACTCTTGTACACAGTTATCAATCAATGGAAATCACAATTATTATACTCAATACGAGTAGCAACCCGGTCGGGCCGAAACATATATGTATATGTATGTGTATATATATATATATATGTGTATATATATATATATATATATATATATATATATATATATATATATATATATATATATATATATATATATATGTGTGTGTGTGTGTGTGTGTGTGTTGAGATAATATGTTATATGTGTTTCTTTACCATTGATCCATGTGGTGTATTAGGTTTCAACATGTTATTGGTACACCTAGCAATTAGTTAGATTTGAGAATCTTTCTGTTTGATTATGTTCTGATATATGTGTGTAACTTGTAGCAGTGCCAACTCAATGAAGACCATTTTCTTTTTTCTCGGCTAGTTAGTTTCCATACTTGGTATCAGAGCTCCGGCGGCCATGTCTACCAACGGCCGGCCTTCCTCCGTCGTATCTTCTATGACGTTAAACATTTCAGATCATGCTGGGTTCCCACCGCTAAATTCCGGTGTAACAATGTCAGCTCCAGCTTCTATTTCTACACCAGTCCGGTCACATGCACCGCCACCTGTGAATTTTCCGGTCACCGGTGTAAGTTTCTCACAAATGCATGTTCCTCCACCATCTTCCTACCTTTCATCTACCTCAATTTTACAGAGTCAAATCCCCTGCAACACCGAGCTTTCTTCTTTCTCCAAAACCTTAGTTTGGATCAAATTTATCACAGAATATCACTGTTAAACTTGATAGGAACAACTATTTGCTCTGGAGGTATACGATCTTGCCAGTAATTCATGGTCACAAGTTGGAGGACCATATTCTTGAAACCAATTAATGTTCCCCATATGTATTCAACTTCTGTTCTGGGACCATCATATCCCCAGCACACTTGTAGAAATACAACGTATGATGAGTGGATGGCCATTGATAATCTCTTACTCGGTTGGCTTCTTGGATCTATGGCTGACCAGGCATTGCAAGAAGTTGTTGGGTGTACTTCTGCTTATGAGGTAATGGTAACTCTAGAAACCTTGTTTAATAGTCAAGCACAATCTAAGATCCTTGAATTTAAGGATGCTTTACTAAAACTACCAATGGATCTTGTTCTATGCCTGGTTATCTTGCCAAAATGAAAAGTTATTCTGATGGGTTAGCAGCAGCAAGGTACCCTATATCCAGTTCTAAACTCATTCCGGCCACACTGGGAGGTCTACCTAGAGAGTATGAATCAGCCATTGTTAACATAACTTATAGGGTCCAATTTATGTCATGGACAGAGGTTCAAGCCCAGTTAACCACACATGAAATACTGATTTCCCGTTTCAATCCAATAGGATCACTGGATATTGCCACACATACTGCAAATCCGGATCAGTCAGGCCAAAGATCTCAATCTAGGCGTGTCTACAACCAATCCAATAGAGTAAGGGGATATAATGGTGGTAGAGAAATATCCAGATGAAGAGGAAATGGTAGGAACCATTCAGGAAGTCCTAGACCAACTTGTCAAATTTGTGGGAAAGTTGGTCATATTGCTGCAGCATGTTGTCACAGGTTAGAAGAAGATTATGTGGAGCCTAATCAAAATCCAAATCAGCAGAATTCAAGGCAAATAGCTGCTTATCTTGCTGCATCAGACATGACATCTGATTCAGGATGGTATGCTGATAGTGGAGCATCCAATCATGTGACTTCTGATCTTGGTAATCTCTCTTTAAGGTCGGAGTATAAAGGTAATGATACATTGTTAGTTGGAAATGGTATTCATTTGCACATTTCTCACACATGTTACACAAGACTGAAACCTCCTAATAATCACTTGTCCAATATTCTCTATGTTCCAAAAATTCAAAAAGAAAAACTTCTAAGTGTTTCAAAATTGACCGCTGATAACCCTATACTAATTGAATTCTATGCTTCTAAATGTTTTGTCAAGGATCAAGAGTCAAAGAAGGTGTTACTGGAAGGAACATTGGAAAATGGCATGTACAAGATTCAACCAATTAAAGCCATTGAACCAGATCAAGTCAAATTTCAGAGCTCCCCTCAATCCAATAACATGTCAACTTGTCTTGTTAGTTTTAGTTCTCAAAAAATATTCAAGGCATTGTTTGGTGTTCAGGGTGAATTTATAGTGTTTTTAACGATATATTTTATATCAATTTTCCCCATATCCTTATTATTTTCATAGAAATCGAGCCTTATATTCAAATATTGAGTAAATGATATTTTTAATGAGTTAATTTCAAAATGTAATGAATTTTGCGCTTAATTGATGATTTATTATTAATTTGGAATTGTATTACATTTTGGTGTTATTCATTGATTAATTAGGAGCTCACAAGTGTTGAAGTTTGGAATTGACAAGTGGCAAGGGATAAGATCAAGGAGAGCAAGTCATGAATCATCTAGAATATCCAAGAGATAAGGTTTGTTACAAAAGGATAAGGATGGGTTGTTAAGAGATAAGGACAAAGAATCATCGGATCGGCTCGGCACGGGTGGCGGAGTTTGGAAGCCCAAAGCGGCGTTTCGATAGAGCGGCGTTCCCAGAGGAGCATAAAGCGTTCCGAGAGCTAGAAGACGGTGGGCGGCGTTCCACGGCCCGAAGCGGCGTTCTACATGCACGAACCGGAGTTCAAACTCGAAACCGGCGTTCAAGATCTCTGCGCCGCGATTTCCTATAAATACCGGCGGATCCCAAACCCATTCATTTTGGGGGGATTCGACATTTTACATCGAGAAAACACTCGGAAGCGGCCGCGGTCTTTTACGGGAGCTTTCAAGGCCGGTCACCCGAGCCTTATGCTCGGGTGATCCGGGGTTAGATTAGGCTTCTTTCCTTTGTTTTGCTTGTTGATTCATGGAGCTCAAACTATTGTATCAAACCCTGTGAGTTTGTTCTGAAATTAATTCAGTCCATGTTTTATCTTCATGATTTATGATTCGTTTTGTATCTTTTCTATGCAATTATCATGCTATTGTGTGACTAGATCGAAAGATTGGTTGCTTGCTTGTTGTCTAACGTGATGAGAATCGTTGTTAGGCTAGATCACCATAGAAAAGATGTGATTTTTAACCTTGACATACGAAAGTTGATAGGTTGATTATCTAGGTTATTAGATTGAAAGATCTTACACCTTGTTTTGTATGCGTTAATCTCTATAGATCGAAAGATGATGAGATTGATAGGCGAATTACTACGAAAGTAGGATTCATACCTTGTAAGGTGAAACCGCAATTCGAGTTAAGATCATGAGGTGAACTAGGATTGAAATTACATGGTTTGTGCATTGTTTGATTTCATGTTTCCTTAGTTTAGGTCGTTTTTTATGTTTTCCTTAGCTTTAGATTTGTTTTCTATCTTCTGTGATTTTCTTGTTTGGTTGTTCTTAGTTATGTGTTTCGTGGCTTTGGACTAAAAATCCTCTGTCCAGTCTATTCTCCTCTTTAGTTTAGGTTTAGTAATAATTAGTAGTGACAATTGAGAGAGTTAATGAAATTAGATTTCAACAGCCCAATTCCCTGTGGATCGACCCCTTACTTATCTCGCTATACTATCAACTACCCGGTGTTTGGCCGGTTAGGAGTTAGTTTTGCATCTAAGTTAGGGTTTATAAATTTTCTTTTGTTTTAAATGATGCAAAATCCTCTCAACAAAAGTGGCGCCGTTGCCGGGGAATCGGTGTTTTGTTGAATCTAGTTGAGTTAATTTCTCGATTTTGTTACGTTTCGTAGCGTTAACTAAATTGAGAGTTTTTATTTTTGCCGTGTTTCGATGACCGTTTGGTTAAGAATGTGCAAAAAGTTTTTTTACTCAATTTGTTCAACGTGAATTATGTGTTTAGGTGATTTCTAATCTGACCCCTGTGCTAAAAATTTATTTGTGGCTGTTGTCTGTGCTATATGTGTGTTGAGTTTATGATTAGTTTTGGGTTGCTGTTATTTTTCCTGCCTATCTGTGCATTTTTGGAAATGGACGAGCGTTCAAGGCATCCGAACGCCCGTCCAAGTTTATAATATGCAGGGGAACGCCCGTTTGAGTGATGAAACGCCCGTTCGGTGCTAAATTTTCGGATGAACGCTCGTCACCGTGCATGAACGTCCGTTTGGTCCGAGAAATGCGGTTCGGGTTACGAATTTTCCTTGATCGATTTTTAATGCTTTTGTTTGACATGGATAATTTTATACTAGCTTCGTGGCTTTTTATTTTTACGTAGATGTTACGAACTTGCATATTCATATCTTTCCATCTACGAATCCATGTTAAATAATTGATTTACTTTAATATACTTGATTCATCTATGCAAGTTATAGTGGTTGTCGGTTCTCGTAAGCTATAAGCGGTCTTATTGTTATTTAGTAGCTAATGTCGGTTTCCGTATGCTACATACTTTTTGTGATGAATCTTTTAAGCTTTGAGACTTATGTGCTTTCTTGTTATTTTGTAACTCATATGGGTAGCTATCTTGTCGGTTTTCCGTATGCTACCATCGCGTCTTATGAGTTATATCTGTTTAGTATAGCTAACTGTTGGTTTTCCATAATGCTATCACCTTTGATGAGTCTTAAGGCGCGTCTGCATTACATGTAATGAATAGTACTGTCGTTTATCGTAAGCTATCATTACTTGGTAGACGTTTATTTTATACATGTCATGTTGCAAATTAATGGGCTAGTTTTCTTCCTTTTATTTTCTTTTATTTGTGCATCTCATTTAGTTGCATGTCATCTAGTTGCATTGTTTTCTTTTCTTTAAGGGCCGTAGTCACTGTAGGGTTGTCTTCACAACCTGCTCGGCTGAGCCCTGTTTGCGTTTTCTTTTATTAGGATTACATATCATGTAGTTTGCATTGTAATGTAGTTGCACCTAGCCTACTATTTTGCAATGTCCATGTATATGTTCCATCCTTATACGAGCTTAATCGAAACATCTCATGATTTATTCTCCTTGTGTTTTCAATGTATAATTCTTTTTCCCCGTAGACTCTTTTTGCACCGATCAAGTATGCGGGACACTTTTGATAGGTTGTTGTGCGCTTTCACGTCGATGTCGGTATTCTGTGATGCTCCACAAGTCTACGATCTATTCAAGCTTACTTGGATCTGTGATGCTCCACATTTCCAAGGATAGTCAAGCAATTTTGGTTCTTCGGGGGTTCTTTCCGGAATTGCCGGCTTGGAAATACAATCGGCTAAGTTCTAAACTTTTTATTTACGTACAACTTGAGGACAAGTTGCAATCTAAGTGTGGGGGAAGAGATTAGTATCTACACTCTTTTGCCATATTAGTCATATTTCTATGAAAAATGCTAAATTTTTCAAAATTTTTGTTTTTGTCCCGAGTGAACAAATGCATGTCTTTGTTTGAGTTTATATCATTGATGCTTTATCTTGCATATTTAGTAATTTAGATGTTTCACCCAATCTATTTTTCACGTGCCATAGTAGATGATGAGCTTTTTATAAAGTTATACCCCGTTTGGATTAGTGATTTTTGATTTTCTTATAAGTCATGTGCTTAGTGCTACGTATATATCGTGATAATTATGATAGTTTGTATCTAGATCCGAAGTATGTCATACGTGAATATCTTAAGTTTGAATGTGATAAGTAAGCGTAGCTAATGTCAAATAAGAAGTTGATTTAATTGAATTAATTGTGTGTGTCGAAAGCTAGTCGATGATTTGAGTGCGATAGGGGATTATCTCGAAATGTCCTATTCCACCATGATGACTAAAAGCTCACGACAACTAGAAAGAGCGCCTTATGATTGGAGTAAGGTAGGGTATTATCTCAAAATGTCCTATTCGCTATGAGGGCAACGACTCATTCTAATGTGTGTTTAAGTGAATAAGTTAAATCAACTAAGATATTGGTATGAATTGAATATAAGACTCGGTTTGCGTATATCTTATCCCCAGAGTATAAGGCGATAGATATCTTGTAGGGACTATCCTACGAGTATTTCGAAAGGTCCTAAATTCAATCTATCATTCTTTTCGGGATATGTCACGTTTGTAGGGTGCATCTTATGAGTGTCATTTATTGCTAGTCTACGAGGGGGTATTAGCTAGTTTTGCTTGAATCAATTTCAAGTGTGGATTGGGGGGAAATTTATTATGGCTATGCATACACACACTTGGGTGAACCTCTAAACGACTTGAATATGTTTTATATTTGCTAAGATGTTTATATGTCTCAAGTCTTGATTTTGTTTTGTTTTGCTCGGGACGAGCAAAAAGCTAAGTGTGGGGGAGTTGTTAAGGGTGAATTTATAGTGTTTTTAACGATATATTTTATATCAATTTTCCCCATATCCTTATTATTTTCATAGAAATCGAGCCTTATATTCAAATATTGAGTAAATGATATTTTTAATGAGTTAATTTCAAAATGTAATGAATTTTGCGCTTAATTGATGATTTATTATTAATTTGGAATTGTATTACATTTTGGTGTTATTCATTGATTAATTAGGAGCTCACAAGTGTTGAAGTTTGGAATTGACAAGTGGCAAGGGATAAGATCAAGGAGAGCAAGTCATGAATCATCTAGAATATCCAAGAGATAAGGTTTGTTACAAAAGGATAAGGATGGGTTGTTAAGAGATAAGGACAAAGAATCATCGGATCGGCTTCAGCAAGTGTGAACCGGAGTTTGGAAGCCCAACCGGCGTTTGACGTGATAGAACCGGCGTTCCAGAGGAGCATAAAGCGAGCGAGAGCTCGAAGACGATATGGAACCGGCGTTCCACGCCCGGGCGGCGTTCTACATGCCCGAACCGGAGTTCAAACTACGAAGCGGCGTTCAAGATCTCTGCCACTGATTTCCTATAAATACCAGCAGATCCCAAACCCATTCATTTTGGGGGGATTCGACATTTTACATCAGAAAACACTCAGAGCAGCCGCAGTCTTTTCTGGGAGCTTTCAAGGCCGGTCACCCGAGCCTTATGCTCGGGTGATCCGGGGTTAGATTAGGCTTCTTTCCTTTGTTTTGCTTGTTGATTCATGGAGCTCAAACTATTGTATCAAACCCTGTGAGTTTGTTCTGAAATTAATTCAGTCCATGTTTTATCTTCATGATTTATGATTCGTTTTGTATCTTTTCTATGCAATTATCATGCTATTGTGTGACTAGATCGAAAGATTGGTTGCTAAGCTTGTTGTCTAACGTGATGAGAATCGTTGTTAGGCTAGATCACCATAGAAAAGATGTGATTTTTAACCTTGACATAACGAAAGTTGATAGGTTGATTATCTAGGTTATTAGATTGAAAGATCTTACACCTTGTTTTGTATGCGTTAATCTCTATAGATCGAAAGATGATGAGATTGATAGGCGAATTACTACGAAAGTAGGATTCATACCTTGTAAGGTGAAACCGCAATTCGAGTTAAGATCATGAGGTGAACTAGGATTGAAATTACATGGTTTGTGCATTGTTTGATTTCATGTTTCCTTAGTTTAGG
Source organism: Gentiana straminea (assembly GCA_036785695.1). Taxonomy (NCBI): domain Eukaryota; kingdom Viridiplantae; phylum Streptophyta; class Magnoliopsida; order Gentianales; family Gentianaceae; genus Gentiana; species Gentiana straminea. Next base: position 3,272,184 of record JAVUPR010000348.1, read on the forward strand.
TCGTTTTTTATGTTTTCCTTAGCTTTAGGACTGTTTCTATCTTCTGTGATTTTCTTGTTTGGTTGTTCTTAGTTATGTGTTTCCTGGCTTTGGACTAAAAATCCTCTGTCCAGTCTATTCTCCTCTTTAGTTTAGGTTTAGTAATAATTAGTAGTGACAATTGAGAGAGTTAATGAAATTAGATTTCAACAGCCCAATTCCCTGTGGATCGACCCCTTACTTATCTCGCTATACTATCAACTACCCGGTGTTTGGCCGGTTAGGAGTTAGTTTTGCATCTAAGTTAGGGTTTATAAATTTTCTTTTGTTTTAAATGATGCAAAATCCTCTCAACATTTGGCATAGGAGACTAGGACATCCATCAGTTAAGGTCTTGAATCAATTGTTAAACCATTGGAATGTTACTGTCAATGAATAGCTTTCTTTTTGTGATGCTTGTCAACTTGGAAAATTGCATGCTACTCACTTTCCTTTTCCAACAATAGAGCATATAAAGTTCTTGAATTAATTCATAGTGATCTTTGGGAACCCTCCTGCTGGATATACAGAAACCCGAATCCGGATCCGATCCACAATTGGATCGTCAGATCTGATTCACAGCACCGATCGAGAAACTCGATCTTGCACAGCGGAAGCTACGAATAAATTCGCATGCGATTTTACCATGATTTGATTCGCATAATAATTAATAATCTACAAGAAGGTTAGTAGATGTACCTAAACGGAGAGGGATAGTAAATCGAAAGTGAGGGAGAAGCCGTGATCTTCCGGGTTGTATCTCTAAGCGATGACTGGTGGACGTTGATCCTCGCCGTAAAAACTCCTCGAATATGCCCAAGAAAAACCTTAGTTTTTCTCCTCTTAATGACTAGAACAAGAAACTAATTTTTCTCTTCTATTTTAAACATGTTTTCTTCCTTTTAATTGTAAAGTGGCTCAATTTTGTGTGTGAAATTGTGTTGGGAGGAACTCTCTTTATATAGGAAAATAACTAGCCAAGAGAGTAATCATTTTCACACCACAATTACCTATTCCCACAATGAAAAGATATTTGCCAAAAGATAAGAGATAATTCCCAAAAAATCAATCTCTTATTTTTCCATAAATTATCCAACAAATAGATAATTAATTAATTACACATGTGACATAATCTAGGAAAATTTCTTCTGATAATATATCTACATAGTGCGGCGCCATTTTTAATTATTTTTAATAGAAAATGTCTTTTCTATTTACATATTATTTACCAAATAAATAATATTACATATTTATTAAATAGACCAACTGTTTAATTTATTCTCGAGGTTCCATAAAACGAGAAAACACTCGCGTGTTAGGAGCCAACCCGGGGATCATGGACCTATAACCAGTAGCTACAATAAATTGAATAAAATATTCATCGAACAAAATATTTCTACTCAACTTATTAATTCCGGAATTACGCCACCATAAATCTGAAACTGAACTCTATTGATTATAGATATAACTTATTCTCAAAACGTCGAGTCGAGTCGATAAGTGTTCAGTGATATAATCATTACATATAAACTAACCCTCCATAGACTATCCGTAATGAAGCAGAATTATTTCCGTAAATCTTTTTCAATACATCTTATTCTTATTTACCATTAGCCCACTAGTGATCAATTAGTTCATAACCAATACGACTCCGCGGATTGATCAGTTTCTAGGATTAACAAATAAGGGGATTGTCTTTCTACTTCCCGTAGGAAGGAATGGATTCCATATCTGTGAGACACACACTTCTCACTCATCCCAGAATAGTGCCAACATGAAAGTGATTCGGACCGCGCTTCTTAGCGATCCTTAACAAACACATCAAACCCTATCCTGAAATCAGTAGGAGTCTGTAATCACTTCAGGATTAAGGTTAATCCATATATGATCTTCTTGTGACTTAATGAGATTTCTCAATCAAGGAATTATATGAGAAACTCAGATTAAATCGGTTCCAGTCCTATATGACTTTGATCATATATAAATGCCCCACTTAAACAACCAATGTCGACGGTCCAGATAAGACGGTCACACCATAAAGTGTTCTGGACGCATTAATGGTGGTTTAATCAATAGACCCCATACTTTGATTAAGTTCACCACGGACTAATAATTCAAGTGTATCACCATAAACTTAATCCTCATGTGTGTCACACACTAAAATTATATGGCTACATATGGTACGACTTGGGTTTTCAGCAGTGTATTGGATATAAGCACGAAGCGAATAATAAGATGAGAATAAATCTGTCATTTATCAATTATAAAAACAATTATATAAATTGTCTTTCGGGCGCTACTTCCAACACTTCTCTCATCAAATCTACACGTGGCTATCAATACTATATTCATTTCATTGATGACTACATCAGATACACTTGGATATATCCACTAAAACTTAAATCTGATGCCTATGATGCCTTTATTGTGTTTAAAAAGTTGGTAGAAAATCAGTTTAATGCTAGGAACAAGACTGTCCAGTCTGATTGAGAATAGGAGTACAAAACACTAGAACCATTCCTTGCCAAGTGTGGCATCATATTCAGGCATCCTTGTCCTCACATACATCCACAAAATGGTAGATCATAGAGAAAACATAGGCATATAGTAGAGACAATATTAACTTTACTAGCTCAAGCCTCTCTACCAGCAAAGTATTGGTGGGATAGTTTTTTGCATGTTGTAGTCATTATTAACATATTACCTACCCCTATCCTTCAAAATGCTTATCCACATGAACTTATTTTTCACAAAAAGCCTACCTATGACCTCATTAAGACTTTTGGTTGTTCTTGTTTTCCCTATATCAGGCCTTACCACAATCATAAGTTCAGTATCACTATCAAAAGTGTGTTTATCTTGGTCTTAGTCATGTACATAAAGGTCAAAGTGTATGGATTCCAGTGCCAGCGTGTATTTATGCAGAGATGTTGTCTTCAATGAACTTGAATTTCCTTAGCAGTCATTGCATCCTACATCAACATCTAGACCTGCACATCGCTTTATTGGTCCTAGCTTCATTGTTCCATTGCCAGAAGTTTCAGTAACACCTGCTGTTGATATTGATCTGCCCTCGTCTCCTGATGCACAAGTTATTGGTAATTCTATTTCTGAACTCCTTCTACTTTTAATACTACACCTGCTCCTTATCATACTTCCTATGCACCTGCACAGTCTGTTTCACATGATTCCCATATATCACAAAATTCCTCACACACACCTTCACCAGCTGAATCTCCATCTCTCTCCCATCCACCACCTGCTGCTGTTCACCCCATGCAAACAAGATCCAAAAGTGGTGTGTTTAAATCTAAACCTCTCTTTACTCTTGTCACTAAGAATTGTGCAGTTGATTTATCTTCTGAACCATCATCTGTATCAAAAGCTTTGTCTCGGCCTCAATGGAAGAAAGCCATGAAAGAGGAGTACAATGGCCTAATTACCAATCAGACTTGGGAATTGGACCCATCATCAGTGCATCATAAACTGGTAGGGAACAAGCTGATTTTCAAGGTTAAACAAAAACCTGATGGATCTATTCTCAAGTACAAGGCTTGGTTGGTAGCCAAAGGGTACTCACATAGCAATAGGGGTGGATTATTTAGAGACATTTAGTCATGTGGCAAAAGCATCTACTATTATGGTTTTCTTATCTGTTGATGTGACTAACAATTGGCCCATTAAACAAGTTGACATTAACAATGCTTTTTTAAATAGGAGAATGCAGGAGTCTGTGTATATGCCACAGCCATCAAGGTTCAAAAGTGCCATAAAACCAGATTATGTGTGCAAGCTAAACAATGCTTTGTATGGGTTGAAACAGGCATTTAGGGCCTGGTTTGAAGAAATGATAACACAATTGTTAACCCGGGGATTCAAGAAAGTAGTTTCTGACACTTCATTGTTTGTTCTAAAGGAAGATAATATGATTCTGCACATCCTGGAGCATGCATGAAGTAGTCAGGATGCTTCTTCTATTCTATTATATTCTTTTCCCTGGCGCAGCTGGGCCATCCTGGACTTGAACCAGAGACCTTGCCCGTGAAGTAAATCATCGCACCTACGGTCCAACCAATTGGAGAGAATCAATAGATTCCTTTTCAGGAGCGATTCATCCTTCTCGAACGCAGCATACAACTCTCCCTCTCTCTGATAGCATGCAGCCGATAATAGAGAAAATAATATAGAAAGTGTGCAGTGAGGGCGTTAAGAACCTATCTTACTAATAAGATAAGAAGAAAGGGGCAAGACAAAACCTATTCCTAACAAGTGTTGATTTTCTCATAAGTGGGAACTCTAATCAGTATATTGAAAAGTTCATTAAGCCGTTGCATTCAAGGTTCCCACTCAAAGAAACATGGGAAGTGAGCCATCTTTTAGGAATGCATGCCTCGAGAGATTCCAGTGGTCTCTTTCTAACTCAGAAACAGTATGCTCGAAATCTCTTGAATAGATTAAGCATGAACAACTTGAAACCATGTCTTACCCCCATAGTGACATGAAAAACTTTTGAGCCAAATCAAGGTGTTTCAATGTCCAATCCCTCTCTGTACAGAAGCATAATTGGAGCACTGCAGTATATGACTTTTACAAGACCTAACATAGCATATATGGTCAACTCACTCAGTCGGTTCATGCATGATCCTAAGGATGTACACCGACAGGCCTTAAAAAGACTCTTAAGGTAAATCAAAGGTACACAAAGTTACAGTCTGCACTTCAAGCCTGGTGGAAGTTTGGTTATCACTACTCAGATGCAGGTTGGAGGTGTTGTCCACATGACATAAAGTCTGTGGCTGGACACTGCATCTATCTGGGGTCTTCTTTGGTGTCATGGCACTCCAAGAAACAACAAGTGGTCTCAAGTTCAAGCACTGAATCTGAATACAAAAGTTTGGCCCATGCTGCTGCTGATATAGCATGGTTAAAATCCCTTTTTCTGAACTTGGAATCAAAGTGATTAGAAGACCAGTTATATACTGTAATAATATTGGAGCAGAGTCACTTGCACAGATCCAGTCCATCATTCAAAAACCAAGCACATAGAAATTGATGTTCACTATGTGGGAAACCATGTTCTTGAAGGCAAACTAGGCGTGAAGCACATTTCCACTTATGATCAGTGATCGAGACTTTCTAGGTGTCCAATCTTATCGGTAGTGTACCGGGTCAATTGTAGTCTAGTAAGTGGTCAAGGTCGTATCCACGAGGATTGTGAGGTTGAACACCAAAAAGCTATTATTATCTTGATCTAAGTCGCAAATCAACAAGAAGGTAAATTTATCTAAAATCTACTACTACAAAGGGTGATAAAATTATAAAAAACCTAACCAAGACAATGCATTGATCAAGTATATCTCTACTAGTGTCATGAGAATGAACTACCTACCAACCTCCATTAGTGTTCAAGTGTGTGTTACCGGTGCACTCCTAAGCTAGTAGTTTCCCTTCATACGAGTGAATGAAACCACTCTATGTCTCCTCTTTGGTCAAAGAACCCTAGACCTAATGATTCAACATGATAAAGATCTTGAATGCAATGACAATGTCAATAATCCCCGGATAAGAAATCGAATACAATTAAGGTCAATTTTACCTTCCGGTTCCCCTTCTCCCACACCTAATATCTCCTTTCGGTCTCAACTAAGTGTGTGTGTGCTAGTGCCGGGTGATCAATCCAACACCAACAAGCAATACGGTGTAAATAGGAAAAGATAACGACAACACAAAAAGCTATGAAATATATGAATTAACATTCCTAATCAACATAATAGAGATTAATAACTATTACAACAACATCATCTTGGCTAGTACCAAATTTAGCTACTCTTTACTACAATTACTAACATGTTAAAATTAGTATTCATAGCAATAAGATTATTAAAACAAAAATAAAACTAGAATATTACCGATTACAACCGTTGAATTTCAAAGGAAAAACTTGCAATTTTTCTTAGAGCATCCATGGAGGTTGTCTTCAAGATGTTGAGATTCTTCCGATCAAAGTAAATCAAGAGGTTGAACTAGCATTCTAGAATTATATTGTAATGAAATAGCTAATTTTGGAACTAAAATATTGGCTCTAGCAGCCATGGATATTGGTGTCTTCAAGGAGAAGAGAAAAAGGGGGAAGAAGAAGATTGGGTGAAAAAATTCGATTCTGATGAGTTTTTATGCTGAAAAACTGCTTCTGTGGCTTTCCGGCGTGCGCTGCTAAAGATCCGGCGCGCGCCGGTATAACTAACTCCGACAACATCTGAAAGCTTTCTGCGAAGATTAGGCGCGCGCGCCGGTAAAGATTCGGTCTGTGCCGGGTCTCGGTAAAATAATCATAACTTGAGTTGTAGACCTCCGATTGATGTGATTCAAAGTGCGTTGAAAAGCTTGTTTCTTGATCTACAATTATTATGAAGAAGTCTTCCCCATAAAATTCTTTAAGTTGGGTTAAATGTCCGTTGAAGATAGACTACGGTAGAAGCACTAAAGACAATTGATTCGTTTGAACTCGTAAGCTTATGGCACACTCTTCTAGCCCTCAAAAGACGTGTTTTATGATCAACACGTATCATCCATCGGGGTATTGGTCAACCTATAATCCTGCAATAAATCACAAAAATACCAAATGTAAACCCGACACGACGCTCCGGTTACTAAACCGGTACAAAACCTATCAAAATATGATATTTTATATAATAATTACTATCTACACATATGGATGAAACTAAACAATTAATGACTTGAATTGGTACAATAATACTCAAAGTGGTTTCAGAAATGGGGTAAAATGTCATAATAATAAGCGACAATTTGTCTCTCATCACAACTCCCCACTTAGCTTTTGGTCATCCTCGAGCAAAAAAAGCGATAAAACAAAATGAATGAGGGACAAATTCATGAAGGTACAAGATGTAAGGGACAACCGGACGATGCAACCATTCGAACCATAACCACACGTTAATCACAATATAAGTGTGTAACAGAGTGTGTGTGAATAGTTCTCAAATTTGTTACCAAGTAACCAATTATGAAATCATGCATGCAAGACTTGTACAATGCAATCCATAAGCTTAAGAATGATATCAATCTCCACTAATCGAGGTATTCGGAATCAAGAAGATAGGTCGGGTAGGACTTGTAGGCTTGTAATGTCAGGCTCGGGTATTGGCTAATCGAAGGGATAAAAAGGATATAAAAAGAACAAATGCAAGATAGCAAAGTTTTATACCTTCGATTTCAATTTTTTTTTGAATTGACAACTTCAATTCTCTCGCATAATTGCCAAAGACGTCTCCTCAACAATAAACATAAGATATGAAGTATCTTTTCAATTGATTTATCACCCGAACTCGCATTACTTGAATTTGTCGAACTCGTCTTCCAAAATTGCCCTCTAAAACTCACCATATTAAATTCACAACAAATTTTTTATATATATATATATATATATATATATATATATATATATATATATATATATATATATATATATATATATATTTTCCTTTTTTTTCAAAAATTAAAATATACATACATATCATCAAATTTAATATATATACATTAATGGTCTCCGAACTCGATAGATACCAACTCATCTTTGTGCCAGTAAAGTCATCCAACGTTCAACTTCCAAAGTTATCACCGCACCATACATAAAGACTTGCTAATCTTGCGGGACATCAAGGGAATGTAGACCAAAATTTGGGTCAGGGTCGGATACTAATGCGGTTAATCACAAATGGCTAGTTCGAGTGGGGTCTCACCACTCTACAAAGGCTGAGGTGGGGACATGTGAAAATTACGTTTGGGACGGCCATTTGGCTATGGTTGAGTCAAAGAAATGCCATAACCGTCATCCCTAACTCCGACTCCAAACACCTTTCTATTTTGCCTCGAAAGGATATCAAGCCTAAGTTCTAGTTGCTATGGAAGCATGCTTACATGATATCATACAAAAGTTGCATGTTAACAAAAGATTGAGACTATACGTGCACAAGGAATTCATGTTACACAAATATATTTGGGGTTAAAATGCACTTACGGTTCACACTGGTTATACACATCCAAATTGATCATTACATCTTCAAATCCATGAAATATATGCCTTGTACAGTTTATTTTAATCAACTAAATAATGCTTGAAAAAAATCAAAAACTAAGGGATTTTCTAATACAAAAATAAGCACTAATGCCATTGCTAAACCAACCACGACTCCACTCCCCACTTACGAACTTGCATTGTCCCCAATGTAAAGTGAGGGTAAAGAAGTTGTTGGGGAAGCAAAGGCGCACCAAAACAAGTCAAACCAAATACCGGGATGCAATAAAAGGGTGGGTGGGTGGGCATGAACAAGAAAGACCACCAATGAAATGACAAGTCATCCCAAGTACGAGCAAAGTATCAACCAAAATGTAGATACAAAAAGATCATTGGCCACACCTAGCCTTACAAAAGAGCAAAATTATTATACTAAACTTTTACGGGCTGCCTCCCGGTAGCGCTTTTGTTTAACGTCGTTTGCTCGACGAGATTATACGATAGAGATGATGGAAATTATACAGATTATCATGCATGGATACCACTAACAATTACTCACATAAGCATGTAGCAAATAAACACAAAAGCCAACCGGAAGATAATGCTTATGGAATAATAAGAAAGATAGTACCCGTGATTGCTAAATTTATAGTCTATAGTTAGACTATGCATTGCTTAGGTCTTTAATGCACAGGTGGTGGGTCATCCTCGCGCACCGCATCCGTCTTTTTTTTTTATCAAAATCGGTCTCCAACATAATGTAAACGAATGCCACCAATCCCAACGATTCTTGACCTCTTCCTTCGATTTTCGAGCTTTTGGTTTGTGAGCTTTCACATTATCGCTCACGTCTTCTTCAACTACCTGCATGTTAGTACGATCCACAACAAGGGGACATGAAGTGTCCACAAAAGAACAAGATTCTAGTGTAGTGCATGGATATTTCAATGAATTGTAGATGTTGAAGACAACGCGCTCATCATTCACTCCTAAACTAAGCTCTCCCTTACGAACATCGATTACAGCTTCTACCATTGCTAAAAATGGTCTACCGAGGATAAGGGGTGTATTGTACCCTACCTCCATATCCATAACAACAAAATCGACGGGGAAGTAAAATTTATCAACTTTCACTAGTACATCCTCAATGACTCCCTTTGGACATTTTATGGATCTATCCGTAAGTTGGAGAGTCATCTCCGTACGCTTAAGCTTGCATATGCCAAGTTTCATGAAATCATTGCAGGACATGAGGTTTATGCTCGCGCCGAGATCACATAGCGCCTTCTCAAACAAAAATTCCCCAATCTCACATGGGATAGTAAAACTACCGGGGTCTTTAAGTTTAGGAGGGAGCTTGTGTTAAAGCACGGCGGAACACTCCTCACTTAGTGATATGAACCATATTGGCAAACTATCAAAACCCAAACATTAAAGACACATTACTATTTTAGAATTATTCAGCAAATTCTGGAAACTGAAGCGGAGCTACTGTATTTAGCAATTTTGACCCTTATAAATCATCCGTATGAAATTAAGTCCTTCATGAAAGTTGTAGATCTCTTCGAGAACTATAATTTTCATATATGGTTTGCATTCATTGGATAAACGAAGCACAAGATACAGACCGAGAAAGCTGCCGATCAAAATACATTGTATTTGGAGCATTCAAGACACATTGAATCTGGAAGATACATCCAAGAGAATTTATGGCTGATCTTGGAAGAGCAAAGGGCGCCATTATTGATTATAATTTCTAGGGAGTCTTTTCATATTTAGTGCATGAATTCTAGTCCTACTTATTACCTATATAAAGCATTGTAATTTTCATTTGTAAGATAGACAATCCTTGAGTGATATTTTATAAAGTTAAAGTTTTTCAGTGATTGAAAGCTTTTGTGAGTTTATACTTTACCTTGCTGATTAGGTAAGTGATAACTTGAGAATCTATCAAAGGTTTGAGCAACCTTTGTTGTGACGTTCTCAACTTGGTGATTCCGAGGTGCTGATTCCAAGGAAAAGCTAAGCTTTGCTCGTGTTCTTCGTTCCTTCATTGATTTCCTCAATCTAGATCCAAAATCTAGTTATCATTTGGTATCAGAGAGCAGGGATTGAGGTATCAAATATCATTTTCTTTTCTTTATTTTCGTCCATTCTATCAAAAAAAAAAAAAAAAAAAAAAAAAAAAAACGTTTTCTGCAGCACTACATATTTATACGATTTCGATTTAGGTGTCTTAAACGATTCCAAATTCCCCGAAAATTGGTGACCCCATTGGAAATTCTCTGTTCTACAACTTTCATCGTTTGAGTTTTCCCAAAATCGTAATAGTTTGGTCACAATAGGCCCCGTAAGTCATTGTTATCAATCTGAGAAATTTTTGACAGATTGCATCACTTGTCAAACAACGATTGATTGGTCGACCTATACACCTCCAAATGATTTGAAATTTTGATATCCTCTAAAAAAATTCATGATCTACAAATTTTGTTCTTTGTGTCTTTTCAAATTCCTTACCGTTTGGTCGTGAAAATTGCTGTCATTTCGTGTTCTCGTTCGGGAATTATCCGAGTTTGAGATGAAGTGGGGTCGTTGTGGTACGATACGCTACGATGGGTTTGTGTACTATATGGAATATGATCCCAAGCTATATTATCCAGCGGATGTCAAGGAAGCCGACGCTGAATTTGTGAAGGAACAAAATGACTACCTCGCGGAGCGAAAGAGAATACCTATACGACAACTTCTGCAAGAAAATATTGCTCGATTACAGAAGGAACTAGAGCATTCCAAATATTCTGACCCAAGACGAAGGAGGATATTTGCCGCAAAATCGACTGCTGAAGACGCGTTTTTCTTTCTGCAGTATGGTATAACTATTGCCGAAGCTGCACGGGGCAAGGCACCAAAATTCTATCATGTTAACTGTATTGTTCCAAATCCTCTTAATGATGTGGTGCACGATGATAATGTTCAGTTTGAGGCCAAAACCGTGGCTGATACAGTTGTGGATGATGTTGTTGTTGTTACCACCGAGGAAGAGATAGTCATTGAGGTGAAGTACACCCGAATGTAGTTGAAGAGATAGTCATCGAGAAATTTGAGGTTGTCGGTGATTTCAATGTTGCCGATGATAGTCTTCGATACGGTGGATGAGTTAGTGGTTAGGGATACTCCATATGCAGCCCCTATTCATCCTATAGTTGATATTCATATTGTTGAGGATAGTGGCATATTGAAGCACGCATTTGCCGATCCGTATTTGGTGCATGTTGACGTATCTCCGGATTTGCATTTATCCGATTCTCTTGTTTCCGACCTTGGGTTCGTTTCCAAATATATCCGGTCACGAGGTTGTTTTGGTATTCTTTTGGTGCAGCATGGTGCGCATACTCCAAATCCTCATGCGTTCAAGTTCTTTGTTCGCGTAAGTTTTGACCCCGGCATATCTTTGGGATTTCTTGTGGAGGTTACCGGTGTCAAGATTGATGGTGTGCAGTTCTACGACATCTTGTTGATTCGAGGACGAATCATTTTTAGCCGGGAGGGAATGATATGAACCATATTGGCAAACTATCAAAACCCAAACATTAAAGACACATTACTATTTTAGAATTATTCAAAGCAAATTCTGGAAAGCGAAGCGGAGCTACTGTATTTAGCAATTTTGACCCTTATAACTCATCCGTATGAAATTAAGTCCTTCATGAAAGTTGTAGATCTCTTCGAGAACTATAATTTTCATATATGGTTTGCATTCATTGGATAAACGAAGCACAAGATACAGACCGAGAAAGCTGCTGATCAAAATACATTGTATTTGGAGCATTCAAGACACATTGAATCTGGAAGATACATCCAAGAGAATTTATGGCTGATCTTGGAAGAGCAAAGGGCGCCATTATTGATTATAATTTCTAGGGAGTCTTTTCATATTTAGTGCATGAATTCTAGTCCTACTTATTACCTATATAAAGCATTGTAATTTTCATTTGTAAGATAGACAATCCTTGAGTGATATTTTATAAAGTTAAAGTTTTTCAGTGATTGAAAGCTTTTGTGAGTTTATACTTTACCTTGCTGATTAGGTATTGTGTAGCTCGAGAACTTATCAAAGGATTGAGCATCCTTTGTGCGACGTTCTCAACTTGGTGAATCCCGAGGTGCTGATTCCGAGGGTTGATCTAAGTTTGTGCTCGTTTTATCCTTCTTCTTCCAATTTTCGTGTAAGTCTTTTTGGTTTATCTCAATCTAGATCGTTCGTATTCATATCACTTAGACACACTGTCTCATATTCTTCCAACCGTTTCTTTCTGGATAATATGTCTTTAAGAAACTTACCATACGCCGGCATATTCGTGAGTGCTTCGATGAAAGGGATATTAATGGTTAAGTGCCGAAAAGTGTCAAGAAAACGTGCATACTTCTTGTCCAACTTCATCTTTTTGATTTCCTCACGAGGGGGATAGGGAAGTGACTCAAGATCAATTAAAGTAGGGTTAGAATGTATACCTCCCTTACCCTTGTCGTTTGATGAAGATGGTGAAGCTTCCTTGAAAGTTTGTGCATTGGGTGGACGCCATGTGTCATCATTCTGCACCATTTTCTTCAAAATCCGCTCTGGATGTTGTGCTGCCCTGTCGGGTTGAACCGATGTGAGTTTTGGTTGAGCCGAATGAGGTTCGGTTTGAACCGGCCCTTTCAAACTTGATTCCTTTCCAACATGCTCATTGAACAAGGTCCTCAAATCACTCAATCTTGGATTTTTCAATAGCCTTGGAACCTTTATATGTTCTCCTTCTTCCTCCACCTCAACATAGCCATCATTTTTCAAGAAATCATCAATAATTCCTTCCTCTTCTTCACTCCACTCTTCCTCCTTTTTGTCATTCAAATCTTCTTCAACCTCATTGCTTCCCTCGTTATGCTCCTATGACTTTCCACTTCGAGTAATAACATGGACTCCTCTCGGGTTTCTCTCGGTGTTGCTTGGTAATCCACCCGGGGGTCTACTATTATTTCTCTCGCCTTCCCTAGTCAAAAGGTGTTCAATAACTCTTACCGAGGCTTCCGTCGTTCTCATTCTCATTTCGTGCCCACTCATAGATGTTTTCAAAGTACCAACCTCTTGAGACATCATACCAATAGAAGCCATCATGGTTTGCATGTTGGCGGCTTGAGTAGCAACAACTCCCATCAAGTTTTCCATCAAATTTTTCCATTGAGAAACCTCTTCCGTTGATTGAGAAATTTGTTGAACCAGGGCATATTGAATAGGAACTTGTTGGTAAAAAGGAGGTGGATCAAAATCATTGGTGTGAGTGTTGTTCAAATCCCGATGTTGTCTCAATAAACTCATTTCTTGTTGTGTAGATACATCGGAGTTTGATAATTCTTCGATATGAAAAACCCCAAATGTCACATCATCACATTTTTTACGCTTCAACTCTCTCTTCCCCGTAATTCATCCATCTTCTTATTTAGCACCGCCATGTCTCTCAAAATTGCTTTCTCATTTGAATTGTGCTCATCCCCAATGGCAACTTCCAAATCACTTGGGCCAGGATCCCACAATTTCTCATTTCTTGTCACTCTTTCAATAGCCTTATAAACATCTTGGGCCGTGCTCATCATAAGTGATCCATGGCATGCCAAATCAATTTTTTTCCTTGACAATTTATGCAAGCCCCTATAGAATAATTGAACTTGCATTTCTAACGTATAATCATGATTTGGACACGCCCTCAAAAGCTTCTTAAAACGGTCCCAAGCATTGTCCAAAGATTCAATTAAATTTTGCTTGAAAGTAGTAACTCTTACCTTCAACTCCAAGTATCTACCCGGTGGAAAGTATTGCTTCAAAAACTCGGTTTTTATGTCATCCCATGATTGCAAGTGATGTTGGGGAAGTGACATAAGCCATTCCTTTGCTTGACCCTTGAATGAAAAAGGAAATAATGCAAGACGGGTAAATTCTTGACAAGCACTATTTTGGAATCTTGTGTTGCATATTTCTTCACGGTTATAAAGATGTAAATGCGGGTCATCATGGGCCTTTCCATGGAATTGAGCTCTACTCTCCACTAGACCGAACATATGAGACTTGATTGAAAAGTTTTTAGCATCAATGTGAGGTAGCCGAATAGGATTATGAACTTGATTTTTTCTTTGAGTGGCTTGCTCACAAAGCGGTCTATATTGGTAGAGTGGATTTAGGGGTGGATACGATTCTTGGGGTGGTGGAGGAGTTGGTGGTGGTGGTTCGAGTGGGGGTGGTGGACTTTGTGGATATGGTTCTTGTGGTGGTGGTGGAGGATAGTCATTTGAATTTAAGGGATTTTGTTCAAAAAGGGCATTTTCATGGTTATGCCATCCTTGTGCATTACTTTGCACCTCGTCCATTTCCTCTTCTTGGTGTGATGTCTCTTGTGAAGATGCTTCACCAAGATCCAATTCACTACGAGCTTGGCCAACCTTTATCTCAAACAAACCATCCCTAATATAAGTGTTAATATCCGGGATATAAGGAGTATCGGGGACCTTACAACGTAGAGAATGGTTCATCAACTACAAGATAGAAAACAACAAGAACACAATTAATAGCACTTGGTGACTTACCAAAGAGGTAAGCACCAAAAAAATAAAATAGAAACGAGATTAGAAAAAGATTGACTTATTCTCAAGAATTTTGAGCTAGTATAAGTATCAACTGTTACACAATCCCCGGCAACGGTGCCAAAAACTTGATCGAGACTTTCTAGGTGTCCAATCTTATCGGCAGTGTACCGGGTCAATTGTAGTCTAGTAAGTGGTCAATGTCGTATCCACGAGGATTGTGAGGTTGAACACCTAAAAGCTATTATTATCTTGATCTAAGTCGCAAATCAACAAGAAGGTAAATTTATCTAAAATCTACTACTAAAAAGGGTGATAAAATTATAAAAAGCCTAACCAAGACAATGCATTGATCAAGTATATCTCTACTAGTGTCATGAGAATGAACTAACTACCAACCTCCATTAGTGTTCAAGTGTGTGTTACCGGTGCACTCCTAAGCTAGTAGTTTCCCCTCATACGAGTGAATGAAACCACTCTATGTCTCCTCCTTGGTCTAAGAACCCTAGACCTAATGATTCAACATGATTAAGATCTTGAATGCAATGACAATGTCAATAATCCCCGGATAAGAAATCGAATTCCAATTAAGGTAAAATTTACCTTCCGGTTCCCCTATTCCTTCTCCCACACCTAATATCTCCTTTCGGTCTCAACTAAGTGTGTGTGTGCTAGTGCCAGGTGATCAATCCAACACCAACAAGAAATACGGTGTAAATAGGAAAAGATAACAACACAAAAAGCTATGAAATATATGAATTAACATTCCTAATCAACACAATAGAGATTAATAACTATTACAACAACATCATCTTGGCTAGTACCAAATTTAGCTACTCATTACTACAATTACTAACATGTTAAAATTAGTATTCATAGCAATAAGATTATCAAAACAAAAATAAAACTAGAATATTACCGATTACAACCATAGAATTTCAAAGGAAAAACTTGCAATTTTTCTTAGAGCATCCATGGAGGTTGTCTTCAAGATGTTGAGATTCTTCCGATCAAAGTAAATCAAGAGGTTGAACTAGCATTCTAGAATTATATTGTGATGAAAATAGCTAATTTTGGAACTAAAATATTGGCTCTAGCAGCCATGGATATTGGTGTCTTCAAGGAGAAGAGAAGAAGGGGGAAGAAGAAGATTGGGTGAAAAAATTCGATTCTGATGAGTTTTTATGCTGAAAAACTGCTTCTATGGTGTTCCGGCGTGCGCTGCTAAAGATCCGGCGCGAGCCGGTATAACTAACTCCGACAGCATCTGACAGCTTTCTGCGACGATTCGGCATGCACGCCGGTAAAGATTCGGTCTGCGCCGGGTCTCGGTAAAATAATCATAACTTGAGTTGTAGACCTCCGATTGATGTGATTCAAAGTGCGTTGAAATGCTCGTTTCTTGATCTACAACTCTTATGAAGAAATCTTCCCCAACAAGAGAATTAAAAACAAAATATGGAAGAAATGATTCAAATAGAAAATATTTTCCAGAAAATGCCTTTAAGTTGGGTTAAATGTTCGTTGAAGATAGGCTACGGTAGAAGCACTAAAGACAATTGATCGTAAGCTTATGGTTTGAACTCGTATCATTGCGGATTTTATCAATGGCACACTCTTCTAGCCCTCGTTGTGAAAAGATGTGTTTTAGGCTAGAGAGAGGAGATTAACACATATCTAACTTGATTTAAATCAAATTTTAACGAACGAACGAGCAATTGTTCCACCTATCCTATCAACGTTTGATACTAATTCGGATTATTTCGTGATCTCTACTCAAGTTGTGATTCACCTATCTAAGGCATGAACACCTACTTTCGTAGACAAGTTCGTTTTCTAATCTTCGATCTTTCGATTAAAGATTAAATCTTTCTAACCTAGGCGTGAAATCTTTCAATTTCTAATCTAGAGATTCAATCTAATAACTTTCGTTGTGATTAGATTAAAGGTCTAAACTTTTATCATGGTGTTCTAAGGTTAACATGACTTTCATCAAGCAAACAATAAACAAAGGCACGGATCTTTCGACATAGCATGCAATCAACATATAAAAACATGATAAAGGTAACAACTTTAATAGACACTCACAAAATAATCACGAACTCGAGATCAAACTGTTGAAACGGACGGCTTCACAATGCTCGTTCAAGGAGGATTTAGCCTCCAGCATCCTTTGCACATCAGCACTTACTTTTCTATGCAATTTATCAGATTATGGGAGAAATCGTTACGAAATATAACGGTATAAATCATATAAAATCACCCTTAACAATTATCCATCGGGGTCTTGGTCAACCTATAATCCTGCAATAAATCACAAAAATACGAAGTGTAAACCCGACACGACGCTCCGGTTACTAAACCGGTACAAAACCTATCAAAATATGATATTTTATATAATAATTACTATCTACACATATGGATGAAACTAAATAATTAATGACTTGAATTGGTACAATAATACTCAAAGTGGTTTCAGAAATGGGGTAAAATGTCATAATAATAAGCGTCAATTTGTCTCTCATCAATCAGCCATCTGATATTTTCACAAAAGGCATTGTCTGGTGTGAAGTTCTTACCATTCAGGGACAGACTGAATGTTCAGCATCCACCACATTCAGTTTGAGAGAGGGTGTTGAGATCATATGTTATATGTGTTTCTTTACTATTGGTCCATATGGTGTATTAGGTTTCAACATGTTATCGGTACACCTAGCAATTAGTTAGATTTGAGAATCTTTCTGTTGGATTATGTTCTGATATATGTGTGTAACCTGTAGCAGTGCCAAATCGATGAAAATCATTTTCTTATTTCTCAGCTAGTTAGTTTCCATACTATATATATATATATATATTTATATATATATATTGGTCAAAACATGTGGATATGGACTTCAAACTCTAATGGTCTTTTCACCATAAAATCTACTTATGAGATTCTTAGAAAAAAGAAACAGACTATTTATGATCTCAAAGAAGTCTGGAAGCCTCACATACCATGGAAGATATCCTTCTTCATATGGAGACTCAGAAATGGACTCCTACCTTTTGCTGCTCAACTTCACAAAATTGGGATACATGGGCCTTTTAAGTGCTTATCATGCAATAATGAGGAATCTGTTGATCATGCCTTCTGGCACTGCAATATAGCACAACAAATTTGGGGACTCTCTCAGACCTTATTTCAATGGGGGGAAAACTATTGTGGCGGTTTTCAGCAAGCTATGGTCACTTGGATACACCCTGATATTCAAGGTGCTCTGAAAACTGTGTTCCCATTTATTCCTATCATGATCTGCTGGGAAATTTGGAAGGCCAGAAACAAGGCCCTATATGAAGATGTGACAATTACCAATGACTCTATTATTTTTGTTATTTTGGATAATCTAAAGCTATCTTGTGCCTCCCTTAAACTGGTTAAAAAATATATACTTGATGACACCCTAACCCAACATGGCATAATTCAACATTTTCCCCCAAACCAGTCCTGCAACATATACCAGTGAAGTGGCAGCTCCCTGAGATCAATAGCTATAAAATGAACTCTAATGGATCAGCTCTTGGTAACCTTGGTATTGCAGGGGGTGGATTCATCATCAGAAATCACCAAGGGCATGCTCTCATTGCTTGGTACGAGGCATATGGGGTTAATACTAATTTGATGGCAGAGATATAAGCAATGATCTCTGGAATACAGCAGTGCATCCATCTCAGCTTGCAAAATGTGATGCTGGAGACAGACTCTCAGATTTTGGTAAATATGATCACTGGCAAACTCAAGCTCTGGAAATATGAGCAGGAGATTGACCAAATCAAACATCTCATTGCAAAACACCAGTACCTGATCCATCACATCTTTAGGGAGGCCAATTCACCTACAGATTGCCTGGCAAAACAAGCCAGTACAACTCAAAACTCTTCTACTTGTGCAGGTCACCAGCTGGAGGGTGAAATTGGTTTACTCATCAAGAGGGATCTTCTTCAACTCCCAATTATAAGAACCAAAGTAAGATGATAAACCATGGCAATACATTATTGGAAGCACCCTTCATACCTTTAAAGGGTGCAAACAGGTGGTTTCTGTCTTTGCACTATTTCTTTCTCTGGTTTATCACTGCTGTCTGCTTTCTTTTGCTCCTGGGACTCTCTTCATTTTGTAGGATTGGCTGCTCTCATACATTTACGGTTGAAGTTTTCAGTCATGGCATCCACAACTGGGAAGCACCCTTCATTGCCATGAAGGGTGCAAACAGGTTGTACCCTTCTTTTATTACTACCTGGTTGTATATAGTCCATTGGATGTTGCATTATCTCCACCAACTTTGCAGGTGCATTCATGATCTTGGTACTGCTGAAGGCCAGATTGCTGCCACACGAAGGAGCATAAGATGGATGTGGATTATAGTTTCATTTTGTTGCATCAGCTTGCCACCTGATTAGATTATCCATCACTCCAGTTCTGCTGCACTCCTTGATGATTCTAGTTGCTGCTGCTCCAGCTCTCTCTAGTTTATTGATCTTTTTTCTTGACATACCTTTTGTGTCTAGAGTAGACTTTGAGCTAGTTTTTACTTTATTTTCCAATACATGTGACTCTTTCTTAGCACCCGGATTTTCCACACGGGTTTGCCGGACTAAGGTTTTAAGGAAATGACGACCATGTATTGATGACGTAACTTTTGGGTGGATGTTGCCAGAAGGTGGCGTTGTAAAACTTCAGTTTTTCTTCCCGATAGAGCCACCTCTTAATTAGCTAGACTGAAACATATATGTATAATGAGTGTCTAAATCATAATCAATTGTTACCACATTATAATCAAAGATAAACATATATGTTGTATTAATTAATTACCGTGTCTCACAAAGTAGTATTTCTCAAATCAAACTGCATAACAAAGTCTAAATCCTTTCTTGTGTATTTTATACTCATTAGTGACTATCCAGAGAGGGCACATGTTTAATTCTCTCTTGAGGCACCATGTTGAATTCACCAGATCTTACTCTTGAATATATAAAAATCATACACTGCAAACATGATCCGAACTAAACTTCGAATTAGTCGAATAAATTGATTCTAGATAACTGAGATTTAAAAAAAAGAAAAGAGAAAATAAAAAATTTACTTGTTCTCTGTAAAACTTGAAAAAGTATGTATTTAATAAGTGAGGGATGATGGTTTGTGAAATTATTTCACAAAAGCTATACACATGACAAATTGACAATGACTTGTGTACAAAAATATATATATGTTCATTTACACAAGTTATATCCTGACAATGCTGCAATGCTGCTGCCTGTATATCATCAAAACGGGAAATACTTGTGTGGTGTCACTACACGTGTGGAGACACAATTTAATTATGTATTTAAACTGTGTGATTCTTATCGTTACTCCCGTCGTTTCACTTCAAAATCCTTCCTCTCCACCGAAGTATTTCCCCATCAAAACCTCCTCTAAAGCTTCTTGGCTCATTGTCAATCAATTCGATCATGTACTACTGTGTCAACTTGTAAAACTTCTCTATATTTAAGAATAGTCTTAGTTTTACTAGCTAGTGTAAATGCCATCATTCATACAAATGTTTTATTGATGATGAATAATAACACAAACAGTTAAAAAAAATATAATAAAAGATATGGTGAGGCAACATAAAACTAGGAAAATTCTATTCTAGGGACTCTTTACTAGGGAACTGTCTACGTGGCAGCATCTGGACCACACAATTTTCACACACGGGAGCATCTGCCACGTAGACAATTCCCTACTAGAGAGTCCCTACAGTAGAACGACCCCATAAAACTAATGGTGTGGCAATGACCAAACCATTAACAAGTCATTATCAAGCTCAGTCAGAAAATACAAGTGACATCAGGGGACTTTGCCATTTTTCTACAATTCATAGCCCTTTCCCTTCCCTTCTTTTCGTATCATGGTTGGATATTAGCTGTCAATATTACTTTTTTTTTTTTTTTTCTTCTTATAAATTTAGTACTACTACTACTATTTTTTCTTTTTTGTCTGTTTGTTTGTTACCTACTTTCATCTTAAATTCTTTTTATTTCACTTTAAACTAATTAATATGGGAACATTAAAACTGGTAACAGTGTTTTCAATTTAACTAGTCTACTGTATTGCAAGTGGAGACGATAACAGAAAGCAGTGAAACTTGTATATAAATCTACTTTCAAAACCTTTCCTCTTCCCCCCTTTCCTTCAACACCGCTTCCTATACTCATCAGTTATGCACTCTGATTCTGAAACTCATGCCTTTCACATGACTAGACCCGACTTATTCTAGTCATATATTCTCATCAGAAAATTTCTTCCTTTCCAAATTAAGACCCCCCCATTAATTAATTAATTATCTAAAAGCTCTCGTCTTTGCAATTATTGTATGATCTTGTGCTGCTTTTACTACATGTACGGACTTTTGTCTGCATGTTTGTCTGTGTAAAAGGAGTGGGAGGTTCAAATATACCAGCCCAGGCTGGGACAGAATTAAAGCTTGTAGCTTTTTCTGTTTGAAATTGTGCTCTTTTGCTTCTTTTTGCTCATTTGAAGGAAAGTAATTAAAGCGGAGTTCGAGCTTTGATTCTTCTAGTATTTTGAGCTGGGTTTGAAGAATTAGTAGCAAAAGCTGTGTTTTTCGGTTGCCATTGTAGAGCAGAGTTAGCTATCTGGGCTGGGTGAGCTCTTTTGCCTTTTCAAGTTTACAGGGACAAATTTTTAACTTTTGTTTTCTTCAAATATATTTACTTTTACTCTACCATTTGCCCCGCTTGCTTTTCCTTTCTTCCTTACAATTACATATATGGTTCTAGTCTTGCGGTTTACTGTTTTCTTGATAATTTTGTTATTGTTGTTGGTTGAATTTGAGGAGGTACATTTGTTTTACCAGCACTACTTTTCTAGAGGTTGTCAGCCATTTTGACTAGAGGGTACATGGCATACAAAAACATCTCCGTATATTCACACTTTACTTAAAAGATGCTCATCGGGGTCCGGTTCTATTATATACTAGTAGTATTTTCTTTCATTGTACTTGTTCTAAGCATAAAATGTTTATAATATATATATATGCTGTTTTCACCACTGAGTAACATGTTTTCAAGCGTTACAGAATTAATGGCGGTGGCAGTTTTGGGCCTTTATCTAGTGAGTCATGTAGATAGCTGTTGTTTAAACATTCAGATATCATAAAAATATCAACGCGTACGCCAATATGTCTGCAACCGATGAAATCTAAAGAAATCCTAAAATGGGACCCTTGCAATTTTTTCTCTTGATTTTTTTATTAAGAGAAGTCATAGATTACTCTTTCTTTCACTATGGTCTTGAAGTGTACCTTCAGTTGATGAGTTTTTTTATTTTATTTTAATGTCAATGATGGGAAAGGGTTGTTAGGATATGTTTTGTTATTTTGTCAAAGTTTGAATGAAGATTGAAATTTTGAAAAATGACATTTCAATGACAAAACAGTTAAAAGATAATTGCTGAGAGAAAATGAAGAAGAAAGGAAATCTCTTTGAAGCATCTGAAAATATAAAAAATATAGTGTATATTTTTCTTCTACTCTGTAAAAAGAAAAAAAAGAAAAGAAAAAAAAAACAATGGATTGGCTTCTTCAAGACTTAAATTATGACTGAGTATGTATTTATCTTAATCCCTGATGGATGATGGATGATGGATGATGGATGATGATGATTGTATTAACCATTAGGAAGGTTGTCTTGTAGTGAACCCATCAACACCTGCTTAGGGATATCCTTTTTTCCACGTTGCCTTGGGTGCTTATAATAATGTTTACTTGACCAACTTGTGTTGTTACATGCACCTACATAACTCTGGTTATTTGACCTTGAACAGTTCCAACTCCGTCAATTATTATTGTTATTATTATTAATATTTGCACCAAATTATCATGGCATGTTGCCTCACTATCCCCCTAGCTCAGTGGTAAAAAAGCAGGGGTGCTGTAGTGGCAACCCTTGCCTTTGAGATGGGGTGTGGGAGTTCGATCCCATGGATCGACTTCTTTGAGCAAAAACAATTAGAAGCCTTCGCAAACTAGACCACTAAGGGATAAACCTCGATTTATATCCTCCACGAAGCTCTAGGGGCGGGGCAGTCGAGGCTTTCTGGGTTGGGGCTCAACCTTTTAAGAAGTTGCCTCACTATGCACAATTTCTCTGCACCAGTATGTGTCTCGTGCATTGTCTTCCAATGACTTTAGATGCCACCAAATTGGTAGTCCTCCCTTTTATTGTAAGGGACTTCTGATGTTTTCTCATCAATGTACCCTTTGTAATTATTCCATCACCCAAGTTTTATCTCCTCAGCCTTGTAAATTTAGAGAATAAATTGGTCTAAAGAAACACACAGTAATGTTTTTGGGACTAACCTGCCAATTCTTGAAACACATTTGTAAAGTTTCCTTAAGAGTTATGTGTACATTTTTTGTTATCTTCTCGCACCTTAACAAATCAATTTCAAACTTTGTCATGACACCACAAGTACGGTATCTACAACAAGTGAGAAGCAAATGATAGCTTCTGTTCACACAATCAGCTTGTTTTGATTTGCATTTTGTGGTTTGCTTATGTTCTTTTGCTATTTATATACCTCAAATGATTAATGGGTTATGATGGCTTGGATTTGGACATGACAATTAATATTGATTATTATGGTTTAACTTCATTCCCAGTATGTGTTTAGTGCAACTCTGGCATTGTTCTCATGCATTTTATGTGAATGTAGTTGGAGTTGTTTCAAAAGTGTACTTTGACCTGTATTAACATGCATGTGTATTGATTGCCAGAAACAAGTGTTTCAGCCATTCTGCTGATGATTGTTTTATTGATGATATTATTGAGAAAAGCAGAACAGGAATGATGATGGAACATAAGAGATGCCCTGTCTCTTTAGAACAAAACACTGTGATGACATTGACACCAAAACGTCTGAAAGCTGGCCTGTCCGTCACATCCAAGGTTTGTCTTTACTTAATGTTGGCTTGGTTCTTCATATTTATCATTATAACTCATCATTTATTTTATTTGAATAATCTGTAGCAGGAAAAGAAAGAGAAGTTTGGAGAACGAATTGTAGCTCTTCAACAGCTTGTCTCGCCCTATGGCAAGGTGCTGATTTTAAACCTTCCTTTTAGATAGCATAAGACCCCATGCACAGTTTGATTGTGAGTTTGGTTTGGGCCCATGGTTTTGTATTGTTTTCCTTCTTTAATGGACATATTTTGCAGTCAGAATTTGTATTTTTGTTTACTTTCGGTATGTTTCATTCTTTGCTTACATACAAAAGTAGTTGGGATTATTTTGAAAGTATTTCATGATTTGTGCGTGCAGACAGATACGGCTTCTGTCCTTTGTGAAGCACTGGAATACATAAAATTTCTGCATGAGCAAGTAAAGGTTCGTCAGTATACTTGCCTAGTGCTGTTTGCTTTATTGATTGAGATTGGCCACATCCGAAATTTTTGCTGCTGTGAATGGATCAGCTGCTACTGCAGCCTGTATTATGATACTAATTAAAACATATATATACTGGTGTTGGTGTTGAGCTGAGTTTGTTGTGATGGCTCATGGCGGTTGATTAAACCAGTGAGGAAAAGAATACTGTTCTTTTGTGATACCATATAATAATAATAGTTACTGCTGGACTTGCAATCATCATAGTTGCATTATTAGAGGAGAAAGAAAAGGTTGTGGTCGGTCTTGGTGCTATTCTTATCTGTAAATTAATGCATGTTGTTGTAGAGCATGATTTACGAAAATTACAGCTAGCCTTGCCTTGGTTGTCCCTTGATTAAAACAGGTGTTGAGCGCTCCATATCTAGGTAGCAGCACACCAGCAACATACATGATACAGGTGAGCACTTGCCTGCCTGCCTTTAGTCACTCACAGTCACACGATGATTCGATTCGATTCTATCTATATCTATATAATAAAAAACCATAACGTTTTTGGTTGGGGTGGTAATTAATGATGACTAATTGATTAAGACATGAATTGAACATATTCTAATTTGTTGTGTGGTATGACTACCAATTAACAGGAGGAAGAGGAGGCATACAACAGATACAGCCTGAGAAGCAAAGGATTACTTGTGGTGCCGGTTTCATACACAGCCGGTGTTGTTAGCAGTAATGGTGCCGATATTTGGGCGCCTGCAGCTTCATCCTCCTCCTCCACCTCCTCAAGATTCTAGTATTATTTACATATATGTATAGTATAGTCTATAGTAATAAACACAACACCATCCATCCATCCATCCATCCATCCATCCATCTGGTTTGATGGCTTGGAGAAGTTGCATTGCATGGAGATTTAGCAAGAAAGGAAATCTTAATAATTATTAGGTAACAGACACTTGCTCTGCTTGCTACTGAGTTCACTACTACTACTACTACCTTACTAGGCTCCTCCTCCTCCTCCTCCTCCTCCTCCTCCTCCTCCTCCTCCTCCTTTACGGATTGATTGGTATCGGTGGTGGTGGTGGTGGTGGCGTGGCTAAAAGGGAGAAAGCTCACTGCACCTTGTTAGATTTTTGCACTACTACTACTGCTGCTGCTGCTACTACTAGTATTGTAGCAGCAAGGGTACTTATCTACTTATATGATGTTATAGAAAGACATTGGTGACAATCATTTTGAATAACTTATGTGTCTTCATTTTTATATGTCATGCAAACTTTTCCTTTCTCTTCTCAAGTATCTGTTATATACCCTTCATCTTTCCTAGCAATGCTTCTTTTTTCTTTTCTTTTCTTTTTTGAAAAATAAAATAAAAAAAGTATTTACCAAATTGGTACATGTAATTAGTAAATTAAAGTTTGATTAGCTCGCGAGGTACTTGATTATATTAGGTTTTAAGCTTCATATGATATTGACTCGATTAATTATTCAAGTACTGGACTCGAGCTGAAACCTTAAAAAGAAAAAAGGTAGGTAGGATCTCGCGAAAAGAATATGGGTAGCTCGACTCGCTTATAGAATGAATCATGGCAGTAGATATATTGCATGTGTATAAAAAGGAAGGGAAAAAAATTGACAAATGGTCCATGACATGACATAGAATGGGCAGCAGCAATTAAATTAAATTAAATGGGGTTTCTTTTCCCTGTTTAGTAATAAGTAGTAAAACAAAGGGTTATGATATTGGAAAGGAAAAGGAGGAGGAGGCCCAGAAGAAGATAGAAACGTGTTGTAGAAAAAGGTATTGTTGTCTATGTCTATGTCTCCCTCCAAATGTTTTCAAAAAGGAAAGGAAAATACACCACTACTACTAGTAATAATAGAATTTATTTCTTTCTAAGTAACGTTTAGACAAACACACACATGAGACTGACTGAGACCCTTGTCCTTTTTAATTAAGGTCTGCTCTGCTCTGCTCTGTTAACACACACACACACACACCCACCATGTCTTAGTCTTATCTCTGTCATCTCATCTAATAAACCAAACATAAATACATTTGTATGAGGAATGTATATGACGATCCAAAAATCGTCTTCTTCTTTAGGGTTATCACTCTTGGTGGTAGTCTGGAGAAATTCCCAGGATGTGAAGAGTAAAAGCGAGGGGATGTATTTTAGGGGTATTTTAGACTGCATTTGAGGTGTTGTTCCTCAAGCTGTCTATGTATCCAACTGTGGAAATTGGAATCAAGTCTTCGTAGTTCCTCAGGGATGGTTTAAATAGAGAGGGGTTATGCCCTAAGACGGCGTGGGCCGTGCCCTTGTTGGGCTTGGATTATCGTGTTCCCTAAGGAAAAAGATTATGATTGATTAATCTCCTTGATTATATGAGATAATTATGATATTTGAATACTCGTATTAAGTGATAAAGATTGGAGCCTTTATGGCTCAAGATTCTCTTGCCGTTATTTGATTATTATACGTGTGAGGGATAAGATTAAGAACGGGCCCTGGTCGAATCTAACCAGACTATTGGAGCCGACCTACAGAGGTCGGGGACGATGGCCGAGCTCCCACTGCCACAGAATCGTACAAGTCAGGGAGCTCATCCCGAACGCCCGATCGTCCGAGGATCGGTCCAAAGCCTCTCCCCAAAGTTGAGGAGCTGAAGACGTCCGATCTACTAAAGAGTCGGACACGGGTCCGGGGGCAAGAGGTTACGGGGCAGATAACTGAGCCCCCAGGGGTCGTTATCGGGAAGTCAAGTACAGTTCCTCTCTTCACCAGGTGTTGAGTCATTAAAGAGGTGTCACGTGAGCAGACCCATTTTCTGGCAGCATCAGAATACCTCCATCTTATTACATACATAATTTCCATTATCAAAGAAATTAGACATCGATCATATATATATATATATATATATATATATATATATATATATATATATATATATATATAAAGTTCTATTACAAAAGAAAAATCTTTCATATAATGTACCCACCCTCATTAACAACTACGAATGAATCTTATGGCACTTGTCTCATATTTGATTAGCTTATTATATGGACCGACATGAAATATGTAAAAATGCCTTTGCTACAGACTTGTTAATTCATTCATGTCTTGTCTGTGGCATACATACGTTTTTAAACCCGCCATACCGATGATGATAGATTGTCATTTTCGTATAAAAAAAATCACACAAGTATAGTAATATTTGATGTGAATCAACTAGTTGATGCATTTCACGATGTTTTATCCTCATTTCTAATGTATTTATTGATGTTCTTGTATCAATTCGAGTCATTAGTTGTTTAGTTTCACCCAAATGTGTAGATAATAATTATTATATAAAATATCGTATTTTGATAGTTTTGTACCGGTTATAGTAACCGGAGCGTCGTGTCGGGTTTACGCTTGGTATTTTTGTATTGTATTGCAAGATTATAGGTTGACCAAGACCCCGACGGA
The DNA here is from genome assembly GCA_036785695.1 of Gentiana straminea. Taxonomy (NCBI): domain Eukaryota; kingdom Viridiplantae; phylum Streptophyta; class Magnoliopsida; order Gentianales; family Gentianaceae; genus Gentiana; species Gentiana straminea. Next base: position 3,299,757 of record JAVUPR010000348.1, read on the forward strand.
CGCCTCGTGTTTACCATAAACACGTCTTTTGATGGCTAGGAGAGTGTGCCGGAAGCGTACGAGTTCAAACGGGTCATTTGTCTTTTGCGTTTCTACCATAGCATACATTCAACAGACATTTGACCCAGCTTAGAGGCATTTTCTGGAGAAGACTTCTGAATGAGAGTTGTAGATGATGAAATGAGCTTTCCAACGCAATTTGAATGACATCAATTGGAGCTCTACAACTCAAGTTATGGCGATTTTTCTGAGCTGCTGTGAAATTGGCATTTGGAGTGAAACTCTCTGAATAGCTACAGTGACGTTTGGCGCGCGCCAGACCTTTCGTGGCGCACTCCAAGCGTCGGAAAAAGCAGATTTTCAGCATAAAATCCCTTTTTGATCGAATTTCCCCAATTTTTCAACACCCACTTCTTCTTCCCCAACTCTCCCTTTCTCTTGAAGGCACCCCACGCCCCTAGGGGTCTCCTAGCCAAAATTCATCCATTTAGCAATCCATAACAAGTATAATCCATTAGAATGCTTAGCTTAGTCTTTTATGTAGTTTAATTGGAGCATTGGAGCTATCTTGATACACCAATCTCCATTGAAGCTTGTGGAAGATGAAGTAAGGTCCCCTTTTGCAAACTCATTATTTGTGATTGGTTGAATTCTAGTTTTATCTTGTCTTGCTTGTTCTTGTTATTATGAATGCTAATTTTGATATGTTAGTGTTTGAAATAATGAGTGGCTAGGTTACACTAGCCAAGATTATGTAGTTGTGATAGTTTAATCTCTATTGGGTGATAGTTTAATCTCTATTGGTTGATTGGGAATGTTTGTTTATGATTCATAGCTTCATGTGTTGTGGTTATCTTTTTCCTATTTTCGTTGAATTGCTTGTTGGTGTTGGATTGATCACCTAGCACTAGCACACACACACACACACACTTAGTTGAGACCGAAAGGAGATGCTTGGTGTGAGAGAAGGGATAGGAAAACCGGAAGGTAAAATCGACCTCTAGAGGCATTCGATTTCTTATCCGGGGAGTATTGACATTGTCATTGCATTCAAGTGTTTATCATACCAATTCATTAGGTTTAGGACACCTAGACCAAGGAGGAGGTATAGAGTAGTTTAATACACTGGTATGAGGGGAAACTACTAGTTTAGGAGTGCACCGGTAACACACACTTGAACACGAATGGAAAGTTGGTAGGTAGTTCATTCTCATGATGCTAATAGAGGTTTGCTTGATCAAAGCATTATCTTGGCTAGGTCTTTTATATTTTATCACCCTTTTTAGTAGTAGTTTTTAGATACATTCACCTTCTTGAATTATTGCGAGTTAGATCAAGATAATAATAGCTTTTCGGTGTTCAACCTCACAATCCTCGTGGATACGACATTATTTCACCGTCTTAATTTCTACAATTGACCCGGTACACTGCCGGTTAAATTGGACACATAGAAAGTACCGATCAATATTATAATATTATACAAGTAAATGAATGACGAGGAGTCGCTGGTTACACATTCATGAATAAAATAAAATGAAAAACATGAGATTTTCTCCATTTCATTCATTCATTGATATTATTAATGTTGTCTTAATTTGAATTTTCTTATAAGAAAATCAGATGAATATAATTATAGTTGGTAACTGAATGAGCTAGTGAAAAAGTTAAAAAAGAAAAGAAAAGAAAAGAAAAGGGGAATTGAAAGAAAAAAAGAAAGAAAGAAAGAGTCGTTATTAGAGTAAGTAGTGGATAGCTATCTATCTATCTTAGACGTTGTCCTAATTTAGTCTTCCCACTCAAGTAAAGTTGGTTGAAAGTTAGCCTGCCATTGCCAAACCCGTTGAGTGAAGAAGTGGCCAACTACCGGCTACCACGACGGGACCCCCCCCCCTTCCCCCCTTCCCCCCTTCCCCCCTTCCCCCTTCCAAAATTCTACTAATACTAATGAAGATCAACTAGTACCAAAAGTATTCATCTAATCTATTAGTATTATTATAAGTTGAGAAAGCACCAACCAAAAGTAGTTTGAAACGAAAAGCAAATTCGTCTTTTTCTTTTCATTTTCAACAGGGAGAAAGAAAGAGATCGAGCTGCTGCCTGCTGGTGTGATGATCCCCTAATTTAAAGTCCAAGAGAATATTTAGCTTTCTCCTTTCTCTTTTTATTTTTCATTTTTCATTTTTCATTTTTCATTTTTAAGCATACATAACATAGCCATAGTAGTAGGATTCAATAAGGAAAGGAAAGGAAAGGGAAGGGAAGGGTTAATTAGCTAATTAAAGAAGCATGACATTGCTTTTCATGTAAGAAGAAGAAGAAGAAGTTGGCTAGAAGAAGAAGAAGTTGGCTAGAAACATCACAAACGCTTGTCAAGGAGAAGGAGTACGTACGTACGGTACCTACTTTTGTAGCATATTTCCAGGCAGGGTGCTCGGTCTTCTTCTTTTCTTAATTACTTGAGCTTTTTCTTGAGAATTTAACAAAAAAAAGTTATGCAAGGTTGGAAAATCATCTCGAGGTAATTTATTTTGTTTTCTTTCCTTTGGTTTGGTTTGGTTTTGTTTGGTGGATTCATTTACTTCTTTTCTTTCTGCTTCTTTTTCTTTCTCTCTCTCTCTCTTGGGATTTGTTTTGTCCATTTAATTCTCTCATAGTAATCTTTCCAAGAAATTGCCCAACTCTCTTCATTTTATCATCTGCCTCTGCCTGTGCGCATCTCGTCTGTTTCAGAATTACAACACCAGTGATTCATCCATTCATGAAAAAAAGTAATTGCTTTTTTTTTCAGCACTCAAATTTAGGAATATTATTTAACTAATAATCAAATTAATTAGGCGGCACTTTTGATTGATACTTTTTGGACTGACCCGACCCTAATATATATGAGCTAGACAGAGAGATCCTGCTTCGCTTCACAATTATGACATACATAACTGGATTTCAAGCTTCAACCCTTTCCCATCATTGTACGTGCTGAATTCATTCTAAACAATTAACTTTGTTTATCATTCATTCATTCTAACAACTTCTTATATTAAGCATTAAGCATTAAGCATTAAGCACCCCCCCGAGGCCCCGAACCGTATTTTTTAAGGTACTGCTCCGATCTTATGCGTGTTCAGTTTTTTGATTGAATATATAAAATGTAAATACAACCAAGACTTTTTAAGTCCTCATGAATTTTGATCCGAAGAGACCTTCTGAGCTGATTGTATGTATCCAGTCCCCACATAATGCTATGCTATAAATGTGCTTTGCTGCTTATCCAGGTTAATATAATAGTGATGCTGAAAACATGGGGAAGAGAGGCAGTTGGTTTTCGGCTCTCAAGAAAGTCTTTTCTTCAGCTGGTTCTAATAAAGAGAAGCTCCCTAATAGTGTATGTGGAGATGTAATACTATTAATTATGAATGTGTTCCCAGTTAATAACAACATATTATTATATTATATCCTAACAATTAACATGCACGCACATTGTTTGTTGCATGCAGAGGTCAGTGAAGAAAAATTCCAAGGAAAAGAAGAAAGTTGTAAAGCATGCTGGGGAGAGCAGATCATCTTTTATTCCTCTGTTCAGAGAACCAAGCAGCATTGAGAAAATACTCGGGGAAGCTGATAACCAGAATCTCTTCACCGCCACCAGGCCTCCTTCTGAATTACCAAAGCCACTACCCATTCCTGTTGCTGTTGGGACTACTTCTCCTCCTCGTCCTGCTGATTCACCACTTAGGCCGCCGCCTTCTTCAAGGGTTCCTTCCTCTAGGGCTCCTCCTACCATCACTTCACCCCGGGCCAGGCCTCCCTCTCCTCAACGAAACCATAGACAAGTTATTAACTACCCTTTCAGGACTCAACCACCAACACTTACAAACCTGCATCCTTCAGCCACCAGGATACAGGCTACTTATAGAGGTTACCTGGTAGGTTTTGCACTCAGAATCTGGGGCAGTCCTCCTCATATTTTTTTGTTTTTTTTTTTTTTTTTTTTTTTTTTTGTTGCTAGTGTTGCTTTGTCTGTAACAAGAGACAGCATATCATCTTTTTAATTATATATCAACAGGTCATAACTTTCGTTGCAATTATCATTCCAGAGTCTGTTAGCTAGCTAGGGCAGTGGGGGGGGGGGGGGGTTTCTCTTTCTCACATGAATTTAACGTGTACTGGAAACCTGTAGTAGTATCAATTGAAGTAAAAAAGAAATACTTACCACTTGCGTGTTCCTTTGATTCAGGCCAGACGAAGTTTCAGGGCTCTGAAGGGTTTAGTGAGGCTTCAAGGAGTGGTCAAAAGCCAAAACGTGCAACGACAGACTATGAATGCTATGAAACAAATGCAGCTGTTGGTGAGGGTTCAAACTCAAATTCATTCACAAAGACTTCAAATGTTGGAAAATCAAGCTCTACGCTATCAATCTTACAGGAATGACAAGGAAGCAGCAGAGAGTACACTTAGCAAATGCACGTTGAATCAGCTGGTGGGTCCCACGCACATGTTATAGCAGAAGCTTTTGTGGTTTTCTGTTTGCATTATCAGTTCCACCTTCGGAAGCTTTTTGCTGCTTTCATGCTTCATGTCAATACTGCCAATACTTCTTGTCGACTTGGAAAATATATACATGCATCATGTTGCAACATACCTTTATTAAGTGTCCTCGTTTTCTCTATGGATGCTTATTTTGTCAATCTTGTTTTTTGCCCTCATGTATTATTTGGCTTTTTGTTGTTGTGTCTATTCTGAAATGCACCTTTTTGTAGTCTGAGACAGGTAAAAATGAAGACTGGGATGATAGCTTACTGACTAAAGAGGAAGTCGAAGAAAGTCTTCGGAAAAAAGTGGAAGCTACGGTTAAAAGAGAACGAGCCCTGGCATATGCTTACGCTCATCAGGTTTTTTTAACGACTTTCTGCTTTTCACGGCAAGAGTGCTTTGTGTTATTGTCGTATGTATAGATTCTCAGACTTGAACGAGCTTTTAAGTATGTATATTTATCATAAAACATTTGAAAGACTTCCACATGTATGCCAAAAGAATTGAACTTCGTTTTCCTCCATCAGTCACGGAAAGCCGATGCAAGATCATCCCAAAATCCTTTGGACTTGAGGTCAAATGGATTTCCGCGATGGTGGAATTGGATGGAGCCTGCAGCTTATCCTTCAGAACACCAAACTGCTAACAAGAATGTCCAATCAACGCCTTCAAGGTCAATACCTTGGCAGCAGAAGGCAAGTCCACGTTTCCATGCCACAATGCACCAAAATCATGCACTTGACAGTTATGAATCAGGGACCCCAAGTTCATCAAAGTCAACCATACCGGTGAGATCCAAACAAATATACACCCCAAGCAGAACACCTACACCAAATAGCTCGGTTCTGATGAAGTACAAGAGGCCTAGTACAGCAAGGGCAGCTAATTCTGTTTCTGATGTTCCGATGAATGATACTGATAGTCTCACCAGCTGCCCACCGTTGTCAGCGGCGGCGCCTAACTACATGGCTCCTACTGTCTCGGCAAAGGCAAAACTTAGGGCTTACAGCAATCCAAAAGAAAGAATTCCAGCTACTCCAGGAAATGATTCAAAGAGGAGATTTTCGTTTCCACTGACTCCGAATTTCGGCTCATTCAAGTGGAGCAAAGGGTCAAGCCATGATGATTCTGCATCTCAAAAAGTCCTGCCAAAACATGAATCTGCAAGATCAGTTGAGGAATTCAGCGTGGATTCAGCCGTTTCTATGCCGGCAATAGGTGGAAAGAAGCCTTTTAACAGATTTGTGTGATTATGGATTGTTACTTGTTTTGTTTTTTTTTTTTTTTTTTTTTGCATGTTTTTCCCCACCTGTTGATTGTTTTACAAGACTGTATTGTGTGTATGGAGGGGGAGGGGGAGGGGGAGGGGGAGGGGGAGGGGGAGGGGAGGGGTGATTGTTGCCTATATTACAGTAAAAATACTGATGTACCACAGCACATAGAGATTCTTTCATGATGGTTGATCATACTTTTTTTTGTTTTTAAGAAGATGTGTTACCTTTTTGGTGCTTTTCTCCTTTCCCTAAAGCTCTACATCACAGCAACAGCAAACCACTATATTCTCAAGAAAATAGACAGGAAAAATAAAAATAAAGGTGTAATAGCGTTATAAATGACACTAATTCAGAATGCAGATGGTGAATATATAGATCAATGGTAGCTCAGCAGGCTGCACTCTTAGCAGGTCGAGTATTTAGAGTTCGACCAACATACGGAAAGTGTATGATGCCAAAATCATTACGCGGGCAAATGAAATGTACGTTGGAGATGTCAAAATCATTAAGAGTGCCTTCATTCATGGTGTTTCTAGTGAGTTCCGTTCGTTCCATCAATCGGGACCCCAAAAGCTTATAAGCAATTCTTCATGAAGGAGGAGGAGGAGGAGTTTGTGGGGACATGAAGCCCTAGCAAGGCCAAAACAGTAGCGGAAATTGGCTCTTCATTAACCAAGAGTAGTTTACTACTTTACATACAAGTTACTGTATGAAATTGAGTAGACTAGAACCACACTGGGTTGGGCCTTGATTTTAATGAGCGTATGCATGCCCTCTGTAAAGTATACGTAGAGTAGGAAGCTTCTAATAAGGCTGAGAAAAAGGCAGGCAGGCAGATTGAGGAGGACTCATTAACAGGTGAGAGGCAAACTATCTATATACGAAGAAGACTAAGATTTGGATCAATCTTTTGTGCCATCATTTTTCTTGTGTATTTTGCAACAAGTGTAGTTGATTCCAGATGATTTTGTCATTTTAGGAAAATTCTTAGTCGTACTGAATTTCTAAGCTCATTGGAAAATTGAGCTTCATTCTGAAATCTCAGGGATTTTTCCTTGCGATTGCCTATTCACAATAAACTTTAATGTGTCTATACGGCATTCATCCACTCCTACAGCAGCACAAAAAACAGAGCATGTCATGTCATGTGTGTCTGGTGAAGAAAAACATGGTTTGCTCTTGCATTTATGATGATGATGATGATGAGTCTGGTGCTCTTTCTTCAACATCATCAAACTTTAACTTAGTGACTGTCAGAGGCAGAGGCAGAGGCAGAGGCCGAGGCAGAGGCAGAAGCATAGATTGTTGAGAATATTCAATGTAAGGTAGCCAACCAAATGTTTGCTTCGACACTGTTTCAGTGAACAAATCTGATGGCCAGGAAAAAAGAACAAAAATGGAAATGGTGCTTTCGATCTATTGGCTCTAGACAGGTAAGCCATTATTGGCTCTAGACAGGTAAGCCATTTAACTAAAGTACTTATTCGAACAAGACTTTCAACAGTAAAAAAATATAGTGTTTATGGAGGATCCTTTTCTTTGCCCAGTACAGTGTTGTATGTATGTAGTGTAGCTTTAGCATCTCTCAGTTCAGTAGGGGAATAATAACAATCAGGGCACTGGTACCATCTTTTCACACTCCTCGCGGATGGACTGGAAAAGAACGGTGGACAAGTATCGTTCTCCAAAGCTCGGGAATACTACCTGCAATTAATTGAAATTGTATCCATCCATCCATCAGTACCATTCAAACTTATCTATTAACAAACACATGCATGCACAAATGCGACTCTCAGGCACTAATTGCATGAATACCTCTGAAGACAATACGTAGACCAGAAATCAATCAAGTTCAAACATCCATTAAATGGAACTGAAACATAATCAGAGCAGTGATTTGAATTGGGTTTTCAGGTTTAAAACATTTTCCCCCCAGGCAAAGGTGCGACCGACACCTGTAAACTGCATCTAAATGAAGCTACAGACGAGCTATAATCATAACAAATCCTTTTCTGTTATTCGAGCAAAATGTGGAACTGGATGTTACTGATTCTTTTCTATTATTCAAGCAATGATGACTCCAATCCAAATATTACTAAGCTTCCGAGCCAAATAAAATCACGCTTTATGTTTTAATCGAGGATAATCAATGCATACCACCCGACAAATTATTGAAAGCCCAAAATGCGAATCAAGTGGACTGCTAATATGGCCAGTCATTCGAAACTCTAAACATTATTGTATGTGAAAAGCGTCTAGATAGATGCACATACCGTGATGAGTTTTCCTGCATTCTCAGGTCTTTTCCCAACTTTGAGGGCTGCGGCTGCCGCAGCTCCAGAAGAAATTCCAACCTGTTAACAGCCACAACTCCACATCAATGTGATTTTTTTTTACCCCTTCTAAATTTAGCTGTTCACGCTATTTTTCCTTTAACCTAGGACAGAGAACATATGCATATGTAACAAGGTCTACAGGCAGGGAAAACATTCAGTTTCCACGATACAAGACCGAAAATGTAATAGACATGGAGTTACAACTGGCGCTATCTTCAAGATTCCACAGAAAGAATCCTGCACCTAGACAAGCATGTATGGTGTGGATGAATATTTTAATGCTTCAACCACAGTTACCCACCAGCTTTTGCCATAAGTATACATTCTAAAAAGCCAGCTCCTTATGTACACATACAAGCTCACTCAATCACAAGCCACAAACAAGCAAACATGTACACAGCAGAGGGTAATCGCCATTTACAGCTTATAATGATCTTCAAATGTTTAATCAAAAAACTCATTAAAGTGGAAGTTGAAGAAAGAGGATGCAGGATGCTAACCAGCAAGCCTTCTTGAAGGGCCACTTGCTTTGCCATTTCAACAGCTTCATCACTTGATATCTGCAAACAAAAAATGAAGGATACACAGAGTCATGCAACCACCAACACAAGCTAGAATTGAGTACATAAAACAGCCGCATGAGAAGTTTAACCAAGTGAACTGAACATTTACAAGCAACACAAAAGTTATATGATGAGGAAAAAGATATCGAGAACAAAACGAAAAGATGAGTTCATTGTCAGAAAAAGGAGCTACCGAAATATCTGCACTCACAGAAGAGTAGGAGATAAGAGCATAAATAAAGAGTTCGAAAAAATGGCAAAACAACATACTAAAGGTACTTTCTTTTGTGAGGGGAAGGGAATGTATCTGAGGAATAAAGAAAGAAGACAAACCATGAGAGACAGATGCACAGAAGCCCTTGAGTAAGACACAAAAGTTACAAGACAAACTAACATGCTACTCACATGCTCAGTGAGAACCTTTCACATAGGAAGGTACCAGAATATTCTCCAAATGGAACTTTCAAATGCATCAAGCCAGGGGTGTGAAAAATATTGGTTTTGATTTCTTACATTCAGTAACAAGAAACATGATGATTAAGTGGTTTTTACGAGAATATAAATTTGAATACAGTTCTCAAGAGCCGGTCAATAGGAATAGATTTCTGGATTAATGAGGTTAAAATGAGGGCGCATGGATATAGAGGAAGAATAAAAGTTAAGCCACAAGCATTTGTTTCTCTGAGAAATCAGCACACAAAAATTACCAAGGCCCCCGACAAAGTTCGGAAAATACTATATTGGACGAGCTTTACTAAGTAATTGTGACACCCAAGTAGTATTGTCAAAGCATTAGTTCTTTTATTGATGAAAAAAAAGGATATGCATAAACACAATAGTGAAAGCAAATGGGAGGATCGTCCATCACTCCATCTCAAAATAAAAGTGTTACAGACCCTTAGCCCTTAGGGAAAGTTATGAGAAAAAAAATACAACGATGAAAAGGCTATTAAAGACTCTGAATAAACAAATTTTCACTGCAATCAGCAATAGAGTAGTCATCACCAAAGAGGACTTGGAGGAGTGCACAGAAAACTGATTGTGGAAGTGCACAGTCTAGACTCGAGTGTCATAGTTGCTAATAGGGCACGATGCACAATCTATGGTGAGGTGCCAATTTGATATCTGTTAGCCACCTCACCAAAAGACACGACAATGCTAAAAGGGTCAAGCAAGAACATGCCAACATTTCTCCTAGTTCATAAAGGATAGCTCTTTTTCATAGAAATCATCTATGTAAATTAAGTATTAATTTCAAATCAGGACTCCAACTTTTTCTTGAGGGGGGGGGGGGGCGGAAAGGGATGGGGAAGACCTTAGTTCATTGGAAACAAGGTAAAACCTGTATAACTTCGTCCATCACATCTTGATCTAAATTTCTTGGAATAAAACCTGCTCCAATGCCTTGAATTTTGTGAGGGCCTGCAGATTCAAATTGCAGCCACTAGAAAAGCACAAAGATTTACTAATGAAAGACAGTGACATGCAACAATTCCTAGGCATCTTACCAGGCTTTCCTCCAGATAATACGTTGCTTTCAGTGGGCTCTACGCCAATAACCTGGTAAAGGCATGAAATAGAAAATGGGCAGAACAGGAAAAAGACAGAAAACACAGAGTCAAATGATGCTTAAACTGAACATCCACATGCTACAAAATAAAGAAATGAGTCAAAACTCAATTGCTATATGGCAATAAGTGTAGTTCTTAATTCTGCCTTCCTAGAAAAATATTGCATATTACACAAAATGAGGCAAAACTTACAGATTTCCTCATGACCAAAACAAACAAGGAAGTCGATACACACCTTAATCCCAGGATTTCGTTCTTTCAGAAACCGACCAACACCTGAGATGGTTCCACCAGTGCCAATCCCCGCAACCAAAATATCAACAGTGCCACTGGTATCTTCCCATATCTCTGGGCCAGTTGTTTCATAGTGTACCTGCAGAGGACATTAAGGATGATCTTTGAGGAAATAATGTAGAATCAACATAAAACGCTTATCCTATCGTTTCAGGTTGCATACTTGCATGTACAAGTTGCCATGTTGGAACAGGAACAATAGGATGTGAAAGGAGTAAAGCTACAAAAAAAGATAGCCTAACCCACTCCAAACATACTACTCAAGAAGATCCAAAGAAGTTCCTACCTTGGGATTTGCAGGATTATCAAATTGTTGAAGCATGTACGCATTTGGTGTACTGTTCAAAATTTCTTCTGCCTTTTGAACTGCTCCTTTCATACCTTTGGCAGGATCAGTCAGAACAAGATCTGCTCCAAATGCTTTTAGGAGAACCCTTCTCTCTAGGCTCATGGATGCCGGCATAGTTAGTATGAGCTTATACCCCTTTGAAGCAGCAATGAAGGCAAGCCCAATACCAGTATTTCCACTTGTTGGCTCAACCAAAACGCTCTAAAGAATAAGATTACCATTAATTATACAATAGCTACACTCAAGCCTTATTCCAATAGGTGGGGTTCGATTATAATTAGTTACAATATGAAACAAAAAATAATTACATTTTATGACTTGGATCACCATTCTCCATGACGATAGGACAGATAGCAAGAGACATCATGAACTTATTGAAGCTTCACTAAAGTATATTCAAGGGAAAAAAATATCATCTATCCCAGCCTTGACAGTTTAACAGGAAATGATATCTTGTACCAAAAATCTGACTAGGTGCAAAATCTAGCTAATGGCGAGTGACGGTTAACGCACTTATCATTATTTAAAAGTACTAAACATTACGTCTTAAATGTTTAGTAACAAGAAATTCCCTACACAGCATCAACACTAGACGCATTATCAAACATGCAAGATCCTCTACGGATGAAGGGGTGAAGGGGTGAAGGGGTGAAGAGGTGTAGGATGAGCAAACAAATGAAGAGTGAAGTGAAGTGTTCCCAATGATCAGTTTTTCCTTTATTTTTCCTTTTATCCCTTTGTGCGGTGAAGTTGGCAAAAATGCACAAGACTGTTACTCATGAGGCAACATTTTCCAAAAAGAACTCAAGAACAAAGGATAACTACTCCTAGCTGAGAAGAAACAACTTTGCAGTCAGAGAGGCTTCTTTTTTCTTGAAGAGTCGAGCAGAGGCATAAGGGAAGCCAAAAAAAAAAAGCTGATAGATTAGAAAGCTGGAAAAGTAAAAGCAAGAAGAGGGTCAAGATGAGTTGATATAATTACTGCAAATACTATTCTCCACATGTCCATTATACTCAACAATTGAAATTATTGAACGTCTTACCTTCCCTGGAGATATAAGACCCTTCTGCTCAGCATCAGTAATCATGCTGTAACCTATCCTGAAACAAATGAACATTTGTGAGCTAACAGAGCATTGAAAATGATTTATGCTCCTTAGTGCGTTCAGAACTTGTTTGATTGTAATGCTCACTAACAACAACAACAACAACAACAACAACAACAACAACAACAAAAGAATAAGTAGCGCATAAAAAACTATAGCGTGCTGCAATAATTTTAATATCTAGAGAGTTTCTTCAGTTTCTTTGGTTCCTAGGCAAATTTTGTATTAGCCCACCAACTAAAGAGTAGACGTTTCTTTTTTTTCAGTGAATAAAATTGGTTAAGATGTTGTTTGGATTGTTTCGGGTTTGGCTAAAGTGGTTGTGCGTATTGTGATGTGAAAAAGGGAGAGAAAATTATTTTATTCAATGAATAAAGTTGCTTTATTTTGGTTGACTGGAATTATTAAGTAACGGGTGTCCAAGCACCCCAAAGGTGTTTCATGTACTTATTTGTGGGTTATTCTATGGTAGGGACTCCCTACGTAGGGAGTTGCCTATGTGGCATCATCTGGACCACACTGTCTCATCTGCAATAAAACTGTGTGGTCCAGATGTTGCCACGTAGGGGACTCCCTACATAGGGAGTCCCTATGTAAGAATTTGCCCTTATTTGTATCCTAACAACCAAAAACATCATAGTTTCGCTACCAATTCTTACCAATGATTTATTACAAGATTAGAGTGACTACTGCTTGCCACGACTTTCTCCCTCGACATTCTTGAATATGAAGTCAGAAGGTAAAAAAACCCTCCAGGGAGAAAAGTCAACAATGGAAGCATTTCTATTCCAGACTATCCAGGTAAACTTCAGTGATGGTCATTCACCAACAGTCACTGTTTCAATGTCTTTTAGAAGCAACCCCAAAGACCCTGGGCAAGTTGCTGTGACACAAAACTTCATACAAGTACTTTGGTAGATTAAATGTAACAGTTTGATTTTTTAATGACAGATACTATTTTGTAAGTTCAACTTCATAAATGGCAACAGTGTCTGTATAAGGGACCACTGATGCTAATATGGAAACCGAAAAATTTCTTTACCTATCCTTGACACTGCAGCAGGGCTCCATTATCTCAAGTTTTGCAGCAATGTGGGCAAGGGAGCCCTTCACAATACTGTTCAAATATACCATAGGTGTCTTTCCTATAAGCTGTCAAACAAAAAATGAATTAAGAAAAAAGGCCATGCTAAAAGTTGAGTTTCATCCGCGGGAATAATAGATTCCAGCAGTAGTTGGAAAGCAACATAAAAGATAAATTAATTATAGAAAACACATCAAGCAAAAAGTCATAAAATGTCCTTCAATAAATCAATTCTATGCTCGAAATTCAACAAGTTGAACATTCTAAAAAGCAATGTCGGGATCAGGAATATAACAGCCTTATCTTCAGGGAAAACCCATGTCAAATAACACCACTAGTAAAAAGTACTCCTGTTCACTCCTTACGTTCTGATAGAACTCAAAAGAAGGACCCCAAGAAACTTCATTTTTACCCAAATAAACTCGTTTTATGAGAAAGGTAGGCTAACTTGAGGTTGTTTCTGACTACATTCTGGTAGGAAGAAAACAACTTTAGAGTCAATCTGGGTGAAAGGTTTATCTGCTCACTTTAGTAGATTGGAAATCAATACTATATACTACTATCGTCCACGAATAAATTTTTTTTTTTGGGGGGGGGGGGGGGGGGGGGGGGGGGGGGGGGGGGGGGGGGGGGGGGCTCAAATATAGGTACTTGATAGAAAGAAAAAGAAAGGGACACAAATTAACTAGTTAAACAGAGAAATTCCACCTGGGTAACATCTTCAGCGATATTGACCCCATCAATTGCAGTTTTCGGCAGTTTCTGCTCAAAGGAAACAGCTTGACACCTTATTTGAGAGAACAAGGATCCTTTCCTCTTACTGTCAAAGGTGGAATTAAAACAGAGTAGATTGGGTGGTAAACGACGTTGGATTCCATGCCTAGAGGAGCTGTATGAAAAGCAGAGTGAGGTCAAGGGGTTGTTGATAAGTGAAGAAGAAGATGATGCCATTGTTCTCTGTATTGCCTTCTATATCTATCTTATGCTGCGCTCTTTATGGTCACACACATCCCTCCTCTCCCTAGGTTATACAGTAGTTAGTTAGTGGTAAAATCTTTGCACTTTTTCTCATCTGATAATAATAATAATTAAAATCGACTTTTATTTGCATTACATTTTTACGATTGACATCGTTTTTTTTATTGTTTTTTATTTACTTCATCACATTATAAATTGTTTTTCGGCATCACGGTACATACGTCAATGACGTCAGTTCCACCAGAGTCGTCCATGTATAATCGAAGGCTCTAGGCCCAAAAAAAATTAGGGCCTTCGACACTGTGAAAAAAATATACATAACAACTATTTTTTAGGTAAACTATGTTGATAAGCATTATAAAAATGTAACGAAATTTGATTAAACTTTCTTGCACTATATTCGACTATAAATTTGGGTCTTACTGGTTCTTCAGCTTGAGGAAAAAATTAAAAATCGACTTAAAATACACTTTTAGTACATGAAAACGGAGGCCCTAAAATACATGTTTTGACATGAGGCCCTAAGCCGCGGCCTTGTTGGCCTGCCCCCAGAGACGGCTCTGGTTCCACTGACGTTCCATTTTGCTAACAACATCACTGGGATTGATGTTTTCACCAATGATACATTTATAAATATAATATCAATGCCACTGACGTTGGTATTGAAAGTGTATCGGAAAAAACGTTTTTGACACAAACGTTATGTTGAAAAATAATAAAAATATTAGGATGGTACCAAAAGTAATTTAAAGAGTTTCTGAAGCAATCGTGGTGTCAATAGTAAAACTGTGGTGCCGATAGAAGTCGCCTTATTATAAACTTCAGTTATTTTGTTACGTATTTATCTAGTGTTGTAATTGTTGTTTTATCTGTGGTGTTGTACTCTTTCCTATGCGCGAGATTTTTCCTCGTCGGGTTTGCCACACATAGGTTTTAAGGAGACAGGACTATGTTTCGTCTACGTAATTTGGTATAAGGGGAGGGGCAAGATACGGCTTTGTACGAACCTTTTCATTTCTTCATAATAAAAGACTTCGTTTATTAAAAAAAAACACAATTATTAGAGGGAAACAGCTAGTCTAAAATGTCGTTTTATTCTTTTTTTCTATACTCATCCGTCATAAAATATAAGTTATCCTACAGGTTTTCACAAATATTAAAAAAGTGGTTTAATGTTATAAATTTGAAGGTTAATCTCTAAAACGTCTCCTGTAAAACCCCGAACTTTTATAAGGGTATTTTCGTCACTTCAAGAAACCCTTTTTCGAGTATTTTATTTCATCAAATTTTCCATTTAAGAAAGGGAATAAAAAAAGAAAAGTATTATTTTCCTAAAATCCTATTTTTAAAAGGAAAAGTAAAATAAAGGAAAAAGAAAAGGTGAAAAAAAGGGTAAAGCAATATATCTATCTATATATAATAAAAAGAGATCCAAAGTTAACCCAATGCTTCCACGTCTCCTATTTTCTTCAATTTCAGCTTATTCACAGGCTGACACGTGTCAGTTGTATGCTTGACACGTGTCAGCTGATATAGAAAAAAATCTGCTAAACAAAAGGATACAGCTGTGAATTGACAAGCATCTTCCTATCATTTTCCTACCGTCCTTTTTCCAATCCAAAACCTCTCAATAAAATGCCTAGACCCATCTTCTTCATCTTCAAGGTCCGATTCTTCGGACCCCACCTACAGAATCCACAACCACCTTATCCACACCATCTCCGTCTGCGTCTGCTGCCGGGTTAAGTTTCAGGAAATCCGTCAATTCAACAATCCAAATTGCTTCCAAGAAGTATCCACACCATCTCCGTCTGCTGTCGGATTAGGTTTCGGAAAATAGGCCAATTCAACAACCTAAATTGCTTCCAAGAGAAACAGAAAGAGAAGAAAATTCGCAGAGCTCCATCGGTAAAACCCGATTTTGATTCACGAAAAGAGGATTTGAAGGTTAAAGAAATGGGGGAAATGCGAGGGGTTTTGTTATTGATTGGACTGGATTTGGGGCTCTTATTATCTTAGAAGGCATTGTTCTTGCATCCTCACGTATTTTATATTTTCATGTTCATTTCCTTACTTCCTTTAAAAAATAAATTCCTTGCCTTCTTTTTATAATTATTATCTTAGAATTTTATCAAAGTTTTAAATGTAGTTTTTACTTAATTTTAGATATCTGATTTGTTGTAGTTTTTACTGAATTATGACCTAATTCGTTATTAATTTATAATTAGTTATTAACACATTAGCTCGGCTCAGCTCAGATGGTAAGTGGTCTAAAAAATGCGTGTCATAAGTCAAGGGTTTGATTTCTTCATCCTCCTAAGAGGTTGAATGTCGGGTTTTTGGTGGATTGTAATGTGTAAACACGAGCTCTATGAGCAGATCAAACCATTTTTAAGAGTCGAAATAATGCCTACAGCTGGCCTGTCCAGGAAAGCTGTAGGCAGTACAAGGATTTAATGTAACTAAGAACACTGCAATGAGGAAAACACAACAGTGTCTAAATTGTGTATTATTCGTTGCATTTATGGTATGAAATGATTTGGTATAAACATCATAATGTTCTGATTGTTATGGCTTCTTTTTTCTTGTTCGTTTTTTCAGGATAACCACAAGAATGGGACAAGTTTATTGTGAAGTATCTATATGCATCTTTACTCCATCAATTTTCCTATTTGTGGTTGGAACTGCTGCTTATGGTTTGCAAAAGTACTTGCAAAATAATAAAACCTAAAAGTGATTGGCTTCCTAAAAGTCTCTTTCCTCTACTTCTGAATGAAGTCAAATCACTGGGATTCCAATTCAAGTTGGTATATGGTTTGCTATCATCTCTTCAAAACCTATGCTTCTTTTCTTGAATTTCTTCATGTTTATTCGCACACGGAATTGATTACCAGAAGAAGAGGTCTTAGACAACCAAATTAAAGGTAGAGCAAAAGAAAAAAAATAGGTTTGCTTTCATTGTAAATCGAAATGTGTAATTTGATAGTTAATGACATTATCCTTGATGGCCTTGGGGTATTGTATGCATTTAAGGTTGTTATTTCCTTCAAAGATATGTAAAAAGTAATTCTTTCTTACTTGTGTTTTTTGAATTCTCTTTACATTCTATTTGGCAGAAATGGAATTTTCACATCTATAAAATTGTTTTTTCTTCATTTAGGGGGGGGGGGGGGGGGGGTAATCTGTTTTTTTTCTTCCACCTTTGTTATTGGAAGCTAGCAGTTCTTGAAGGCTTGTGCAACTCTTGGTTGGTAGCAGGTGAGTAATTTGTGTCAAAGACCCTCCAAACCTCTTTACTTATTGAATACTTTTTGTGTGACTTAGCTTCTCTTTAGGTTGATATCTCCATAGCATATTCAGATTCACAGCTTCACAGTGCCCAAGAAGAAAGGGAGCAGTTTGATGATGCAAGTACCGAGGTTTTTCAGCACTTGAAAGTAAAGGTCAGAAATATTTTTGACTTTTATCAGATTTACATCACAATAAACATCAGTTAGTTAGTAACTCATACTCATTTTCCCGCTGGTTAGCTTTGGCCATTCTTATGTTAGTAACATCAGTTAGTCTGTCATGAGACTTTGTAGTTCGCTCCAATGACCGTCGGGTATTGGGTGAATCCTCATACAGGATACGAAAGCTGTCAACTTTTTTGGGATATGCATTGCCTTAGGTTTCACTCTGTGGATTTGAAGGGCTTTTGTGTTGATGTCTGGGTTCCATTGAAGTATATAGAGAGTAAAAAGCCTGTAGCAAAAAAATCTCTCAGATCTGAAGTTGGATATGCATTGCCATTAGGTTTCACTCTGTGGATTGGGAGGGCTTTTGTGTTGATGTATGGGTTCCGTTGAAGTATATAGAGAGTAAAAAGCCTGAAGCCAAAAAATCTCTCAGATCTGAAGTTTTTAACTGGGTAAAACGTTGGTGTAAAGAATTGCTTTGCTTTTCTTTATATACCCGCTCGATCATTTCGGTGAACTTTACCCACCAACTTTCTCATTCTTTTCTCAGCTAAAAGGTTTCGAAATTGATGTTGTGATATCTACGTTGATTCCTCTGCCCATATGCTTCTCAGGTATTGTAGTACATTTATTCCTCTTTGCTCTGCATGCCATGATTTGTAGTAATAAATGCTTGAAGTTGTCTATAAAATTATATGATTGTTTCTGTTGTTTACATCGCCCTTGCGACAGAAAAAATAATATGGTGTACATGTTATTCTATGTAAATAAATTGAAATTTGCTTGTGTGAAAAGTTTACTGTAACTGTTTTTCTTTGTAAATAAAATGAATTTTGCTTATATGACTATTATGATGCTCATACTTGTGTTATTCGGTTCTTTTTTTAGCCGTGCTTGATCTTTTTCCTATTTAATTGATCTACTTAATTTGAGTTGGTACCTAAATGTGTGGAACAGATTCTTGGCATGTGAAGTTAACTGTTATGGCTTCAATGGTTACCCAACAGGTATTCATGAGATGAGTGTTCCCTTTTGTTGTGTATTTTTCCTTTTTTTTTATTCAAGCGAATATAGACTATTGTGTTGCTTACTTGTACCGCTTAGTTTTGTCAATTTTAGACAGGAATAAAGATGGTGTACCATCCTTCGAAAATGTCGTCACGGATCCATAACATGAAACCTTCTCTTGAAGAACTGATGAATTTAAGACAAGAACCTATTCACGAAACCCAAAAAAGAACGAAGAACAGGTTCGGTTACAACGAAGACATTGAACATTTAATGGCTTCTACAGCCAATTTGTATTTTGATTATACTAGACAAAAAAATCTTTGAAAGGGTTCAGTTATGTATTTTGTAATTGATGATTGAACATTATAGCCGGAATAATTTTAATAGGTTTCCCGAAAACTATAAACTCTTGAATATGGTATATTATTCAATATGAACATTTTAGGAGTGTTTATTTACCTGCAAAACAAACATGACATTATAAAATCTAATAGAGTAATTATATGGTGGTCCAGAATCACGTAACCGTACCACCATATCAACATTATCATCCAATAGAAAAGTTTAGAGAGGTAGTTTTTTTCTTTTAATTTTTCATTGGTTTCGGATCTCCAAATCATATTAGACATTTGACCAACACATAAAACTTGTGTTTATATTCTATAATGATTTATAAGACGAGGTGGATTTGATTGGGCATCACCGTGCCTTGCACGGTGAATAATGCCACTATATATATATATATATATATATATATATATATATATATATATATATATATATATATATATATATATATATATATATATATATATATGCGTACCTGCTTCATGGTCAGAGAAGAAAACAAAAGCAAAGGTGCGCAGCCTTTGCTCGTCGGACAACTACAGCGGAAGGAAAATAATTAGATTTTAACGGTTTCGTCGATCCATTTTGCAGATATAAACAGTCAAAACGATCTCAACAACGAAGTCAACAATTTTATCTAAGCAATCTAATAATTTCAGCAGGGTAATTTTCCCAATCTGAATTGTTCAGTTCGGCCCTACCGTTAAAATTAGGGTTCATTATCGTATCATCGCGAAATCGTAATTTTGACATAGAATTAATGTTAGATTTAATTGTTTTATAGGAGTTGTTCGTAGATTCAGCTTTGAAGGTTAAGAGGTAAGGAGTTCTTCTATCAAAAGGTTCCTTTTTAGTTTATGATTATGATTTTTAAGTTGTTTTAATATTGTTTATGCTAAGTTGCACGAAACCAGACATAATTATGCGTTGCCGGGTATTTGCCAAACTGTTTTAAGAAAGTTATTACTCTTTCTTGTTACATTTATGTTTTATGCGTTTTGGTTTTTCATGTTAATAGTGGAGATATGTTGGGAGTATGGTGTTGCTATGGTCTTTGAATACTCTAGTAGGTTATTTAAGGACCTTGATGATGTATTTGTGCTTTATGTGCTCTAATGTGTTTATAGTTAGTAACCTTGAGATGTACTGAACGGAGTACCATGGGTTCTAAGTCCTATGTCGGACATGTGACTAGTTGTATTCCCCATGTCGTTTTCAAGACGATGTACCGAACGGAGTACCGTGACCCAGACCCACGTTGGACGTATAACTAGTCATGTTCCCCGTGTCGCGCCCTGCCCTCATGTTAAGTAAGTGACAAGACAAGAATATGACAAGTTCACGAGTAGGCTAAGTAAGTGATTAATGTAACTTAACAAGTATGTGCAAGATAAAACGATACAGTATGTAGGCATGTTTTTACTGCATTAAATGTGTACATTAAAGTGGTTTTCTTTATGTTTCATGTATTGTTCACTAAACTGATTGTGAAAGTGGATAAAGTGGATTCATGTCGTGTCTCCTGGCATTTGACAACCATGAATCTCCCTTTTGATCTTCTTTCTCCTTACCGAGCATTTGGCCTGTGCTCACTCCTTTTTTTTTGGAATAAGAAGGTTGCAGGTACTTGATGAGCTGGAAGTGCTAGTTTAAGAGTGGAGCAATGAAGTCGGTTATGTTTTAGTTTCCTTTTGTAGTTGTTCCTTCTTTCAGACAAGTGAGTCGTAATGGATAATAGTTTTGCTTTCAGTTATTTATGATTTAGTTTGACAGCAGTTGTTCTCTCGTTAACGGTTATTTTGGAAGACCCCGAGGGTCTATTTTCCGAGTCTTCGGCTTGTTTCCTTCCGTGCGAATCTTTAAATACTCTGACATGACACGAGGCTTACGTGGGATTTAGGGTTTACTATAAATGTCACGTGCCGAGCGTCCCATGTCCGGATAAGGACTCGGTTTTCGGGACAGGGGCGTTACAGTTGGTATCAGAGCCTAAGTTTGGAAAACTTGGGCAAGCCTAGGTTAGGAAAGCTTGGGCGTAAACACTGCTGTCTAGGATGTTGATATTTAGGCTTTAATCGTTTTCCTCGAGAGCATCATGTTCGTGGTCTTTCCCTTCTCTTCGAGTTTCCTCCTTTACCTGATGCATCAAGTTTCGAGGACGAAACTTTTTTAAGGAGGGAAGAATGTAAAACCCCGAACTTTTATAAGGGTATTTTCGTCACTTCAAGATACCCTTTTTCAAGTATTTTATTTCATCAAATTTTCCATTTAAGAAAGGGAATAAAAAAAAAAAAAAGTATTATTTTCCTAAAATCCTATTTTTAAAAGGAAAAGTAAAATAAAGGAAAAAGAAAAGGTAAAAAAAGGGTAAAGCAATATATCTTCAATTTGGGCTGCATCCTTATTATTTGCGCATCGTCCCTAGGATTTGGTCGTCTTTTTTGTCGTTTTGTGGTCTTCCGTGTTGTGTTTTTTACTTTTTTTTTCATTGGGTCCTGCTAAACGACGTCGTTTATGCTGTTTTGGGGTGTCATCCTTCCGCAGAGATTAATATATATATAGATTATATATATATATATATATATATATATATATATATATATATATATATATATATATATATATATGCGTACCTGCTACATGGTCAGAGAGGAAAACAAAAGCAAAGGTGCGCAGCCTTTGCTCGTCGGACAACTACAGCGGAAGGAAAATAATTAGATTTTAACGGTTTCGTCGATCCGTTTTGCAGATATAAACAGTCAAAACAATCACAACAACGAAGTCAATAATTTTATCTAAGCAATCTAATAATTTCAGCAAGGTAATTTTCCCAATCTGAACTGTTCAGTTCGGCCCTACCGTTAAAATTAGGGTTCATTATCGTATCATCGCGAAATCGTAGTTTTGACATCGAATTAATGTTAGATTGTTTTATAGGAGTTGTTCGTAGATTCAGCTTTGAAGGTTAAGAGGTAAGGAGTTCTTCTATCAAAAGGTTCCTTTTTAGTTTATGATTATGATTTTTAAGTTGTTTTAATATTGTTTATGCTAAGTTGCACGAAACCTGATATGATCCGTTACCGAATCAAATCCGAAATTGCCCAAGGACTTGACCGATGGCACCAATACGACGAGCACCGACGACCCTAGCTAACTCGTAACTAAGAACCTTGGTATGACCTCAACCCTTAGATAACCCGTATCTAAGAACCTTGGTATACGAACGCCACAAGGTCCGCTCGGAACCTTGATAAGTTCCGTTTGGAATCCACCAAACAACGGTTGGAATCCACCAAACACCAACGTGAGAAAACTCACCAAAGCTTAAAGCTTCAAATAAAATATATATCTCAAAATTTGTCTCGATGATTACAATGACTCTTAATGCCTTTATATAGGCTACGGACTCAAGACTAATTGCTAATCTAGCAATGTGGGACAAAATAACTATAAATAAAAACAATAACAAAAATAAAATACTATCTAACCAATGTGGGATAATAAAAGTTAACTAAAAATAAATAAAAGACTCCAAATAATTTTGACAAGTTTCTTCTCGATGGGAATCACATCATTCCCTCCCGGCTCCAAAAGGATTCGTCCTCGAATCAAAAGGATGTCGTAAAATGCACCATCAAGGACAAAACAGGTCGAACCAACAACGAATATCAATGATATGCCCGGATCAAATACAAGGAGTAAATACGGCTTCAAAGAACTAGAACCTCGAGCTGATGACGAATACCTCACCAAAGAAACCAATGCATAGGAATGTCGTGAGTGCTCAATGCAAATTATTTTCTCCGGAGCGACAACATAATCATAGGGATTAGAAGCCGGAATAATAGCACAATACACCTCAAAAGGATCAATGAAAGTGTGCTTCGGTTTTCCATCAATGTCAGCGGGACAAAAACATCCATAGGCAATTTATTGGTTGGATTGGGTGTATCAGATAGCCCAGTTGGCTCCTCAAATGGATGATCTTCATGAACCTGCAACGAAGACGAAATAGAACTCGAACAAGTGGTTGGTGAAGTAGGACCATCTGTCTCATCTGCCTCGATTTTCTCCACCACTAATGCGATATCCTCGGTCTGCGTCACAACATCACACTCCATTTCATTCTCTAGCTCCACCACACCTCCACTCTCGCCGTTTTTCAATTCGGGCTCAATATTTTCTGCTTCCACCAAGTTCACATCAGGAATCGCACCCCTATCTATTTCCATGGCCTTAGAATCCCCTATTTGATAATCACATTGTTTCATAGGGGGTAGGGATTCCAATACATGCTTCTTGCCACCAAAAGAAAAAGAATAGCGAGTCCGGGACGCATTATGACGTACATTATGCAAAGACGACCATGATCTCCCAAATATCAAATGTACATCACTCGGTGGCACCACATCACGAGACAACAAACTTTATAACTTCCAATGGACACTGGAACCCGTGCATACCGTGTAACTTTAACCCGATGGTTTTCCACAACAATGTAGTAGGGATGATGAAGTCTTTCCGTCCGCAAGTTTAACTCCTTAACCACATCTTTACTAATTAAATTTTCTTCTTCATCGTGATCAATACACAACTCATATTCATAATCTCCAATAAAACATGATGTGTAAAACAAGTTGTTACCTTGACCAACACGGTTACCTCTACCACCACGATCACCTCTACCATTGCGGTTATCTCTACCACCACGGTTAAATTGCTCAGTTACTCCCTTTAACATATTCTTCATCTTATTCATCATATCATCAAAACGTTGTTCTATTACCAAGTTTTGATTCATCATATCTTCAAAATTCCGAACATAGACATTCATAGGACTCTCCATTGACATTACTCAAGATTGAAATTCCCCAATAAATATCACACGACAAGTATCCAGAATCTCCAAACAAGAATATTCGGTAAAGATTTTTTTTTTTGAGAGATATACTGGAAATTACGGGTGTGATTAAAATTACCCCAAAGGTGTGAAACTCTAGGGAGTGGGCTGCTAATAATAATTTATTTTTTTTTGGTTAATATTGGAAGGATAAAAGGCAAGAATCAAGGGGGAAAAACCAAAAGGTTATAGATCGGCTGCTTTCCTGGGGGGATCTCAAGCCGAAGTCTTCTTTTTTTTTTTTTTTTTTTTTTTTAAGCTTGAAAGCTACGACAAGCAAAAAGAAAGAAGCAGGCTCATGATAATTTTCTTTTCTTTTTTTCACTTCAAGACAAGAACACGGACGAAAAATATATATGGCTGACAATATAAGGAATTTTTTTTTTTTTTTGAACAGGAACGTAATTCAAGAACTGGATTTTTTTTATGTTGAAAGGAAAAATATATGCAGGAATCCAATGAAAAAGAAAACAAAAGAAAAAAACAAGGGATATTTGGATACCGTCAGTGTCTCTCTGATACCAACTGATGTGATCCGTGATCGAATCAGATCCGAAATTGCTCAAGGACTTGACTGATGGCACCAATACGATGAGCACCGCGACCCCTAGCTAACTCGTAACTAAGAACCTTGGTATGACCTCAACCCTTAGATAACCCGTATCTAAGAACCTTGGTATACGAACGCCACAAGGTCTGCTCAGAACCTTGATAAGTTCCGTTTGGAATCCACCAAACAACGGTGTTGGAATCCACCAAACACCAACGTGAGAAAACTCACCAAAGCTAAAAGCTTCAAATAAAATATATATCTCAAAATTTGTCTCGATGATTACAATGACTCTTAATGCCTTTATATAGGCTACGACTCCAAGACTAATTGCTAATCTAGCAATGTGGGACAAAATAACTATAAATAAAAGACTCCAAATAATTTTGACAAGTTTCTTCTCGATGGGAATCACATCTCTAATTGATGAAAAACGATAACTTTACTCACTAAAAGTACGGCTAAAAATCTCTCTAGTTGGTGTTGATGTTGATCGGTTTCATCCGTTGTCCCACCGTGATGTGCTTAGCCAACAACCATGATGTTGATCATGATCATTTGGGTGGAAGAAATCATCTTCTTTTTTTTTTTTGATACGGCTCGGTCGCTTCCTCTAAATTTTGTGTGAATGAATTATATTCATTAGGGTTTGGAAATAGCTGTATATATAAGGGAGTAAGTCGGCTGAATCACTTATGCGTATGTCGGTGGTGCTTGAATGAATGGCGGTGGTGAACGGACGCTGGATGCTAGTCTATTTTTGGACTCAAATTTCTAAAATTCATATCTTGAGTTGTAGACCTCCAAAAATTATGATCCGAACGTCATAATTAAGCTCTCGGAAAACTCTACAACTTTCATTAAGGACTCTTCTTCGAAAACGCCTTTTTGATTAGCCCGTCGTATCCCGAGTCGTTTACGGGATTTTCCACTTACCGAAATTGATTACCCACTTGACCACCATTTGAGTTGTAGAAGTCCGATTGACGTAATTCAAAGTGCGTTGGAAAGCTCTTTCAATGATCTACAATTTTCATGAAGAAGTCCTCCCCTGAAAATGCCTCTAAGCTGGGTCAAATCTCCGTCGAAAATTTGTAACGATTTAAGTACTTAGGAAAATTTGCTCCGTTGAACTCGTAAACTTGTGGCATCTTCTTCTAACCCTCTAAACACCTCTTTTAGACCGAAGATATGCATCTACAAGATATCCAAAATATTGCAAAGTGTAACAACATCCAAATAAACATAAAACCAACGATAAAAACACATAAATCACCACTTTTGCAATTTATTATCTTTAAAACTCATTTGCTCAGTTTATCCTTTTGGCGAGTGATTTTCTATAAAAATCACTAAAACACAGGAGATAATGTTACGAAATAACTCGATAAAAACCATAAAATTAGTCGTAAACAACTCCCCACACTTAGACTTTTGCTTGTCCCGAGCAAAACAATTAAAACTAGCTCACTTTATATGCAATCCAAATAGACTCCTAACTCACGTAACAAAAGATACAACAACTATAGCAAACAATACTATCACAGAGATAGATTCAGTGTATGTGTGACAAGCCCTTTTCAAATTTAACAAGCCTTCCAAAGAAATATCCTCTCAAAAATTTCAATGACTATCCTAGATATAGGCGTAATAGCTCCACTCAAAGCCTTCCCACGCACTCGGTAGGATAATCCCTACAAGATATCATGCGGTTTATACTAGGTATAAGAGTAACGATAACCAAGTCTTTAATTTTTTCCACTTTCTCTTTTTTTCCTTTTTCTTTTGACGCACATCGAATGAGCTCTTACCCGTCATAGTAGAATAGGATGTTTCGTGATAACACCCTACCTTACTCAAATCATAGGGTAGCTTCTTCTGCTGTCGTGAGCTTTTGGTCATCATAGTGGTATAGGACATACGTGGTATACCCTACCTCACTCAAATCATTAACCGACTTTCGACAAACGTATTTATTCACTAATTATTTATTCATTCACTTTTTAAAGACATAAGTTACATCTCACTTATCACATTCAAACTTTATGATATTCACAAGACACGGTCTAACTAAGGTGTTACTATATCGACCTTCCTAAGATAACTCATCAAAATAATGAAAGGATATAGTTCAAAAATCTTGCTTCAATGTCAAAGGCTTTCGTGAGAAACGAATTCTATCTCCATAACAAGTAAAGACATGCTATAATTATCTCACTAAGTCACATACTATCATCGTCGAAACTACAACTAGCAAGCATTTGTTCCAATTACATGCTCAAGATTTACAATTATCCAAGTGCCAAAATTTTAAAATCTTTAAAATTTATCAAGGATCACAAATATCTACTCATATTGTCGAAATAAAGCACGAATTGCACCCCCCCACACTTAAATCACATTATGTCCTCGAATGTGCAAATAAAAGAAAAGAATACTTCAATTTGGTTATGAAGTGGTTGTCGGGTCATAGGTTGCGCGGAGGTCGGGCCGTAGCATGAACGTACCGCCGCAACTCATATCACGAACGACAACACTAAAGGAATAGGCGGCAACAACCGCTCAACGATATACGCAACACTCGACATAGCATATAATCTCGGGGGACAAGGGGTATATGAGTAAACATGAATGCACACGAAATGGGCAAATAAAGCATTCACAAATAGGAAAGGGATAACCAACACACAAATCACCAAGGTTTTATTCCTAATAACCTAAAAACTTAAAAAAAAATACTTAAAAGACTAGCCGCCTCCTAGTAGCGCTTCTTTTATGTCATTAGCTTGACAGAGTAAACCAAGTCAACTGGATCGGGCCACTTGGGTTTAAGGCTAACCACTTCTCTGTCGGACTCAGAATGACTAGAACGGAAATGGTTTTCGCCACAACAACAAGTCAAGTGTGCGAGTAAATCATGAAAATTTTCTCTCCAGACAACACTGACTCTTTTCTTCTTGTTCTTGTTTCTCAGATGCGGCTGAGGTATGCTAACAGGCTCAGGAACATTGACAGAGGGATCCGCAAGGATAGGGGTAATAAGGTCATCATCCACTCCAAAGAAGTCGGATGGAATCTCTTCACAAATAAACGACTCAACCGTTTCATTTCTCTTTTGAAAGTATAGTACTTCGGGCTTTTCCTTAGGTTGCCCAAAGTACTTTTTGAGTCCGTGACCATTGACCTTAAACGGTTGATCGCCGTACCCTTTCAACGTAATGGCTCCACCGGGATGAACATCAAGAATCTCAAAGGGGCCGGACCATCTAGATTTAAGCTTACCAAAGCAAAAAGATGGAGTCCGGTGTTATACAAACAAAGCCATGTCTCCCACTTTGAATTCCCGATCTTTAATCTTAGCATCGTGGAGCGCCTTCGTTCTTTCCTTGCCGATTTTGGCGTTCTCGTAGGCCCGAGTCTAAATTCATCGAGCTCGTGTAGTTGCAATAATCTTTTCTCCCCACGAGTTGGCTATCGAAGTTTAAGAATTTAATAGCCCGATAAGCTCGTGCTCCACTCGGACCGGTAGATGGCAAGCCTTGCCATAAACCATTTGGAATGGTGACGTACCCATAGGGGTCTTAAACGCGGTGCGATAAGCCCAAAGTGCGTCGTCCAACTTCGGACTCCGAGTTGGATCTATTTGAATTCACCGTTTTCTCCAAGATCCGCTTAAGGCTCCGGTTGCTTACCTCGACTTGGCCACTTTGGTTTGGGGGTGGTATGGTGTACCAATTCTATGTTTGACACCATACTTCTCAAGAATTTTATCCAAAGTGGTGCATTACGTAAATGCGAACCTTCATCACCGATAAGGGCTCTAGGATGACCAAATCTAGTAAAGATATTCTTTTGCAAGAATTTCTTAACAACTTTGTGATCATTGGTTTGGGTGGCTATGGCCTCAACCCACTTGGAAACGTAGTCTACACGGACCGAATATATTTGTTCGAGCACGATGATGGGAAAGGTCCCATAAAATCAATGCCCCGGACATCAAAGACTTCACATTCCAAGATAGGCCTCAAAGGCATCTCCATCCTATTACCGAGTCTCCCTACCCTTTGGCATCTATCACGGCCCTTGCAAAAGGCTTCGCATCTTTAAACGAGTAGGCCGGTAAAAAACCGGCTTGAAGGATTTTGTGATTGTCTTAGGTGCTCCGTAGTGTCCACCGGCGGGACCACTATGACATTGCTCCAAGATATCCAATTGTTCATGCTCCGGAACGCACCTTCTAAGCAACCCGTCCTTGCGGACTTTAAACGAGATATGGATCCTCCCATACGAGATATTTTAAGTCGCCGAAAAATTTCTTCTTTTCACGATACGTCATCTCTTCTAAGTGTCCACTTGCTAAGTAGTTGGCGTAATCGCATACCACGGCCTCCCGTCTCTAGCTTCATTAATTGCTCGGTCGGAAAGTCAATGCCTATCTCCTTAGGGATTTCGCTACCCTCGTTTACTAGGCGAGATAAGTGGTCACCACAACATTATCACTACCTTTCTTGTCCTTAATTTCAAGGTCAAATTCCGTAGTATCGAATCCATCCGAGTAACCTTGGTTTAGCGTACGCTTTTCCCATAAGGTAGCGTAGTCTTTGCGTGATCCGTCCACACCACCACTTTGGACCCTAAAAGATAACTTCGAATTTGTCAATAGCAAAAACGAGCGCCAAGAATTCCTTCTCGGTAGTGGCGTAATTGCATTGATTTGGGTTCAAAGTGCGGCTAGCATAGTAAATCGGCCCGAACTTTTTGTCAATTCTCGCCCTAGAACCGCACCCTTTGCGTAGTTAGAGGCATCGCACATTAATTCAAAAGGTTGAGTCCGGTCGGGCGCGATTAAAATGGGGGCACCGGTTAACTTATCCTTTAAGCTATTAAAAGCTTTCTTACACCCATCATCAAACAAGAAGAACTCCACTTCCTCTTTCGGCGGGTTGGATAACGGCTTTGCTATCGTCGAAAAATCTTTAATGAAACGCCGATAGAAGCCCACATGTCCCGAAATCCTCGTACCTCCTTCACTTTGTCTTCGGGTACGACATTCTCTCAATGGCTTCTACTTTAGCTTTATCCACTTGAATACCATCACTTTGGACACCTTGTGTCCCAAAACAATCCCTTCTTCGACTAGAAAATGACACTTTTCCCGAGTTAAGCACCGATTTTTCTCAACACAACGTTGGAGTACCATATCTAGATTCTTTAAAATTTCATCAAAGCGTCGCCATAGGCGAGAAATCATCCATGAAGACCTCCATGCATTGCTCCACAAGTCCATCAAAAATGGCCAACATGCACCGTTGAAAGGTCGCGGGTGCATTGCATAAGCCGAATGGCATTCTGCGAAAAGCAAAAGTGCCGGATGGACGGGTAAAAGTTGTCTTCTCTTGGTCATTAGGGTCGATGGCTATCCGGAAATAACGAGAATATCCATCAAGGAAACAATAATACTTATGACCACTCGTCTTTCTAGAAGTTGGTCAATGAAGGGCGGGGAAATGATCCTTAGCGGTGACTTCATTTAACTGCGATAATCAATGCAAACTCTATAGCCGGTCACAAGGCGTAAGGCAACTTCTTCTTCCCTTTTTCGTTCTTCTCCACAAGTAATGCCTCCCTTCTTTGGCACAACTTGAGTAGGACTGACCCACTCACTATCGGCGATGGCGTAGATAATCCCCATGTCAAGCCATTTGATGATCTCCTTTTTGACAACCTCCTGCGTGTGCGGATTCAGCCTCCTTTGAGGTTGTCCGACCTTTTCGCTCCTTCCTCCGTTCGGATCTTATGCATGCACACGTACGGGGTGATTCCTCGATATCGCCTACCCGCCATCCGAACGCGAGGATATGTTTCTCCAACACTTTAATTAATTTCGCTTCTTGTTCCGGCTCGAGTTTAGATGAGATGATCAAGGGCAACTTATCACCGTCCTTAAGGAAGATGTATTTTAGGTCTTTGCGGAAGTGGTTTCAACTCTAAGTCGGCGGTGGTTGCTCTATACTAGATTTTAAGGGACCACCTTTTTCCTTGTGAGCTTGGACCGGTTGATTGAAAAACACCTCATCTTCCTGAGGTGTGACCCTAGAAAGGTATTGAATGACATCATCTGAGGAATCCTCCCGTCGGCTTCCGTTTGTTCTTTCTTATGCTTAACCATCTTCTTAAGTTCTTCTTCTTCAAGCTCTTCGCAAGTCGCTCCCAATCATCCAACTCCCAATGAGTAGTTTCTTTCCGAATTCTATTTCGTCCCAACTACCCATTAAAACTTCCTCCTCTCGCGAGGTTAAAGTCTCGCACTGGTTGAGCTCCTTCAAATCATTGTTGCTCATCCCCGGAATATCCCTGATTTTCCGTTCACTCATAGGCTCGTATGCGCAAGTTGTTGAGACAACTCTACGGTGATTCCCGCTGTTCGTGAATTATAACATCCAGGGCTCCTATCTCCGTGAGCTCTTCATCGGGGTCGAATTCATCCCCATAGATTGCTTCAATGAATGAGATCTCCGGCTCGAAGCTTCCGCGAACTTTTTCCCCGCTCGAGGGTAATGGAAGTGTCCCCTACTTTCGAGTGATTTGGCCGGTTTGGAAGTCAATGGTGGAGGCAGAAGTGTTTAAGAAAGGCCGGCCCAGAATCAGGGGCATCTCCTTGTCAGACTGGTAATCCAGTATGACCCAGTCAGTGGGAAAAACTAGATGTTTAACATGGATA
Source organism: Gentiana straminea (assembly GCA_036785695.1). Taxonomy (NCBI): domain Eukaryota; kingdom Viridiplantae; phylum Streptophyta; class Magnoliopsida; order Gentianales; family Gentianaceae; genus Gentiana; species Gentiana straminea. The sequence goes on from JAVUPR010000348.1 coordinate 3,330,827, forward strand.
AGGACGTTGTTAACACAACCAGCGGCTAAACGGCTAGATTGGTCCACCAACTGAAGAGAGACGGGACGCTCCTTTAGCCTTTTGTCCAGCCCGAGACTCTTGCAGACGTTCAATGGCATCACATTAACAGAGGCCCCTGAATCGCATAAAACATTGTGGAACGTGTGGCCTTCAATCGTACAGGAGATTGAAGGTCGTCCGGGGTCACCTCGCTTGATTGCAACGCTCTGTGAAACCGTTGAACACTCTTCTCTTAGCACTTCCTCTGCCATTTCCTTTAGCTTCTTTTTACTTCCACGTACATCCTTAAGATACTTACGCACTTAGGCATCTCGGTTAATACCTCGCAAGTGGCATAGTCACCATAGTATCTCTAAGCATCTTCCTCACTCCGTCATACTGTTTGTCAGAGTTTAGGGTATTCTCTCTTTTCTTTGCCGGATAAGGAAGGGTTTTCGAATGATTAATCATAGGTTGACTTTTAATGGCTTCGTCCTCCTTATCCTTCCATCTGACAAACTTCTCAGTTTTCTTTTTAGTCAGGGGTTCGGCCTACTCCGACTTCCCTTCTCGCATCCTCATCACTATCCCCCGAAGTATCATCACCACTCGGCTTTTCCTCACCGATGCTTTCTTTGGCATTTAACTTCGATTGCCCCCTCCCGAACTTATGGCGTCGGGGAGGGCTACTCGTTTCCCGACATCTTTTCGGGTCCAAATTGTCTTACCGCTTCGAGGGTGACCGCATTCAATTCCTCCTCTTGTCCATAATTCCATTGCGGTGTGATGGCATTACAAGCACCGACATCCGCCTTAGGGTTTTTATCCGTATAACTAGGCGGTCTTCCCTACGGAGAGGTCCGCTCGCTTGTTGATCACCATCCGACCATCTCGTCTCTCCATCGTTTTTTGACCGGTGGCTAGTGTTTTCACCATGTCTACTAGCTCATCAAATTTCTTCCGAGAGACATAGGTGGGCCGTTGATTTTGCGTTTGGGCCCGCTTACCTTGGGGTCTTTGGTTGTTGGATGCACCGGGCGGTGTATAATAACTATTTCGCGGGTTTCCCGAATAGTTACGGTTTTGAGTTTGACTTGATTGACCGAATTTTGACCGAAGCTTCGAAAGGTTGATTACGGTTCTCCAAGGCCCGCACTTCCTCATTCATCATATTCCCGACTTGTATGCCCGAGTGATTCACATCCGCGGCCCTTCTTTCGCTTCATTTGTAGATTGGCTAGTTGCTTGTTCATTATTTCCATTTGAGCAACTAGCATCTTTGTCTACGAGTCACTTGAAGCGACCTCCTTTTTGCTTCCGCTAACACGGGTCTTCTTTTGAGTTGCCCACATGTTGTTCTTAGCTATCGTTTCGCTACCCTATAGGCGGCATCATCTCCTCCTCCTAAAAACGATCCATGAGTGTGGAATCCAAGTAATCTCTATTGGGTTGCGTAACACCCCGATAGAATAATTCTAGAAGCTCATGTCGAGTATATCCATGGTTAGGGCATTTTCTCATTAACAGATTCAACCTCTCCCAGGCCTTTCCCACACTCTCCCCTTCTAGTTGCTCGAAAGTGGCTATATCTCTTTTACGTTCCATTATCGTTCCAGGTGAAACGAATTTCAGAGCAAAGGCTCTTTTAACATCAGCCCAGTTATGAAGAGAGTGATGGGGTAAAGACTTAAACCATCGATTTGCTTCACCCTCAAAGCAAACGGGAAAAGTTTCAATTTAACAACTTCGTAGGAACGCCGGGGTAGTGACTCGCTTCACGCAGATTTGCACAAAAGTAGACAAGAAGTCGTGTGGGTCTTCGCAGACGGTGCCATGGAATGAACTATTTTGGACCATCCCCACAACTCCATTCTTTAAATCAAAATGCATTCCTCCCATCTCCGGAGGCCGAATTGGTCTATGCCCTTCCAAGAAGTCTTGATCAAGATATGGCGCATAAGGGTCTTCCGCACAACATTGCGGCCGCCGCCCGTTTCATTCTTCGTTGAACATTCTGTTGTTGTTGCATCTGCTGGTTCATCCAGGCTTGCTGCTGTTGCTGGTTCTGCAACATTTGCATCAGAATTTGGTTTAACTGAGCTGGATCTTGGTTATTATTCCCTTGGTTCTCCGGTTCGTCATCACTAGAACCGTGTTCGCTCATCTTGTCAGAACTTTGAAATAATCTTCTTCTGACAATGTCTCGCTCAGGTTCGGGGTTAAAGATAAGATTTCCCTTCTTACTCCTGGTTTGCATAAACCAGGGAAGCAGAACAGGAAGAAATCAACCTTAGGGTTGATGAGAAAGGAATGTAAAGATGATTAGAGGGAGGGTTAGAAAGAGAGAAGAGGCGAAAAGTGAAATTTTCGTAGAGGGCGGGCGGCGTTCGGTGTAAGTGGACGCTAGTTCGAGAGGATTCAGAAGTGAACGCTCGTTCAAAGCACTGAACTGGCGTTCAGAAGACAGATGGGGGCAGACGGGCGTTCAGTATGGGTGAACGCTCGTTCAGAAGGTTTTTATTTTATTTTTATTTTATTATTATTTTTTTTTTTTAAGAGAAACACCTAAAAAAAAAAAATAAATAATAAAAAAAATAAATTACACCGACACAAAAAACTATACTAACAAATAATCCGACAACCGTTACCGATTCCCCGGCAACGGCGCCAAAAACTTGTTCGATAAAACTTGTTTTATATTTATTTTACCGGAACACCCCAAGTATAAGGATCGTAGTATAGGGTGTTACCGAGTCGTCCTAAGGGAATCGTACAATTATCGGATTAAAATATAGCTGTTATAAATAATGTCACAACTTATTAACTAAAATTAAATTTTATACTAATTATGATCTAAAAGTCAATGAACAGTAACGATGAACAGTAACGATGAATAGTAAATTTGCAGAAAATTAACAATTAACTAGAATTTAAAACAACTAACTTAGCAATCAACGATTTATACTAATGATTCGATTTATCAAGTAATTAAAACAACGGCAAGGCAACGGGAATCCACCGATCAATCAACCCAACCCCAACTAGACGGCAAGTTAAAGATATGATTTTTAGTAATGATCTATCACAAATTCGATTAAATTTCTCTAAACGAATTCTAGGGTTTCGTTTTCTTTTTCAAATAAAACAAAACGACATGCAAAACAAGATCACGAGATTATTTCTAATACTCTTACTCAATTAACTATAAACGATCTCTCGAATTATAATTAATCGCATCAATTAAAAGATCACAACTTGAACAATATTTTCATATAAATTCAAAGCATAAAAGATGGTTTCATCGATCTCTCGATTCAAATAAAACGTAAACGATAAATAACAAATTCTAATTGATGAAAAACGATAACTTTACTCACTAAAAGTACGGCTAAAAATCTCTCTAGTTGGTGTTGATGTTGATCGGTTTCATCCGTTGTCCCACCGTGATGTGCTTAGCCAACAACCATGATGTTGATCATGATCATTTGGGTGAACAGTCATCGCAAGGACTGGAGTCTGAAGTTGGATGATGTATTATGGGCTTATAGGACCGCCTATAAAACTCCTATGGGTACATCTCCATATCAAATGGTCTACGGGAAACCATGTCATTTGCCTGTCGAGCTAGAGCATAGAGCTTATTGGGCCACAAAGTTTTTAAACTTTGATTCCCAAACTTGTGGGCAGCATCGATTGCAGCAGTTACATGAGCTGGACGAGTTCAGACTTCAGGCTTACGAAAGCGCCAGGATTAGTAAGGAGAAGATGAAACTCCTCCACGATGCCAAGATAAAGAAGAGAGAATTCAAGGTCGGTGAGCAAGTGTTACTCTACAATTCCAGGTTGCATTTGTTTCCTGGCAAGTTGAGGACACGTTGGTCCGGTCCTTTCGAGATTCTCCAAATCATTCCTGGCGGTGTGCTAGAATTACGAGGTTATGGTGATCAACCGTTCCGAGTTAATGGTCAGAGGTGCAAGCACTATATAGGTGAACATAAAGAAAAGCCTTTGATTGTTAAATTCCTCGAAATCCTCGGGTGTGGGACTTCCGAAGTCAACCACTTTGACGAGTTTTCACCCGATTTGTTTTTCGAGGATGACGGTTGTGTTAAATCGAAGATGTTCTAGCAGTGTAGTGCGATATGGAAGCGTTTGAAAGGGAGCGACAACTTAAACGTCATCGAGGAACCGGAGAAGAAAGAATGCAACCATGGGGAAACTTAAAAAGGTATGGAGAGCTTTCAAAGATTTAACCCCATGTGTTCGTCGCTTGTTTCGCGGCCACACTACCGATTCGAGCTTACACGAGGTAGTGGCGCGAAAGGTTAAATGGCCCGATCCAGCCGTGCTTCAAATGTGTCGAGCTAACGACAATAACCAAAAGCGCCACTTTAGGAGGCATCCTAGATATCCCTTATTATATTAGAACTCTCTATTATGTTATTTCTTTTCTTTGATTTATTTGTTTTGTTTAAGTCTAATTCGGGTAATTGTGGATTTTGCCTTGTCGGTTGATTCGATTTCACCTTATCCTTCTCTTTATCTCTATTTTGCCATGTTATATTCCCCCTTTGTCCCCCGAGATCTTGTCTTGTTTTCAAGTGTGCGGGATATTTGTGATAGCAATTGCGAGCTTTTAGATGAAGCCGAGTTTTCCGGTGGATGGTCCACGATCTCATCGATTCCCTCAAGCATTTCGGATTGGACGTACGCCACCTCAAAGCGCATTGCCCCATTCGAACTACAATCGGCTAAGTTTTCTTTTTCTTTTTCATTACGCACAACATGAGGACATGTTGATTTTTAAGTGTGGGGGAGGGGAATGATCGCTATGTATCTACCATTTGCTTAATATATGATGGTGCTGTGCAAAAATAGGCTTAATTTTTCAAAAAAATTTCGACATTTTTGTTTTTGTTTTGTCCCGAGTAGGCAATTCGATGCGATGTTCGTTATTTTCGATAGTCATCTATGCTTTATATCATATGTTTGGTAAGTTAGTTGTTTCACCTGATTTATTTTTCACGTGCCATAGTGAATGAAGAGCTATTTTTATAAGGTTATACCCCGTTTTGGATTAGTAGTTTTTGATTATCTTGTAAGTCGTGTGCTTAGTGCTACGTATATATCTTGAGATTTATGATAGTTTGTATTTAGTTCCGTAGTATGAGGTACTGTGAATATCTAGAAGTTTGAATGTGATAAGTAACACGGAGCTAATGTCAATTAAAAAGATAAGTTAGAAGTTGAATTAATATGAAATTATTGTGTGTGTCGGAAGCTAGTCGATGATTTGAGTGAGGTAGGGTATACCACGTATGTCCTATACCACTATGATGATCGAGAGCTCACGACGGTTAGGAAAAAAAGTTCGCCTTATGATTGGAGTGAGGTAGGGGATTATCTCGAAATGTCCTATTCGCTATGAGGGCAAAAGCTCACCCTAATGTGTGTTTAAAGTGAATGAATTCAATCACTTAAGATATGTTATGAAATGAATAAGGCTTAGTTTTCGTTAATCTTATCCCCAAAGTATAAAGGCGATAGATATCTTGTAGGGATTATCCTACGAGTATTTCGAAAGGCCCTAGATATATTCGATCATTCTTTTCGGGATATGTCACGTTTGTAGGGTGCACCTTATGAGTGTCATTTATTACTATTCTATGAGGGGGTATTAACTAGTTTTACTTTGAATTCCTCAAGTTTGGATTTAGTGGAAGTTTTCTATGGCTATGCACACACACGACGGTGAACTTCTAATTTATTGACCATGTGGTATATGTGTTGAGATGTCTATATTCCTTCCGAGCCTTTATCTTGTTTTGTTTTGCTCGGGACGAGCAAAGTTTAAGTGTGGGGGAGTTGTTAAGGGTATTTTTATACGGTTTTTAACGTTATATTTGATAATGATTTCCTCCGTATTTGTATAATTTGCATAGAAAACGAGTGTTTAAATGATTTATTAGGCAAGTAAGATTTTGATTAGTTTATTTGCAAAATGAGGTTGTGTATGTGTTTTAATTATGGTTTTACGAGTATTTGGATTGTGTTACGTTTTGCGGTGTTTTTGATGTCATGTAGGTACATGTTGGAGGCTGAATTGATGATCAAATGTTGATATAATTCGAGCTAAATCAAGAAAGAGATGAGGAAAGAAGGATAAAGATGGAAGAAGGAGGAGATAAAGATCAAGAAATCGAGTTACAAGACATATGGACGTTCGTCCGGGTCCCGTCCGAGTGGACGGGCGTTTGATAAAGCGACGGGCGTTCGGGGAAGTATTTTGATACAGAGAGTTTGGACGCTGGATGAACGAACGTCCGGCACAAGTTCAAGGCCGAAGGAACGAACGTCGAGATACTTTGGACGAGCGTCCGGAGGAAGAAAATCGGGATTCCGAGTAGCGCTGAACTTCCAACGCAGTTCTTGATATGATAACAACCGATTTGACTCTGGACCTCAAGAGAAGAGTTGTAGGGCTTGAAGAGAGGATTCTACAGGATTTTGAATCACTCCATTCCGACTTACGAGGCCCGAGATATGAGCGTTACAAGTTTGGATGCTGTTGCTGAAAATAGTGGACGAGCGTCCGGAATCTTCAAACGGGCGTCCGGAGCGGTTACTGTAGCAGCCGACATTGAAACTCTATATAAGCAGCGGATTTCTTTCACCCTAATCATATAATTTCGAACCCTAAACCCTAGGGGGCAGCTTGGCTGCGTTTTTCCTTCAGTTTTTCTCTAGTTTTATGCACTTAAACTTCTAGATTAGATTAGATAATTTCATGTACTTTTATTCATCAATTCGAGTTGTCAAGAAGATGCTAAGAGGCTAAACCCTCTTTGAACAAGCGTTGTGAAGCCTTCCTTCAACCATTCAGTTTTGATTCGTGATTAATCTGTGAGTATCTATTTCAAGTTCGTTTCTTTTATCATGTTTTGTATGTTTTATTGCATGTTTAATCGAAAGATGCTTGCTTTGATGATTGGTTATGTGATGAGAGTCATGTCAACCCTAGATCACCATGATAAAAGAATGGATCTTCGATCTAAGTAAAAACGAAAGTTATTAGATTGATTTTCTAGATTAGAAATTGAAAGATTTCACGCCTAGAGACCTGCCCAAGAAACCTTGATTGGTGAACGTTCAAGAATTGCCAATTCTTGAATTTGATGTTCAAGATTAAGTTTATACGTAAACTTAAAAAAAACGCAATTTTTCTTGCCAAAGCAAAGAAGAAATTTTATATAATTCTCAAAATTTGTCTCTGATGATTACAATGACTCTTAATGCCTTTATATAGGCTACAGACTCCAAGACTAATTGCTAATCTAGCAATGTGGGACAAAATAACTATAAATAAAAACAATAACAAAAATAAAATACTATCTAACCAATGTGGGATAATAAAAGTTAACTAAAAATAAATAAAAGACTCCAAATAATTTTGACAAGTTTCTTCTCGATGGGAATCACATCAAAACCAGACATAATTATGCGTTGCCGGGTATTTGCCAAACTGTTTTAAGAAAGTTATTACTCTTTCTTGTTACATTTATGTTTTAGGCGTTTTGGTTTTTCATGTTAATAGTGGAGATATGTTGGGAGTATGGTGTTGCTATGGTCTTTGAATCTAGTAGGTTATTTAAGGACCTTGATGCGGTATTATGTGCTTTATGTGCTCTAATGTGTTTATAGTTAGTAACCTTGCGATGTACTGAACGGAGTACCATGGGTTCTAAGTCCCATGTCGGACATGTGACTAGTTGTATTCCCTATGTCGTTTTCAAGACGATGTACCGAACGGGGTACCGTGACCCAGACCCACGTTGGACGTATAACTAGTCATGTTCCCCGTGTCGCGCCCTGCCCTCATGTTAAGTAAGTGACAAGACAAGAATATGACAAGTTCACGAGTAGGCTAAGTAAGTGATTAATGTAACTTAACAAGTATGTGCAAGTTAAAACGATACAGTATGTAGCATGTTTTCTGTGCATTAAATGTGTACATTAAAGTGGTTTTCTTTATGTTTCATGTATTGTTCACTAAACTGATTGTGAAAGTGGATAAAGTGGATTCATGTCGTGTCTCCCAACATTTGACAACCATGAATATCCCCTTTGATCTTCTTTCTCCTTACTGAGCATTTGGCCTGTGCTCACTCCTTTTTTTTTGGAATAAGAAGGTTGCAGGTACTTGACGAGCTGGAAGTGCTAGTTTAAGAGTGGAGCAATGAAGTCGGTTATGTTTTAGTTTCCTTTTGTAGTTGTTCCTTCTTTCAGACAAGTGAGTCGTAATGAATAATAGTTTTGCTTTCAGTTATTTATGATTTAGTTTGACAACAGTTGTTCTCTCGTTAACGGTTATTTTGGAAGACCCCGAGGGTCTATTTTCCGAGTCTTCAGCTTGTTTCCTTCCGTGCGAATCTTTAAATACTCTGACATGACACGAGGCTTACGTGGGATTTAGGGTTTACTCTAAATGTCACGTGCCGAGTGTCCCATGTCCGGATAAGGACTCGGTTTTTAGGACAGGGGCATTACATCTCATGACTAACATTAATGCAATAGTTGTTAAGTAATGAAAAGTGAATGGATTGATAATAAATTAGGGGTAAGATAGAGAAAAGAGTAATAAATATTACATTGGTAATGTATAATGACTTATATTGTAGGAAAAATGTAAAAATGTATGATAACTTATATTTTGGAACGGATGTAGTACATAGTAGTAGTACTACCTCCGTCCCAAAATATAAGTCGTTTTGGGTGTTTTCACACTGATTAAAAAAGTGGTTGAATGACATAAATTCCAAGTAGAAATGACTAAAATATCCTTTTGACTATCATTAATGAAATGATTATAAAGTATTGAAAAGTAGTTGCATTGTTAATAAATTAGGGGTAAAATAGAAAAAATAGTAATAAATGCTTAATTGGTAATATAAAATGACTTATAATTTGAGACAATCAAAAAGAGGAAGAGTGACTTATATTTTGGGACGGATGTAGTAGTAAATAGCACTGCAAGCTTTGATGTTGGACCATATTTCAGGCAAGATTCAAAACCAAAGCCCAGAGAATTGTTCTAAACATTTGTTTGTTTACTTTTTTTTTTCTTTTTCCGATCGAACATATGAGAATTTTTTTTGTGATTAATAAACATCAAACTCAATCTTCATATTCAATTCATGGTTGAGATGTTGACACATATACACAAAATCTCTCTTGTTGTGACATGCATCCATTAAGTTTGATAATCATTGACCACTATAAAATTTACCACACGTATATAATGTAGTCTATTGTCTTAAAATATAAATTCATTTAACATTTCGATTTTGTATTATAGTATAAGTCAATTTAAAATATCGATAAAGTATTTATTACATATTTGTTTCTGCTTCTTATTTATTATATATTCACCAGTTTTTTACTATTTCACACCTACTGCGTTTATGGTGATCAAAAGGAAAGGATGACACTTAACCGCTTTGTTTAAGCGTGTGAAAATTCCAAATGAATTTATGTTTTTGACAGGATTAAGTCAAACAGGTGAATTCTTTGTCAAACAGGTGAATTCTCTCAAACAGTCCTATACATACAAAAAAAATAAAAAAAATACAAAGAAAATGTCTTTAACGGATGCATACAGCAAATATTATTTACTTGTTTGTGACCATAAAATGAAGCAGCAGCTGTCTTAGTCCAGATGATATTGCCCCGAAAACGTAAGAAGTCTAAACAAGATGCAGCAAAGAACAAATTAGAAATAAAATTTGAGCTTCACATTGGCTACTGTTGATTTTATGATTTGTTTCCTTTTTTTGTTCTGCTGATATAGCAACTTCATCGTTTCATGGATTAGCCTCTTTTTGAAGCCATGATAATAAAGAGATCGTTTTTTTAAATAAATAAAAAATAATAATAAAACTTCATCGTTTCAAGATTTTCTTAGGGTGGTGCGGTCTGAAACATGCTAAGATTCTCAGTAATATTGGGACACAAACAGGTGAACTCCTTCAAAAGTTAAAACATCCAGCAGGGAATACAGAAGAAAATGGGCACAAAATGATTTCTTGAGAATGCATGCATGCATGTACACACATAAACGAATCTAACAACCATATGGAGATGTGAACACAACACATTGTATAGAAAACAACGGTAACAAGTCCCGATTCGTTCTGTTCTCAATAAAGCACGCATCATTACATAATCCAAAATAAATGAGCCTTTGAGGGGTAATCATATGGGTGTGCAATAGCAAATTCTTGATGGAAGAAAGGAAGGAAAAGTAAAAAATCAAGAGGAGGCCTTCTGGATTTCTCAGACTATAATTCATATCTCGCCCAGATATATTTGTTTATCGCTACTGCAAGATCCAATGATTGGCTCACTAGGGTGAAAAGCAGTTTCATTTACAGAACCGTTATGGCCAGGAAGCTTATACAAGATGCGTCGAGAAGTTGTATCCCAAATGTATACCATGGTATCAGAACTTCCAGCTGTTACCTTGCTTCCATCAGGGGACCAGCCACATTTCAGCAAGTTCTTTTCAAAATTATGTTGGTGTCCTTCAAGAAGTTTTACACATCGATTCTGAGGGGCATATGGTCGCATATCCCATATACGCAGTGTGCAGTCCATGCCATTTGTAAGAAGGTAAGAGCCATCTGGACTCAGCTGCATCCCGGTTATCATGTCCTGGTGGCCTTGGAGGGTCATGGTAACCTCGTTTCTGCGCAGATCCCAAACCTTGACATCATTGTCTATTCCTCCAGTGTATATTTTATCCGAAGCGTCAGAAAAGGCAACCGCAGTAATTTGGTATTTATCCGGAAAGGTCTGTATAGCTCCCCTTTGGCGCATGTCCCAAAGTTTAGCTGTACCATCATCAGATCCACTAACAATAAGGGGAAGACCTCCCCGAGCAGGACAACAAGAATTCACAAACGAAGAGTGTTCAACCATCTTTTTTATCTGCTTTCCATATTCAACATCCCATGCCCTAACAGTCTTGTCTGGACTAGCAGATATTATCGTCGATCCATCCGTAGTCCATTGAACATCCAAAACAGCATTCTTGTGTCCTTTTAGAACCGCAAAGTTCTTACAATCACCATGCACATTCCAAAGAAATATTTCTTTGTCATGTGAGCCAGACGCAATGATAGTTCCAGATGGATTGAACTTCATTGTATATATGGCACTTTGATGGCCAGTTAGTAGCATGATTGGTGACTCCAAACTAGACTTGCGCAGCTTTCCATTTACTTCAGGACCAGCATTTCCAAAGGTAGACAATTCCATCGGTCTTGGACCATGAACGGAGAGAGCACTCTCAATTTGCATCTCCATTTCTGTTTGCAACGAGGAATTAAGCTTTTTCCCCACAAAATCAACTGAATCATACAGGTAACAAACAAATAGAAGAACAAATACAAGCAAAAGACCTTTAATTGACTGCTCTAACACTTTGACTTTGGCCAGATTTACCAAGTCAGAAAGTAGTCTTGCTTTGCAATTAGCTTGTCCAAAATAAATAATTAGCATAACAAAGAATATAATAATTAAGTGACAGATGTACTGTCTTGAATGTACTGTCTTGAAGAGTTGGCGGAATAGGACTCCTAAAGAAAATTGGCTAAGCTTTATACAAAACATTACGCCTTACACCAAACCCTACCAAGCCGGCTCACAAGTAGACACATCTAGTATAGTTTGCTCAAGTCGTTTTTTTCTCTTCTATGATTCAAAGGCTGTCTTGATTGCTACAACTAGAATGCCAGATGTCATGTATTGATTTCTCCAGCCTATCTAGTCACTATTTCTTAAAATTAAAAAAAAAAAATCCCTCAATAATTTTTTATAAACTGCAGCAGGCAAAAATAGATGTTCCTAATAGATGTAACAGTGACATGGCACCTTAATATCAAGAGAACTAAAAGTTGACATATCCATGAAGTATAATTGATAATTCTAGCATCCCGTATAGGTGACCATGCTTTATGGGCAAACAAAAGAAGGCTAATAACGTCCATTAACAAGGAAAACCCTAAAATAAACTGTCTCTGGCCAAACATTAGCCAAAAAGATCAGCAAGTTGAGAACTTTTTTTCCAGATGTAAATGGGGGCCGCAAGAAGAGGTAAAAGAACGAACGAAAAGAAAAGAAGAGAATTTTGATAACCTAGTCAACAAAAATCAAACTTGGCTACAGCTTTGCTTCTCCTTCTTAGAAGAAGCTTAAGCAAAACAAATACAGTGAAAATAAAAGTCCATCAGCTTGCTTTCTATGCATCTCCATATACATAAGCTTAAAAATTCAAAATATGAGCAAATGAAGCTTAACACGTATATAAAGAGCTAAGATGCTAAAAAAAAAAATAGTAGTTCAAAAACATGCCACGAAGAAGTCCGAGTCGCTCTCACCATTAGCAGCCAGTATTCCTACTTCTAAGAGAGAGAGAAAAAGGGGGGAAAAGGAAAGAGGATAAGGAGAAGGGGAAATTCACCTGGTGTGAGGAACACAGAAAATAAACCCAGAAAGAAGCTGAGCTCTACCTGCTGCCGGTGCCGGTTTTGCTCGCTTTCGCCTTTGATATAAGCCGCCGCGGTCGCTTCTGCAACTGGGCTACTAGCCTACAAGGGTATCTTGGACTCGGACATTAAGGCACTTGGTTGGGCCGGAAATTCCATTGGTTGGGCTGGCATGTTAAGGACACTCCCAGCAGAGTCTCCAAATTTTATCCCTAAAATAATATAAAATAATATATATCTCTATTTTACAACATCTCAATTCAAAAATCTCTACAATAGCATCCCTATACTTATCCCTATAACATTTCAAATAATATTAAATAATACATATTCTACCTCATAACCCTATTTTTCAAATAATATTAAATAATACATATTCTACCTCACAACCCTATTTATACACATTAAATATTTATTATTTCACTCCAGCAGCATCCATATCCATATCCCTATAATTTTTAACAATTAAATATTTTTAGGGCAGTGAATAGTGCATCCCCACAAATAGGGATGCACTGTTCATATCCCTAAAAATAACTAGGGATATGGCCTCTGCTGTAGAAGCTATTTGAGGCAAAACTCTATTTTTTATCTTTATTTTAGGGATAGGACACCGTATAGGGCTTCTGCTGGGAATGCCCTAATTAGGCACTTGTGTTGGAACTACTTCCCGCACCACATTTTTATTTCTGGGAAACTTGAAAAAAATATGCTTTAAAAGGAAAAAAATTTGAAATATATGCCTCATATGAAGATGTTTGAAAACTATGTCTGCGTCGGTACATGAGCCACGCACGTCGCACGAGGCACGTAGCGACACCAAATGAAGCATAGTTTTACAATGTTAACTTTTAGGGCATATATTCTTTTCGAGTATATTTTTCTAAGTTTTCCTCTTTTTTATTCCTTCCAACTTTCGACATCACTTGTGTATTTTTTTATATTTTATTTTACTTTGCAACACTGCACTATGAACGTCGTAGCCAGCGATGTTACTTTTAAAAAAAAAAGACATATGTTTCAAAAGGCAAAATCGATATATTAATTGGCATTTAGTCAAAAATGAAAAATTGTTATTCCACTGGACGATTATACCTTTCTTAGGTTCTTTTTTCTCTCTTATGTTTTAGTGGATTTGTTTGATATTAAAAAGTTTTAATGGATTTGTTTGATAGTGGAATATAAGTCGTTAAATGTGACAAAGGAATTTCACAGGTGTCTTTTATTCTTTTTCATCATTTTTCAATCCACTTATCCTTTTTGACAATTTCTTTCTTCACTATTGTCCTTTATAACCATTACCCCTTTTAAAAAAACCATCAATACCCTAAAAAAAAAAAAAAAAACCATCAATACCCTTAAAAAAAAACATCAATAGCACTGACATTACTCATCAGTGACACTTTTGTAACCACAACGCCAATGCCACTAACATTGTTTTTTAAAATAACGTCAATGTCACTAACGCGATTTTTCATGGTATAAGAAGTAATTTTTTAAGTGGTTAAAGTGATTGTGATACCTGAAATAAATAGTGGATATTAGTTATAAGGCCATCGTTAGAGAATTAATGATCATTTAGGACACTCCGAAATCTTATTTAGTTATAAGGACATTCTAATTTTAAGAAGGAAACTTATTTACTTATAAGGACATTCTAATTTCAAGTGGATAAAGAAGAAAAGGAAAAAAAGTAAGGAAGGAAAAAAAAAAAAAAAAAAAAAGGAAGCGCTGGATGGAGCTGATGTTTGTTTGTTTTTTTTTTTTTTTTTATTTTATAAAAATAATTTAAATTCACCATATTTCTAAAGGTTATATATTTTGATCTAAAACTCAGATTGTCAAAATTCTAAAGGATACGGATTGATGTCTGATGCAGTGACATTGATGTCTGATACAAGGACATTGATGACTTATGCAGTGACATTGATGTTTGATGCAGGGACATTGATGTCTGATGCAGGGACATTGATGACTGATGTAGGGACATTGATGTCCGATGCAGTGACATTGCTGAATGATGCAGGGACATTAAGCTAAACAAGCTCGTCAAATGATTCAAGATCGTGTTAAAGAATTGAGGGATTCCACAATGAATCCAATTATCAGGAGGGCACAAACAACGTGTGGCCATTACAAGAGTCATAGTGAAGAGTCTTTGTTTCACCAAACTTGTACTTCTATCCATATTAAAAGCTCCATATTTGGAGAAATGCAAAACAAGAGCAGAGCCGACTAATGCAGTTGTTAGGTTTTATGCAGTGACATTGATGTCTGATGCAGGGACATTGACGACTTATGCAGTGACATTGACGACTTATGCAGTGAAATTGATGTCTGATGCAGGGACATTGATGACTTATGCAGTGACATTTATGTTTGAAGCCGTGACATTGATGCCTATATTTACAATTAGATAACTGATGCAATGATATTGATGTCACCGTATATACAACTTGATACACACATTTGATAACTTTGTAAAGTAACTTTATTTCTTTGTTATCTTTAAATATTTGATTGATGTTGGTTTATTTGATTAGTGTTGGTTTAAATTTTCGATAACTTTGTAAAATAACTGTATTTCTTTTTTTTTTTTTTTTATTTAAATGCATATTTTTACAACCAAAGGTATGCATAAATTGTTACAATAACACGTTACTGCATAAATCGTTATAATAACACGTCACTGCATAATTCGATACAATAAGACATCACTGCATAGATCGCTACAATAAGAAGTCACTGCATAAATCGCTACAATGAGACGTCATTGCATAAATCGCTACAATGAGATGTCACTGATCAAGGTTGTCAATGGATCGCGGCGGTCAATACATCATGGTAGCCAATGAATCGCGGCGGTGAATGCATCGGGATGGTTAATGGATCCCGTGGCCAATGCATCCGGGTAGGTGGTCAATGCATGCCGGTGATCAATACGTCACGTCGATTTTTATGAAGAAAAAAAATTGATTTTATGAAATTTATTCGGAAAAATATCAAATTTGATTTTAGAATAAAGAAGACGAAAAAATATGAATTTTAGTGAAAAAATTATGATGATCCGAGTTTTAGATCAAAATATATGACATTTAGAAATATGGTGAATTAAAAAAATAAAAAAAAAAAAAAAAAAAAACCCACCCACACGTTCAGTACGTTTTTTTTATTTATTTATATTTTTTACTTTGAACGATTTTTTTTTCCTCCTTCCTTTTTTTCCTTCTTCCTCTTTATCCACTTGAAATTAGAATGTCTTTATAACTAAATAAGTTTCCTTCTTAAAATTAGAATGTCCTTATAACTAAATAAGATTTCGGAGTGTCCTATTACCCCTAATAAGTTGAAAATCAGTCCTTTTAAATAATTGACCCAAATAAATATGTGGTGCCAATAAAACACTATAATTACCACCCTCACTCTACACTTGAGTTTGGATCTTATGATGTGCTCGGTTCTTACTTACAGCAGCTGCTATGATAAGAAGATGTTGGAAAAAACGATGTCTTTTTATTCCCTGGAAAAAAAAATGTTTTGCTCCCCCCCGCCTCTTCGAGTCTCTGAGCTTCCTCAAGTGAACCCTTTTATTCAAAGTAAATTTAGTGGGGTTACATTGGCACACCCATTTTTACTACTGGCACCACATTAATTCCGGCACCACAAAAAATTAATTCGGCACCCGGTGATTTTTTATAAATGGAACGTCGGTACCTCTGGTGTTCCTCGTTGAACACCAACGCCAGTGTAACTGACGTTGATGTTCAATAAGGAACACCAATGGCATTAACGTTCCCTTTATTAAAGTGTTATAATTTAGAAAACGCCAGTCCACTACTTTCCACTGATGTTCTTTGTTGAACACCAAACAAACTAGTGACACCGACGTTTTTTTCATCCATAAAAATAATCAAAATATAAATGTCAATAGTAAAAAGAGTTTCAAATAAAACCACCTAAATTTAATGTGCCTTTTCATAAAGTCGGTTACTTTGCATTTCACACATGCGTTGGTACAAAGTAAACTTACTTTGCATCCACACGGAGGGGGAGGAAACAATAGGCCAGCATCCTTTTCTCCACGTACCAAAAAAGACCGTCTTTTCACACTAAACATATTTTACATATTCTGAAAATGAGACTGAGCTTCGTTTTAATATTTAACACGTATATCATTCTAACCCTAAATGAGTCAGGAATTATATATTATTCA
This sequence comes from Gentiana straminea, assembly GCA_036785695.1. Lineage (NCBI taxonomy): Eukaryota > Viridiplantae > Streptophyta > Magnoliopsida > Gentianales > Gentianaceae > Gentiana > Gentiana straminea. Next base: position 3,347,585 of record JAVUPR010000348.1, read on the forward strand.
TACCATGTTAAAGCCCCAAAAATTATGTTTTCCAGACCAATTTTTGGTCTGAATAAAAAGAAATTGTTTTATACGTTTGAGAAACAATATGGACTGTTTTATAGGCCGAAAATTGTGTTTTCCGCTCCTATTTCAAGTCAGAATATAACCACGGCGCTATGAAAAATTCAAAAACGTATCGAACCATTTTAAAGGCCGAACATATAATGTTTTTCTAGACCACGTTCAGGTCAGAATAAACTAAATTATTCTGATCACATTTGAATAGGTATAACCTTATTTCAAGCCAGAATATAACCACGTCACTATAAAAAATTTAAAAACGTATCGGAACATTTTAGAGGCCAAACATGTAGTGTTTTCCTGACCACGTTCGGGTCAGAATAAACTAAATTGTTCTGACCACATTTGGGTAGGTATAATGTTCCACATTCTGACCGAACTCTGGTCAGAATGTAGGCGGGTAAGTGAAGAAAAATTAAGGGCAAAATCAAAAAGTAATTATTATGCAATAAGACAAATGGGTGTGTGAAAAGACCTTTCCTACCAAAATATTCGACTTACATGTCAAAAAACAAAAAATGCTGTAAAATGGTGTCTGTCATTTGAGTACAAATACGGTAGAAATAGATACCATTGACTTAAAATCACCATTGGACCATTGGAACGGTACAAGAATCGGTGAAAGTAATTTTTGCAAGTAATTATGAGAATGACGAACTGTATTTTGTATTTGACCAAAATGTAGTCCAAACTTGTAAGACAACAATTTACACGGCACTGGCAGGCAGAGAAAATAGTAATACTCCACAATGAATGAAGGAAAGGAAGGAAGGCATGACTGATTAGTGGACCTACTACGCTTCAGAAAGATCAGCTTTCGCTGTCCTCCTTAACTCAGACGAGGAGGCGGGATCACCACTAGGTCCACTACTAGCAGCAGCAGCAGCTTCTTCTTCTTCAATGGGTTGAGATTCATGCTTTGCAGCGGCTTGCAATACTCTCTTCTGCACATCTACCGATGAAGGTGCTGTTGTTAGTCCATTTCGGTTTGCTTCTTCTAACTTTGCAGCTACCCATGATATTGCTTCACCTCCCACCCTAACCGGACCAAGCACTACCCTGCAAATCCCCCTTTTACTTTCTCACTTCATCATCACCAACAACTTCCACTTACTTTTAAATCACTAATACATGCTAGACCAACAAACTGAATACTCGCTGTGAATTGATGGTAACAAAATCACAACATAATCCCGGCCATGAGGTTAACTAACAATATTGGAAATTAAATCCCTTCCAAAACGGAAGAAAATAGATCAATTCATTGTAGTAGTAACCAGACCATACTGGTTACTACTATGAACGCTTTAAGATACCTGTTGTGTACGTACTAACATCAACCATGTAATACTTGCTGCTAAAAAACAGGAAAAAAAAAAAAGAGCAATATAATAATACTAGCACAAAGGTCACTATTCAATTATGTATGTTTCTTCTACATTGGAACGGTTACTGGCGTGAGGGTGGTATGTCCTGTGCTAGAAAGAAGATGATCCACCCCACCCCATCCCATGGCTATTTTTTTCTCCTATGCTCCTTTGTGCAGAGGATCTAAGAAGATATGACCACCTTGACATGCATTATGTGAACAAAAGCTATGCTGATTGTAAAGGGCAGAACTTATGTTAAACAGGATGAAATTACAGCGCTACTAAGCGCAAAGGCAAGAGTCAACATTGATACGATTTGGTATGCATTAGTTGATATTTACCTTACGTCCTCCTTTAAGTCTCGTGCATCCTCATAAGAAGCAAGCCTTCTGTATACAGTCTGCTTAAGAGTTTAACACATTATATAGGTGAGAACCAGTCTTTGGAAAATAAATGCTGCAATCTCGCGCGACTAGGTCTTATGCATATTTGACTCAGAAAACAAACATGTAGAAAATCAGGTTATATTTAAGTGTATTAGTGTACCATTTGTTACTCAGTAGTATTATAATTGGTTCCTCCGTCCCAAATGATAACAAATTTTAGAGTTTTCACACGGTTTAAGAAAGTGATAGAATGTAACAAATTTTAAGGAGAAAAATCTAAAATGTCCCTTGACTATCATTAATGCAATAGTAATAATGTAATGAAACGTTGTTGAATTGATAATAAATTACGGGTAGGAGGAATAAAAATGTAATAAATGCTTCATTGGTATTGTAGATGGCCTTATATTATGGGACAAAACCAAAAAGCCAAAAGGACTTATATTTCGTGACGGGGTGAGTAATCCTTAACTGTTTGAGTGTACTTAGCATCCTGTTTAGGTTGGTGGTTAGGAAGATATTAAGCTCTTAATGCTGACCTGACTGCAATTACTAGAGCAGACGATAGCCTCTAGTTTAAGGCCTACATGTTGTACGGATTGCATGCTTAAATGGTATGGAAAAAAAAAATTTGAACTGTGAATTTCTTCAAAATCAAAGGTCAGTCAGACTCAAGATTACCTATCAGGTTTGTAAGATACTCCCTCCATTCCGCAATATAGCGCCATTTGGCTTTTTCACACAGTTTATGAAACCTCATAAATGAGTTAATTTTTTTATATTTCAAGGCAAAATATTGTATTGTTTTCTAGGAGTAGCTTATAATATTGCATTGTTTAGTGTGAAAGTAAAAACAATGCATTTCATATTGAATTGGTACGTAACAAGGCCGTATAATATGGAAAAAGTCTTAAAAGCCAAAAGGCCCTATATTGTGGGATGGAGGGAGTATATGATAAGCTCTATAATTAATTTTAGATCAGCCATCCATTAACAGTTGTAGAATTTTAGAGAAGAAGATAGGAGAAAAAGAGAGTTCTCTCATTATTCAACATGTACCTGACTTATTACAAGAGAATACTACTTATAGGATTGAGAAAGTCCAAGATAAAGCAGCCAAACGGCTGGAAAAGCAGAGCAACGGTCCTGTACAGTGTCCCAATGGACGTTGTACAGTAAAAACAAATTAAAACCAGGAAAGTGCAGCCTTAGACTAATTAGGAGCTAAACTAAACAAGATTAGGAACTAATTAGGACTAATTAGGCTCATAATTTCAACACCACTCTTCAAGTTGGTTGCATAGAGAAGAGCGACCAAGCTTGCTAGTAATCTACTGGAACTGAGTTATAGAAGCGCCCTTTGTGAAGATATCAGCCAGTTGATCTTGCGAGGGAACAAAGAAGATCTGAATCTCTTTGTTCTCAACATTTTCTCTAATAAAATTTCTGTCAATGTCAGTGTGCTCTGATTCTATGACATGTTTATGGCAGATGGACTCTACGCTATGGAACGACTCGGGTGAACCGGGAATGTTAGAGACCACTTCCTGCAAGTGCAAGACTTCCTGCAACTCGAGCGCTGTCTCATGCGATGCATGAAAAGTGGCACTGGGATTATTATAAATATTGTAATTATTTACTGTCACATTCCCATGATTTACTATCGCATTCCCAGCCGCTTCGTTACCAAAAAATACTTTCACATTCCCAGCCGCTTCGTTACCACTAAAACATTTTTTTAAGCCCTTATAAATAAATTTGCAAAGAGGTAAGGGGTTGTGTTCTGGCGTAAAAAAAAAGGCATAGTTCGAATGTATTTCATCTAGGATTTTCCTTAGCCAGATTCCTTCACAAATGCCAAAAGAGAGTGCTCTTAACTCAGCCTCAGCACTACTTCTGGCTACCAATGGTTGCTTCTTGCTCTTCCAGGTGGTTAGATTTCCCCAAATAAAATAGCATTACCCAGCTGTGGACCTCCTATCTACCACAGAACTTGCCTAGTCGGCATCTGTGTAGATGTGCAGTTCTCTATTCTCATCCTTTGTGAAAAGGAGCCCTAGATCAGGTGTCCCCTTTAGGTACCTTAGAGTTCTGAAAACCACTTGTTGATGTTCTTCACAAGGCTTTGCATGAATTGACCCACTAGACTGACAACAAAACATATAGTTTAGTATAATATTTGATATACTTTATATTCGTGTATAATCATTCTTTTTTGTTAATTAATCTTGTATCACCCTTATTAATGCTATATTATAAAGCTAAATAAGTGGTTAGTTAGTAGTCTGCCTAATTAATGGTGTTGTGTGCTCAACTACCCATTAATAGCCGCCTAGTTGTCTTTGTAACTACATATACTTGGAAACCTTGATGTCACCAAGTATTTCAACACCCTAAAAATACTCTGGCAATAGTATGACCAACTCACTATCATTGATTGAGTGGGGGTGTACTACTGATGCTGGAAATTTCCAGAAGCTTATTGATAGGGAAAGGGTTTTTGACTTTCCAAGTGGACTAAACCCTACCTATGATGCTACCAGAGAGAGAGTCTTGGCCTAGGTTCCTCTGCCATCCATCCAAGAGGCTTTTGCCACTATAAGAAAAGAGGAAAGCATAAAGGGAGTTATGGGAGGTCTGTTGCCCACCCCAGGAGGTCTGCTGCCCTACCCTAGAAGGAGAACTGTCAGCCTTAAATGTTGTGACTGATGATTCAGCTTTTATGAGTGGGACACACAAGGGGTCATTCAAGAAAAATGGCCATAAAGGCAACCTGCAATGTGACCACTGTAAGAAGAAAGGTCACACCAAAGACTCATGCTGGAACCTTCATAGGAAGCCCCCACATCTGCAAAAGAATCAGAACACCGAGAAAGAGGGTAACTGGAATAATCAGAAGCATGCTTATTTTGCTACTGAACAACCTAGTCTCTTCTCTAAAGAACAAATGGATGCTCTTAATCAACTCTTTGACAGAATGATGCAGCAAACTGCTAAGACCTTTGTTGGCACAGAAGCCCAAAATGGTAAGAACACTTGGATCATAGACTCTGGTGCTTTCAGTCATGTGACATGTGATTTTTCCTTGTTTAGTACATACTACCCCACTAAAAATCTCCACTTTGTCAAAATTGCCGATGGCTCTTGTTCTAAGGTTAAAGGTACAAGGACTGTAAGATTGTCTAATTTTCTTGTTCTTAACTCAGTCCTATATGTGCCTAAGTTAACCTAAAACCTACTGTCTGTTAGCCAATTTTGCAAAGAAAGAAAGTGTGTTGCTAATTTTTATCCTACCTATTGTGAGTTCCAGGCAATGTGGTCATTGGAGAAGATTGGCAGTGCTGAGAGGACTGAGGGGACTCTATCTCATTGAGGGCAAAGATGTTAAGGCTGATGCTGGACTTAAGGTTTCCAAGGATTCCTAGAGATGTAATAGGATAGGGATGTTACATTATCGTTTAGGACATCCTAATTTTGCTTATCTTAAAAGGCGGTACCCTAATTTACTGTCTGGTATAAACGTTGAACATGTAAAAGGTGAGTTTTGTGAACTGTCTAAGCATATCAGAAGTTCTTTTAAACCTATTTCTTACAAAGAATCTTCACCTTTTTCTCTTATTCACATTGATGTTTGGGGACCATCTAAAAACCCCAACATCACTCATAAAAAATGGTTTGTAACTTTCATTGATGACCACACCAGACTTAGTTGGGTTTATCTCATGAAACAGAAGTCTGATGTTCGTCAAATATTTGAAACTTTTTACAAAATGGTTGAAACTCAATTCAACACCAGAATTCAGATACTCAGATCAGATAATGGCACCGAGTATCTAAACTCTGTTCTGGGACATTTTTTAACTGAGAGGGGAGTCATTCATCAAACCTCTTGCCATAATACTCCCCAAAAAATGGAGTGGCAGAGAGGAAGAATAGACACCTCTTGGAAGTTACAAGGACCCTTCTTTTCTCCTATAATGTTCCAGCATCCTATTGGGGTGAGGTTGTCCTAACTGCAGCTTTCCTAATCAATAGAATGCCATCCAAAATTCTTGATTTTAAAACACCTATTGAAGTGTTTACTATTGTTTATCCTAACTACAAACTTGTTGCTTCCATTCCATTAAAGGTTTTTGGTTGTACAACCTTTGTTCATATTCACTCTCTGAATAGGGGTAAACTTGAACCAAGGGCTGTCAAAACCATTTTTGTTGGTTATTCTGCCTCCCAAAAAGGTTTCAAATGTTTTGATCCACATCACAACAAGTTTTACATCTCTCATGATGTTACCTTCTTTGAAGATCAGCCTTATTACTTTAAGGGAAACAACTTTGTTTTTTATCAGTATAGCTTCCTCAACAATGACACTACCTTACCCATTGTGGAATCTGATACTGTCTTGGAAACCTCTCCACATCAGCTCAGTAAGGATACATCTTTGCCTGATAAAAGAGATCATTGTCTACACTAGACAAAGAAAGTCTACAAGGCTTCCTGACATTCAACTGCCCCCTCAACCTGTTGTCCCAGATACTAACCTGCAGGAACCTAAAGATACTACTATTGAGGAGGAGCAATCCCATGAGGAACCTGTTGTTGACCACCAAACAGAGGACACTCCTGCTCCTACACCTGAAGAGTTACCTATTGCTTTAAGGAAAAGCACCAGGGCATGCACAAAACATCCCATTGACAGGTTTGTTTCATATGGTAAAACATCTCAGTCTTTCAAATCTTTCCTTGCAAACATTGATAATGTGTCTATACCAAAAAGCATACAACAAGCTCTTGGTTGTCCTCTGTGGGAAAAGGCAGTAAGGGAAGAGCTCAAGGCTCTAGAGGACAACCACACCTGGGACTTAGTACCTAAGCCAAAAGGTGTAAAGCTTGTTGGATGCAGATGGTATTCACTATCAAACACAACCATGATGGCACTATCAACAAGCATAAAGCCAGATTAGTGGCCAAGGGATACACAAACTTATGGCATTGATTTCAATGAAACCTTTGCCCCTGTTGCTAGACTAAACACAGTAAGGATCAATATCTCTATTGTTGTTGTGAATAACTGGATATTGCATCAAATGGATGTTAAGAATGCTTTCTTAAATGGTGATTTGAAGGAGGAGGTATGCATGCACCCTCCTCTTGGATTTCTAACCAAATCTGACCAGGACTGTAGATTGAATAAGTCCTTATATGGGCTTAAACAATCACCAAGAGCCTGGTTTGATAGGTTTTCTGAAGTCATGAAAAAGGGAGGATACTCCCAAGGACACAGTGACCATACTTTGTTCTATAAACACTCAGAGAAAAGGAGGAGTTACTATCCTCATTGTGTATGTGGATGACATAGTCATCACTGGAAACTCTAATGGTGACATTGTTGCCCTTAAGAACACATTGAGAAATGAATTTGAAATAAAGGACCTTGGCCAGTTAAGGTACTTTCTGGGAATAGAAGTTTCCAGATGTAAAGAAGGAATTCTTCTTACCCAGAGGAAGTACACTATGGACCTTCTTGCTGATTATGGCCTATTGGGATGCAAACCAGCAGACACACCAGTTGATAACTCTATCAAATTTGGCAAATATGAGGATGGAGAACCTGTTGATCAAGAGAAGTTTCAAAAACTTGTGGGGAGACTGATCTATTTGTCTCATACAAGACCTGACATTTCTTTTGTCTCAGTCAAATGAGTCAAATCAGTCAATTCATGCACCCACCCAAATGGATACATTCGGATGTTCCTATGAGGTTACATAGGTTTCTTAGAGGAAGTCCAGGGAATGGCAAACTATTTAGAGATCAGGGAACTACTAAAATTGAAGGATATGTGGATGCAGATTGGGCAGGGTCAGTCACTGATAGGAGATCCACATCTGGTTGGTTTATTTACCTATTTGGGAATATGGTATCTTGGAGAAGTAAAAAGCAGTCAGTAGTGGCAAGAAGTTCAGCAGAAGCAGAATTCAGAGCCATTGCCCTTGGCATTTGTGAACTGTTGTGGATCCAAAGGGTTATGAAGGAATTGCAAATACCTTTTTCTAGACCTATCCATCTGTTTAGTGACAGAATGTCTGCTATTGAGATCTCTAATAACCCAGTACAACATGATAGAACTAAGCACGTTGAAATAGATAGACACTTCATCAAAGAAAAGCAAGAGGATGGCAGTATATTTCTATCTTACATCAATACTAAACAACAAGTGGCAGATGTATTCACTAAAGGGTTACCTAGGGTTCATTTTCAACAATTCAGCAGCAAGCTTGGTATGTTGGACATCTACAAACCAGCTTGAGGAGGAGTATACTTTAGTATAATATTTCATATACTTTATATTCATGTTTAATCATTCTTTTTTGTTAATTAATCTTGTATCACCCTTATTAATGCTATATTATAAAGCTAAATAAGTGGTTATTTAGTAGTCTGCCTAATTAATGGTGTTGTGTGCTCAACTACCCATTAATAGCCGCCTAGCATTTATTCCTAACAGCTAGTTGTCTTTGTAACTACATATACTTGGCATTTGCCTCATAATTTGAATAAGCAGTATAATCTTCTCTTCATTCTTCTCTCCTTAACTTTTCTACAAAACATATGCCTGGTCTAGTGTGAGATAGGTAGATGAGCTTCGCAACCAGCATCTGATATCTCCCAACATCCACACTTTGATGTGCCTTTGCCAAACTTCATATTAAAAACCACAGGTGAAGAGGCTGGTTTACAGTTTGACATGCATGTGCCTTCTTGTAGATCAAAGATGTATCTCCTTTGAGAGATGTGAATCATCTTTGGATCTAAAAATTTCCATTCCCAAAAAGTATTTCCATTTCCGTAGGTCTTTGACTTCAAAGTCTGTTGCAAGAAAAGACTTGAGTTTCTGAATTTCATCACGATCATCACTAGTGATGATTATGTCATCCGCATAAACAATTAGAACCACTCTGTTCCCTAACATGGAGAATTTTGTGAACATGGTGGGAAGAATGGCATTGTTTGTAACCATATGCTTTAACAGATGTCGTAAATCCGCCAAACCATACCCTAGGCGACTTTTTCAGACCATAGAGAGCATTTTTGAGTTTGCACACTAGATAGACATATACTGGATTCTCATATCCAGGTGGAGTCTTCATATACACTTCCTCACTCAGCTCCCCATTTGGGAAAGTATTCTTTACATCCAATTGATATAAGGGTCAATCTAAGTTCACAGCAATGGACAAAAGAACTCTGACGGTATTCAGTTTTGCAACAGGGGCAAAGGATTCTGGGTAATCAATGCCATAGGTTTGAGTGTAACCTCTGGCTACCAACCTTGCCATATGTTTGTTAATGGATCCATCAGAGTTATATTTGTATGTAAAGATCCATTTGCATCCCACAATCTTCTTTCTCTTTGGAAGAGAAGTGATTTCCCATGTATTTTATTCTTGAGAGCCTCTAGTTCATCATGAACATCTTGTTTCCATTCAGGGATTTCTAGTGCTTCCTGAATGGTACAAGGGACATGTTGACTGTCCAGGTTGTTGATCAAGGACTGATATGTCTGAGAAAGGTTATATAAAGGATACTTGATGTAAGTCTTAGTTCCTTTTTCTCAAGGCAATAAGCTTGTCGTCTGGTTGTTCATGGTTTGGTATGGCTTCATTTTGATCATTACCTGAATCTTGAAGATCATTTTGTGCCCAAGAATCCATGTTTCTTCTAGAATACACCAGCTCAACAGGTGGTCTTACATTGAGATCCTCTTTCGAGTCAACCTGAGTGTTAGCATCTCTCCCATCAGAGGTAGTAACATCCTCTGATGTTGGATGCTGATTTTGTTCATTTCCATTTGTTGGTGAAGTGGTTTGATCTTGAGATAACTCAAGGTTTCCATCCCTGAGATGAGGAAATGAAATCATTTTCAGTATTTCCAGGATTACCATAGAATGCCTTTGATTCAAGAAAGGTGATATCCAAAGTGTTGTAGAACTGTAAATGTATAGAACTTCCTTTGTAGAAGGGCAATAACACTTATATCCCCTTTGTCTAGGAGAGTAACCAATAAGGGTGCACTTGATTACCTTTGGATCCAGTTTATTTTTGTGATGATTGTGAATGTACACTATACATCCTAAAATCTTTGGGTCCAAATTCTTAGTAAGGTGACAGTTAGGCAACAGTTCTTTGAATAACCAATAGGTGTTTTGAAGTGAAGGATCCTTGAGGGCATCATGTTGATAAGGTATGTGGTTGTGAGGACTGCCTCACCCCAGAAAAGTTATGGAACATTCATGGCAAACATGAGGGACCTTGCTGTATCAAGTAAGTGCATGTTCTTCCTCTCAACAATGCCATGTTGTTTAGGGGTATCAACACACAAATTTAAATGTACAATACCCTTGTCTTTCATGAACAATCAAAGAGTTTTCTAAAAATATTCAGATCCATTGTCAGGTTTTAGGATTTCAATGTCTGTTTCAAACTCAGTACGAATCATATGGTAAAAGTTTTTAAAGATAACTCTTGTTTAAGAATTTTCTTTTATCAAAAATACCCAAGTAAGCCTAGTGTGGTCATCCATAAAACTGATAAACCATCTAGCACAATGCTATTTTTAGCCTTAGTAGGTCTCCAAATATCACTGTTTATAAGAGAAAAAGGCTCAGATGGGCGATAAGTTTTCAGAGGAAAGTTAGTCCTAGTATGTTTGGCAAGACAACATATTTCACACACGTAACCATTAGGGTTTTTATTGATAAACAAATTTGGAAGTAACTTCTTCAAATATACAAAGTTGGGATGCTCAAGTGTACAGTGCCACAATATAACATTATCATTACAAGAGACAGAACTTAGACGACTAGAAGATTCCCCCCTAAACTGGTTTCAGCATTCCCAGATATAAGATACAAGCCAGCATTGGCATTAGCACTGCCAATCATCCTCCCAGTTATTGAGTCCAGAAAGAGACAGAAATTAGAGTAGATATTTAGCACCTTATTGTGCTTTTGGGTCAATCTATTCACGGAGATTAGGTTGAAAGATAATTTTGGAACATACAAAACACCTATGAGACATATGCCATGTTTGATGTTGACGGTTCCTATTCCCTCTACTTTAGAGGTGGAACCATCAGCAATTATGACATATCTCCCCCGAGTGCAAGGATACATAGAGATAAACATAGTTTTATCTCCAGTCATATGCTCAGATGCACCAGAGTCAATGATCCAATGGTGCTGAGCATAGGATTTGAAAGATTGAAAGATGACAACTATCTGAGCAACTGAAGCAGAGGAAACAACAGACTGATTTCCAGAACTTGAATATGGGTGCAAAAGTCTCTTCAGACTCTCGATCTGTTCATGAGAGAAGGTATCTCTCTGAACAGAAATATTTGCCTGAGATTCCTTCCCATTTCCAGGCCTAGGTTTCCTGTCTGCTAGTTTGCCATGCAATTTCCAGCAGGTGCCTTTAGTGTGTCTTGGTTTCCGGCAATGTTCACACCAAGGCCTTTCCTTCTTCCCCTTATAGGGTTGAAGAGACTTTAAGATGAGAGCAGAACTATCTTGTTGACGAACTAGAGGAATTCTAGTTGGTTGAGTGCCAAGCATTAGCTTCCTCCTACTTTGTTCCTGCTTGATCTCTGCAAATGCAGCTTTCAAGGAAGGTAGAGGTGATCTTCCCATAACTCTTCCTCTGACATCGTCAAGATCAGGGTTGAGGCCCATCAGGAAGGAGAAGACTTTGTCCTTCTCAATGAACAGCTTGTGGTCCTATGCATATTTAGTGCATTTACATTGATGTTCATTGAACAAGTCCAGTTGTTGCCAAATTCTGCTCAGTTGGTTGAAGTAGTTTGTGACAGAGGAGTCAGCTTGCCTGAGATCCTTCAGTTGGGACTTGAGCTCTTAGATTTCAGAGGTGTTGTCCCTCTTAGGGTAGAGAACATGAGCAGCTTCCCAAACTTCTGCAGCTCAAGGTTCACGGATCCTACCAGCCAGGACATGATAATGCTGATGTCGGCCTTCCACTGGTTGTATTTAAGGTCATCTGTGGTTGGCTGAGGGGTATCACCAGTCAGACGCCCTTCTTTGCTTCTCTCATATACAAACATGAGTAAGGAACGAGGCCAAAGGTGGTAATTGGTCCCATTGACTTTGTGATTGTTGAGAAGATGATTGTTATCACTCCGCCCTTAAATGATATTTGTTCCATCAAAATGTGGAAAAACTTCAGTGGAGGATGATTTCTAGGAAGTAGACATTTCTGGATTTTTTAAAAATTCCCAGAAAATTTGAATTTTTTAGCTTTTCAGGATCTAAGCTCTGATACCATGTAGAATTTTAGAGAAGAAGAAAGGAGAAAAGGAGAGTTTTCTTGTTATTCAACATGTACCGGAGTTATTACAAGAGGCTACTACTTATAAGAGTGAGAAGTCCAAGATAAGGCAGCCAAACGGCTGGAAAAGCAGAGCAACGGTCCTGTACAATATCCCAACGGACACTGTACAGTAAAAACATATTAAAACCAGGAAATTACAGCCTTAGACTAATTAGGAGCTATACTGAACAAGTTTGGAACTAATTAGGACTTGGGCTCATAATTTCAACAACAGTCACAAAACTTCTTACTGCACAAGTAAAAACGGACTGCTTGTTAATTTTATTTTTCTTTTTTGTAATTTCCACTGCACAATATTATGGATTTATTGTTAGAAAGGACAATTTGAACATAGAAATATGTAAAGAAGACAGTGGAATTTTTTTCTGGGTAAAAATGACATGTCCTTATTCCGCTGTGATTTAAATTCTCTCGAATACAACTACCAAAACGAATATATCTTTTGATCTGATTGTCAAAAGATGGTAATTCTTTCATCACATTATTCCTTTTTTCGTCCTCTTTATTTAGACATCTCATTTGATATTTCAACGTTATTTTCGAGGTCATTTTTGTAAAAAAAAACACATAAACAGTGGAATAGTGAAACATTGGATTTGAGGCCAGTTCCACTGCAACAAACAGTGGATTCGGGGTTATGAACAGTGGATTTGTCCTTATCACCCAATTTATATTTTCATTGTCTTGATTCCTATTTTCCCCCTTTTTTTTGTCCTTTTAAACCACTCCCCCAATACATATTTCACTCATAATTAACACAAAAAGGCATTTGCTTTCTAAGGCCATTGGTTGTGTTTATATGGACAAACCTATAGTTCCTTAATACCTTAGTCCAAAAGAAACATAAACAGATGGCGGACTAATGGAGCAACATTAAAAGTCAGACATTGGTTTTCCTCAAAAGATAAACAAAGGCAAGCAAAGCTTACTTGACCAATGCCAATTATACCGATAAGTTGTAGTGTCTTCTCCCACTCTGAAAAACACATTATGAGAAAAGGATTCAAAGGCTACGCATTTACAATAATGATGGTTTTAAAGTCATGCGACATTACATTTACCACCTTCAATCAAACTGAATTAAATCAAATCACTTCTAGTGATGCCAAATGAAATATTAAATTGACCACCTCACCTAAGTTGATATATTACAATATTTCTAAGACACCATTGAACATGTGGGTTAACCGCAATTATTACACTTAAATGATGCATTTTAATGCACACGTTTCATCAATCAATCCACAAGGTGGTGGTAAATTCTAAGCGAGGACGAGTTGCTATAGAATCATCCCAGCTTACAGACACAAATAAGCTCTCAGTTTCTACAAAAATTCAGTGTAAACAAGAAATACATGCATGGTGAAAACCACCTTATAAACCTTCCACCACAATTGTTGATAAATTAATATATCCTATACTTCAAGACAACTCCTGACGGGTGGGTCAAGAACAAAAGTCAATAACTAATCCAACATGTGACACAACACTTTTCTCAACAACAAAAAAAGAACAGTGATATGAGAATTTGATCCGAAGACCATGATACATTTCAATCTTACTGAAAAGCTTAATTTTTTTTTAGTAGTGTAATTTACAAATCTGAACACTTAACATGTCCCCTCATTTGCATGCCTACAGTAGATTTAACCATCTAGGCCAACTTGTGTTGAAATGTTATCAACTACTGGGGTGGTAGCGGATCCCAAATACACAATCTTTTGCTTTGAATATATAATAATTTACCATGTCACCAAGAATTCCAGCTATAAAGAAGAAGAGTAATGTCGTTTAAATACTTTATAAAATGTAAAAGCCGATCAAAATGAAGATATCATCCACTTAAGGTCTGTCCCATTAATTAGTGACTCGTCAGGCCATTTGGTATCATTTTTCTTTTAGAATAGACTTCTGATTCTTGATAATACCAATCATATTTCTAAGCGTCAACATCTGTAGTTGCTCACATTGGATGTTAAACTGCACGCAACCATATCTAATGAAGCAGGGTTAAATCCGTTCTGAGAAACAGACCACTGGGGTAGGGCCCGTAGGGGTGGGAGGTGGGCGGGAGGTGGGCCTGAAGGCAGAGAGAGAGAGAGAGAGAGAGAGAGAGAGAGAGAGAGAGAGATAAGAAGCTAACCTTTGAGTGCATATGATGCTGCAATTAAACCCTGCCCAAAGAGTGCTTAATTAATGCAAGAATAGTACTATAAAAATTGGCTTAGTCGCTCATGAATTATATACAAATTACAACAAACGACATTTATCTGAGTATCGTAGTCCGTGCACTATTCAAGGGAAGCATTATGTAATGAATGAGCTAAGTACATGACACATTACGTAAGAAATAGTATCATAACAACAATAAAGTAAAGAAACTTCAAGGATTTTGTCATCCTTTTGAAAGTAAATGTAAACAGCCCAATCAGGATAGCAGGTGCTAGTGCACCAGTTTTTCCTTTCATCACTTTTGACCAGCTAATTGCAAACCGTTATGAAGATTAAAAACCTCTACACATGCTTGCATAGCACCTAACTAAAAAAGAAGAGTGAAAATAACAAGCCTCACCAATCCGTATGCAAGAAGTTTCAATGGTGTTGGATTAAAATCCTCTATTATTGCCTCCGCCTCCTGAAAATGCCCCAAGCTTACATAAATAACAAAGTGAAAGTGTAATGCAAAAAGGAGGTGGAAAGATAAATAATCCACTTGAAATGAATTGAATAATACATAACTTTCTTTTTCTTTTCTTGTGACTGTTTTAGACTGTTAAAACAGAAAATTTGCAGTATCAGATTATTATTTTGTCAAGCAAATATACAAGGATTCTTCGACACAATATTGTTATATAAATTTTCATAATTGTCAAACTACAAAGAGTAGCAACTTTACCCATGATTATTTCATTGTTTCAGACTTCTTGGAGTTCCTACACCCCAAGAAGTCTGACAGGATAATTGGGCAGATAAAAAATTAAAAGACAAGATTCAACCAAATCCATGCGTTAAATCTTGCATACCTCGTTGAGGATTTGAAAAGCTGTCTCAGGTCTGAGCTCTTTAATTCGAAGGCCGTCCTTAATCCAAGATTGAAAGCCCCCTTGAAGAAGGTATGAGTTCTATATAGCGATTGAGAGATTTAGTATTAAAAAGTAACCACCAAACCATGAACACAGTGGCATGAGACCATATTGACCATGACAGTAAAACAAAACTCAAAGTATCCAAAAAAACGAAACAACACCTCCAAAAGTTCGATACTTAAACGTAGACTAATTAGAAACAGCATATCTCTCTCTCTCTTTCTCCCTCTCCCTCTCCCTCTCCCTCTCCCTCCCCCTCCCCCTCCCTCTCCCCTTCCCCCTCCCCCTCCCCCTCCCCCTCCCTCTCTCTCACTCCCCTCTTTGTCATCTCAACTGTAAGTTCACAAAACATTTGGGGCTTAGCCATTACTATGCTCCCTCTATCACCATTAGCTTGAGTGTCAATGCTTAGAAAGTTATCGAATTTGTTGGATATAAGTTAACACGAGAAAATATGTGTACAAAGAAGTAGTAAATGATACACATGCTCCCTCACTTCTCAACCCATATGTGACTGTTTGTCTGGCAAGGAAATAAACATCTTAGCATGCAACCAGATGGAATATTAATGTAAAATTAATGCTAATTAGTCTCGTGTATTAGTGTTAATCCTTAGTTATCTTCCCTAAGTCAGGTTAATTGGCTGTTTTAGTTTAAGTGTTAATCCTGCATTGTTTCAGCAGGAAACACTGTTCATGAATGTTGCATCTTGCAACTTGTCATACCCGATAAGTGTTCTTAATACAATTCTCACTTCTCTCTTATTTACCTTAAGTTTCTACATGGTATCAGAGCTTAGGCTCTAAAATTCAAATCTCCAAAATCTCACATTTTTTAAATAAATTCAAACCTCCGAAATAGCATCATCTACTGATTCTTCTGAAGTTGCTCCATCTTCAAGTGGAGCAAATATCATTCATGGGGTTAAGTCTGATAATTCCCATCTCCTCACAAATCACAAATTCAATGGGAATAAGATCCAGATCACTCCTCAAGTTTGTTTCTGGGAAAAGCAAAGAGGGACACCTTACTGGTGAGATCACCCAACCTCCTGCAATGATCCCAAGTATAGACAATGGAAGGCTGACAACAATGTGATTATGTCCTGGCTGGTGATGTCTATGACCCTAGAATTGAGTGAGAACTTTATGTTCATTGATACTATTGTTGAAGTATGGGAAGCAGCTCATGACTTGTATTCCAAGAGGGACAACACCACTGGAATCTATGATCTAATGTATCAGTTGAATGACTTGAGACAAGCAGATCTCAATGTCACTCAATACTTCAATCAACTGAGCAAAATATGGCAGCAATTGGACTTGTTCAGTGAGCACAAGTGGAAGTGCAGTGAAGATGCAAAGAACCACAAGATCTTCATAAAAAATGACACGGTCTTTGCCTTTTCATATGTGAAGAACCTTGATTTGGATGATGTGAAAGGAAGAATTCCTGGAAAATCCCCTCCTCCTATACTGAAAGCTGCATTTTCTGAGGTCAAACAGGAGGAAACTTGTGCTTGCAGGCAATCCTCCTCCTGCACGGTCTTCACAATCTGACAGCTCAGCCCTTTTGTCCAAGGAATTTCAGTCCCAAAAAGGTAAGACGGAGAGACCCTGGTGCGACCATAGTAAGAAACCAGGTCACGCAGAGGACACCTGCTGGAAACTGCATGGGAAACCAGCTGATTGAAACCCAAAACATGAGGGATTAAAGAGTCTCAAGGCCATCTATCTGCTCATCACAGTGAAGGGTCCCCAAAGGATTATCCTGCCTTCACCAAGGAACAAATTGAGGTTCTAAAGAGGCTCCTACATCCTGCCGTAGTTCTGGGGACTAATTTATCATGTCCATTGCTCATGTTGCTCAATCGGGTAACATCCCTAAGTCTTACACCTCTTTTGTCCAAAATCAACATCACTGGATTGTTGGTTCTTGAGCTTCTGAATATATGACTATGAACAAGGGATTGTTTCACTCTCTTTCTCCTTATTATCAAGAAAGATTTGTGAAAATTGTTGATGGATCTATCTCAAAAGTTGAGGGCATAGCTCCATCATCTTTTCTAAGGATTTCATTCTTGATCAGACCCTATATGTTCCTAACGTATCCAGCAACCAGTTATCGGTGAATAAACTGGTTCAGAGACACAATTTCTCTGTGAAGTTTCATGACAAGATCTGTGAATTTCAGAATTCAACCTCTTGGAAGATGATTGGA
Organism: Gentiana straminea; assembly: GCA_036785695.1. Lineage (NCBI taxonomy): Eukaryota > Viridiplantae > Streptophyta > Magnoliopsida > Gentianales > Gentianaceae > Gentiana > Gentiana straminea. Next base: position 3,365,112 of record JAVUPR010000348.1, read on the forward strand.
AAAGCTAGTGCCACTTTAGGTTTATACGTACTGCCTGGAAACATTGGATGCGATCATACAAGGAACTCAATTTTAGATATTGATTCAATACCTTGTAATAACAATGATCCTATCATTTTATGGCACTATATATTAGGCCATCCATATTTTATGTACCTGAAAAGGCATATGCCTCACTTATTTCATAAAATAAGTGCCTCTGATCATCATTGTGAAACATGTTGTTTGGCTAAGCAGATCTATGTTCCACCCTAAAATGTATCAACCATCTAAGCCTTTTCATTTAATACACATGTAATACAAAGTGATATTTGGGGACCTTCAAAGGCCAGGAATATCACTGGTGCTAGAAAGTTCATCAACTTTATTGATGACCACACAAGGCTTACATGGGTGTTTCTTATGAAGAAAAAGTCTGAAACAGGGGCTATTTTCATGAACTTTTATCTTATAATTAATACTCAATTTGAAACTGAGATAAAAATCTTAAAATCAGATGATGGGTCCAAGTATTTTGAAAGTTCCCTTGGGAAATTCCAAAAGGAGAAAGGAATTGTTCATCTAACCTCATGTATGGATACGCCTCAGCAGGGGTTATTGAGAGAAAGAATAGACATCTCCTTGACACAACAAGGGCTCTCATGTTTGCCATGAAGGTGAGCATTTCTAGGGGAAGGCAGTGTAAACTATCACTTGCCTCATTAAAAGGATGCCTTCTAGGGTCCTGAAATTCAGAACACTTGTGAGTGTTCTATCTGAGTGTGTTCAGACCACTAATCTGATCCAGAATCTACAATCCAAGGTGTTCGGTTGCATCATTTTTTTCACAATCATCATAGAAGTAAGTTGGAACCCAAGGCTATCAAGCGTATACTCCTTCACGACTAACCTAGTAAGAGTGGATACAAGTGCTTCTTTCCCTCAACTAGAAAGTTTTTCAACACTACACCCAACCCCTTCCTTCATAGAGCCATGTATTGTAAGTGATACGAACTTGCCAAGAGCGAGCCTCCCATAGAGGCAAGTGAAGTTGGTGAGCCGTATGATGGGCAACTATCTCCTGCGGTTCGGAGAGGACTCAGCTTGTTAGTTAGTACCCCTTGGCTCAGTTTCGGGGTGGACCCTTTCACTCTATTTTATTATATACGTTTAGCGAAAAGAATGTTTTTTTAACATTCTTTGAGTCAAAACCCTTCTATGAATGAGACATGAATTCAAGTACTCCGCAAAATATGGATGATGGAGGTACTATACCATACGAGGTTGTTACCTCTGATAGTAATCGACATTCATCACCTCTGAGACCTGAAAGAGGGTCACAACAATGTCCTAAACCACCAGTTGAATAGGTCTACTCCAAAAGAAACAAACATGACAACCAAATTAGCTCATAGGAAGACAATCCTGATAATTCCATCAGTATTGAAAGACATGATGACAAACCCATTGCACTAAGAAAGGGTACTAAAACTTGTACCAATACCCCCTCTATACAACCTATTGTCTCAGGCAAATATCTTTGATGCTTACCAAGCCTTTATACAAAATATGGACAAACATGTCCCAAATACCTTTTAGCCTGAGTTGACACATGCAGTCCAAGAAGAACTATCTGCTCTAAGGAAAATCACACATGGATCCTAACATCTCTTCCTAAAGGGAAGAAAATTGTAGGGTGCAAATGGATTTTCTTCGGATGGGATCATCAATAGACACAAAGCAAGGTTGGTTACTAGGGACTACACTCAAACCTATGGCATAGATTACAATGAGACATTTGCTCCTGTTGCAAAATTGAACACTATTAGGGTTCTCCTACTATTGCTGTTAACCTTGATTGACCCTTAACCAACTAGATGTGAAGAATGCCTTCCTAAATGGGTAGTTATGTGAAGAAATTTATATGAAACTACCTCCTGGGATTGACCTCTCTAAAGGGGAACACAAAGTGTGTAAACTCAACAAGGCTCTTAATGGACTTAAACAATCTCCAAGAGCATTGTTTGGAAGATTTACAAAATCTGTAAAGACCTATGGGTATAAACAGTGTCAATCGAATCACAATATGTTCTCTAAAATCACCCAAAAAGGGATGAGGGTCATCCTCGTTGTGTATGTGGATGATATCATCATCATTGGTGATGATCATAAGGAAATACAGCATTTAAAATATTCTCTAGCTAAGGATTTTGAAGTAAAGGACCGAGGAAACCTCAAATACTTCCTTAGAATGAAAGTTGCTAGATCTAAGGAGGGATTCTTATATCTAAAAGAAAATATGTTATGGACCTCTTGGAGGAGACTGGAATGCTTAAATGCAAACATGCTTCCTCCCCAATTGATCTTGGCTTAAACTTGGGAAGGAAGGGAGTTCTGGGTGTGTTGACATTGACAAATATAAGAGATTGGAAGGGAAACTGATCTACATGGCACACACCATACGTTGATATATGTTATGCAGTAAGTCTGGTGAGCCAATTCATGCATAAACCCTACCAAGAATATCAAAATATTGTCATAGAACCCTGAGATATCTCAACGTCTCACCAAGGCAAGGTCTTCTCTTCAAGAAATCAGAAGACATGAGAATACAAGTTTTCATTGATGCCGACTGGGCAAGGTCCCTAACTGCAGACTGAGCAATTTATTGCTCCTACATTTGGGGAAACTTAACAACTTGGAGAAGAAAGAAGCAACCAGTGGTGTCACGCAGCAGTGCAGAAACAGAACTCAAGGCCCTTGCTATGGGAATATGTGAGGGTCTTTGGCTAAAAAGGATACTATGTGACTTACACATCTACAATCATCAACCTTCAATTGCTATGTGACAATGTCTCTTCCATTAACATGTCAGAGAACCATATTCATCATAACAAGTCAAAACACATAGGCATTGAGACATTACTGAAAACAAAAAGATATTCATTTCCTACATTCCTTCTCAAGATCAAATAGCTGACATCTTCACAAAGGGTTTCCCTATACCTCGGTTTATCAAGATGAGAAGCAAGCTTGGTTGTTACTCTATCCACAACCAACCTTCAGGGGGTGTAAAATTAATGATAACTAGTCTCTTGTATTAGTGTTAATCCCTTAGTTATCTTCCCTAAGTCAGGTTAATTGGCTGCTTTTAGTTTAAGTGTTCATCCTGCATTGTTTCAGCAGGAAACACTGTTAAGGACCGTTGCATCTTGCAACTTGTCCTTTATAGCCGTCGGGGGCCTTGTTATATATTGTAACTCATCCTTATCATACTCGATAAGTGTTCTTAATACAATTCTCACTTCTTCTCTCTTATTTACCTTAGTTTCTACAAATAATGTTGTGCGGTATTGTTTAGATTTTCGTAATTTTGATAGCTGAGTGGAACTTTGGACATTGTGAGTCCTTTTAAACTCTTGGAAGAACTAACGAACGATTTGTTCATTAGTAAAATTTTAATTACAAAAAGCCAAATAATTCAGTAAATTAACCTTTATTCCGAGCCTCCTCAATGACCTTACAACTCCTTTTGATTGAGCACCATCTGCATCCATAACTATGATTTTGGACCTGTCCTGGAGTTTGACAGCGTAGTAAAAACTGGGAAACATTTCAACCATTTGCACATTCGAAAACTAGAACCAAGAGATTACGGTGGAGACGTCCATGAAAAAATAGTGATACATGTAAAACGTGTGAATAAAAAACTGATAACATGATGAAAATCTTGCAGACAGCATTCATTGATTTATAAGCAAAAGAACAGCAGGTATCATGTTTGTAACAGTGTAAAATAAAGCAAGTCTGTGTTTCTTATATAGTTATATATAAATGTATAAATTACACTTCACCCTAAAAGCTAATCTTTTAGGTGAGTGAGGTGGTATTTATCACGGTATCAGAGCACGAGACCTCATTGTCTATTTATTAAAAAAGAACAGGAAAATAAAAATTGTTACTACTATCATGTTTGTAACAGTGTGAAACTGTACATTCATGACGTTTGGCAATCCGTCAGGTTTCTTTTTAAGTGCTCCACCAGAAACTGCAAAGCACTAAAATGTACTAAGACGGGTACTTAGAGAAGTTAGCTTATGATGGTTAGTTTGTTATGATAAGATTCTTCTTGGAAGGTCATAAAGATTGATTGTAACCTATCTGTTCTAATCCTTGCACTCTTGAAACTTTATAAATATGAATGAAAGAAGAAGCGCAATCATGTCTTCAGATACCATGGTTCATTACGTCAGACTTGTAACAGTCTACATACCTGAACAACATTCAAATTACGGATCACTGCTGCAACCAACATATCCTCCAGATTTTTCCCTCTCTTCAGCAACCTTTTTACTGCAACATCAACCTGAAATTTGCACAAGCATACGCGAATATTGCTGTTACAGAGTTCATAATTCCTCTCGAGATCAGTAAAGAATACTACAAACCTCAGGTACTGCCACACTGACGTATCGCGACCGAGCTGCCCGTCGAAGATCAGGAATGCCATCTCTTTCCCTGAGATCCTTCATGACAATAACACCATTAGAGACATCAGTGGATATGAAAAGTCAGCCTTGAGATGCAGAATGATGCTCCTCAGGACCTCAAGACAGGTGTGGTTTCCTGCTAGGATCTGGTGCTATTAGAAATCTAAAAGATGATTACTTCGAATTGTTCTAATAAACCCATTAATCATATTCACAACAAACACCATTCAGCATATGGAAGGAAAGAAAAAGTAGTCTTTTACATCAGGTCGAATATCAATTAGTGCCACATCCTCCTGTCCTTTCAAGAGGTCGAAAGTTGACTGGGGGGATAAATTTCCAGCATATCCAGCAGAGGTAAATAACCAGTATGAACCCCTACAAAAATCTAGTAAACGATATAACACCATGAATAGAAAGTGAGTTAATGAAGTCAATTACTGGACAAGAAAAATAACGAATATACCATAAGGTGGCTGAAGTTCCAAGGACAAGAACTAATGGAATTATAGGGTCATCGGGGTTCAGTCCCAGGTTGACTTCCAGCCTCTGTAAGGCCCTATAGGCCTGCAGGACAGAATCCAGGTTTTAGTGCAAAGAAGTTCACTGTTGGTTCATTTGCGGAAAAAAAAAAAAAAAAAAGGATGGATTTCAGAGTAACAACGATTTAGAATATTTAGTTCCCCAAAATAAAAAATAAAAAAACAATATCAACCATTCTCATTAGCACCGACTACGTTTTATTGCTACAGCAGATAACCTAGCATGTGAACCCAACATTCCGTCCCTGGAGATATGAACGCAAGCAGCAAAAGTATTTCATATACTATTTCAAGGATGCTTAGATGTTATCCTTTTAGTAAACCAGCTCAACTGGACTAAAGACCACTGCTACTCTGCAACCTACACTCAGATGCGATCCAAATAATATCTCAACTAATCTAAGCTTATTGTATCGTCGTCCCTACATTCCCAACACTGAGGTGTCACAGTTAATATCAGAGCTAACAACCACTCGGAAGTATAAGAGTTAAGCGGAGTGCTGATCTAAGTGCTACAAAATGAGAGCATACTCTGGGAACATACGATACTATATATGTGCTAGACAGTGGAAGCCAACTCTAGCGTAGGTATAAGACATCTCCAGAAACCTGAACTGCCTCTAATAGTATGAATCGGGACTACTCCTAATCCTAAAACAGGATGTCAGGTTCATAAAAAGGAAATATTGTAAAATCCCACGTCTCATAACCAAGGAAAATGACCCTTTGATATAAGAAATGAGGTGCAGGTCGAAAAGTTGGTTCGTGTATCAGGCTAAAAACGACCCTTTGATATAAGAAATGAAGTGTGGCATGAGAAGTCAATTTGTGTTGAACATATCATTCTAAGTGAGATTACAGGTGAATAATTGAATGTCAAGCAACTATCCACCTTGAAATCTCAGGGTCGTAGTACCTGCCACCCCTCTTATCTTAGTCACCCTCGTATCTGCTCAAGTATGCCTTAACTTCCTTGTCTTCGTTACTATAATCTTCATGTTCATAATTACCCAACATTCGGACACGTTAAAAAAAAACACGGGATTTGTCAGATAATTAAAATAACGAGCTAGTAGCATTCAAAAGAATAAAACTTGAACTTGAATCTCGAGTTTAGAGTAAACAAGCTTTGTCAAAACCAATTACAGCCATAGTTTTTATCCAACTCAGTATTTAAGATAAGGGTGGGATAACTTTAACTTGTTTTTGCATTCTGGTAGGAAGAAAGCAAGTTTACAAGTAACTTGGGTGATGAGTCTATCTGAAAAATACACTACAATGCAATGCAATGCAAAACAATACTGGTATATATATTCTAGAATCAACTAAAAAGAAAAGGAAAGTGGCCAAAATACAGGTACTTGAAAAAACGAAAGGGACCCTATAACGAGTTAAAGTGGGGAAATTTCACCTGAGTAACAGCTTCAGCTGCATTCACCCCGTGAACTGCAGTTTGTGGCTGTTTCAGCTGGACGAAACCAGCTTGACACCTTGTGGAAGAAAGCATTGATCCTTTCGACTTGCTAGTGTTAGTGGTAGAATTGAAACTGAGTAGATAGGGAGGTAAACGACGTAGGATTTCATGCCTGGACGAGCTGTATGAAGAGCAAGAAGAGGTCAAGGGGTTGTTGATAAGTGAAGAAGAAGAAGAAGAACAAGAGGCCATTTTCCTTTCTCTCTGGGCTGCTGGACTTTGTTTGTTTATTACTGCTCTCTTTCTTATTCTTATGTTATTATCCCTTATTATTATTTCATCATGTCCATTCAAATTTCATCATGTATTTTTTTTTTTTTTTAACATGTTATCTGATCAAACAAAATAACATTACCCCCTTATTTCAAAAAAAATAAAAAATATTACCCCAACTACTGTTTTTTTTTTTTTTTTATAATAAAGAGGCATGTTTTTTATTTTATTTTTTGTATAAAAACATGATTTTTTTTAGTAGAATATTCACATGATATAAAGTAACCCCTGTGTAGATTGATGGGAATTATTTTTTTTTAAAAGAATAATCTGTATTTATTATTCAAAAATGGGGTGGGGAAACCCATCACATCACAGTACATCATGTTTTAGGGAACAAAAGCCAACTGATAGGGACAAAACAAGGTGTCAAGAAAACAGAAACAAACATATCAGTCATCCCAAACTAATCTGAGGTTCCGGACTCTATTTACAATCAAAGAAATCATGATGTGTGATGGGGTCCGTTCCTTTTTAGAGTCATGCACACTCTGTTGTGCCGATACCAAATGCTACCAGTTTATCTGAAGAGGAGGGGCCAATTAGCATTACCAAAGCCTTTTTGTGTATTTGTTCCAATCCATTCCGCATTATTGGATCGTGTAAAGAAAGTTCTTCATCTCTGATGTGGGGGGTAACGCCTCTACAACAGTCTCTCTCAAAAGGCATGCAAAGTTGTCTCGTCACAATAGGTACATAAGCTATACAAGGCAGAAGGGATAATGATTCTGTGATGCACGGGTGCTTTTGTTGGTATTGCATCATGACTAGCTTGACATAGGAGGAAGTTAAGCCTGGCCGGGCCTTGAAGTTTCCAAATGGTGTCTCGATGCTTGGCCTGATTAGGGTTAGTGTTAGGGAGAAGAAATTCATAACCAGTGATCACAATGTATTTGAGGTTTAGGCCATCTTGCCAAATAACAGTGTCATCTCTAGCATCGAAGTCAGCATGAAGTAGTCTTGTTGCATAACAAATATGTTTCCAGGTCAAAGAGTCAATAGGTTTTAGTGTGGTGAAGGGGTTGCCATACTTCATGGTCAAGATCTTAACACTAAGTGAGTGGTCATCAGTGTGAAATTGCCAGACAAGTTTCCATACAAACGCATCATTCATGTGGTGAAGTCTTCTAAAGCCTACGCCTCCATTCTCTTTAGGTTTCAAAGCTTTTCCCAAGAGATGTAATGCATCTTCCTAAAGCCATCATCTTCCCCCGAAAAGAATTTTCTGCATATTTGCTCAATCTCAGTCAGGATATTAGTATGGACTTTTCTAGTTTGCATAGTGTAGTAGGGATGAGTGGAGAAAGATGTTTTGATAAGGAGCATTCTACCAGCTATTGATAGGATTTTCATCTTCCAATTGGTTAGCTTCTTGACCATCTTATCAGTGATATGGCTATAGCTTGTCTTGGTCATTATGGATTGAAAAAGTGGAATTCCCAAGTACTTACCAAAGTCATGTGTATGTTGCGTATTCAGTATCTCACCAATGGCTGTTTGAGTTGTGGCAGAATTGTTTTTTGAGGTATGAAACTTGGACTTAGGTGTGATGATTCTCTGGCATGAGGTATGGCAAAACTTATCCAGAACGCTCATTGTGCAATTAGCATGTTGTTCACTAGCTTCACCAAATATGATTGCATCATCAGCAAATAAAAGGTGAGGCATAGGAGGGCAGTGTCTTCTTGACTTCACTAGTTTACAATTGCCTGCTTTAATTTCCTTGTCTATGAGGGAGCTGAGAACCTCCATGCAAAGATCAAATAGGTATGGGGCTAGGGGTCCCCTTGCCTTAAGCCTATTTTGGGGTGTATAGGATCCAGTTTATTGTCATTCCTCAATATACTCAACATAGAAGTTCCCAACCCAAACATGATCAAACAAGAGAGTAGACCATTGAAGCCAACCTTTTTGATGATTTTCTCTAAAAACTTCCAATCAACCCTGTCATATGCTCGGTTCCCGGAAGAGTTAATATCTCTATTAGCTAAACCCTCTCTTACCCTGCCTTTGGACTCGTATTTTGTTCGTACACAATCAACGGAGGCCTTCCCGACATATGTTGCAACCTCTCCAATAGCATGCTCTTACTTCGTCTTTCCCTTAATAATTCATCAAATTTGGTGCTTTTTGATCCCCAGATGCTATGGGGAACAAAGGACGAAATACAATCGATTCCTCTATTTAAGCGGTTCTCGCTTCTTCTTGTTCCTGTTCCTAAGAGAACTGCTTCCTTCTAGTCTTCGTATTCTTCTAATCTAATAGGAAGGGAATGGCAAAACCAGTCTTCGGAAAGCAGCGTAACCCCAGTCCCGACAGACCCGGATAAGAACCATGTCTAACCCCTATCTCCTCTTCGACGATTCGCTCTGACTGGACTTTCTAGCCTAGCCGATCCTAGCCCATAAGGCTTCTCGGGCTTTTGATTGGAGATACCACGCGGATTACTGGTGACAGTTACAAGAATGGCGGGGAAGTTAACAGTATCCGACGATATTCAGGGATGGATGTAGACCCATCGGGCAGGGATAATCATTCCGGTCCTGGGAGAGGATTTAATGCTCGTTAGAATGTGAGAGGTGGCAACCATTCTCAAAAGCAAAAAGAGGCGGGCGAGGGAAGGAAGCCCATGAGTCACCGAAGGCGGGGAAGGACCTTGATCTATCTATAGAGGGAGCAAAAAACGGGCTTTGCTCCCCTTTCCAATATGAAGAAAGAAATAAGGGTCGAAGTTTAAACCGCTCACAGTAGTGTTCTTAAGACGAGTTAGAAGGGAGTGGGAACATGCTGGATCGATAAGAGTGTAAGGAGGTTTTATATGGTGGCTGCCCCAAGGGGGATTAGTATTCACTTGTCTTTTATCCTATCATAATCATAAGGCCAGGCCTCCAAGCATCATGAATCCCATCTTGACCTTCTTGTTCTAGAAATGACGCATAGCTTCACGAGCAATTATAATATTTCATATACTGCCTCTTCCAGGTATAGAGGCAGATTAAGTGTTTCTAACTAACTTACCAATAACACCTTTCAATCTGTTGGCTAGTACTTTAGAAATAAGTTTGGTGCAGACATTTGTGAGTGCAATAGGTCACAATTAAGGCACTTTTTTATGGTGGATTAACCTTGGAGATGAGGGTAATTAGGGTTTTATTCAAGGTTTCATCAAATCTACCAGTGTGAAAAGCATTAAACACAAATTTCAGAATAGTAGTGCTCATAGTTGGCCAGTATCTCTTTAAGAAGCAAGTAAGGATGCCATCAGGGCCTGGTGCTTTGTACTTCCCTGTCTGAAAAATGGCATCTTCTACTTGCTTTTTAGATATAGGTGTATTTAACCATTGTGTGTTTGAGGCAGATAACATTGGTTTGCTAGGGTCCAGTACATCCTGAAGGTGGCTTGGTTCTGCTCTGAACATATCAGCATAATTATCATTCACCATGGTTTCAATGCTATCAGTGTCATACTCCCACTAGTCATGGACATTCTTCAAGCAAGCTATTCTTTTATTCCATTGGCGTTTGATGGTAGACATATGGTAGAAGTGTGTGTTCTTTTTCCCTTTGGCAAACCATTTGTGTTGGGATATTTGGTGCCAATAGGTTTCTTCTTGAAAAAGGATTTGGAGACGTTCATCTTGTAAGGTTTTGAGTAGGTTAGATAGCTTTCTCCAAGCTTAGTTCTATGCCTTCAAGTCTTGCCTGGCAGTTTTTCTTTCTTTTGAAGATATTCCCAAATATGTGTTTGTTCCAACTGACTGCTGTCTTGGTAATCTGAGAAATGGCCTCCTTTGGGGTGTATTGGTTGGGCAAAGAGCTTTGGAAAAAGTCTTCAAATCCTACATGGTCCATCCATGCTATGTGGGAAAAGAAGTGCCTAAGCAAATATGATTGTGGTCAGAATGTATTACGGGGAGGTGTCTCACTAGGGCTTTGTAGATTTTTTCCATCCAGTTGGTGCTGCACCAAGTTTGATCAAGTCTTTGAAGGACTTTCTTATTGTCATGGGAGGTGCCTAAATTTTGGGCCTTGGAAGGGTGGTTCTAGTAGGTCACAGGATTTGTCATCAACCACAATTTAGCCCTATTGATGCCACCTAGTGTTATTCCTTCTTACTTGTCTCTTTGAAAGATCACTTGGTTGGAATCCTCAATAAGGCACCAAGGTGATATACCCAACCTGCAAGAGGTCTTACGGATCCTACAAATGACCCGAACAAGGGTCCACTTTTGCAATCAATCATGACAAATCTCTGTCCGCACACATACTTGACGGACTAGGCCGCAAGATAGTCTGCCCGGGCTACCCGTAGACTCTACCTTAGGCTGGGGGACGAATCCGGTCTCCCTCAGCTCATGCCTGCACAATAGGCGAACATGATTCATACTTAACGTTAGCAAGAACAAGATCACCATGCGATCAGGAGGAAGTTACTGCGACCAGCGGGCACACGTACCCGTTGCCTGCTTGCTTAGCTCATTTGATTGTATTTAATTATGTCACTTCATAGTTAATTATGTATTGTCATCATTAGCCTAATAATCTGCCTATATATATGATGGAGAAATCAATACAAGCAGAGCTACTCTGCCAATTCGTCGAGCATTGTGTCCACATCCATAGTAAGTGTGTCCGACGCTTAAATCTTCATCCATTTTATACTAACCACCACCGTCCACCGGAGAAATCATATAGATCCAGCTAGATATCCACCCCTAAAGCTTGATAACTCATACTTGATATTTCCGACAATATCAGTTGGCTCCGTTACCGGGAAAATCATCAAGAAAAGTCTACTCTGGTAGCTTTCTCCACCGCAAAATGTTCTTTCACGGTGTCTCCGATGAGCTCGCCACCCATCTATAAGCTCCAAAATCGACAAGATCTTTGATTCGTTGGGTTGTACGGCCTGGAAATCATTCTCTCTAACATCCTTAAAGTTATTTCGACAGCAAGAGCACCGATTTCACGAATCTCTGTATCACTATTCATCAAAATCACCTCAACTTGGAAGAACACTTCTACCATCATCTTCAAAGCTCGCACATGAGTCCTTCATATTTTCTAGGTTGGTAAATGTTTTAGCAAGCTCAGCTCTTCAAACAATAAAAGATTTGTACATTTTGTGCTTGTTGGAACCTTTTGAGCATTACATCACCTGGGCTTTCCATCGGATTCTGAGTTTGAAATCTACTCCGACCGGCACTGCCTAAAAAATTTACTTACTCTACAAGTTACTTGTCAAATGACTTGTGGGAAAGACTTAAATCCTGTCACACCGGCCAAGGTGGCCAACCAAGATGCTCCATGTGGCAGCTCATCACGTCATAGTGGACGAAGTAGGGGAGGCTAGTCCGCCGAGGATTACGGTGGATAGGGGGCCGACCCTAATATGTGAGATGTATTGATCAAAAAGGCAAAAGCCCGAGAGCTAGAGGAAGCGGCTACGGGGAAAAGCCGCGGGAAACATGTCGGCGAAACATCTCGCCAGAACTTCGAACAGCGGACAAATCTGGATCTAGAAGCGAGCATATATCCCAGCCCTTATGCGATGGCACTGAGAGCCCACATGGAATACTTGGACGACATGCGATAACATAACTTACAACTCATAGCCGAGGGATTTACTCCCGTTCCGGTTAGTGAATTTGTCTCTCCAACACCAGCTCAAATTGAGATACAACCTACTTTGAATCCACAGAGGACCGCATGGTCACATAATGAGGGAGAGGGGGAGAGTAGTCATGCAACCTCTCGGACAGACAAGGGAAGAAAGTTGGCTTTGGCTCGCCTTTGGCCCGCGGATAACGTCCGCGGTGCTGCTCTCAGGCGAGGACACATCGAGCAGCCGGGTAATGTCTACGGATTTTATCTATGCAAAACAAACAAGTAATAAATTTATAATCCGGTTAACCCCAAGTATATGGATCGTAGTACTAGTGGTTAATGCCGGGTCGATCCTACGGGGAACTGGACGATTGTGGTTCCTAGTTTTTGTCTAACTAAACTGTGTCACGAAAAACTAAACTAAACAGCGAGTAAAACAAAACCGAACTACACATATATGCCGAAAATAAACTAGACAGAGGACGAAAATCCAAAGCTAGGAAGGTTTGGTTGCGAACAAATTAATCTAAAGGTGCAATAGAAAATAAACTAACTAAACAAGTTCAAGTTTTAAGGGTTAAATCAAGTTTAAAACGGACAAACGAGTATTGATCCACCTATCCAACAAACACTAATCTCTCATCCCGATTATATTGCGTTTCTATCAAGTTGTGATTCATCTTATCAAAGGTATGAATCCTACTTTCGTAGATGATTCGCCTATTAATTTCTATCTTTCGATTTACGGAAATTAACGCGTCATAACATAAACAAAGATGTAAACTTTAACGTTTTAACCTAGATATTCAACCTATCAACTTTCGTTTGACATAGATCAAAGATCTATTCCTAAATCATGGTGATCTAATGTTTATAAAGACTTTCATCAAATATAAAACATCATACATGCACATCTTTCGATATAAATGCAATTAATCAACATAAGACATGATAAAGGAAACAACTTGATTAAAAACTTACAATATAACCGGAGAATCAAAATTAATGAAAGTTGGATGGCTTCACAATGCTCGTTTGATTGAAGCCTAGCCTCTTAGCATCCTTGAATAGCTCGAATTGTTGAAGTAAATTGCATAAATTAAACTAATTTTATCTAGGAATTGAAGAACATAAAAGCGGTAAAAGCGAGTAAAAACGCAGCCTATAGCCGCCCCTAGGGTTTAGGGTTCGAAGATTGTCAATTGGTATCTCAATGTGTGAAAAATAGGCAAGTATTTATAGAGATTTGAGGCGGTTTCACTAAGTCGGCAATCCGGACGCTCGTCCGACGAAGTGGACTCTCGTCCGGGTGTTCGAACTCCAATGTAGACGTTCGTCCGGATAGCGTCCAAACTCTCTCGATCTTCTTTTTGCACCTTGGACGCTCGTCGCTTCTTCCGGACGCTCGTCCGCAAGTTCATGAAGCCTCGCATTGAATCCTTCCCCTAGACGCCCGTTTGGATTGTCGGACGCCCGTCCACTCCCCGGACGGGACTTGGACGCCGCCTTTCATTTGGAATGAAACTTGATTAAATCATCTCTATCTCTTTTTTCTCCACTCCATTCGATCATTATCTCTTTCTTAAATCTTTATAGCTCGAATTCTCTCCCTTTTGACCATCATTTGAGCACAATGAACATACCTATAACACATGGAAAACATCGCAAACTGTAATAGTATTCAAATAATTATAATTTAACCATGAAATCACATAAATATATCATTATTGCGATTAAGTCTTCAAAAATACCGTTTGCTCAATATTTTAATATAAAGACCAATTATTATGCAAATTACACAATATAGAAGAAAAACATCGTAAAATATATCCTTAAAATTCATAGATTTTCACCCTTAACAACTCCCCCACACTTAGTTTTTGCTCGTCCCGAGAAAAACAAAACGAAAAATTAGGCTCGAGAAAGGAAAACAGGCATCTAAACAGATATAACATACATTCAATAACTTAGAGGTTCACCGGTGTGTGTGCATAGCCATAGAAAACTTCCACTAAAACCAAACTTGAGAAACTCAAAGTAAAACTAGCTAATACCCCCTCGTAGAATAGCAATAAATGACACTCATAAGATGTACCCTACAAACGTGACATATCCCGAAAAAGATGATCGAATGAATCTAGGGCCTTTCCGAAATACTCAGAGGACAATCCCTACAGCATATCTATCAGTTTATACTGGGGATAAGATTAACGAAAACTAAGCCTTATTCATTTCATAACATATCTTAAGTTGATTGAATTCATTCACTTTTTTGAACACACATTAGAAGAAGCTATTGCCCTCATAGCAGAATAGGACATTTCGAGATAATCCCCTACCGTACTCCAATCATAAGGCAGCTTTTTCTAACTGTCGTGAGCTCTTGGTCATCATGGTGGAATAGGACATATGTGGTATACCCTACCTCACTCAAATCATCGACTAGCTTTCGACACACCCTTTTTAATCAACTATTAACTTATCCTTTTAATTGACATTAGCCCCGTGTTACTTATCACATTCAAACTTCTAGATATTCACAGTATAACATACTACGGAACTAAATACAAACTATCATAAGTCTCACGATATATACGTAGCACTAAGCACATGACTTATGAGATAATCAAAAACTACTAATCCAAAACGGGGTATAACTTTATAAAAGTAGCTCATCATTAACTATGGCTCGTGAAAAATAGTGTCAGGTGAAGCAACTAACTTATCAAGTACATGAAATATCGCATAGATGACTATAAAAACAACGAACTTCAAATTGAATTGCCTACTCGGGACAAAACAAAAACAAAAGTGTCGGAAAATTTCGAAAAATTACGCTCATTTTGCATAAAAAAAACAATCTAACGTATTAAACAAACGTATACGCATAGGTACAAATCAAACTATCCCCTCCCCCACACTTAAAAATGCAACATGTCCTCATGTTGTGCAGAAGAGGATATAATATAAAAATAAAGATAAGAACTTAGCTGAACTTGCGTAGAGAACCGAGCCGTCGGTCAGGCTGGAGCATGAAAAGGCCAACGCTCGCAAAAAGCGTGGAAAAACGTCCCAAAACTAACTCAATCGGATCTCGACAAAAACTACCGCTGCAAAACTCGAGAAACAAAAAGCTCGGGGGAAAACGGAGTATAACAGGGCAATAGAGATAATAAATCAAAAACGAAATAAAAAGAAAAGGTCATCGAGAATTATGTCAATACAAGTCAAAGAAAGAGTGCAGGGTGCCTTACGGCTTACATGATCATCCAAAATAGACGCCTATGATAAACAACAGTAGCGTAAAAACTAAGAGTCATGAACAGCGCCGAAAGGTAGCAATAGTAAGAATACAAGTAGATCGAATAAAAGTATACCAAAAAGTGCAACACCAGAAAGAATAACAAGAAACAATCAAGATGTCCCGGAGTCGTCTCAGTCGTAGAAGGATCAGCAGCAGAGTAACCAGCAGGAGCATCAACGGGAGGAGGATGCGAAGCGAGGTACGGCGGCCGTAGACGTCGTACGTGAAGGTGCCGTTTGTGTAACCGGGGCGAGCGGTCCCGGCCCTGTGGATGATTCTCCTCCGCCTCCTCATCGTCGGGCTCTTTTTCCGCCTCGATCACATCGGCAATAACTTGCTCGATCGCATCGGAAAAGACGAACTCCGTATCACTCTCTTTGAAAATCGCATATCCCTCGGTTTCTTGCCCTCCACAATGCACTTCAAAGCACGTACATCATGTTCTTTTGCGTCTCCCGGATATCCGTCATCCGGTCTCTCGGACCGTTGGCCATGCTGTACCGTGTCCTCTCCGCAGGAGATAAACTAGATAAGGCGGGACCCGGAGGCGGTGCCGAAGAAGAACCAGGCTCACGGGCTGCCTCAGGCGCACCCGTTGGCGGAATTTTCTCTCGTTGAATACCTCTAGGGTTCTTAGGCTTGTGATCCTGCCTATATTCCGGCACTCCGGCATCGATGCATATCTGATGAATCAAGTGTGGGACAATCAGGCTCCGCTTGTAATTTTTTTGACTACACACCAACTCATCATAAATTGCTCGGCCAACATCGACATTTAACTCGAAAACCAAAGCATACATCATTCCAAGATCGCCGATGTGAAAGTGTGTCAAATTATTCTTCGGCAATAAACGACTCTGGATGAAACGGCAATAAACTCTCCAATCTTCAGACCATGCCGTAGTAACAATCTCCTTACGGTCTCCACCCGGTCTGAGCGTCCAAGCCACATCGGGGCAAACTTTCAATCGGAGCTCCTCCAAGGGATCCTGCCCCGAATCTTGCCTCCGCTTGATTTCCTCTTTATAATCGGATCCTTCAAACGCCGCCAAACCATACTTTGCATTAATCACTTGCGGCGTAAAGGGAACTCTCACGCCTCGAACCATCACCACCCCTGTGTCCAAGTCGGTTTCCGAAAAATTAGCATAAAACTCCCTAACCAACGAATCATTCACCGGGGTAGTCGGTATCTTCATCAATTCCTCCCATTTCCTATCTCGCAACAACTTCACAAAAACGGGATCCACGTTTGTTTCTATCACCGCCCGCTCAACCAACATATGCCGAGCAAAATAGTGTTTGGTATAGACCTCGTGTGCTTTAGAATTGACAAACCGACGAGGCATAGGGATAGGCACAAACTTGGTCTCACTTTCTTTCGAGGTCTCTCGGTCCCTAGGTTCGGCGGCATCGTCCCTAGCAACCTCTTCAGCAGTTTCACCTCTAGACGGCTCACCACCTCGGGCATTCTTGGTAAACCGTGCCAAGGGCACATCCAAATCAGTTTCAGATCCAGAGGTGGACTCGTCTCTCAAATCAGCTCTAGCTTGTTGTGACGACCTAGAGGGTTGCTCCCGGATTACTACACCTCTATTCGGATCAACTATGGGAGGGTCTAACTCCTTACGCTTTTTACCACTCTCCCTAGCCACACCCTTACCAAATTGCTTCTGAACTCCCTTCACCCGCACCATGATTGAAACCTTAAGGACCACAAACACTAAAGCATTCCAAGGCACAACAAAGGGTACCCGTTTAACATCCAAATCGGGATTTCAAACGAAACGTCCAAACCACCCACATCAACAACACACCATCACCATCCCCACACCACCACAGCAGAAGGAATAAGAAAAGAACCAACAAAAACGAAAGAAAATCAACAATAGTCGAAAATTCAAGCAAATGAGCCGACTCGAAAATCGAACTCACAAAAACGTGAATTAAAACGAGAAAAGGTGTTAAAAACTTACGATTGAAGGTGAGTAGATGATGATGATTCCTTGTGGAAACCCAAACAACGCAAATTTGACCCCAAAAATCCGACTTTTCCTTGAAATAGTCGGACTAGATAGGCGACTGATTCTCCAAATATGTGGAATGTTGGGAGATTTGGAAGAGATAATCGAAAAGAAGGTGTGTAGAGCGTTCTAACGCACTTTGAATCGCCCA
The DNA here is from genome assembly GCA_036785695.1 of Gentiana straminea. Lineage (NCBI taxonomy): Eukaryota > Viridiplantae > Streptophyta > Magnoliopsida > Gentianales > Gentianaceae > Gentiana > Gentiana straminea. The sequence goes on from JAVUPR010000348.1 coordinate 3,382,956, forward strand.
ATTTGGTGTAGAAACGTAGGATTTAGGGCAAAAAGGGAGGAGAAAAGTCGGTTTTTTGATTTTGAGTCCTGAAAAATGAGGGTTCAAGGCATGAGGGGGGTATAAATAGACAGGTGTTGGACGCTCGTCCAACTCTGCGGACGGGCGTCTGATCGGAAATGTGATGAACTGGACGGGCGTCCAAAGTTCCAGACGCTCGTCCAAAGGCTTGATTTGAATACAGGATTGGAGGGAATTATCCGGACGGGCGTCCATATTTTTGGACGAACGTCTGGTGAAAAAGATGAATACAGGATTGAAAAGCTTGTTTCCAGACGGGCGTCCAGGAAAACCGAAGGCCGGACGGGCGTCCAGAATCACTAGACGGGCGTCCAGTCAAGAAAAATGCAAAATTGTCCTTTTATAAAAATTATCATATAAATCAACTAAATGCGAAATTTTTATTACTGATAATTTAAAAATCAAAAGTATAATACGGAAATGCACGAACATGAAAGAACTTGAAAATAAAACAAACACAAATAAAACAGTGGGTTGCCTCCCACCAAGCGCTTCCGTTTTACGTCGGGGCTCGACGAAAGCAAAACTAACTAAGAAAATCACTAATCTGCGTAGATCCCGTCCCAATCCACTAGGAGAATGAGACGTCGAAGCATGTCGATAGCCGGAGGGAAGTCGTACTCATCCCGCAAACACCAATCCTCACCAGCTACCTCAACACCTCTGAAATGCTCAGCCCGCAGCACTAGTGCCAAATTCGTCAGCATAGGATCATTAAGGATCGTGTAAGGACGTCCTATGGCCTCCCGCAACTCCTCGTCATGAAATCGCTGCCTCCCGAACAAGGTGGAACAATGATAACGTACGTGATGGTCTTAACCTGAGTGCTAATGTCAAAATCTACATGAAGAACTATAGTGCCTCCCGGTCCATCATCTACTGTGATCAGCGGTATCCGACTAATGAGTGGGAACTCCTCAGGGCGAACTCCGTAAAGATCCATATCTAGAAAGCAACTACTGACAGATAGAAACATAAAAGCTTAGTAAATCTCACTAAAACAACACACGGAAGCAAAAAGAACTAAGGAAAACCAAAATAAGATTGGATATCTAGGATGCCCCCTAGTGGCGCTTTTGGTTTATGTCGTTAGCTCGACACCATTTAAGCTCAGCCTGGGTCAGGCCATTTTACTTTTCTGGCCGCCGTGACCTCATTTAAGTTCTGATCAGGGTTGTGGCTGCAGAAACGACACTTAACGCATGGGATTAAAGCTTTGACAGTTTTCCAGATACGTTGGACCTTTCCCATGGTTGATTTTCTCCTTTGTAGATTTCTCTGATGACGTTTAAGTTGTTGCTCCCTTTCATATTCCTCCATATCCCAACTACCGGCTAGAACTTCTTGTGATAGACCACTACCGTTATCCTCAGAAAACAGATTAGGTGAGATCTCGTCAGAGTCATCGACTTCATTAACACCACATCCAAGGATATCGAGAAATTTAACAATCAAAGGCTTGTCGTAGGTTCACCAATGTAGTGTTTGCACTCTCGACCATTAACTCGAAACGGCTGATCTTTATAACCCGAGTAGTTCTAGAACGCCTCCGGGAATGATTTTGAGAATCGTAAAGGGGCCGGACCATCGTGTCCTCAGCTTTCCAGAAAACAAATGTAATATGGAATTATAAAGAAGAACTTGTTCCCTACTTGAAATTCTCTTTTCTTAATTTTGGCGTCATGGAGGAGTTTCATCTTATCCTTGCTTATCCGGCGCTTTCGTAAGCCTGGAGTCGGAACTCGTCTAACTCATGTACCGCCGCAGATCGATGTTTTCCACAAGTTTGGGAGTCAAAGTTAAGAAACTTTGTCGCCCAATAAGCCCTATGCTCTAACTCAACCGGAGATGACATGGCTTGCCGTAAACCATCGATATGGAGATGAACCCATAGGGGTTTTATAGGCGATTCTATACGCCCGTAGTGCATCATCCAATTTCAAACTCCGGTCCTTTCTATGATCGTTCTTTGTCTTTTCCGAGGATTTGCTTGATGCTCCGGTTGCTTCGCTCAACCTGACCACTAGTCATCGGATGATATGGTGTGCCAGTTTTGTGACGAACACCATACTTTTCAAGAACTTTCTCTAGGGGTCGGTTGCAGAAATGCGTTCCTTCATCACTGATCAAGGCTCGAGGACATCCAAATCTCACAAAGATATTTTTCTTTAGGAATTTCATGACCGTTTTATGGTCATTGTGAGTTGTGGCTTGAGCCTCCACCCATTTCGAAACATAGTCGACGCGAGACTAAGATGTATTTGTTGCCACACGATGATGGGAAAGGTCCCATAAAATCGATGCCCCATACATCAAAGACTTCGCACTCTAAGATGGGTTTTAAAGGCATGTCAAAACGCCTTGTCGAGTTCCGGTTCTTTGACACCTATCGCAAGCTTTACGAAGGCTTCGTATCCTTAAAGATCGTAGGCCAATAGAAACCGGACTCGGAAGATCTTAGCAACCGTTTTCCAAGGACCAAAGTGACCTCCAAAGTGGGTCCACCGTGGCATTGCTCGATAATCTCTCGTTGCTCGATTCGGAACGCATCTCCTAAGCAAACCATCTTTGCAGATTTTAAAAAGATAAGGTTCATCCCAAACGAAATATTTCATATCAGAGAAGAACTTCTTCTTCTCTTGATAAGACATTTCAGGGTCAAGATATTGGGAATGAAGATAATTGACGATGGAAGAATACCATGGGACGTCTGGAGAGCGGCCATCGATCAACATGATGTTTTCTAGAGGAAAGTAAAGATCTATATCATCAGGATCACCCTTTTCCTCACTTAACATCCTAGAAACATGATCTGCCACTACGTTCTCACTGCCCTTTTTATCTTTAATTTGAACGTCAAACTCTTGGAGGGTCAGTATCCAACGCAGTAAGCGCGGTTTAGCTTCCTTTTTGGTCATGAGATAACGCAAAGCAGCGTGGTCAGTCCACACAATCACTTGAGCACCCAGCAAGTAACTACGAAACTTATCCATAGCAAAGACTACGGCTAATAGTTCCTTTTCAGTTGTCGTGTAGTTAACTTGAGAAGGATTCAGTGTGTGACTGGCGTAATAGATAGGTTGGAACTTTCCATTAAGCTTTTGCCCTAAGACTGCACCAACTGCATAGTTTGATGCGTCACACATAAGCTCAAAGGGTAAGTTCCAGTCAGGTGAAATAAGAATTGGAGCGGATATTAACCGATTCTTGAGCTCCTCGAACGCTTGCTTGCAGTTTTCATCGAAATTGAACTCAACGTCTTCCTTGAGCAGAGTAGATAGGGGCTTGGCTACTTTGGAAAAATCTTGGATGAATCTCCTATAGAAACCGACATGTCCGAGGAAACTTCTGACTTCACGTACATTCTTAGGATAACTCATCTTCTCAATGGCTTCTACCTTGGCCCTATCTACTTCTATACCGTTGGCGGACACTTTGTGGCCAAGAACTATCCCTTCATCGACCATAAAATGGCACTTTTCCCAATTGAGTACTAAGTCCTTTTCCACACATCTAGACAACACCTGATCAAGATTATCGAGGCAATCATCGAAGGATTGACCAAAGACCGAGAAATCATCCATAAAAATCTCCATGCACTTTTCAACTAGCCCGTCAAAGATTGCCATCATACACCTTTGAAAGGTGGCCGGGGCATTACAGAGACCAAATGGCATCCGCCTGTAGGCGAATGTCCCATAAGGGCAAGTGAAAGTGGTTTTCTCTTGGTCAACAGGATCAATGGGTATCTGAAAATATCCCGAATAACCATCCAGAAACAAGAGAATGCGTGCCCCGCCGTACGCTCAAGCATCCGGTCAATGAATGGAAGGGGAAATGATCTTTCAAAGTGTGACCTCATTGAGCTTTCGATAATCGATACATACTCGTATCCGAAGAACGAGCCTCAATGCTATCTCTTCTCCCTTCTCATTTTTCTCAATCGTAATTCCACCTTTCTTGGGAACTACTTGAGTCGGGGAAACCCATTCACTGTCAGCGATGGCGTAAATGATACCCATATCTAGAAGTTTAATGATCTCCTTCTTGACTACTTCTTGCATGTGAGGGTTAAACCTCCTTTGGGGCTGTCTAACTCGTTTTGCACCCTCCTCCGTCTTGATCTTGTGCATACAGATGTCGGGAGATATCCCTCGGATATCTCCCACCTGCCATCCAAAGGCTTTCTCATTTTTGCGCAAGACGTTTAGCAGTTTAAGCTCTTCTATTCGAGACAGCTTGGCAGAGATGATCAAAGGAAGCTTGTCACCTTCTCTTAGAAACACATACTTCAGATGTTTAGGCAACGGCTTCAGAACCAAATCTACAGGAGGTTCCTCTAGACTTGATTTAAGATCTCCACTCTTCAACTCAACATCGTTGAGCTTACTTAGTGGCCCTACTGCCAAAGCTTCTTCTCTTAGCTCATCCTCAAAATCAGCTGCGAACTGGTCTAGACTGACCACACCATGATTATTCAGATTATCAATCAGTCGTTCATATTCAGATTCTACAGCCATGACTTGCTTAACCATAGAGTCATCGAAATCATCAGAAGTCTCCTCAACGGAGAAGCCGGTTGGAGATCCAGAAGGTATATTGATAGATTTTGAAACACTATAGCTCACCTCCTGGTCACCAACTCGAATGGTCACATGCCCACCATCACAATCGATGAGGGCTCTAGCTGTAGATAGAAAAGGTCTTCCAAGAATCAAAGGGACATTTTCACTTTTCTCAATATCTAAGACGTACTAGTCAACTGGAAAGGTAAACCTATCTATTTGAACTAAAACGTCCTTTAGGATCCCTGAAGCTTTTTTGGAAGATCTATCAGCGAACTGTAAGTTCATGGTAGTGGGTTCTAGAAGACTTTGTAAACCAAGCTGATTGCAAACGAGACAATGGCATCAAGCGATGGATGCACCCTGTGTCACATAAGGAATTTGGGAAGACTAGGCCTCCCATCGCGCAGTGTGAGCACAAATTTGCTGGGGTCGCCCCTCTTGGTTGGTAAGTCTTGATAATTGACCATCGCGCAGTCTTTACCAACTGCTTGATCCATTTCTGATAATTTCTTTTTGGAAGATACAACATCCTTAATGAACTTGGTATACTTAGGCATCTCAACCAAAACTTCTGACAATGGAAGATTAACCTGAGTGTTTTTCAACAAATTGAGCACCTTTTCATACTTCTTATCTTCGCTCAATGGAATGTTGCTCTTTCTGGGTGGAAATGGAAGCTTCTTAAGATCATTCTCAGAGAAAACCTTCTTTGAAGATGCGCTAACGGCCTTGTCTTCCAGATCTTTCCACCGAACAGACTTTTCAGAAGTTTTCGTAGTCGGGGGATCAGCCACCTGACTTTCTTTTCCTTTCTCGTCCTCAAAGGATCAGCCACTTGAGGATTTCCAACCTTTCCACCTATCGGGGATCGGCCCACCGATTACTTGCTTGCGCCAAGGGGATGATGGGTGCTCAACTTCCCCTCCCCGCCTTATCGGTGGCGGGGAGGGGCTAGTGGTTTCCCCGGAAACCGGGGGACCACTAAGCCGTGTACCGCTTCTTAAACTCATGGTACCGGCCTCCTCTTTACCATATTGCATTGATGGCACGAGGTCGCACACCGGCCGCCGCTTAAGTCGGCCCGAGCAACATGACCACCCTTAGGATTTTTCTCGTAAAAGCCGGGCAAGTGCCCTTGGGGTCTTGATGCTAATCGCTCGGCCCACCGCCCCTATCTCGTCTCTCAAGATTTTTATTCGTACTCATTAGGAGCTGAATATTCTTGTTTTGCTCCTCTCTAAAGGAGTTCCATTCGGCTTTAAGATCAGTTGAACTTGAAGGGCCTTGAGAGTTTGGGGAGTTTGGAGAGTATGGCTGGCTGGGTCGACTTTGATAATTAGGATTGGAATTAGAGGGCCAATTCTGATTGAACCTTGGTGTGGAATTGGAAAAATTCGAGTTTTGATTGAATCCAGGGTTTCTGTTGAAGTTTGGATTCTGATTAAAGCTTGGATTCTGGCCGACGCCCTGATTTTGAGCATTATTCTGGCCAGAGAATTGGTTATTGAACCTCGGATTAGACTGGCCAGAAAAGGCATTCACTTCTGCATTTTGTCCAATCATGGGACAGAAACGAGCAGTGTGCCCCGGATCATCACACACTTGGCATGTGATTGGATTATACTGTCCATTATTATGAACAGCGTTGACTTGATGAACAGAAGGGGGTTGAAATTGACACTGGCCAGACATGTGGCCAGTCTGACAACAATTTTCGCAATACAGAACCTGAGAGTTCTGTGGAAACGAAAGAGTCTGATTACTCGGATTAGGAACAGTTTGGGATGTTGTCAGCTGAGAATTAGCCATTTGCTTTTGCAACATGGCAATCAGATTCTGCATAGTCACTTCCTCGACCTTGGGAGGAGGAGGAGGTGCCTGAATAGCTTGATAGGATGGGGCATAGTTATATTTGGCAATGTCTTCAAACAATGCCCATCCTTCGTCTGGAGTCTTCTTCAAAAACGCCCCACCTGATGAACTATTGACCATGCCCTTAGTGAGCTCGGTCAATCCGCTAAAGAATGTATGGACTTGCCTTTGCATCGGCAAGCCATGGTGGGGACATTTTCGGAGGAGGGACTTGAACCTTTTCCAGCAATCAAAGAAAGACTCATTTTCCTGCTGACGGAAAGTGAAGATTTCATTCAAATACTGGGCCGTCTTTGATGGAGGGAAATATTGACTCATAAATTCTTTTTCAAGACCGGCCCAGGTTGTAATGGATTCCGAAGGGAGAGAGTGATACCACTCTAGTGCTTCCCCTCGCAAGGAAAATGGGAAAAGTTTGAGCTTGATTGCGTCCTCACTTACACCTTGGATACGGGTAGTACCGCATATATGTAGAAATGTGTGTAGGTGAGTGTGGGGGTTCTCTGATTGATAGCCGTGAAAAATCGATGCATGCTGCATCATCTGAATAAGTCCTGGCTTTAGCTCGAAAGTTGGAGCAGTAATGGCCGGCATAACGATAGCCGGGTTGATGGTGACTGTACCGGGCATGGCATAATCGGCCAACGTCCGTCTATCTTCCGCCGCCATTATTACTATTTCTTTGATTTCTTTCGCAAGATTTTGCTCAAATTCTTGATCAAGAGCGTTTCCTTCGTCAAAACGAAGTCTCCGCCTATTGGGTCGGACTATGGTCCGCTCGGGGTCGGAGAGTAGATTAGTGGTCCCTTCTGACTACGAGTTTGCATACACCGAGATCCAAGATCAAGTTGTTGAGCAAGAAAGAAAGAAGGAGAGAAAGAGAACTATAAACTACGAAACTAACAACTTAAACTAAAGACTTATAATCTAATCTAAGATCAAAACCTAGAGAAAAGAAAAGAAGAAAAGAAGAAGATGATAGGAGGAAAGAGGAACGGACGGACGTCCAAAATTATGGACGAGCGTCTGACCAGTTTTCAGAATGGACGGGCTTTCAAAATATGAACGCTCGTCCTCTTTTTCAGAATTCCTTTGGACGGGCGTCCAGAAGTATGAACGCTCGTCTGCGGATCAGAATTGATACAGGATTGAAGAATTTTCAGCGGACGGGCGTCCAGTGAACTAAACGCTCGTCCGACTGAAGCAAGAACTGGACGGGCGTCTGGTAAAACGGACGCTCGTCCAACTGGGCAGAACGATTAGAAAAACAGAGCGTGATAAACAGAAAACAGAGTATAGACTAGGAGCAAAAATTTTATATTAACTACTAACAGAAACACAATTAAAACGACAGACAAGTGAACAAAAACAACTAAACGATTAACCACAAACAGAAACTGAGAAGATCTAACCTAAAAACAGGAATTGAAAACAAAAACAAAAACTAGGCAACGTCCGGTTCCCCGGCAACGGCGCCAAAAACTTGTCTACGGATTTTATCTATGCAAAACAAACAAGTAATAAATTTATAATCCGGTTAACCCCAAGTATAAGGATCGTAGTACTAGTGGTTAATGCCGGGTCGATCCTACGGGGAACTGGACGATTGTGGTTCCTAGTTTTTGTCTACTAAACTATGTCACGAAAAACTAAACTAAAAACGGCGAGTAAAACAAAACCGAACTACACATATATGCTGAAAATAAACTAGACAGAGGACGAAAATCCAAAGCTAGGAAGGTTTGGTTGCGAACAAATTAATCTAAAGGTGCAATAGAAAATAAACTAACTAAACAAGTTCAAGTTTTAAGGGTTAAATCAAGTTTAAAACGGACAAACGAGTATTGATCCACCTATCCAACAAACACTAATCTCTTATCCCGATTATATTGCAGTTTCTATCAAGTTGTGATTCATCTTATCAAAGGTATGAATCCTACTTTCGTAGATGATTCGCCTATTAATTTCTATCTTTCGATTTACGGAAATTAACGCGTCATAACATAAACAAAGATGTAAACTTTAACGTTTTAACCTAGATATTCAACCTATCAACTTTCGTTTGACATAGATCAAAGATCTATTCCTAAATCATGGTGATCTAATGTTTATAAAGACTTTCATCAAATATAAAACATCATACATGCACATCTTTCGATATAAATGCAATTAATCAACATAAGACATGATAAAGGAAACAACTTGATTAAAAACTTACAATATAACCGGAGAATCAAAATTAATGAAAGTTGGATGGCTTCACAATGCTCGTTTGATTGAAGCCTAGCCTCTTAGCATCCTTGAATAGCTCGAATTGTTGAAGTAAATTGCATAAATTAAACTAATTTTATCTAGGAATTGAAGAACATAAAACTGGTAAAAACTGAGTAAAAACGCAGCCTATAGCCGCCCCTAGGGTTTAGGGTTCGAATATTGTCAATTGGTATCTCAATGTGTGAAAAATAGGCAAGTATTTATAGAGATTTGAGGCGGTTTCACTAAGTCGGCAATCCGGACGCTCGTCCGATGAAGTGGACTCTCGTCCAGGTGTTCTGAACTCCAATGTAGACGTTCGTCTGGATAGCATCCAAACTCTCTGATCTTCTTTTTGCACCTTGGACGCTCGTCTGCTTCTTCTGGACGCTCGTCCAGTAAGTTCATGAAGCCTCAGTATTGAATCCTTCCCCTAGACGCCCGTTTGGATTGTCAGACGCACGTCCACTCCTGGACGGGACTTGGACGCCAGTTTAGCTGGAATGAAACTTGATTAAATCATCTCTATCTCTTTTTTCTCCACTCCATTCGATCATTATCTCTTTCTTAAATCTTTATAGCTCTAATTCTCTCCCTTTTGACCATCATTTGAGCACAATGAACATACCTATAACACATGGAAAACATCGCAAACTGTAATAGTATTCAAATAATTATAATTTAACCATGAAATCACATAAATATATCATTATTGCGATTAAGTCTTCAAAAATACCGTTTGCTCAATATTTTAATATAAAGACCAATTATTATGCAAATTACACAATATAGAAGAAAAACATCGTAAAATATATCCTTAAAATTCATAGATTTTCACCCTTAACATGTAACCCCCGACAGGTCCGAACTCGCATAGAGGGGCGGGGGGAATCCCAATCAGGACAGAGCACCACCCGATCCCCCAAGGCTCTGGAGGTCGTCAACAAGCTTGGAATAATGAGACAATAAATAGAGGAGTTACAAAAGGGAAAAGCGATCCAAGAGGCCAGACCCGCTTGGGGTACAAGTGTCCTACATCCGGGCATCTTGAAAGCGGCTCCAAGTGGAGGAGCACACTATCCTAACTTCGTTAATTATCATGGAACAACAAACCCCCTGGATTGGCTTTCATCTTTCCACAGCAAGGTTAGCTTATGCACTCCCAGTGAGGATGCATGATGTATATCGTTCGTCGGATCTATGCAAGATAGAGCGGCATCGTGGATCCGCAGCCTCCGCACCAGGGTAAGTCTTGTCTTGTGATGACCTGGTATACAAATTCACTACGGAGTTCAGATCAGTAGGAGGGCCCAAAAAGACACACGTTAATCTCCACGAGGTCAGACATGGTGAAAACGAATCGACCTATAGTTACTATGAGAGCTTCTACAAGGTATACGAGTTAACCAGAGGTATTGCGGACAGTGCGGTAAGGACTATATTTGAAATAGGGCTAAGGCCTGTCTATTTGAAATCTTACTACGCCCTTAATGAGCCTGCCAACATCCAGGAAATGCTGATTTAGGCAAGAATATATATTGCAACAACATGGGATGAGGGATCATCATCATCCCATAGAGGAAAGCAGCGAGCTGAGTGCAGCCCGCCTAGAGATAGCCGCAAGAATCGGGATCGGGATGTCAAAAGGCCCAAAAATTTGAGTCCTACACCCAAATGATGAATGAGGTGAGGGCAGAGCTCCTTGACCCTTACCCTATGAAACCCGATGCACGCCATGATCAGTCCGAATATTGCGCGTTCCACGAAGCTAAGGGTCATACCACTGATGACTGAATACAGTTGAAAAGAGAGATTGAGAATTTGTTGGCACGTGGTCGGCATGACCGCTATAAAAGAGATGGTGGGGGCACAAATCGAGATGATCGCCAGACCCGCCAATATGACAGGGAGATCCGTATAATCACAGAGGGTCCTTCTAGAAACAACCAGATCAAACACATAATCGGCTCCATCAACAAGCATGTTGAGAAGCCAATGGTACTACGCAGGATTCTTGCCTTAGCATTTCAATTGTCATTAGGCGGACTTTGTTAGGCAGAGTTATGATCGACACGGGAGACTGTCGGGACATTATGTACTACAAATGTTTTAGAGATCTTGGCTTTAGCGACTCCAGTCAAAGGCCGCATAATGGCACTCTCGAGGGTTTTACCAATCACAGAATCCAGGTCAAGGGGACCATTGATTTAGATGTGCAGATGGGAGACTACGCACCTTTACGGACCGAAAAGGTAACATTTCTTGTGGTAGATCTCCAATCAAATTACAACATGATTTTAGGAGCACCTACCTTGAGACAGTATCAGATGGTCGTTTTTATCCCGCATCAGCGGGCTAAGTTTTACACGGAGGGGGAGTTGGGGCTTCAGTCAGTGAACCCGCAATGATCCTCGTTTTTATTCATGACTCGAGGACAGAAAGCAAGAAGGCCCACATCGAACAGCCGGACATGGAAGTGGGCATGAGTATGATAAGGATGGTGAGAGAGCTCGTCCCACCTAAAGTTGAGTGTGAGACCTTACAGGTCCGAGATGAACCGGATTTCACCGCAGACGACGAGCTGGTTGAGGTAGTCATTAACGATGCCTACCCCAACCAAATAGTCAAAATCGGAGCTCATCTGCCCACGGCGGAAAATGAAGCTTTGATCGCCCAGCTAAACCCAAACATTGATTCCTTTGCATGGGTAGTACCAGATATAAGAGGCATTGAGCCCGAGGTCACGCTACATCATCTAAACGCCGACCCCATTTTCAAGCCAATACAACAGCGGGACCGACCGTTTAAGACTGAAAAAGAGGCCGCAATAAAGGTAGAGGTTGAAAAGCTTCTTCTAGATGGTATAATCAAAAAATTAGCCCATCCTACCTGGCTTGCAAACGTAGTGACGGTAAAGAAGCACAATGGCAGGTGGAGAATGTGTGTCAATTTCACGGATATCAACAAGGCATGCCCGATCTTTACCAACTACCCAGGATCGATCGGCTAGTCGACTTTATTGTCGGGTTTGATACCCTCAGTTTCTTGGATGCATACTCTGGTCATCATCAGGTACGGATGGTTGAGTCTGACAAAGAAAAAACGGCCTTCAGAGCTGCTCGGGGACTCTACTATTACAAAATGATGCCCTTTGGGATGAAGAACACTGGCTCAACCTATCAAAGGATGGTGAACAAGGTTTTCTGCTCGTAGATCGAGAAAAATATGGAGGCTTACATAGACGACATGGTCATAAAATCTCCAAATGGATGTCACGCCACCGACCTCAAGGAAACATTCGAGAACGTTCGGAGACACTCAATGAAACTCAATCCAGCCAAATGCACGTTTGGTGTGGTGCGGGCAAGTTCCTTGGGTTTATGGTCAGTCATCGCGGGATCGAGGCTAATCCCGAGAAAATTCAAGCATTACTCTACATGTTGTTGGAAGTAGTGCCCGAAAGACAATTTATGTAATTGTTTTTATAATTAATAAATGATAGATTTATTCTCATCTTATTATTTGCTTCATGCTTATAAGTAATACACTACTGAAAACCCCAAGTTGTATCATATGGAGCCATATAACTTAGTGTGTGTCACACGTGAGGATTAAGTTTATGGAGATACACTTGAACTGTTAGTCCGTGGTGAACTTAATCAAAGTATGAGGTCTATTGATTAAACCACCATTAATGCGCCCATAACACTTTAAGGTGTGGCCGTCTTATCCGGACCGTAGATATTGGTTATCTAAGTGGGGCATTTATATATGAGTAGTCATATAGGACTGGACCGATTTAATCTGCATTTCTCATATAATTCCGTGATTGAGAAATCTTATTAAATCACAAGATGATCATATATGGATTGACTTTAATCCTGAAGTTATTGCAGACTCCTGCTTGTTTCAAGATAGGGTTTGATGTGTTCGTTAAGGATTGCTAAGAGGTGCGGTCCAAATCACTTTCACGTTGGCACTATCAGGAATTAGTAGCTGGGAATGTGTCTCATAGATACGGAATACATTCCTTCCTGCGAGAAGTAGAAAGACAATCCACTTATTTGTTAATCTATAAACTGATCGATCCCGGGAGTTCATATTGGTTATGAACTAATTGATCACTGGTGGGTTAAAGGTAAATAAGGATAAGATGTGATGAAGAAGGTTTACGGAAAAATTCACTCTTCATTACGGATAGTCTATAGAGGTTAGTCTATATGTAATGATTATATCAATGGACACTTATTGACTCGACACTTTGAGAATAAGTTATATCTGTAATCGATAGAGTTCAGTTTCAGATTTATGGTGGCGTAATTCTGAAATTAATTAGTTGAATGAAAATGTTATGTTCGATGAATATTTTATTCGATTTATTGTAGCTACTCGTTATAGGTCCATGGTCCCCGGGTTGGCTCCTAACACGCGAGTGAATTTTCGTATTATGGAACCTCGAGAATAATTAAATAGTTGGTCTATTTAATAAATATGCAATATTATTTATTCGGTAAATAATATGTAAAATAGAAAAGACATTGTCTATTATTCCATGGCACATAAAATATGTATAATTAATTATTTATTTGTTAAATAATTAATGGATAAAATAAGAGATTGGTTTTCTAATGATTATCTCATTAATGGTAATTATCTTTTATTTAATGTAGATTATCTCTTATTTAATGGAAAATATGTTTTCCTTAAATAAAAAGATAAATGTTGTGAAATGGATAACTATCTCTTGACTAGTTATTTTTCTATATAAAGAAGGTTCTTCCCAACACGATACACAAGTTTTTGGTGTGCCACTTTTGGATCTATAGGAGAGAAAAATTAGTTTCTCGTCTTAGCCACCGGGAGAAAAAAACTTGGAGTTTTTCTTGGAGCATATTCGAGGAGGTTCGATTGAGGGATCGACGTCCACCAGTCGTCGCTTGGAGATACGACTCGGAAGATCAAGGCTTCTCTCCAGTTGGGTAAATCTTAAACCTTCTTGTAGTCAGATTAATTAAAGATGTCAATCATATCGTGGTAAAATCGCATACGATTTATTTCGTTGCTTCCGCTATGTATGATCGAGTGTCTCGATCTGTGCTGTGAATCAGATCTGATAATCTGAAGAAAATGGGAAAAACACTCCGGTAGTTGCGAGACCCCCTCTCGCAGTTGCGCGACCTGGAATTTTTCCGGATCCGGTTTTTCCTGTGTTTCGGATCTTGATTCGGGTTTTTGTATATCCAGGACATACGGGGACCGATGACGATCAAGGAGGTGTAGAGACTTAATGGCAGAATCATAGCCCTGGGCAGGTTCATTTCCAAATCAACTGAGGAATGTCTTTATTTCTTCAAAATTCTCAAAGGCAACAAGACATTTACCTGGGATAAAGAATGCTCTAAGGCCTTTCAGGCCCTCAAAGAATATTTGGGAAAGCCACCACCACTGGTTAGCCCCACGAAGGGGGATGTTCTGTTTCTGTACCTAGCGGCCTCAGACCGGGCTGTAGCCGCCATTATTGTAAAGGAGACCGGAACTCTCGAATATCCCGTTTACTATGTAAGCAAAGCTCACAGTCTGGTGGAGAGCCATTATTTTAAAGTGGAAAAGTTAGCCTACTCGCTTTCCATTGCTGCCCGCAAACTCAGGGGCTACTTTTTTTCATACACAGTTGTTGTCTCAACATATAGTCCCATACATCAAATTCTACACAAACCCGACCTTTCAGGTCGTCTACTACGATGGGATATCGAAATCATGGAGTTCTATATTCAGTATCAACCTAGGAAAGCAATCAAGGCTCAAGCCTTAGCAGATTTTGTCGTTTAGACAAGTTATAGTACAAAAAAGCCAAGCTCTCCAATACCAGCCGAGCTCGATCCGGCTCCACAAAAGCCTGATCATTGTTGGCAATTGTATATTGATGGAGCATCCAATCAAAGTGGATGCGGAGCAGGCGTAATCCTACTCGAACCGGGTACAACAAAGGAGATAGAAAAGGCTATCATATTCGAGTTCCCGGCCACAAACAATCAAGCTGAATACGAGGATGTGATCGCCGGACTTGACCTCGCAAGGGAAATGAGGGTAAGAATTGTGGAAGTCTTTTGTGACTCTCGACTCATTGTTGAACAAATCTTAAGGGGTACGAGACACGATACGGCAGCCTGGAAAAATATCGTGAGATTGTCCAACGAATGAAAGGCGACTTTGACTATTGCGAATTCATCAGAATTGGCAGAGAAGATAATGAGCGGGCAGATTACCTCTCCAAGCTAACTCTTGAGGAAGAAATTGTAGATCCTCACTAATGATTGAATATCTCTCTGTTCCTGCAATTGAAAATTCAGAAATCATAGGCATCGATGCACCAGCACCGACTTCATGCTGGATAGACGAGATCAAAGCTTACATTGAATCGGGCATCCTGTCCACAGAACCAGATAAAGTCTGTCCCCTCAGAAGGAGAGCGGCGAGATACATCATAAACAATGGGATACTCTACAGAAGGTCCATCTCAAAACCTTTGCTTAGATGCGTCCGCAAGGAAGAAAGTAAGAAAATTCTGGCAGAGCTCTATCAGGGAGTATGTGGAGGCCACGCTGCTAGTCGCTCTTTGGCACAAAATGTTGTGACCGCAGGTTACTACTGGTCTTCCATCATCAAAGATTCAGAAAAACTACGATTATGCGAGGATGACCCCGTACATCTCGCTGCCTCGGTTGGCGATCATTTGGACGAGGTTGAAGTGGAAAGTAGTCGCGCGAGATATTGGCGAGATTACCGGCGATGAGGCCGCTCATATGGATGTCGACCACTTTTGAGTTGGAGGCCTTCGTCTGCGCCGAAATCCGCCGCGTAGAGTGAGCCTTAAGGAGAAGGCGCGGGCTCGAAAGGTCCCGACGGTTCGTGGGGGTGAAGAAATCGCTTTCCCGACCGAAGGACAAGCTGCGGTCCCGAGTACTAGCGGCGCTCCCGACCATGACGAAGCTTATGTTCGGGACGCCGCGGTTCATGAGTTAATGGGGTCCGGTGAGGACGAAAATGCGGAATTGCCCGGAAGGATATGCGGATGCACCTGCGAAAAGCGAGAAGAAAAGGAAAATTGCGAGCCAAACCATGACGAGTTGGTGAGGCCGGCGCACGGCCGATACCCGGACGAAGAGCTCTCGTCCCAACAATCCCGAAGCTATGCGAGAGTTTGCGATCGTGGCGGCGTATGAGAAGGACGTTGATAAGAAATGGTCCCGGCCGTGCAAGAGGCGATCTCAACGGGACCATTAATAGCATATTCGGAATCGACACCGGTGTGTATCGGTTTTCTTTTTTTCGATTATGGGAAGGAGTCCGATAAATTTAAACCGGGGACCATAAGGATTATGTAGGTGCGCGTCGCTCCGGGGACACCCTTATCCTCCACTTCCATCATTTGTGTGCGGGTACGAGACCGCCTTTCGATCCTTTCTTTGTGAAGATGCGCAAGGAGATACGGCGCTTCCTACGATTTTGCCGCCGGGACTATTATCCGGTTGATGGCCTTCATCGTTATGTGCCGGATTACGAAGATCGAGCCGACGTTAACTTTCACCGGGGCAATTTTATTCCTTCGTGGACGCCTTTATTCTGGACAAATCTCTACGAGGTCGCGGACTCCCCGCCCCTACTATTCCCGCTTCCCCAATAAGTTTCACAAATGGGGGCGGCGGGTGCGGGGTCGAGTCGAAGGTAGGTGGCCTTTTCCTAGGGGAGTCAGAGTCCGTGGAGTCAAATCCACGCTTTTAATCTTTGACCCCACGTGAGTGAGCGGCGCTACGTAAAGGGGGCGATGACGTTAATTCGGTCGGACGGGGCGGCGCCATCTTGGAGAAATGTTTCTGGGTTGAACTTCTTGATCGGCCGAGCCTTTTGTATGTATGGCGGGCACTGGTGGGCGGAGAGGAATGCCGCGCCCATGGTACGGATGGGTCTGAGAGGCGCGATCCAGTTGGATTGGGGTTGTCATATCAACAAATGTTTTCCTACAGCCGAGTGCCTGGAATGTGGGGGCGACCACATACTTAGGCCGCTTTGTAACTTTCTTTGTCCACTTGTATTTATTTGTAAATGCTCATTTTGTTTTCCTGGGTTCTAAACCGCTCTCTTTTTTGTAGGTATGGATCCAAATGCTCGCGGGGCTTACCGAAACAAGCTTAATGCGGAGGCGGACAAAGCGGCCCGGTGCTCGACGAGGAGGCTTTGAAGAAAGCTCTAGGGATGGTGCCCCCGAGCGTAGACGCCTCGATTGTCGAAGAGACACATAACCCGGAAGGCTGCGACCTCTTACGCCGCCCTTGTTGCGACTTCCTGCGCCCTTGTTGCGGGCCCAGTCGGGCTGGTGCCTCAAAAAGACTCATCCCCCTACTAAGGGAGTCGCACGGCGTGGGGACGATCTCAACCGGAGAAGGCGAAGGATGATCGCCCACCCAAACGGTCCGCTCCCGGCCCGGCGGCGCATCTTAAAGAGGTTGAAACTCCGGTGGAGAAGAGCGCACCTGGCCGAGACGCCGCCACAAAAACTTTGCCTCGAGGTTACTGCGGGAAAGAGGCCACATGGTTGGATCCGAGCTTTACCCGGGATCTTGACTTATCCAAAGCTCGCCGGGTTGGTGAAGCAATTGCTTCGATGTGATTCCTCTTGGGCCGATCCCTCTCGGTTATCTGATCATGTTCCAAGCGGGAGATTGGCCGGGGCATATTGGCCCGGCTGCGGCTCAGACGACTCTCCGCCTCGCATGAGATTCTTTGAAATCGAGAGATTTGAGCGGCCGGTTGGGATTGCGGCTTCTCGGTAAGACCCAGGTTTTTTTTTTTTTTTTTTTTTTGTTGCTAATTATCCCGTTTTTCCACGGCCTCGGTGCTCGTTTAAACGGGGTACTTGAGCCCGGCGGGCGCGATGCGAGAGGTGAGGAAAGTGACGGCGCGGCTGGGAGCGACCGATAAGGCGAGGGTTACCGCCGAAAAGAAAGCTAAGCATGCGAGGGCGGCGAGGTGGGAAGATGAAAGCAATCATGGAGGAGCACTCTAAAATAGATGCGAGATCGATGAGAAAGTTGCATCTTTGACAAAGGATTATGCGGGGGCGCGAGGAGGAGATCGCCGCGTTGAGGGTTAAGCTGGCTGAGGCGGAGACGAGGCGCAAAGAGGCTGGCGAGAAAGCTATTGAGGAAGGAACTGCGAAAACGGCGAGCGCTGTCGAGGAGGCCAAGTACGGGGCCGTCGGCACTGCCTACAAGAATTCGGATGACTTCTTCGACCGCATAGAGAATAGCTTTGACCGGGGCTTTAGTCACTGGCTCGGCGTATCCGGGCCGATCGAGGCGGGGGGCACATCACTGCGGAAGATATCTTGCGGTGGGTGAACACGCATCAAGGTCATCCCGATTTAGTGGTCTTTCACCCGGAAATCCCTTATGCAAGCGAGCTCGTTACCTCGATTCGGACCGAACGGCTTAAACGCGGCGAGCTGTTTGGGATCACACTCTGTTAATCAACATGTAAACTTTGAGATGTTGAAGAAGCCTCCGCCCTCGAGCAAGGCGACTAGTTTACCGGCACCCCGCCTACTCCGCATGCTCTCTAGATTTCTTGGACTTTTACGCGAGCTCTTTGAAAATGTGATTTGTAACTTTGACTATTTACTTTTGTGATTTAGTGAATCTTGATTTGTAATATCTTGACAATTTATTTTCTCGCATTTTTTCAATTTATAAATCTTGGCTTTTCCTGTCGCCGATTCGATGCGGCGGCCTTTCGCGAGCGTGACGGGGTTATTTTATTCTCGTGTCTTTGTCCTCTTGATTTGTGCGAGGTTGCTTAATAATTTGGCGGCGTCGAGCGAGTCATGAAACGTCGTCGTCTCGTTTAACCATAGTCGCTACGCGGCAGCTAATTTTTCAAAGTTTCGGCGGCCTTATTGAGAGCGGTGCTTTTGCCCCGAGAAGATAGAGCTTGTTAAGAGGCGGCCTTTGGCGTGTCATTAACGCGAGAGTTATGACCCCTAATGACTAGGTGTCGTTGTTATGCTTGTAGCCATAAATTTCGGTCTCTTTATGGTCACGGCGCTCTGTTGCCTTGGTTTTCGGGTCGGTTGCATATACGGCCACTAGGATCCGATTAATCCCAACCGTTGATTATACCCGCTTCTCTCGGTATAAAAAGGGGGTTACTTTGGAACTCACTCTACCTCTTGCCTTTGTCTTGAATTTGCTTTCTTTCTCCCTCCAATCGTTCTCCCTCAATTGTTCATTATCCTCTTTACCGTTTATCCCCCGATTCTATGTCTCATCCGGGGAAAGCGACGGGCTCGGATATGGAAAGCTCGTCCTATCCGGGATGTTTCTCCCCTTTTTCACCACTTTGCCTCCCCGTAGCCAAGGATTATTTACGGGATTATTTTAAGTGGCGTGATATTATGAGGGAGAGGGGCTTAAATGAGCAACGAATAGAAGACGGCTCCGTCTTTGCGCGTTCGGCTTTACGGGTTTGGTGGGAATTTATTCTTTGAGCCTACGGGAGCGGTTAATGTTACCATGATACGGGAATTTTATTCCGTGTTGTACGAGGTAGCCCCTGGCGGGGCGCGAGCGACGCATTTCTCTCCGGGGTGTCCCCGTTATCTTTACTCCGGAGAGAATTAACCAAGTTTTTAACATACCCGCCCATAAATCCCTCCTCCCGTTATGAGATCGCCCGGGACCTTGCGGATGAGGAAAATAGGCGGCGCAGATTCGTCTAGGTATTGCAATGTGCGAGCGTTTCCCGAGAACCAGGCGGGTTTGGTCTTAGGAGTGATTTGCGTCCGACCTCTCTCGCGACGACCGTGAGTGGAGGAAGTTTATAAATTCCCGCGCTCTTATCTGCGCCGATGCGATGTTGTTAGTGAGGAGCGAAGCGCTCATACCGCACGCCATTCGCGACCATCGAGTGGATATAGGCGGGAGTGTTGATCCATCGCGAGGTACTAAAATATGCGTGCTCGGTGGTTCAAGGTCGCCGTGGCATGCGGTCGCCGCATGCCTTTTGCATCGACGACGATAACCAAATTATGCGGTGGCGCCGGGGTCCCCTTCCATACTCTCGACCGATATGTTTGAAAAAACTTATCCGGTGGAGCCACTACGCAAGCGTGGTGTCGTTTTTGGACCTGCATACATGTGATCGGAGGAAGATAACCATCCTGCCGGTTGATGGAAGTTTGTCCGGGCTTGATCGATATGTTTGAAAAAACTTTTCATCGTTTTTTTTTTTTTTTTTTTTTTTTTGATGATGACGGAAAGACAAGAATGTAAATACGAGTTTTGAAAGAACGGCTTTATTTGAATTGGCTTGTTACATATAGTATTTTTTTCGGAATGCCATGGTCTATTATACTCGCGGCCCTCCTTGTCACTTAGCATGTACGTCCCCTTTTTGATAACTCGCGAAATCCGTAGGGGCCCTCCCGGTTTTCCGATAGCTTTTCCTTTTTTTCGCTTCGTGGCCCGCGGCTTGTCTTTTTTGTAGAACGTAATCCCCGACGGCGAAGTGATGATTGCGAATACGTTTGTCGTGATGACGCTTTGCCGCTTTGTTTATAATTGACTACTTGTTGTATGCCTGGATGCGCCGTTCCTCTACTAGATCAAGCTCGAGTTTACGCGCCGGCGTGTTATTGACCTCGACGCAAAAAAAAGACGACCACTAGGGCTTGGTAAGGCCATTTCCACGGGCGCCATAGCCTCGAATCCATATGTTAAAGCAAAAGGAGTTTCCCTCATTGTGATTTTTCGCGACGTCCCGAGTGCCCATAGAGCCATTTGGAAGGTGATCCGGCCGGTGGCACGCTTTCTCACCCGGAGGCTCTTTTTCAACACACTTAGGACTGTTTGTTGGCATTTTCGGCTTGCCCGTTTCCGCTGCGGGTAGCACACGGATGATTGCCAATGTTTAACATTGTTCTCCTCACGAGAATCTGTCGAATTCGTCTGCTGAATTGAGGTCCGTGATCGGAAACCATCACTCTTGGAACACCAAATCTTGTCCATATTTGATCGAGCAAAAAGTATGTTATGTCCCACGGTATTGGTTTTTACCAAGGCCTTAGCCTCGACCCATTTAGTAAAATAATCCACCGCGACGACCACGTATTCGCAACCCGGCGACCCTTCTTCAAGGGTCCCGATGAGGTCGATCGCCCACATGTCGAAAGGCCGGGCGGCTACCCTATGCTTTGTTCGACTGAGGGTAGCCAGGGATACTTGCGAACTTACGGCAAGCATCGCATGCTGCGGTATAAGATTTGGCGTCTTTACCTCGCTAATTTCGGCCAATAATATCGGCTAGGAGTACCTTCGTGCTAGTGTTCGATTGGAGAGATGGCCGCCGCACGATTCCCGTGCATTGTAGCTCTGTTAGGATTCCCGTTACCTCCTCGGGTCGTACGCATCGCGAAGGGTTTCGAGAATGAATGACGGTAAAGCACGTCGTCCGTAATCGTATATCTTGCGGCCCTTCTTTACTAAGGCCTTAGCTTCGCAACGGGGTCGGCGGGAAGCTCTCTAACTCAATATAAGACTTCATGATGTCGACCCAACAAGTGTTACTTTGGGTTGGAAATCCATGATCTCGTCACAGAGGAGATGGCGGGTTCCGATAGGTGTTCGACCATGATGCTAGGATCGCACGATGCGTCTTCGGCGGGTTAATTTGGATAAGTAATTACGCCTATGATTGTCCTCTCGAGGGATGTTCTTGAATTGACAATATGCGAAGGCACTTTCGAGTCTTTTGACGAGGTTAATATACCTTTGTAAAATTTCGCAATGAATGCCATATGACCCATTGATTTGATTCACCACCAAGCTATGTGAGTCGCAAAATACTTGTATATTTTCGACTTTCATGGCTTTGGCGAGTTTCAACCCGGCAATGACGGCCTCGTATTACGCCTGGTTGTTAGAGGCGGTGAAATCAAATCTCGAGTAACTGCTTTCTTCGATGTGCCCGGTTTAACGGGATTATTCCCGCGCCACACCCTTTGGATTAGCGGAGCCATCAACGAGAGCGCGCCGGTGACTTGGCACGAAGGCTCGTCCTCTGTGGTGACATCTTGGTCGCGTTGGGCGCTCTTTCCTCGTCGTTGAAGGGCTATGAAATGCGGGAGAGCTTGGGCCTTTACGGCCTTCCGGGGCTCGTATCGGATATCGAACTCGGTAAGCTCGATGGCCCCGAGCAATCGACCGGACGGTGTACGGTTTGTGAAGAACCTGTCTTAGCGATGCATTTGATAACACTACGATGGTGTGCGATGAAAAGTAAGCCCTTAATTTGCGGGCGACTATAACAACACAATAAGCCAACTTTTCTATATTAAAATAACGACTTTCAACGGGGCGAGAGCTTTGGAAACATAAAAAACCGGCTTCTGCGAGCCTTCCTCCTCTTTTACAAGTCTTCGCGGCTACGGCCATCATAATCCCGACAACGGCGGTCTTGACAAGGAGGTCTTTAAACAGGAGCATTCCGGTTTGTCAAGAGAAGGTACCCGCTGGAATTTTGAAGAAAGAGCGGACTTCTTTCTGCATTTCGAGACAAACCTACCCAAGGCGTGAACCTTGCGGTAGGCTCGCTCATGTTGACCGGGGCCTCGATTTTTCGGGATTTGCCTCGATCCGACTTACCATAAAGCCCGAGAAATTTCCCTGCCTGGACCCAAAGTGCATTTCGTAGGGTTTAAAGTGATTCTTCACATTTGCAAAGGTTTCGAAAAAAACTTGTCTGGCGTCCCCGACCGGGAGTGTTGTTCCCCTCGCGTTTATATTTATTGGTGGTCCCTCACGGATCAGCCTTTCTATCTCGCGCCTTAGGGTGAAGCATTCATCGGTGATGTGGCCATGGTCCTTGTGATAGTCGCAGTATTTGGATTTATCGCGGCTATCAGGATCGCCCCTCATAGGCTTGGGTCTGTCGAAATGTTCACGAATTTCAAACAAGTATTTGGGATGCTTTGGTGTTGAGTGGGGTGAAATTATCCTCGCTAAATTTGTACGGCTTCTTTACCTCACGATCGCGATTAGTATCTCGTCCCTTTTCTTTTTTACGGTCATCTACGCGATCCTCCTTCGGCGAACGTGGCTCGTCTTAGGCTTTGCTTTCCCCGCGAGATGGCGCCTCGCCGACCCCCATCATTCGGCCCTTTCTAACATCTCCCCGAGACCCGCTTTGGGGGCCGCAGATTGAATTCGGTTTTCATCGGGCCTTTGGCGATTCCGGTGAGGAAACATGTTATGACCGCATCGTACGGAATGTTCCTTGTTTGATCATATATTCGACGAACCGTTCGTAATACTCTTTTCCGGATTCATGCCCTCCCATACGAACCTCATATAGGTCCTCAATGGTTTTCTTTGGCCTCGCTTGCCGATTCAAACTCTCGACAAACTTTTCCGACAAATCCTCCCAACTTTCAACCGAGCCGCGAGGAAGCCCGCGTATCCGGGACGCGGCCCTATCCCGCATGCTGCCAACCAATGCGATGCACCAGGCGGATTTATTTTGTGTAGCAAGGGTGATGCGACCCTGGAACGCGGTGAGCCAGTCGTTTGGGCATGAGTTTCCATTGTAATAGTTGTAACTGGGATAACTGACCTTTTCTCTGCTGGGAGGCAATGTTTCGGTAATCCCTTTAGCGAGTACGTCGATCCCCGAAATTGGGGCGACTTTCTCGACGGGCCTCGACTTTTTTAATTCTGCAAGCTCTTTTCTCATTACCTCCATCTGTTCCGCCAAAATAGGGTCGATTACGGGTCGCGACCGTGCTTGCGTATCGCTCGCTCCGTTCTACGCTGCGATTCCCTATGATCTCGTGATCCCTCTTGGCGGGCCCTCTTTTCCACGATAATTATGCGGGCATCTTGTGCGTGTCTATCCTGTTGGATGGGCATCTCTTCTCTAGGAAGGCTGAGACGACTTGGGGCCAAGGCCTTGTCCTTCTCACCCAACCTATTAAACGCGGACCCTTTGTCGATCCTCTTTCCTTTTTGATGGTCGCGATCTTGGGGGGCCGAGGTTCGTGGAATTTCTTTCCTCGGTCCATTGCGACCTGAAGAGTGCACGCTCTCCTCTACGTCGATCCGCCGAATTTGGCTCGGCGGCCCGGTCCGCGACCGCAAGAGGGATTTCGTTTACGGGAGGATTCGGGGTCGAATCGTCATAGGGGCACGGCCCTTAGCCACCGGCGGGAATTGGTGAGATACATAGTTTCGGCGTACCCGGCGTATTCCCTCATCTCGGCGACCCTGCGGGTCCTCCCGAAAGCCCGGTTGTATTTACGGGATCGATCTTTGGCTTTCGTGACCTCTCTCTCGCGAGTTCCATCCGGGGCAACAACGACCTCTTTCGACTTGGTTTTTTGATTAATGACATTTCGAGCATCGCTAGGTGCTAAGACCCTCTCTCGGGATCCTTCTCTTCTCGCGGGGAGATTGTCTAGCGTTTCTCCCGCGCCTTCCCCACGAGCTTGATGTAGCATAGTACCTTTTGCAGGGGTTTGGGGTGTTAGATGTCCTTTACTTCCGGCCATCTCCGCGGGGTGGCTTTTTGAGCGATTTCTTTGGTAAAGGGAAGAAATAAAGGCAGTTTGAGGACTTTCTTTGTAAGATTATCTCCTCCTTGATAAGAGCTCTAGGTGATTTTTTACACAATCGGATTCCCGGTAACGGAGCCAAGCGAAGATGTCTAAATCGTCACGGGTGTCCTTGCGGGGTATGGATGGTGGATATCCGACCTGCCCGGATGAGATTCACGGGATCCGTTGCACTTGCCGGGACCGCAAATGCCTTGGTCGCGGCGAGGTGAGACACGCGGACATACCAAGTGGGTTGTTACCGTGAGGTGGTGGAACTATTTATACCCATCATCGGGGAATGTCCAGAATGCCAAATACACGCGGACATACCAAGGTTACCGTCGGGGTCTATTTTCATAACCATGGATCGACATGGGGCCCAGGCCCATCCCCAACGGGAAGAGGTAGCTGCAAGCTTGTCATTGTGGCCGTTGACTATTTCACCAAGTGGATCGAGGCCAAACCTATGGCGAGTATAGGAGCGAAGAATGCGACCTACTTCTTGCACGATCAGATATGGTCGCGGTTCGGGGTTCCGCGAGGCGTGGTATCGGACCATGGACCTCAATTCCGAGACGAGTTCTCAGCTTTCTATAAAGAGCACAACGTCAAATATTGGCAATCTTCTGTAGCGTACCCACAGGGAAATGGTCAAGCCGAGGCCGGCAACAAACAAATAATCAATATGCTAAAAAGAGTATAGTCAATAAAGCAGGCGCATGGGTAGATGAGATACCGCCATACTTTGGGCTCTCCGCACCATAATCAAGACTCCAACATGAGAGACACATTTTGCTTTGACCTACGGATCGGAAGCCATAACTCCAATTGAAATGGCCCTACCAAGTATCAGAGTTGCTAAATACAATCAGCCGGATAATCTCCTCAACAGGCAAGTCGAACTCGATAAACGGGCTAGTGAATTATAAACAGATCGCAAAACGACATCACGATAAACGGGTCCACTATCATTCTTTTAGAGTTGGTGACTTCGTCCTCCGGAATATGAAAGTCGTTGGCATTCAACCTGACAAGGAAAAGCTCACAGCGAACTGCGAAGGGCCTTATCATGTCGCAAGAGAGGTCAATTAAAGAACTTATTGTTAGAAAATCTACGCGGGAACGCAGTGAAATTTAAAATTTTATTTCTTTTTTACCAGGATCGACTTTGTTTAAGCAACAAGCATAAAAGAAGTAGACTAAGAGAATACCTTGGATGATCTAAAATAGATCGTCACTTTGTCTACGGTTGTAGTTTCTGCACGAAGCCGCCCAAGTGTTCGGCCTCTACCGTTGATCCACACGAACAACCCGCCGGAATCCACTATCGGATTACTACTAGAAAAACCCGATTGCTAGACCTGCCTTTTCTCTCTCCCAAAATCTCTCTCTAAGAAGCTCTCAGTTTATTTTGTAAATTAGAACTCGATCTTCTAATTGTGATCTACAAAAGAGCTAGCCACCACTTGCTTATATAAGGGAGTCCTGCGCCCCTCTGTGTCCCAATCCCATTGGGAAAAGCTTATGTGTAGATTAATGAGAAATAGAACCTTTTACTAGTAAAATAAGGAAAATAGATATTCTAGATTTATCTTATTTAATTTAATATCTCATATTAAATAAATCCTAGATATTGTCAATATCGAATATTGACTATCTTTATCTTATTACCATAAATTAATTTATACAAATCTATTAATATCTAATATTAATATATGATAATACCATTAATTAAATTGCATAATCCAAGTGTATCTTATACACTAAAACTTGCGCCCCATATAGCCATAAATTGACATCCGGAATATTCTTAATTAATATAATACTATGATTAATTAATTCACAAAATACATGTATATCATATATACATATATATTTCGACATACATACATGTATATTTAATTAATCAACATAATTAATATCTTGTATTATTATGTTTATTCATAATAAATAAACACCATCATATTAATTTATCACTATAACACTTTATAGTTGAGATAAAGTTTCCTTATTTGGGTATCACTATAACCGCATTTTAACCCGATAGGCTTCCAAATATGTTGGCCGTAGGCACAAAGTGCATTTACTAAAATACCCTTCATACCTAACGATCACGGAATAGCGTCTAACAACACACCGTGACCCCCAATCATCGGAAGAGTCAAATGCAATGACTACTACCTTTCATGTGAAGAGCTAAATACATTAATGACTGTATCTTATAATCTGGATATCATGCTCTCTCGAATTAACTCATTTACTCCCATTTACTCCACTTTGCAATGATTCACGAGAGTTAGACATTCTTTATAAGAAGGCTCTTTCGGATAGTTACTCTTATTCATAGGATAAGCGATTTCCGGACGAACAACATAAATCCAATGCATGCTTCAGTATCACACTCAATCACTACCGCATGATCGCCCCATGGCTAAAGGAAACCTCAATAACATCAAAGTATGACAATCCACACCATGATGTCATGAAGACTCCGGTCTCAAGATAATGACACAACCTCCACATAATGCAACACGTAATAAAGTAAGTGGGTCAGTCTAACATACACATTCTCTAATACACGTCCACGTACAGTCCAAGTGTCTCTACACTTTGATAGACGAGATCTATTCCTACTTTCAATAAGACGGAAGACATCCAATACGTGCTAGTCTAATCGTACTATCAATGTCCCATTTGACGATACATACAACTAGAGACATTTAAGTATCAAACATTTTAAAGTGAGTCGAGATCTCATCAACCATAATCACTATTATGATTTCTCTTTCACAGTTTGACACTAGGGACGTTATCATATATACAATCACAAATTGGTTCATATAAATGAACAGAATATATAATAACAGAAAAGCCATTTAACATATGTATAAACATAAAGAAATAGTAGAAATGATCCGACCTAGTCAGATCTGGTCCAACCCGATTGGGTTTAGGACACTATTTCAACAATCTCCCCTTGGCCTAAAACCAATCACTCGTACACATAAGACCAGGTTAAGACACAAGAATCTCATTGAATACTCGTAACCAACTATAAGTGTGAATGGATCACTATCCGTGTGGACTCAGACTATCTTCATATGGTGCTCCAAATGATCAAGTCAAAGGAACCGCCTCAACACACACACGAATCTCTGACAAGACCCTGGTCCTTGCTTCAAGCAATGAATCCATTACTATATCAGCTATATAGAAAATGTGGAAGAACCGCACATGGTTCGGGAATGAACCTTCTAGATCCATGTACTGCTCCCGATGCGCCTCTAAGGCACTACTGTGTTTTGGCCAATTTGTCGAATCTACAGTGATCTCTAGTTAAGAACTTTTCCAGCTCACTGTATCACTTGATTAAAGCGACTGCAAACCCAGGGTATACATCTGTATATCTACGTTTATTCGATTCCAAGTTTCAATAAACTAGGAACCCATCCTTAACACTTTTAAGGATATTCTCGACATATACCAAAATCAATTTCATACCTGCTCATGACTCTTCATGAAGTATGAACATCTGGTTCAATTCACAATACTTATGATGGACCCTATTGTAGAGGCAAAGGGTACCTTCCATAAGTATCATCTTTCACCTTATCTTTTAGGACTGACGTCCTATCATAGATAGACCCTAAGAACACTGGCTAGCAGTGTCTCTCGGCGTGGTCTATGCAAAAATCCTTTAGCATCTCATCTATGCAAGTGAACTGTGATAACCAAGCAGTATCTAAACTTATCACTATAGATTCTTATTTCTAAAATAATAACTGCCATTCCATGAACTTACGTAAAGACCTTGAACTACCAACACTAATTGATTGTGACATGGGGTAACAACTCTCAAGAAGGATATGCAACACCTTACTCATAAACTGTAACACTCCCAATAACCTTTTGCACATCAGGCATATCTTCACTTTTGATCAAATCAAACTCTTTTGATTCTCAAAGTAAAGAACTCATACAGAGAAACTTGTTTGAGTCCATACATGGATCTTCATAATCTTACACATCACGTTATCGTCTATGAACATCAAGCCATTGGCCCGACGTTTTCAACACTATCATATAGTCATGATACGTAGCTACAACAAGCATTGTCTGAATAGATCTAAGCATAGCTGGTAGCTTAAAGGTAATTACAAGGTTTGCACCCCGTAGCCTTCAGCCATCAACTTAGCTTAACTAGTAATCATATTACCTTCCATGTCACCTTTCAGAGACGTTCTCTTTGGGTAAGATAGACTCGGTTCATAACCCCGTTATCACACATGGAATCTAATTCAGATACAACGGCTCTAAGCCATATCTCTTAATCTTGCCCTTCAAGCATTCTTGCATAAGCCGCGAGATCTTCATCCCTCAAGATGAACACACCAGTAGCCTTTTTAGGCGTGTGGTCATCTGTAGACTCATAGAATACTTGTGTGCACTGAGCAGGGTTCTACACCTCATCACTATGTGGCGTATGCTCATGTCCCGGCGGTTGAATATTTCTTTGTTGTTCTCAAACTACTTTTGAGATTTCATTTACTCCCACTGCTTCTTTTTGAAGAAACACTTCCTCTAAAAGAAGCATGTTTGAAGACAAACAATTTTGCTCCTCGGGTAAGCAAATAACATCTAGCGTTCTTGCTAAGATATTCCACAAAGTTGCATATGTCATACTATGCTCCAAACCTTTCATACACTGCCTGCTTGCTAGAAGCAGGACAACCATAAAACATAAATAAGGGCATTATCCCAAAACAGGCAAGGGATACTCTGTATGGCTTACTTCGCATCTTTATCGTATAAAGTGCTACTTCCATTTTAGAGACACAATCTAATTGCGTATCCCAAAATGAGATCCTTCAAGGGAGAATCTAATTCCCTTTTAGACAACTTCTGAAACACCCTTCAGGTATTAATTACTTCAATCCAATTGAACATTAATTCCTAAGCAGTTCATCAATCTCATGTTCGTACTAGCTCGGACTTTTCAGGCTTTCCGAATTTCGCACTTCACTAAGTACACTAGACTATTTGTTAAATAGTCATAGAGAGTAATGAACAATAATATTATTTGTGACATTAATTGTCACAAGCCAACAAACATTAGTATGTTTAGGCTTTAGGCAATTCTCTAGATTTCATAACCTTTTCATAAAAGGATATTTCAGTCATCTTTAGATAAGATACGTACTACACACATGATTCATAATCAAATGGATCAGACATCATCATAATGACATTTGATTACATGTTTTCTCTTCCTCATATAGAACAACCACAAAATATCAAGGATAACAACCAAACAAAAACTTAGTTGAGATTACATCAACTATATAGTGACACCAATCTAGTATGTTAGATTTAGTGACCGTTCAACTTTATCGGAATAACGTTTATTCCTTAGAATTGAATTTGTCCTTTAAATCCTAACATTTAACTGCAAACATGTTCTTCCTAAGAACCGGAACACGATAACATTTATTTAGTTCCTTTATCAGTCTACCAAATTCAGAATACCATAAAGGAAATGTTGCAACGTTTGTTTCACCTTCCGTATCTTAGTGTATTCCGTATTTAATCTTTCTAACTTAGTCTTACTCGTAAGATATCATATATCTTAGAGTCGACTTGAGCTTAGATTGATTTACCTCAACTTACTTGCCTAGAATGGAGACTTCTATAAGTTCTCTATTTAAGCACACGCCCTAACTTTCCTTTTAATCCTTTAAGCACTTGTAAATATTTCTTAGTTTTGTCTTCATAAGACTTAAAAAATCACAAGAGCTATGTCATCAAATTTCTTTCACAAAGAAAATCCAAAGTTTATTAGATAGTTTATTTAACCTTTTGAATCATATTCAAAACATGAACTATTTAATTAACCTTCAAGCAATGATAAGTCGATACTTAAATCTTACAAATTTGAAAACAACATTTCCAAAATTTCTTGTGGTCATTCACATTCAAACACATCTAATGTTTGAATTAATTGTCATCGTATGACAGAATGACCCATTGGTCATCATCGTATCCAATATATGATTAATTCGTTGAAACTCATTTCAAGTGATTTAATCATATCACGAGCTTCCGTTTTGAATAATAATTAAAGTCTTAGAGCACTCCATCAAATATGTAGTCTCTTGTCTTTAACTACTATAACGTAGTTGCTCGTGTCATTGCCTATTAAAAAGATTAAAATTACTTAACCATACTTAATAGGATTCATACAGTCCAAGTGTCTCTATACTTTTTTTTGTTTTGTTTTTTTTAAGGTGTTTGGTAAACTTTTTTATAGGTTAAGGAAATAAAAGAAGGAAAAAAAAATGTCCAATACAATTTAGAAAGGGAAACTTGAAAAGATTTTTTTTTAAATATATGCCTCGTATGAAGATGTTTGAAAACCATGTCTGCGTCGGCGTATGAGCGACGCATGAGCCAGGCACGAGGCATGTAGCGACACATGCGCAACGCAGAACCGAATGGAGCATAATCTTCCAATGTTAACTTTTAGAGTATATTTTCATGGATATTATTTTTTTCGAGCATATTTTTTCAAGTTTCCCTTTAGAAAATATATTTTCCTTACGAATAATAGCAGGGAAATAGAAGAAAATAGTTGAATTTAAGTAGGCATTATTCCGACCACGTGTTTACCTTATCACATCCGGACCGTAACCTTGATGTTCATCCGATAATCCACTTGAGTTAGCCAAAACTTCAAGTTTGACTATATACATGAACAATAGGTTCTCATTAATATATTTTTTTCCACACAATGAAAGAATGGGAGTACAGCACGCGGCCAAATGGTTACAATATCAACATCATATCAATAAAAATAGTAAACTCTTGGAGGATATCGCTAAGCATGAGTTTATTGTTCTCATTGATATAATACTTAAAAATGGTTAATTGGCGTGATACCATAAACTCTATCACACCACCCCATTAATCATGAACACAAATATGTATACTGAAAACCGCTTGTGAGTCACACCAATGACGGAGCTACAAATTTAATTTGGATATTTGTTTAAAAGGACTAGTTTGAACACTTAATAGGCATTTAGGACACCCTTAAATCTTATTTGTTTATAAAGACACATATTATTTGTTTTTCCACTATTACCCTTTAACACACTTTTGATATACGAATCTGGATCTGCGTTTATTTTTGTTCCCAGATTCTTGAGAAATCCGCTTGATTCTGTCATCAAAATCCGCTTGATTCATTTCTGGGGAATTCGTTTCTAGTTTACGTCCAGCCTTCACGACTTCCCCCGGGTCGATTCGGCCGACCGCCGACCCGAAAGTCCCTTGTCGTTTCAAGAGATGGTATCCAAATTCTGATATGACCATCTGCTTCTGCCGCCGCTGAAGATGATTTAACTGTTTTTAAGTGGAAAAAACTGTGTGATAACCTGAAAATGAAATCCATATCGCTTCAAGCTTCCTATTTGTGGTTTGTTTAAGTGTTGGTAATGTATTAAAGCTATGAACAAAATCCATTTTCCATACATCTGATTGTTGCTATCAATGAATTTCTTGTGTCTGTGTGAAAATACTTCTCTTTTGTTTCGATGAATGTTATTGAACGGACTCACTCCTATCTGCTGGTTTTTGTTTATTCGGATCCAAAATTACTGAGTACAGACAAATGTAATTCTAATTCCATCACTTCCTAGATAGGCATGATTAATTAGGTTTGCAGTATTTGGAATTTATTTGGTTCATTTCTTGGGTGATCACATTAATCACTTCTTGGTTCATGATTAGGTTCATTTCCCGGAATATGAGTTTATGCCTTGAAGGATGATCACATTAATTATATTTTTGTTGAAATATAGCTCAGAATTTGATTAGAAAAGAAAGAAAAAAAACTTTATGTAGAGAAGGAATGTGTAAATTTGCTATATATTCTTGGAATGGTAGATTTAGTTGTTTTCTTCTATGGCCGATGCTTAAATTTCGGCCTTTCTATTGTAGTGTTGGTTATGCTTGGTGATGTTACGGTGTGGGCATTTCATAAATTATACCCGAAAGCACAATGTTGTTGACCTACTATTCCTATCAATAGCGAACTCAGGGACAAGTACTATTGGGTCTCAGTTCTTTGTAACTATTGTTCGAACTACTTGGTTGGATGGAAACATGAGGTGTTTGGAGGTCGTGGACGGATTCTAATGGTGCAGTGACACCCGATATCACTGCATAAAATGTTGAGGTCACTGCATACATGATTACCGATTAGGGCTGTAAATGAGCTGGACTACTCGTGAGCTATTCGTACTCGACTCGATTCGGTTTTTTTTGAGTTCGAGTTTGGGTCGAACTACTTGAATAATTAATCGAGCCAATCTCGAGTTTTAAAATATAGTAGAGGACTGAAAAATATGAACCAGGGTGAAAGA
Source organism: Gentiana straminea (assembly GCA_036785695.1). Classification (NCBI taxonomy): domain Eukaryota; kingdom Viridiplantae; phylum Streptophyta; class Magnoliopsida; order Gentianales; family Gentianaceae; genus Gentiana; species Gentiana straminea. The sequence goes on from JAVUPR010000348.1 coordinate 3,415,775, forward strand.
ATTATATTGATCGTAGTTTTATATCAAAAGATATAGTCGTTTGAAAATTGAGTAAAAAAAGAGATTTTATTGATAGTCAATGCATCGCGGTGGTCACTGCATCCTGCTGGTCATTGCATCGCCACATGTCACTGCACGCGTTGACCAAAGAAAATTTTGATTTTCAGAAATAATGTTGTATGAGCAAAAATCAAATGTCACTGCATAAATCGTTGCAATTGTTCTTGTCACTGCATAAATCATTGCTAATGTCATTGTCCATGGTTGCTGCATGAATTTTGATATGTATGTATTTTGTGGTGAGATATAGCCATGTTTATCAAGGATGTTAGAATAAAGTCAGTGATAGTAAGAATGTACTAAGCTGCTAGTTCTAGTGTGATGCTTCGATCATCAATTGTAGTTAGTGTTTTTGTTTTATTCCTTTTGTTTGTAGTGTTGCTATTGTTTGATATGGTAGTAGCATTAATGATGGTGTTTTTTTTCTTTTTTGTGGCATCTTTATTTTATTATTTTGCCATTTGCTTCAAGAGCAGGTCATGGATAACAAAGAAAATAATTCAAGAAAAATCCTTCTGGAACTCCTTCTGTTGGTTCTGTTTTGGTTGGTGACCATGGTTTGGGGAAAGATTTTGTTGTTGTTCCTCTTGTTGCTTCTGGTTTGCAGGTTTTGGAGCCTCTAAATGGGAAGATGAATGGCAATACAAGAGTTTTACCTCGCTAGTTTAATAGCCGTTCGCCGATTCGTGGTGTACACCCCTTGTGTGTGTGTGTTCGGCTCAATAGCTTGAATTGTTTGATGAATCTCGCTCATGTTGCTACTTCTATTGTGAATGTTCGAAATATAACTTGAAGATGGGAAATTTGCAAAGTATCTTCTCGCTACAAAGGTTGTGGTTCCAAGTGGATATCTACCGTTTGGATGATTTTTATGAACCTTTCATTAGATTTTTGTACTATGTACCCCTTGTGGTTAAGGTTTTGCTACTGTTTTGCTTCTTGTTGGACTTGGTATGAACAAGCTATCTTCTTATACAAAGGTTGTGGTTCTAAGTGGATATCTACCTGCTGGATGATTTTTATGAACCTTTCATTAGATTTTTGTACTATGTACCCATTGTGGTTAAGGTTTTGTTACTGTTTTGCTTCTTGTTGGACTTGGTATGAACAAGCTAGTTTTGGCACAAGTCTTTGTTTTTGTTCATAAGAAGAAAATGGAACAACATTGTTGGTTATTGAAATAAAAATACGTTTATTAAATTGTGAAAATTTTGACAACTTATATTTACTACTCTTTTTGACTTGGATATATGTAATATGTACTGCATCGCGGTGTCTCTGCATCGGGGTGGTCACTGCATCATGGTGTCTCTGCATCGGAGGTGGCCACTGCATCGAGGTGGTCAATGGATTTAGGGTGGTCAATGCATCGTGGTGTCACTTCATCGAGGCGTCTCTGTATCGGGGGTGTCACTGCATCACGGTGGTCATTGAGTCTCACTGCATTTATTGTATAAAAATGTGGTCATTGAGCGTCACTTCATAAAATGTTGGTCTCAATGTGTGTCACTACATAGGGTGTCACTTCATCGCGGCGTCTCTGCATCGGGGTTGGTCACTGCATCGCGGTGTCTCTGCATCGGGGGTGATCACTGCATCGCGGTGTCTCTGTATCGACGGTGTCACTTCATCGCGGTGTCTCTGTATCGTGGTGTCACTTTATCGCGGTGTCTCTACATTGCGGTGTCTCTGTATCGCGGTGTCTCTACATCGTCAAATGTTATAACATCGCGATGTCTCTACATCGTGGTGTCACTTCATCGCGGTGTCTCTTCATCGCGGTGTCTCTGCATCGGGGGTGGTCACTGCATCGCGGTGTCTCTACATCGGGGGTGGTCACTGCATCGCGGTGTCTCTGCATCGGGGGTGGTCACTGCATCACGGTGTCTCTGCATCGTAGTGTCTCTGCATCGGGGGTGTCTTTGCATCGGGAGTGGTCACTGCATCGCGGTGTCACTTCATCGCGGTGTCTCTGCATCGTCAAATGTTATAACATCGCGATGTCTCTGCATCACGGTGTCACTTCATCGCGGTGTCTCTGCATCGGGGTGGTCACTGCATCGCGGCGTTTCTTCATCGCGGTGTCTCTGCATCGTCAAATGTTATAACATCGCGATGTCTCTGCATCACGGTGTCACTTCATCGCGGTGCCTCTGCATTGGGGTGGTCACTGCATCGCGGCGTTTCTGCATCGGGGGTGGTCACTGCATCGCGGTGTCTCTGCATCGGAGGTGGCCACTACATCGAGGGGGTCAATGGATATGGGGTGGTCAATGCATTGCGGTGTCACTTCATCGAGGTGTCTCTGCATCACGGCGTCTCTGCATCGCGGTGTCTCTACATCGGGGGTGGTCATTGCATCGGGGGTGGTCATTGCATCGGGGGTGGTCACTGCATCGGGGTGGTCAGTGCATCACGGTGGTCAATGCATCACTGTGGTCACTGCATTGCGGTGGTTACTGAATCGGGGTGATCACCGAAAAAAAAAATTATCATCCAAAAAAAAAAAAAAAACCAAAAAATTTTAGCTTCCAGGAAATAAAATAAAAAAAAATTAAAAACAAAATAAAAAATTAAAAACCAACTTCCAGGGCCTGTTTATATTAGCGCTTTTCATATTTGTATGCTCACAGCGTCGGCGCCTCCTTTGTATTTATGAATTGAGGGTAGAATGGTATATTTACTAATTTTATGTCCTTATAACCAAATAAGATTTAAGTGTGTCCTATTTGCCTAATTAAGTCTAATATGTGTCCTTTTGGACCATTGCCCCAATTTAATTTTGGTTGGGCTAGTGGATTATCTATATATATTCGGGTAGTTGTAATAAGATTAATGACTATGTTCAACTGGATTATACAAGATTTCTTATAACAAAAATAACAACTAGGTGAGTGACGACACGAAATCCGTCGGGTACAAAATCTGAGCCGTTTAATCTATTGGTAATTGAATCAAGGAAAAACAGGTAGAAAAAGTATGAATATGGGGAAGATTTTTGGGGGTGATTTAGACCGAGCATGAGATTTTCCCAAAGTTGCCTACGCATCCAAAGTCTGAATTGAAATCAAGTCTGCCGTAGTTCTTATTAACGTTTATATAGGGAACATTTGGGCTCTAGGCCTTCATGGGCCGTGTCCATCATGGCCTTTCTTTCGTGCCTCACAAGTACAACTATATCGTAATTATCCCTTAATTTTAGAAGATAATTTCGGTATTCAAATGTCATAGATTAGAGCCTTAATGGCTCGGATTCTTCTCATAATTATCCTGATAAACGTGTGTTTATCATTATATGCTCTAGCCGACCTGCGGCGAGCTGCCGAGGTCCGTATGACTGAGCTGGGCAGGTCTTGCCTCTAACTCGTCCTGACCGACCTGCGATAGACCGAGGAACGACCTGAGCATCCCCCTCCAAAAGAGGTGGAGATCGGCCACTTAGGCCTTCAAAGGTACTTGGTCCTTAAAGTTAAGGTTATAGCCCTATTTCTATCGTGATACGTGGCATGGTGAAATCCGGTATCGTCATAAGGCCCCCAGATCTACCTGAGCTATAGAGGTCAGGTGAGATCTGCATTGTCTTATGAAATTATTCAGCTCTATCTTTATCGAGCTCGGTTCTTGCCTTGCCAAGTCTGAGAAAATCAATTGTGCCAGATGGCATCGCCTGATTATAACTCTCCCCATAAATGTTTTTTAAAACCGAGGTGTTTCCCGCCCACGTCGTCTAAAGTGGAACGGTTTTTGAGAACGTGTTTGGGGTTTTATAACCCCCGTCGAATCAGTTGTCCGGTCAGCAATTGGCTGATGCTAGCTTTAAGGACATAAAATATGTAAGTCTCGCTTCTTCAGTCGTACTTTGTATGTAACTTGGTAGGATTTCCCCTACTTGATGACTTGTTTATGCAGGGATCCTTAATGGCCAGGAGGCCTTTGCAAGGCTTGCTACGTCTTCGGCCAACAAGGTGAAGTTGAAGAGGAAGATTGCCGACCTGGAGAAGACGGCCTCTGATCGTAGGCAAAAACTCAAGGATGTCTGCCCCACTGTTAGTGAGGATTTATTAAGAGGTATACGAGACTCGGGTATCACCGTGGACGTCAAGGACTTCTTTACCGAGCTGATCATCGCTGCTCAGTTAACAGATGTTGGGCATGACCCTTACGTGGCCCTTAATGATGATGAGAAGGATGTCCATAGGACTTCTCTTATTCTTTCTCTTTATGTTTTACTTATGCTTGTATTTTTCTCCGTTTTTTTGTCTAAACGTGTAGTTTTTTTGTTGTTGCAGTGGCAGACTTTGATGCATTACTGGCTGGTACCGGTGATGATGAGGCTGAGGATAGTCAGCCCGAACAGAGCCAGGATACTGAGAGGGCTGCAAGTGCGGAGCCTTCTCTTACCCGATATGTGGGCACTACCCTGAAGGCTGTTGGGGTACAAATATTGTCTGGTCTCCCTGATGATGCAGTGGTCCCGCCCATCTTTGTTCCGAAAGGGGACACTGACCCGATCACCCTAGATGAAGCTGATCAGGAGTGAGAATATGGCTAACTCCAAAAGAGGGGGTCAAGCTGGTGTTCCTGTGAACCATCAGGAGAGAAGGCCCAAGAAAAAGAGCAAATATGCTACTCTTCCTAATGAGGCTCAAGATCAGTCTCATGGAGGGAAGATGCCGCTACTGAACCGGAGTAGATTGCTAGCGAGCTGGCTGGAACGGGCTTTGATGCCCTGGAATATATAAGTTCATATTTTCCATGTAAGTTTTGTATTTCAACTTGATAATGTTTCTCATGTTTGCTGCTTCTTTATGCAGGGAACCTGGACTGTCCAAGGAAGTTTTTAGAAGATTGGCTAAGTCTTCCGCCATCTAGATGAATCTGGAAAGGAAGGTTACCGACCTGCGTGTAGATCGGGAAAGGCTTAAGGGCTCTATTGAATCCAAAGACAAAGAGGTAGAGGCTCTAAAGGAGCATCTCAGGGCTCAGGAGGCTGAGCGAAAGACTAGAGAAAACAAGTATGCTGCTAGTCTTCAAGCCACCAACGACCAGTTTTCCGCAGAGAAGGCTGAGTTGGGATAGACATGGTGAAGCTCCGCACTAAGAAGAACGAGTTGGAAGCTGATGTTCCAGGTCGGATTACTGGAGCCATCTAGGAATGCAAGGCTTCAAATGAGTTTGCTGACCTTGCTGCGGATAGCCTGGCCAGCCACACTTTTTATAAGCCTGACATGGGTGCAATTTATGACAATCGTTTGAAATAGTTCAAAGAAGGGGTGGACATTGTGTCCAAATACTCTCGCTGAGCTGCAACCTCTAGTCAAATGGCTACTGGGTCAGAGCCTTCTTTTTCAGCTGCTTCTGCTTCAGCTCTCCTTCTTCTGAGCAACAAAGTCCAGCTCCTGATGCATAGATCAAGTTGCTTGTGGACTTGCTTTTCTTTTGTTGTTTTTACTCTAAAAAATTTTAACTTCCGTACAATTATTTTATAGTAAATGCAAAGTTTTCTACCAAGCATTTTTGCCTTGGATTTACTTCCAGTATATATCTTAAGCGCTCAACACTTTCATATGTCTTGGGATTTAGTGAGTTTTACGTCTGTAAGCTTGCTGAGTCCGTCCTGCGGAACTCAGTTTGTCTATCCTGCAAACTTAGAAAGTTTGTTTTTTGCAAACTTACCGAGTCTGACCTGCAGAACTTAGAGTTGAGTCTGACCTGCAGAGTTCCATGCGTAGATGTATTGCCGAGTTCGTCTTGTGAATCTCAGTTTGCCCGTCATGCAGACTTAATGATTTTTGTTGACTCTGACCTGCAGAACTCGAGCTTTCGAGTCTGTCTTACAGACTTTGGAGCAAAGTTTCAAAATTGTATCGCGTACAATGTTTTTCCAATATATGCAAATTTTTGCAAGTTTTCTTGCCTTAATTTTATTTTCAGCACTTACCTGTAGTACTTTGATCCTCTGTGGGGTGTCTTGCCGCCCTGTATTCCATGCATTGATTTATAGTTTTTTGGATGGCATACTTAGTAGTGAGTGTAGTTTTTTTGCCTCTGAAACTTACGTGCAGGGCTCTGCAATTCAATGTCTGCTCTGCAGACTTAGGAAGTTTGGATGTTGCAGAGCTCAGTCTTATGTCTGTCATGCAAACTTAATTTTTTGAGTCTGACCTGCAGACTTAATATTTTTTTGAGTCTGTCAAGTAAACTTATTTTTTGAGTCTGACCTGCAGACTTAACTCTTTGCTGAGTCCGTCCTGCGGAGCTCAGTTGTCTGTCGTGCAGACTTAATGAATCGGCTGAGCCCGACGTGCGGAGCTCAGTTTGTCTGTCCTGCAGACTTAGAGTTTTTATTTTAAAGCCGTTACGTATTATACACAATAAAGAAGAGAAATATAATATTGCAATAATACTGGTAAATTGAAACAATTCATTGAATTCTGGAACATGTTTTAGACGTAAAGCTTACGTGGATTGTTTTCATGCCAGCTTTGTGGAATGGTCCTGCCATTTGAATCTGCCGGTTGATATGCACCCTTGCCTTGCGCTTTAACAGCTTTATAGGGGTGTATTGCGGACCTCGGGTTGTCTGACATGTAGACTTGCAAATTTTGTTGAGTCCGACCTACGGAACCCAGTTTGTCAGTCCTGCTGACTAAATGATTTTAGCTGAGTCCATCATGCAGATCTCAGCACGTCTGTCCTGCGGACTTAGATAAAATTACAATGGTCCGTCCTGCGGATCTCAGCGCGTCCGTCCTGCGGGCTTATATAAAATTACACGGGTCCGTCCTGCGGATCTCAGCGCGTCCGTCCTGCGGACTTATATAAAATTACACAGTCGTCCCGCGGATCTCGGCGCGTCCGTCCTGCGGACTTATATAAAATTACACAGGTCCGTCCCGCGGATCTCAGCGCATCCGTCCTGCGGACTTAGATAAAATTACACCGGTCTGTCCTGCGGATCTCATCGCGTCCGTCCTGCGGACTTAGATAAAATTACACTGGTCTGTCCTACGGATCTCAGCGCGCCCGTCCTTGCGGACTTAATTAGTTTGCCTTAGCCAACGCGTTGATTTTGAAGTCTTGTTGTAATCCGATCTGTGTTAATCAAAAGTTTGGATTTGAGCCATATCATATAATTGCGATAAACTTGACAATTAAAAAGAAACCAACAAAAATAAAATTGGCGATGAACGTCTGAATTATCACGGTGTAAATAGCAGATTATGGGCGTACCTAAAAAGCTCATATCTGGAGAGCTCGTACTTGGAGAGCTTGAGAGCTCATACGGGGCGAGCTCATGCTGTGTAAGCTCATTCTGGGCGAGCTTATTCTGGCCGATCTCATTCTGGCCGATCTCATTCTGGCTGAGCTCATTATGGCCGAGCTCATTCTGGGCAAGCTCATTCTTGTTGAGCTCGTTCTGGCCGGGCTCATTCTGGCCGAGCTTATTATGGCTGAGGTGGAAGACGATCTTGATGGAGACCTGTTTATTTGGATGAAGATCTTGGAGATCTAGAAAGATGAAGATCTTGATTAATGCCGATCAGAAAACCAAAAATGGGCGGTTTTGACGGTAAGCGCTTGATCCTATACGGTAGAAAAGCCAGAGGTCAAGAGATCTAACCCTGGTTCGACCCTTTTTAAAAAAGAGGCAAAAATATGGAAGAAAATTTGCAGCTTATTTTGGTGTTACATCAGCATATTTCCGGCAACGATCGGACATCAAAACATACTCCGATCGGCACGAGATTTGGAGGACTTGTTCGTGCCTCATTCTTCTTCAATCTGAACGGTGGAATCTTGTTTCAACGGTTCAATTAACAGAAATATGCCTCCAACGTGACTGCAACGTTTTCTACAGCAGCCTCATGACGTGTTCTTGCCAATAACTTGATCACGAACAACCTTGATCCATTACCGATAGAAGGCCCTCCTTCTAGCACCAATCAACGACACGAAATCCGTCGGGTACAAAATCTGGGCCGTTTAATCTAGTGGTAATTGAATCAAGGAAAAACAGGTAGAAAAAGTACGAGTATTGAGAAGATTTTTGAGGGGTGATTTAGACTGAGCCTGAGACTTTCACCAAGTTGCCTACGTATCCAAAGTATGAATTAGAATCAAATCTGCCGTAGTTCTTATTAACGTTTATATAGGGAACATTTGTGCGCTAGGCCTTCATGGGCCGTGTGAATCACAGGCCTTTCTTTTGTGGCTCACAAGTACAACTATATCGTAATTATCCCTTAATTTTAAGAGATAATTTCGGTATTTAAATGTCAAAGATCAGAGCCTTAAATGGCTCAGTATTCTTTAAATAATTATCCTGATAAACGTGTGTTTATCATTATATGCTCTAGCCGACCTGCAGCGAGCTGTCGAGGTTTGTATGACCGAGCTAGGCAGGTCTTGCTGTTAACTTGTCCTGACCGACCTGCGATAAACCGATGAACGACCTGAGCAGCCCTCTCCAAAGGAGGTGGAGATCGGCCACTTAGGCCTTCAAAGGGACTCTTGGTCCTTAAAGTTAAGGTTCTAGCCCTATTTCTATCGTGATACGTGGCGTGGTGAAATCCGGTATCGTCAGTGAGTTTAGCCCCCTAAACCCTCCATAGAGCTATGACATCGAGTTACACACTTGCAACACCTATATATCCCTCGATGTTTGTCTCAAAATGTGTCTATTTATGAAAATTGTTTTATGTCTTGAACCGTCCGTCCGTCCCTTATAAGACGACGGTCATAAATCAAGAAATGTTTTATGTCTTGAACCAACGTTGAATGCGAGGAAAGACCCCAAATCAACCTACGGAAAATGCTACATCCACTACATAAAGATGTAGTGGATAATGTTGTGGATGATGTTGTCCTTTGATTGGAGAGAGAAATATTTTTTTTTTGTGGGTCCTGACTAAATGTATGGTGTAGATGATGTTGTGGAGATAAGTGTAGTGGATGTAGCAGTACCCATCAACCTACCAACTACAATCAATTCTAATGTGGTGTGGACCGTGCGGTGAGCTCCTAATCAGGGGTCGTTCTGATGCAGAGAGGCTTTATTGACTCAGCTGTCAGATCAGTGACACGTGTGTATAAGACAACTGAGTCCAATGAAGCTTGATGTATAATCACCCCCAAATCAGATGTGACCCCGTATTCACATTTCACCATTTTTGACGAAATTGAGTTTCTTCCTCTACTCCCCATCATTTTCTCACCACCTTACCTTTTCCTTATTCTTCCTGCACACCCTCCTCCAACGACCAACCTTCCCCTCTTCCTGCCTCATGCTGTGGTTTTTTTTTTTTTTTTTGAACTGATAGAGTAGGCGGCGGATAACAAGTTTATCGATTTAATTTCTGTTAACTTTGAGCTTTTGTTCTTGTTACCAGTGACTAAGCACCCCCCAGCAACAGTCACATTGATTATTCGGATCCGTTGTTGTTGCAATCGCGAATCTATGAAATCCAGATCGCCATGACAACCCGCTCATGATTTTCTGGAGCAGACCAATCTTCTCGAGGAATTGTTTGAGGTAAAGCTTTTTCTTTCTTTCTATCTTTTATTTACGGCCATTGAATGGAAAGTTTCCTTTTTTTAATTTTGTTTCTTAGTTTTTCAATGTAGTTCAAGTGATGGGTTTGTTTCTTTACTCAGAAGGAAACTTTGATTACTGCTCAAGGCATAGGAAGTTTGGCTTGAATCAACTCGGGGGTGACATGGCATCACCGGGTGAGTTCCTATTCAAATTTCAAGTTCATTTTGGTGGTTGGATCACTTTCCAGTTTCCATTGACTATCTTGAATACACCTGGTTCGCAACTTGGCTTCAGATCATATAATCCTGCTTTAATTGCTGCTTCAAGGTTTCCTTTTAGCTCGACAATGTAGTTTAGCAATGTTATTCTAAAGGCCATTTTTGCGTGCGCGTGTGTGGTGTTGTTGTTGTTGTTGCCGATGGTGTATAAGCTGTAACATTTGATGCTTGGAATGCTGTGATTTCAGAGTATTTCTACTGAAATTTCATGTAGGAGTACTATACTAGTTTATGTGTCTGGATAGTTCATGAGAAGGATAAATTTGAGAAAAGAATTGCCAGTTGAATTATCGTTAGATTTTGATTCGTCTGTTGCTTTGTCAATGCACCGCGATAGAGACAAAGTACCAATATCCCAATTCCCTTAGTCTGTACAGATTTTTGAACACCTGCGTTACCCCTCAAGAAAATCAAACTACCACATTGATTTCACATCGACTTAACCCCGACACTGTTTCTGCTTCTATTAAATTAGCTATCAAGACTGAACTTTACCTGCGAAAGAAAGACATAAAAAAGCCACACTAAAGCCTGAAGATCCTATATCTATAAATTAGTTGCTTGAGGATTTAAAACTGTTTACTCGGTTCCTCAAGGTGTTCAATTTCGTACTAAATATACTTTCATTACAATATTGACTCGGTGCATGGATTATTTGTTAGACCAAGAGACATCAGTACTCTTCTTCTTGACGTAGGAAACAGTAAGCTTCTCTTGTTGTTCATAATTTATTATGCCTTCTCTGAAATAGTTTTAGCTATGGGAATTAAATCTTCACCTTTTGTTCTCAATAAAAATTGCCATATATGTTCCTTTGTGACTTTTTTTGTTGTTGTTGTTGTTGTTGTTTATTTTTCCTTTTTTTTTTTCTTTTCATGTTTGACGTTTTAATTTGTTTGACTATTCTATAGGTTTTCTTTGTTGTCCGTTTCATTTTCATGTCTGTTTATTGTCGTCTGCCAGGTGGCAAGCTTCGAGAGACATCCGTTGTCATCGTTACTCTTGATTCTGGTGAAGTATATATTGTTGTTAGTTTATTTTCAAAGACAGATACCCAGGTGATCTACATAGACCCTACAACTGGAGCTCCTTGTCACTATGCAAAGCCAGGTTATGACGTTTTTAGGTCCCAAAATGAAGCGTTAGACTACATTACTAACGGTACGAAGTGGCTATGTAAGAGTGTCATATATGCAAGGGCTTTGTTGGGATATGCTGCTCTTGGGAGCTTTGGTCTGCTGCTTGTTGCAACGAAATTGAGTGCTACCATTCCATCTTTACCTGGGGGTGGTGTCGTATACACTGTAACTGAGAGCCAGTGGATTAGAATTCCACTTCAAAATCCTCAAGCCCAGGGTAAAGGTGAAATGAAAAATGTCCTGGAATTAACTGATCTTGACGTTGATGGGAAGCACTATTTTTGTGAGACAAGGGACCTAACTCGACCATTTCCAAGCCGTATGTCCTTCCATAATCCTGATGATGAATTTGTTTGGAACAAATGGTTGTCAATGCCCTTTAGAAACATTGGACTCGAGAAGCATTGTGTCGTTCTCCTGCAGGTAACTCTAGACATTTCATTTTGCATTTACGGGTGTAGTAGATTTTGTTGCATTAATCTAGGTAATCTGTTAAAAAAAATTAACATACTCGCATCAGCATCAACGTGGGCGTCAGCATGTGTAAACACTTTTTTTACCTCATTAAATAGGGTGGTATGTTGACAACGGGATTTAAACCCAGGATCTCTCGTTCTGATACCTTTGCTGTATTACCATCCCACCTTTATCTCAAGCTATTAGGAGGTATGTATTCTATGCATTTGAGCATGTCAAAAGTTTTCAAAGGGAGAGAGTGTGTAGTGGAGCTTTAATATAGTTAAGCTGCCTTTAGAGGTAGACATTATTTCCTTCGTATGCTGTGTTTGTCTCTTAGCAATCCGGAACCATATTCTGCCCTGGTTTTTGCAGTGGCATGCCATAGTTACTGAATTTGCAACGAATATGGTGCCTGGCACCACCAACTTTTGATGATGTAGAGGTTTTCAATTGATTTTTTTTTCCAGAGCGAAATGAAGAGTCTTTCTTTAGAGACAATTACTCTTTGTTTGCATGCTCGATAGTAACATGCTTAGCTTGGACTTTTGGATGAAACCTAATCTTTGAAGGGTAGAACAAGTATATATAGAACTTTTGTTCGTTGTGGATTTTGTTTAGCCTTTGTGAAAAGATTTTTTGTAAAGTTAGGGAATCAAAGTAGCTAAATTGTCTTTAAGGTGTCATTCCTTTAGACTTATCTTTTTGTACGCAATTTTGCTCTACATATAAATGTAATGTGACTCACACACTGCATATGTTTCTGTTCGAGATATAAATTTTAGGTGAGAAATCCTCTTGTTACCTGTTCATTATTGTAGTACGAAGACGAGTCTTGGCGGCGTGGTAAGAGTTATCAGTGTGAGTTGAGGTCATGGTTTTGAGTGAAGTAACCTTGTATGGGTAAATATGCTCCTTTAGTTTCTAACTAAGAGTTTTAGTTGGCTTTTCACGAAGTTTAAGAAAACTTTTTGTTAATGCACGAAATTTTGTATGTTGATATAAATCTTTAGCACACTATTCCTAAGGTTAGCTTTAACATTTAGTATACATACTTGATATTTTAATTAGTTTAGACTTTAGATGCCTGATATATTTAATGGGTAGAAAATAATGAATAACTCATGTTGTGGACATTTTCTTGGCTACATCACAAAAATAAATCTGGGGCACTTATTCTGGGACAGATGGAGTGTAAGCTAACACTATTTGCATTAAAGCCAATGTGCCCTCACCTTCAGACCATGCACATGCAAGCTGTTGGTAACGCTGGCCTGCTTTTTTATTTTTTAGTTTTAACAGCAGCTTGAGCCTCTTAAGAATAGGGGCTCTTGCTAACTGAATCCTGTTTATAGGGCTTTGCGGAATCACAAAGCTTTGGAAGTTCAGGCCAGGTTGAAGGAATGGTCGCTCTCATTGCTCGCCGAAGTAGGCTTCATCCTGGTACTCGGTATTTGGCAAGGGGTTTAAATTCGTGTTATAGTACAGGTACCATAATTTTTGTGCTTAAATAAGTACCTCTTTTAGCTGAACAGAGAGTATCGTCCAAGAAATCTGTTGATAACTGAGATTTTGGACAATGTAATTGGGGACATGTAGGACGAATTAGGGGATGAGGGATTGTAACCTTCCTGATGCAGGAGTTACTAAAAGTAATGTCAGCGTAGTGAAAGTTGATTGTGATGAGCTAGCCAAATTGTTGTTAATTTTTTTGTAATATTTTTATTCACCAAGTTCTCATTCCTCGCGCGTCGTCATAAATTATGATCAGGTAATGAAGTTGAGTGTGAACAACTCGTATGGGTCCCTCGAAGGGCTGGGCAGAGTGTTCCTTTCAATTCCTATGTTTGGCGAAGAGGTACAATTCCTATCTGGTGGGGTGCAGAATTAAAGATTACTGCTGCAGAAGCAGAAATATATGTTTCGGAGTGTAACCCGTACAGAGGAACTGCTGAGTATTTCCAAAGGTTGACTAAAAGATATGATACGAGAAACGTAGATGTAACTTCTGGTCTAAATCAGAAGAAAATTCCATTTGTTCCAATTGTTTGTGTCAACTTGCTTAGGAACGGGGAAGGAAAATCAGAATCCATTTTGGTTCAACATTTTGAGGAAGCCATGAATTATGTCAGGTCAACTGGGAAACTCCCCTACACTCGTCTGCTTTTGATGAATTATGACTGGCATGCGAGTATAAAATTAAAAGGAGAACAGCAAACAATCGAGGGACTTTGGTACCTGCTTAAAGGGCCCACAATTTCTGTTGGAATTTCTGAAGGAGATTATCTTCCATCACGTCATCGGATCCAGAATTGCAAAGGCGAAATAATATGTAACGATGACTATGATGGTGCTTTCTGTCTAAGATCTCATCAAAATGGAGTTATACGATTCAATTGTGCAGATTCTTTGGATAGAACAAATGCTGCCAGCTATTTTGGTTCCCTTCAGGCTTTTGTAGAGCAGTGCAGAAGGCTAAGTATATCCCTCGATAGTGACATATCGTTTGGCTATCAGGCAAATAATACCTCTGGTGGTTATACAGCTCCATTGCCCCCTGGTTGGGAGAAACGTTCTGATGCTGTTACCGGGAAAACATATTTTATTGATCACAATACAAAAACCACCACCTGGAGTCACCCATGTCCTGATAAACCTTGGAAGAGATTTGACATGACCTTTGAGGAGTTCAAGAGATCAACAATCTTATCTCCGGTGTCTCAGTTAGCTGACCTTTTCTTGGTAGCTGGTGATATTCATGCTACATTATACACAGGTTCTAAAGCAATGCACAGTCAAATTCTTAGCATATTTAATGAAGAAGCAGGCAAATATAAACAGTTTTCTGCTGCTCAGAATATGAAGATCACTTTAGTGAGAAGGTTCAAAAATGCTGTTGTAGATAGCTCTCGCCAGAAGCAGTTAGAGATTTCTCTTGGATTGAGGCTCTTTAAACATTTTCCCTCTCTGGTGATCCAACCCTTACATGTATGTGATTTCCTTTAATTGAAACTTTACATGGTTATACTGTTATATAACGTATGCGTCGCTCTTGTAGATAATTTGCTGGACAATTTTTGTTAGCTTAACATGCTCTTGATAGTGTTTATGAAGACCACTAGCTTTCTTCCCTGGGTTGATTTGGATTAATTCTTGTTTTTTATGTTACTAATTTGTCAATCCAGGGATGGAATATTGTTTTCTGGTCCATGCGTCTATGTGATATTTATGTCTTTCGTTTCAGTGTTGACTTAGAAGGGGGGTTCAAGGGGATTCATCGGCACAGCTGTAAAAGCTGTTACCCTGTGACTTATACCCTGTGATTATAGGTCACAAGTTTGTGCACCGGAAACCATCTCTTATATGTATAGAAATGCTACCTCCATCCTTTAATAACCATCGCATTGTAGCTTTTCACACATCAAGAAAACGGATGGATGTCATAAATTTTAGACCATAGAGTCTTACAATTCCCCTTTGATAGCATTAATTTGATTGTTGTGAAATATGAAAAGTTGTTGGATGCATAATAAATTAGGGGTAAGATGAGAAAAAAAATTAATAAATGCTCTCGTGACATTTCAAAACAATAAATAACATGGGGCAAAAAACTTTTGCTAAAACGAATGTTATTGGGGAATGAAGACAAGGGGGTCATCAGGCCTAAATGGCTAAGTCCTTCCATGGACTCCTTCCGTAGGTGGGATGCTTCCATGCAACTGGGCAGTAGCATCTATATTGCCATTGTGAACATGGACTTTAACAGTGTTTTGCTCGTAATTTAGATGTTTGATACCTTTATTATTGAGAGGCTTCATCTTGACAATCCCGTGTTTTGAGCACATCTTTCTTTCTTTTTTTTGTTTATTTATTTTGGTCCCTTGTCCTGCATAGGAGTAGACAAGGGATATTTAAGAGATTAATTTGGTTACAGTAGACATGAAGCCACTAATAGTCGTACAATTTCGCTATCATGGGATGATCTTCTCAATGCTCTTACCTGATGTGTGTCTTCTCATGATTGTGCTTGATGCCATTGTTGTAAAAAAAAACCTTCTCATATTGAAGGGAAAGTAGTGGTACTGTTGGACTGCCTTTTGATCCGTATGCAGACCCCCTTTATGAGATGAACATATACTCCGTATTTAAAAAAAATCATAAGTACATTTTGCCTCTTTCTTTCTTTTCTATTTTTTTTTCTTTTTTTTTTCGTGTTGTTGTTGGTAAATCTGATAATTTCCTTCAACATTTCACAAGGTGCTATACAAAATAGCCAAAAAGGCCGTGGTCACAATATTATACCCATCAGTCATCTATCAAATATTGCGAAGTCTACACAAAGTCGTAGGGCAATCTCCTAGCCTAATTTACATTTGACTACTTTCTTTCATATAGACACTACTAGGCGTATGTCTTAAAAACTTACGCATAAATACAAAAAGAGGTCTCTGCTGAAATATTCTCCTGATTATTTCCCTCCATATGCTTCTTTAATTGCACAATACAAAATATTGAAGCATAAGTGACTTTATGTCCAAGCACTTCAGTTTCTTGTATATATTGTGGCATCCTCGTTTGTAGACTGTCTCAAAGAAGGTTGCATGCTAGTAAAGAACAGAATCGTGTTTATAATATAGATGTGTAAATGCTGAGGTCAAACGGTATGTTTTTCTTTGAATATAGACCTGTCCCCCAATACCTGTCCCCCAATACCTGTCCTATTTTTACTTTTCACACAAATTAATACTCTTTTTATAAGTTGTCTTTTGTTATTATATGGACATATATACCCTTTATTAAATGCTTTTTCTGGAAGGTGAAAGGATTATGAGTAGTAAATAGGGTAACTGATTAAGGGTATATTTGAAAAAGAGTAATAAATGATGTATTGGTATTCTAAAGACACATGTTTTTGACAAATTATTTTCATAGAAGGGATAGTTATTGGGGGACGAAGGTAGTATATTGTTGTTCTTGCTATTTTAGAGTTGCAGTAAAGGTGCAAGATTTGGCCACCTTTCACTATCAGCAACTCTGCCTTATGTAAAGTTTCCCTTGGTGCTTGAAACAGGTATTATCTCGCCCGTTTGGTTGCTTCCTAAAGCCAGTTGCTAGCATTGTTCCAAGTTCTGATAGTGGAGCTGGTCTTCTCTGTTTCAAAAAGAAGGATCTAATTTGGGTACCCACAGCTATATCCTTCGATTTTTTTTTAATCATGTTAGGATGTAATTGGAAGAGCAACTATAGTGAGCTTTTTAATGGAAATAACTTTTATATCTTTGTTGAGGGAATCCAAGATACTTTTGTATAGTATTCTGAAATGCCTTACTATCTCCAATTTAGTCAGTGGAGTAATTTTTAGGCGAATCTCCCCATGACAACAACTCTTACTGCCAATGTAAGCAAGCAATAGAAAACATATATGAAATACTCCTAGTCTTGCTATTAATCAAAACAACTATTACTTATTTCAAAAGCATTACTTCTTTCAGCTTGAAAACCTTCTCTGAATTGCACTACCCCGTACTGATTTAGATTCTCAACTTGCTCTAACTTATCCATAAAAAGGTGCAAGGGCCACATTTCCAGAATATTTATAGAATTGTTGGAAAGTTAATTTGTATGTTCCTTTGGTCTGATAGACACAAGGTATTTAAATGAAAGGAAAGACTCCCAATGTATATATAATCTTTCAAGGAAAGCCAGCAAGAACAATTGCCAACTTGATTACAACGTACCAAAAAGCTAATTAAGAAAATAACAGCTGATAGAAAACTATTCCAGGATTGAACACAACCACAGAAATTAATGCGAATATTCTAGAAATATCCCAGCAAATATTCTGCAATTAAATATAAATCGTGTCCAAATCACACCTGCAATCAACAATATTACTCATCATCCCCTTCACCTGCTGAAAAATCATGCTTTTGTGTTGATCCGAATACTTGAAATTGCCAGTAAGCATATAATTTGATCTGAAGACGTGAAACTTGCTACTGATTACATCTGTATCCACCTACATCTTCATTCTGATATCAATTGGTGTTCCCTAGTGGTCCAGCATCTCCTGAAATGCATGCTTTATTATTAAAATTCTCTTGCCAGCCTGTTTATCAGGATTCTCCTCAGAATTATTTCTATGTTCTCTTGTCCTTCTAGAGATTTAAATTTGTAATTGAATTCTGTAATTCTTGATTGCCTGATTCTTGTTGGGTAGAATGCAGCAGTAGTAGTCATCAGTTGAAAAATGTATCGAAGCCTTGAGCAGTTAAAAAAAGCCGGATGATGTATTTCCTAGATTGGATTGCCTAACCTTGCCGTCGTGAGAAAATAAGCTTTCTGGTTATGGGCGTTTGATGCTTTTTCACCTCTTGGCAGGTTTGCGCACAAGCAGCTGATGTGGTGGAAGTTTTTATTTATCTGAGTGAACCTTGTCATGTGTGTCAACTTCTTCTTACTGTATCACACGGTGCAGATGATTCTTCGTTTCCGTCCACAGTGGATGTGAGGACAGGACGTTATCTGGACGGTCTAAAACTTGTTGTTGAGGTCTGATACATCTTTCTTTCTTTCTTTCTTTTATCTTTTTAATTTTTAATTTTTTAATACCATGATTCTGTTGTCAGATAATATGGCTTGATCTTAGGCGGTCACATTTACGTAACTTTTAATATATTTCATTCCTCTGCTATATTTATGTTTTGTAACCATTTAGGATTTGGTGATGAACGTATTACATAATTAGGCTATAAAATGTAGGCATACTTTTCGATAGTGGTTAGGGTGAACATGTAAGTGCACCGTTCCGGAGTTTCCAGATTCGAATCCTGTTTCTTACTAGCATTGTCCACTTGGTGTGGTATTTCTGTTCACATTGTGTAATATGCCACCGTTCCTGTAAAGAAAATGTTCTCCCCTTGAAGCAATTTGAGTATTAACTTCTAGAATTACTTTTACTGTTTAACAATAACATTTGACATTTTCACCTTTTGTTAGGAGATGAGGTAAATAAGACGGACTTATGGTACACGAGCAAGGCTTCTTTTGTAGGTCAAGCAACTTGCATTAACAAAGATAAGTACCGTAAAATACAACAGCATGCAAGCCTTATTACCACTAGGTGTCAGCTATATGAATTGCAAGTCTTCTTTATCCTTTTTAATCGTTTCCTTCCATGTCTTCAGTCTATTCCTCCTGCGTTTAACATGTGTCCCATCTTGTATCTTACAACATCTAACTTGCGCATCTATAAAACACTTTTGCACATGGCCACACCATCTAAATCGCGACTCCTTCATTTTCTCATGTATAGAAGCTACCTTGACTTTTCCTATAATATGCTCATTTCTTCTCTTGTCTATTCTGGTATGCCCGCACATCTATCTGAGCATTCTCGATAATGCTAGTCTCATCTTTGTTCATGCTCATAATTGCCAAACATTCAGGCTCGTAGAGTATCATTGGTCCTATTGTCATCCTGTAAACCTTTTAATTTTTGCGTCACTATAACTATCATGCTTTGGGTCCTGTGAGTATAATCTTTGTTAATTTCAATATCTTTCTGTAGTATAGATTCTAAATGTATGAAACTCCTGCAAACGAATGACTTGATTTTCTATTTGCACGTAGGATTCAATTAACCTCATTTCGTTGCTAAAACTGAATTTTGCATGTCTGTTTCCTTCCTACTAATGTGAAACTTTTCGTCTCCAATGTATCACACAAATGCTCAAGCTTAGCAGTAACTCCTCTTGATTCATGTGCCAATACTATATCATCTGCAAACAACATACACCATGAGATTATCTTGCATGTTTCCAGTGAGTTCATCCACGACTAAGGCGAATGTTGATCCTTCCTTTTAAAGCTACCATGATAGGAAATGCTCGACTTAAATCTCCGGAAGTCCTTATACTCGTTACTCCGTCCTCAAACATGCCTTCAATAATAATTTCCATATGTGCTACTTTGGCACCTGTGTTTCTCTGAAAATCCTACCTAAGATTGCTCTTAGAATTCTATGACTTCTTAAGGTCAATGAACGCCACATGCAAGTTGTGCTTCTTATCTTGGTATCTCGATATCTCCCTATTATTCATCGAAGTAAAAGATGCAAAGATCAAAACAAAACTGTAATGCTATCTCCCGGCTCAATGCACACTGCACCACTTTTCTTCTTTTTTATACTGCAAAAAGGATAGTCTTGAACACTTCATCCTCCACCACACAGATAGGAGTGTCCAGCTACTGGAACACCCTCATGTTTCTCGCCTTCAAGATCACATAGCTCAATGCTGAAAGTCGTAAAAATGAACATCAAACTGAAATCTTTTTATAAACTGGCGAGAAACTAGCCAATCCATTACCTCATCCTAACTGGTCCCATTCGATTGGAATTTCAAAGCCATAGAGAAACCGAGCCTCCTTCTTCTGGTCAAACTGTTGTTCATGAGACTCGCTAACAACTGGAGCATATTCATGAGACTCGCTATTCAAGCAAAACGCACAACAGTTTGCTTGAACTAGTCCGAATTTCAACAGTCTATCATGATGCTAAGCCTCCGTTTACAAGCCAATCATGTGATAAAAGCATATGTAGAAATACGTTTCTTATGCCAGACCACTTTTTCCTTGCCCCTCATGTCTAGGCTCCTGGTGAAGTTGTGTAGCACTCTGAAGAGAGAAGTTTGTATGAGGTATGAGTCCAGAAGACCTGGTCATGACAATGTCGTCTTGATGAGATAGAAACCGGGCTAGAATCCATAAACCTCCTTAACTCTTCACTGTATCTGCCTCCAGGCTTGCGCCACCCATCCTCAACAATAAAAAGGTCCACCATGAGAGTACCCTCTGTCCCCGTTTTACATCCTCCCCAATAATATGCCCCAGTTGTTAGTTTCCTCCTCACTGATCAAAGAAGAGAGGGAGAGGGAGGGAGGGAGGGAGGGAGGCTTTTTGTGATCTCAACTCACAAATTACTGAAGTTAGCTACATTCTACAAAATAGCGGTATAAATGTACTGATTAGGGTGGGTGTGTTACAGTAAGCCTCCCTCATTTTGGGACAACTCACATTCACCTCCTGCTTTTAGATACTAATACATTTTCAACATACAGTGATGATTGCCGGAGAAGCACATCCTCCACGTGTCCGAAGAAGCGTAATTGGTAAAAGCTGGCTTTAATCCACATAACAGAATGTAGTTTCTCCTAGATATTGGAGTTCTTGAAATTGCTGCTGTTGTACAGGCTTTGACGATGTGCAAATAATTTCTTCTATTTTCTTATGTGTCAGTCTTCTTTATTTCTTGTGTTTCTGTAGGAAGATCAGGCCACCAATTGATGTTATAACGGAAATTACGGTCAATTTAGGTTGTATGTTGGTATTTGGAGTGATGCATCGAGATTTAGGATTAACTGGATATATGCCTTTAGTTATGAAGATCAGAGGGTTTTTGCAGAAAGTCATTCTTTATATATGTAATTTTGGGATCTTTTAATTTCTTCCCTAGAGAAACTGTATTGGTCTTTATCAGTGAAATGATTTTAGTTACCAAAGGGGCAAAAAAAAAGGTTGGGAATCATGAGTTCCCTTTTGCAATACCTCTACAGCAGCCGCTGCCCTTGGTGGCAACTGCATCTAGATTCATCTTATGCACATGAAAAACCTTCATTTCTGTTTCCAACCTCTTCACCAGCACTATGTATATGTAGGAGAATCATGTTTTCCTTAGTCTCACGACTCATGGTTTCTAATATGAATTTTGGGCTACTCTCTGCAGGGAGCTTCCATTCCTCAGTGTGCAAATGGGACAAACATCTTGATACCCTTGTCAGGACCAATTAGTGCCGAGGATATGGCAATCACTGGTGCTAGCACGCGTTTACATACTCAAGATAATTCGCTCCTTTCTCTGTTGTATGATTTTGAGGAACCCGAAGGAGAGATGGATTTCCTTACTCGCATTGTGGCCCTCACATTCTATCCTTCAGTGAATTCAAAGGGTCCACTGACTCTTGGTGAGGTATGGAAGGAACGCTATGGATTTTGTGGACCTTCCTGGATTGTTGTTGTTTTAGTTTAATGTATGTCATTATGATTTAATTTCTCGATCTGGTTTGCTTGAGCCAAATCAAGGTATGGTTCCAGTCTAGTTCACTAGTATTGCTACCACAGGGTTTGTAAAAGTAAAAAATTAAGCCTGCCCAGATGTTAGTATGGTTCCAGTCTAGTTCACTAGATGTTTCTATGTATGCTTCAAGACAGTGCATGGAGAGAGTTTGATATGGCAGAAGCCATGTGATTAGTTTAATATGGGAAAGAGAAATTTGTGAAAATTATCTGGCAGTTCTACTTCGGAGATATGGGGGATTTATTTTCAAAGCATGAAATATGCAAGTCATACATGCCTTTTGGAGTGATAACAGCAGTCATGACTTGCACCTGCATATTTTGATTATGTGCCACTTTAATGGTATTGTTAAAGTTGAAGATCCTTCCGAAGTACTGTTTCTTTTGAAACTCTAATTGTATTCATTGGTTTTGCAGATAGAAATACTTGGAGTGCCTCTTCCATGGAGGTTCATATTTACTTCTGGTGCAAGGTTTTGTAGAAGTGCTAATGCTCCAAATGAGGAAGTCAACCCATTCACTTCAGAAACTCATTCCAGTCCCCTTTCTTCTTGTATATATGGTGAGAAAGTTTCATCAAACGTCCAAACAGACGCATCTGCTGGCACATGGATAGACCTTTTGACTGGTGAAGAAAGACATACAGATTCAACTTCACTCGCCCAGTTTGGGACTGCTAGCATTGGCGGAAGTGATCTGCTTGACTTCTTGGACGATGTTGTCACCCAACACCCAAAAGATGAAAATGAGAATGTGCAAGATATTTCAACGCATGAGCCTTTAGATAAATCCCCTCAACAATACATTAATTACTTCAAACTTCTTTCCGGACCACAAATGGTTTGTTAGTGAACTTCTAACATTATATTAGCGCCTTGAAAATGCCTGTCTTTGCAATTTATTGAGTTGCTCACAACAACTTATCACTTGATAGCTAAGTAGACAAGCAAGTATAACTTCTCTTTTTAGTTGAAGTGTCAGACTTCAACACATAGTCCGCTGATAGCGTCCTTCAAATAAAATCTCTGATGGTAAAAAGGAGCTCCTTTTCAGTTAGTGTCCAGTATGATTCTATTTGTAAACTATTCCCTTATTATGTCATTTTCTTGTTGTGGGTTGGCCACCTCTTGTTTGAATTATTAGTTGCCAACTTGCCAACACTGGATCTTCTTTTTAAACTTGTTGCACTAGGTTAATCATCACTCCTGTAGGTAACTGAGTAAATTTTCGAGGACGCGTGAAGCTTGTGTATGGTACTGCCTTGTACATAAGTTGTACACATTGACTTTACCCTTGTTTTCTAGGAAACTACTATTTTCAGTTCAATCATTTTTGTTAATTAATGTGATAATTTTGTATGTCAAGTAATTCCAGTATTTCTTGACATTAGCCTTTTTGCAGGACCGGCAAGTAGATTTCAGGGAAGCTATGAAACTTGAAATTGAACGCCTTCATTTAAATCTTTCTGCTGCTCAACGGGATAGAGCCTTGTTAGCCGTTGGAGTTGATCCAGCCAGTATAAATCCTAATCTGTTGCTTGATGAGTCTTATATGGGAAGATTGCATAGGGTTGCTCAAGCACTTGCGCTGCTAGGACATGCATCACTTGAAGACAAAAATACAGCCACTATTGGTCTTGGGGTGATTGAAGACAATGCTATGGATTTCTGGAATGTAACTAGGATCGGTGAGAACTGTTTGGGTGGCCTTTGTCAGGTTCGGGCTGAAGCTGGAGCACCAGCTCGTGCATCTTCCACCTTATCTGCTTCCCATGCCTCGTCACATACTGCTGCCTTCATTTGTGCGGCGTGTCAGAGAAAGCTCTGTAAAGCCTGTTGTGCCGGGAAAGGAGCTGTGCTGCTTTCAACCTATAACTCACGTGAGGTCTCAAGTATCAGTTCCAGTCCTAACCAGGGAGGATCAACCTACGGAATCCCTTCTGATTTGTGTTTGAACCGTTCAATTACCCTAGATGGCGTCATATGTAAAAAGTGCTGCAGTGATGTTGTGCTTGATGCATTGATTCTGGATTATGTCAGAGTACTGATCAGCCAGCACAGAAGTAATCGTGCAGATTATGAAGCACATACAGCCCTGGATCATGTGTTGGGATTGTCTGTGGTAGATTCTTTGCCTTATAGGAGTCAGTCCTATAGTACACGAACTACAATGGCCCTAGGACAGCATTTGAATGGAGTGGAATCACTTGCTGAATTTCCACTTGCTAGCTTCTTACATCCGGTATACTGATAATTTCTTAACTTTGTTTATATGCACGCAGAATGATTCTATGCCTGCTGACTATTTTCTTCTAATTGTCAAGTGCTATACATCCGTTCTGTAGATTGCTTAGTCGTAACCTGTCTTTTTTGTTGTAAAATTGTTATTTAAATTAAATCGTCTAGTCTAGGGGCCAGTCACATACGTCTCTCTCTCCCTCTCCCTCTTTATCTCTCTTGATCACCCTTCTCCCTATCCCTATTCCTCCCACTCTCTCTCCACCTTCTTTTCCTTCTCCCTCTCCTCTCTGTCCCCCCCCCCCCCCCCCCCTCCCTCCATCTGTGTGTCCACACTTGTGCCTTGTATTCAGTTTTCGAGTATTTTGAAGATTTTGTTAGTTGCCGTTTAAATTATTTAGTTGTTGTAGGACTCTATTATCTTAAAGAGACCGAGTAATGGTTTTTTATCGCTGTTTGCCATTTTGTGTTGGTAGAGGTTAATTAGGATTGGATTCTAGTTGCCTTATTCATTTATTGCCAATCTACGTGTCCAGATTTGTGCCTTGTATTCAGGTATCAAGAGTGTTGGAGAATTTGTTAGTTTATGTAGTTGTTTTAGGACTCTATTGTCTTAAAATGTCTGAGTTATGGTCGTTGTTTTTCTTTTCTTCCTTTCTTTCTTTTTTTTTCTTCCCATTTATGTGTTCGTAGAGGTAAATCAGTGTTGGACTCTGGTTACCTTATTTATGTATTTATAGCCCATAAAACTCTTTTTGTCGGACTCGGCAATTGGCTGCTACTACTGCTTCTTCTTCTTCTTCTTTTTTTTTAATATTTTTTCTCTCATACTGTAAACTTTTACATGGTAGTCGTGTCTCACTAGAAACCTTAGATATTGAAATTGAATTACAATGCCGCCATGACAGGAGAACTTTGTTCTTCATCCACGACAGGAGTGCTATGCGGGATCCACTGAAAGTACGATCTCCTCTTGAACCAATACAACCCGTGGAGGGCATGGAAACCCTAATCGTAATTCTTTCACCCCTCAGTTTTGGATGCAGGAAAACCAGGAAAAATTACCTAGAACGAGCTCCACCAGTGAAGTCGGGAGTTAATGAGAGGTAAATTAGGGTTAGGGTATTTAACAGGGGAAACCATAGAACCCTGCCAGGTGATCCTAAGTACAGGACCTACAAAATCAGAGAACTCTCCAGTAATCCATCTATTGCTATACCACTCATGTTTCCCCCTACAACCAAGCAGATGCTGGAAGCAATAAAATAAGTGCACTCGGATTTGGAGAATTCTTTAAAGATCGATGAGTTGCAAACAAAGTTGTGGGACTGAAA
Organism: Gentiana straminea; assembly: GCA_036785695.1. Taxonomy (NCBI): domain Eukaryota; kingdom Viridiplantae; phylum Streptophyta; class Magnoliopsida; order Gentianales; family Gentianaceae; genus Gentiana; species Gentiana straminea. Next base: position 3,440,951 of record JAVUPR010000348.1, read on the forward strand.
CGAGGAAGGGATGTAGCTACGTACTACACTGAGGAATCAACCAATTGGATTTATGCCCTGTGGAATCATAGGAATGCCTTGCTGATAGAGTCAAATTCAGGAAAAGAGAAGAGAAAAGAACAATCAAGTATACACTTTCTTGCCTGGATTGATTCCAGATTTGGATGGAGGGGATAATCCTTGGTAGGAAACCTCTTACTTCATCAAAGGAAGTTCTTTCTGAAGTCAGAAGAGAAGAGGCAAGGAGGAGAGTGATGTGAAAAGGAGTCAACCAGAGATTGCGAACTCTGCTCTGATGGCTGGAAGGTTTGAGGATAGAAAAAAGAATATGAAGCATAAGCTAAAGTGTGATCATTGCAAAAAGATGGGACATACTTGAGACACTTGTTGGGATACATGTGAAGCGAGTCTGAAAATCTTGGGCAAAGCTATTTAGGATACTTTTAAGCCAGTTTTTCAGCTATTCTTGGACAGATGTCATTCACAAAGGAACATATAGAATATCTAAGTAAACGCCCAAACATCCTTGAACTCAACTTTCTCTTGCTCATTTGTTGAATTAGGTAACTACACTTCCCTTTTGTTCCTGAGAATATGTCAGAAAGTCTGTTGGGTCGTCGAGTCTTAAGTATTTTGAAGATTTTGTTAGTTGTCGTTTAAGTTATTTAGTTGTTATAGGACTCTATTATCTTAAAGAGACTGAGTAATGGTTTTTTATCGCTGTTTGCCATTTTGTGTTGGTAGAGGTTAATTAGGATTGGATTCTAGTTGCCCTATTCATTTATTGCCAATCTACGTGTCCAGATTTGTGCCTTGTATTCAGGTATCAAGAGTGTTGGAGAATTTGTTAGTTGTTACTTAAGTTATGTAGTTGTTTTAGGACTCTATTGTCTTAAAGTGTCTGAGTAATGGTCGTTGTTTTTCTTTTCTTCCTTTCTTTTTTTCCTTCCCATTTATGTGTTCGTAGAGGTAAATTAGTGTTGGACCCTAGTTACCTTATTTATGTATTTATAGCCCATAAAACTCTTTTTGTTGGACTCGGCAATTGGCTGCTACTACTTCTTCTTCTTCTTCTTATATTTTTTTTTTCTCATACTGTAAACTTTTACATGGTAGTCGTGTCTCACTAGAAACCTTAGATATTGAAAATGAATTACAATGCCGCCATGACAGGAGAACTTTGTTCTTCATCCACGACAGGAGTTCTATGCGGGATCCACTGAAAGTACGATCTTCTCTTGAACCAATACAACCAGTGGAGGGCATGGAAACCCTAAACGTAATTCTTTCACCCCTCAGTTTTGGCTGCCAGAAAACCCGGAAAAATTACCTAGAACGAGCTCAAACAGGAAGTCGGGAGTTTATGAGAGGTAAATTAGGGTTAGGGTATTTAACAGGGAAACCATAGAACCCTGCCAGGTGAATTTATATAATATTTAGATATTTTTATAGTAATTTTAGTTGTGTAATATATGTAATTTTAATGTCTAACTTGTTATTTTTACATTTGCACTTTATGTTTTATATTTTAACGAACCGAACTCGAGCCGAATTCGAGCCAAACTCAAGCCGAAAGACAAAAAATATGTTTAACGAGCCGAGCTTGAACATTTCATCTTTTAAACGAGATGAGCTCGAACATAATTTTTTGTTAGTTTAACAAACGAACTGAGCTCGTGAGCTAAACGACATCGTGTTCGAACCACCAATACTCGGCTCGGCTCGGCTCGTTTACAGCTCTACTTGTGCCCAAGACCTCCTATTCAACTGGTATTTACCAGGAGAACCAGGAACAATCTTGAGGTCCATGAAGATCAAACTCTATTAAATAATAATAATCTTGAAGCTCAAGAAGATCACACCCAATCAGAGGATGTTACTACCTCTGATTCCCCTGAAAGAACTGTGAGCACTGTGAACTATGATGATAGGTCTATTGCTGTGAGGAAAGGGACTAGAACCTGTACTCAATATCCCTTGTACAACCTTTTGGCAATAGAGAACATCTCTGGTTCTTACCAAGTTTTTGTACAAAACTTGGACGAGCATCACATTCCCACCTTTATCCTAGTAAGCTCTTGGGATTCCTGAATGGAAAAGGGCAGTTCATGAGGAATTGCAGGCTCTCAATGATAATCATACTTGGACCCTGACTTCTCTTCCCAAGGGGAGGAAAATAGTAGGGTGCAAGTGGATCTTCTCCCTGAAATATAACTCTGATGGCACCATAAGCAGGCATAAAGCTAGGCTCGTTGCAAGGGGGATACACCCAGACTCATGGAATAGTTTACCAGGAGACTTTTGCACCTGTGGCAAAGGTAAACACCATAAGGGTGCTCCTATCTATTGCTGTGAATCTGGACTGGCCCTGCACCAACTAGTGTGAAAAATGCTTTCCTAAATGGTGATCTCAAAGAGGAAGTTTATCTAAAGTATCTAAAGTTGCCTCCTGGTATTGACTATCCAGGGGCAGAAAACAAGGTGTGTAGACTACACAAAGCTCTTTATGGACTGAAACAGTCCCCTAGAGCTTGGTTTGGTAGATTTACCAAAGTTGTTAAGAACCTTGGGTTCAAACAAGGTCAATCTGATCATACAATGTTCACCAAGGTCTCACCTACTGGAAAGAGGGTCATCCTTATTGTTTATGTGGATGATATTATCATCACTGGTGATGATGCCTCTGAGATTATATCACTAAAGAATTCTCTTGCAAAGGAATTTGAGGTTAAAGACCTTGGACAAATGAAATACTTCCTTGGAATGGAAGTGGCTAGGTCTCAGGAGGGGATATTCATAGCCCAAAGAAAGTATATTCTAGATCTCCTTACACAAACTGGTATGCTTGACTGCAAACCTGCTTCCACCCCTATTGATCCTGGAGTGAAGTTGGAAAAGGAGAGCAAATCTTCCCCTGTGGATGTAGGAAGATACCAAAGACTGGTGGGAAAACTAATTTACTTAGCTCATACTAGACCTGACATCTGCTATGCTGTGAGTCTGGTCAGCCAATTTATGCATCACCCTTGCCTGGAACATCTTGATATTTTGCACAGGATGCTGAGATATCTCAAAGGGACTGCTGGTCGAGGTTTAATTTTCAAGAAGACTGCAGATAGAAAGATCCAGGTCTTCACAGATGCAGACTGGGCAGGATCTGTGATTGATAAAAGGTCTACTACTGGATATTGCTCCTATTTTTGGGTAAATCTTACAACTTGGAGAAGCAAGAAGCAACCAGCTGTTTCTAGAAGCAGTGCAGAGGCTGAATTAAGGGCCTTGGCCCTAGGAATTTGTGAAGGCCTCTGGCTCCAAAAGATTCTGGTTGATCTACACCTCAAGAAAGATCATCCTATCCTCCTATCTTGTGATAATGTGTTTGCTATCAACATGTCTGAAAATCCTATTCACCATTACAGGTCCAAACATATAGACATTGATAGACACTTTATCAAGGGAAAGGTTGAAGATCAAGACATCACCATTGAGTTCATACCCTCTCCAGATTAGGTGGCTGACATTTTCACTAAGGGATCTGCTCTACCTATATTCATCAAAATGAGAAGCAAGCTAGGTTGTTACTCTATCCACAACCACAACCAAGCTTGAGGAGGGGTGTTAAAATATAGGTTATAATATAGTTTAATATCTTTTATCTGTTTCCTAAGTGTCCTAATGATGTAATTAGGATCCTTTTCCCTGTTTTTGTCTTCTTTTTGTTTTTGGCCCATAATACACTGTTCATAGCCGTTGGAACAGTGTATTCTAGCCGTTGGAGGTTTTCTCTATATATTGTAGCCATCCCTTATGTTCTCCATAAGGTTCTATCAATAAAATATAAGTTTCCTCCTATCTTTTTCTACATAAATATCAAATATGTATTCGAGTGTTACTCATCCACAAAAGATGCTATTAAATGCTATGATTTGACTAAAAGAATCATTGTTGCCATGGCTGCAACCTTTCTTTGAATAAACAATGGTTTTTTTTTTTTTGGGACAAAATTCCTTCTCAAGGGGAGTTGGGTTGTGAAAACACTGAATCTAGAGTCTTGAATTCTGTGATGAAAATTGTAAACTTATTGATACCATCACTAAAGAAGAAGAATTGTTCTGATTACGAACTGGTTGATGAAAATGAGAAGAGGACTAACTCTGTTCCACATGGATCGTGACATTTTAAGGGAAACACATACATAAAGAGATCCAAAACATGTGGCAGAAGTTTCTTACACACATGATCACCAGTCTGCTGCCTTAAGGGAGTCATGAACAAGAGTCCCAAACAGATGAAGTTATCATAAATTCTTAACCTAAAGCATTCTTTCATGAACGCGAAGAGGATCTTCTTGTAGATGTACCCATAGTCAACTGACAAGTCATCAAGACTTGTACTAAACACCCCGTGCCAAAGTTCATTTCCTACGCAAAACTCACCTTGCATCACAGAGCCTTCATATCAACCCTCTCAAACGCTCAAGTTCCCAAAAGTATAGGTTAAAAATTCATGAGTAAAGGGAATCTGTCTCGGAACAAATGAAGGCATTGGAGAAGAATGGAATCTGGGAGCTTATATAGCTACCAGAGGGAAGAAAAGCGATTGGACGCAAATGGGTGTTTACAATTAAATATAACACGGATGGGTCTCTTTGAAGACATAAGGCCATGTTAGTTGTAAAGAGGTTTTCACAAACCTACAGGATCGATTATTCTATGACATTTCCCCTGTAGCAAACTGAAGACCACCAGATTTTTTCTATATATAGCAGTGAATATTGTTTGGCCCTTTAACCAACTTGATGTAAAAAATGTGTTTTGTTCATGGAGACCTACAGAGGAACTTTATATAGAGTCTCCACCTGGTTTCAAGGAAAAGTTTGGTGGTAAGGTGGCAGGCTAATGAAATCCTTGTAAGGACTCAGAAAGTCCAAGGGCAAGGTTTGATAGGATTATGAGATTTTTAAAGCTGGGATGCAGGGACAGTCAGATCACACTCTTTTTATTATAGCTCTGAATCTGGGAAACTAATTATGCTTATTGTGTATGTAGATACAAGTCTCATAGGACATGACTTGGAGAAAGCTAGCAAGATCAAGATCTCAAAATTTTGGCTCCTTTAGGTATTTCTTGAGATTGGAAGTGACTAGATCAAATGATGAGATTGTAGTCTCCCAAAGAAAATACACTGTGAACCTGTTGCAACACCTATGGAGACCAACTTTCAATGAACAAATAGGTGTACCAAAAGTTGGTGGAGAAGCTGATATATTTGTCCTACAGGTTTGCACCCCTATAGTGGTGTTGAGGCAGAGTTCAGTGCTATATCCCCAAACACCTGTGAACAGTTATGGATAAATATGTATAAGAAGCTCTGGGTGTAAATGTGATTGGGCTCTACTGTGACAATAAAGTTTCAATAGCCACTGCAAATGTTCCAGACCATCATGATAGAACAAAACATAAGGAGATTGATCGTCATTTTAAAGTAAATTTAGGGAATGGTCTTCTCTGTGTCCCTACTTACCTTCAACAAGGCAGGTAGCGAATGGATTGACAAAAGCCTTAGCAAAGCAAGACTTTTATGTGTTCACATGCTAAGTTGGGCATGATAAATGTCTATGCTCCCACTTGAGGAAGTGTTGAAGAAATTGCTAGTTTTCGTTCAAGTCATTTAGTTGTTATAGGACTCTATTGTCATGGTTTTTTTTATTGTTGTTTCCGTTTTATGTGTTGGTAGAAGTAAATTGGAATAGACTCTAGTCATTTTATTTTTCTATTTGTAATCTATAGGATTCTTTTTGTTTAGTCTATTTAAACACCCAGCAGTAGACTGAGAACGAAAGAAAAAAGAAGTTTATTTCTTTCCTACTCTAAATTTCTACAGTGAATCTGAAGATGTATATTTCCCAGCTATACTCCTAAATATTTAGGTTTGACTTAATAGCGGACAGCAACTTCCACTCCTGCTGAGACATGCCTTTTATCTACTCAGATATCTGTCAGATTTACCTCTTCCCTGATATACCAAAAACTGACAGCTTTTCCACTTTACTTGGTCTAGAAAACTGGTATGGTTGGAGGGTTGGAGATGGTCCAATTACTAGAATATCAAAAGATGTCAGATTACCACCTCTGCAACCACAAATTGCATTAACGGCAGCACATTTCACTCAAGCACTTGCTCAAACTGGGTGATTATGAGGATTCAATTTTGAATGCTTGTGGTCATAATTTTAAGTTTGTGAGTGTCGGCCATAATGTACATCAAATGCTGAACAAGCTCTTGAAGAACTTAAAATATGAATGACATCATCTCTGATCAAATGGTCAGAAGTTTATATTCATCTTAAATCTCTATCAGATAATCATTCCTATGGGAAATTCGGTTCACCTAGTGTCTGGAGGAATGATTTGCTGCCCAAATCGCCTGGAAGGGCTGATGTGAGAAGAACTGTGTTGATTGAGGACACAACAGAATAAAGAGTGGATTGAAGAAAAACAAACATATATTTGTCAAACCTGACTGGCTAACGCTTTTAATTAACATAACTTTTTATTTGTCTTTTTGAACTTGCAAATTGCTAAATTGATACATTTAAGACTAGCCTAGAAGATGTGTGGGGACTGCATTTTCTTTGTATATTGAATCATACAACACCCTATTCATATTGTTTACTTTGACAAGTATACTTTATGATTATTTAGCTGCCATATTAATAGCATGCTAGAGCTGGGGGGATGACCCGGTGGATGAAAGTATCTTGTCTATGTGGGATCCGGGGAAGTTGGGTCATTTAGGCCAATTGTATGCAGCATTATCGTATATTATATTTCTATGATATGTTGTTTTCACCATTTGATGCCGTGATCAATGATCATACACGACGAATTTTGCCATTGTGCCAAAGCTCCTCTAACCAGCTTCAGGTAAAAGTAAAAATAAATAAAAGTAAGGGGTAAGTTTGTTCACTCTTGTAATTTTATTTTGCACACAAATGGAAAAGTAATTGTTGTAATTTTGTGGAGGGCGTTCTTGGTTAATGATTTGTGCTGTAATCCTTGGCTGCTCATTGCTCACGAAATGCAGGTTGAAACAGCTGGAGGTTCTGCACCTGTCTTATCTTTGTTGGCACCTTTGGAGTCTGGGAGTCAACATGTATATTGGAAAGCCCCAAGTAGTTCATCATCAGTTGATCTTGTCATTGTCCTAGGGAATATTTCAGATGTCACTGGCGTCATCCTCCTAGTTAGTCAATGCGGCTATTCGATGTCTGATGCTCCTATTGTAAGAAAACTTTTTGATCTTGCTTTTCATGGTAAATTGTTTTTCTAGCAATACCATTTCTTGAACAGGTTTCAATGTTTACATAAAAGCTTTTTGATAATTCATCTTTTTTACCATATACATGGAATTGTAATAACGAGTAATCATCTACAAGTCCTCCAAGGGTAGTAAACTACTTTCCTTTTCTTTACCCTTTTCAATGGCTGATTCTTCAACCAATAGTTCTACCATTGAGGCTACAAGCTCTGAAAATCCCACTATATGTGGGAACTTCAGAATATCCAAGCTGCTATAAGCTCAATTGAAGGAACTACCTCAAATGATCGCAGTTTGTCCGAACCTTCTTGAAAGGTAGAGGCAAGATAAGCCATTTACTGGGTACTGGTCCTGCAAACGATAAGTACTCAAGGTGGGATGAAAAGGATTCTATGGTGATGTCATGGCTGTGAAGTTCAATGATCCTAGAAATAAGTGACACTTGCATGTTTCAGGTTTCTGCCAAGGAAATCTATGACAATGTCAAGCAAACTTATTCCAAGGTGTGATGCTGCTCAAATCTATGAGATAAGAGCAAAGATTCAAAATACCAAACAAGGTAAGAAGTCCATTACCGAATATTCCATTATTCTTCAAGGGACGTGCCAAGAACTCGATCACTATCAGTGCATTCAAATGAAAGATAGTGATGATGATGCCATCCTGAGGAGAATGATGGAAAAAGAGAGGATTTATGCTTTTCCCACTAGATTGAATCAGGACTTTGACCTTGTCAGAGTCCAAATCTTAGGGAAAGATAATCTTCCCACCTTGAATGAAACGATATTCATTGTTAGAGCTGAAGAAGGCAGGAGAAGTGTCACGTTAGACATTGTTCTTATTGACGGTTCAGCTCTCACCACTGGACATAACAAACAAGGATACCTCAAGACTAATGAGTCTAAAGGGTATCCAAAAAAAGAAATTTCCCACTCAGAAGAATAATCAGAAACCTGGGGGGGGACAGGGGCAACATGTTTTTATACTCGCTGCAAGAAAAGAAATACGAAAGAATTATGCTAGAAACTTTATGGGAGACCATGCAAAAATGATAATAATAAAGCCCTGGCCCGAGCTGCGAATTCTAGCAAAACTAATAATAATGATCAAGGGATGAATTGGACCTCTCTAAATCAGATGCCTATCATTGGACAATCCAAGATTGACAGATTATGGAAGTTCTTGGATACCTTGGAAAACCCCTCCTGTGTTTTCAAGTATGGCGTCCCTTAATCTTCTAAATCAGAAAGTCACTATGGATTGGGTGGTGGATTCTGGAGCAACTAATCATATGTCCCCTACTATGAACTTATTCTCCAACTATGTACCTTGCTATTCCAGTTGGAGCATTACAGTAGCTAATGGCTCTTCTATTAGGATTGCAGGGAATATTGTTGAAGATTTAGCCATATTGTGCTTTAGTTTAATAATGTTATATTATGTTTTTTATTTATATCCTAATAAGGGCAGTTGTGTACTTGCCTATTTTAAGTATTAGGGTTTGTGTTAGCTCCTAGGGTTTACAAATGACGGCTCCTTAATTATAGGAAGTTGTCTTGGTAAGGGGTCTTGGATATTTTGTTATAAAAAGATGAATCAGTCTGTAATCTAAAATCAATTCAGTATCAATAAAATATCTTTTTTCCTCTTATTACTTTTCTACATGGTATCAGAGCGTGGTTAACCAAAAACCATGAATTTTCGAGCAGCTATGACTGGGGAATTAAGAAATACCCCATCTGATTCCTCAACCAGTTTAGCCGTTCTTCTATTGAACAAAACCTTGGAGGAGAAGCCAACTCGGGCAAAGACATCTCGCTCTTCTTCTTACGGTCCAGAACTCAATGGCAGCAACTACCTTGAGTGGGCCCAAACCATCAAACTTGCCATCGATGGTAAGGGGAAATTAGGGTATCTCATAGGGGAGACAATAAAGCCTACGGAAGGAGACCCCACAGAGAATTCCATGGTCATGGCATGGTTAATCAATTCAATGGAAAGGACGGTTGCTAAACCACATGTTTCTGGCTACTGCGAAAGATATGTGGATTGCATTAAAGGAAATGTACTCGGATCTGGAAAATTCTATGAACTCAAAACAAAGATCTGGTCTTGCAAGCAGGAAAATAGGGAGGTGACTGCCTATTACAATGAAGTTGTAAGTCTTTGGCAAGAGTTGGATCTGTCCTACAATCAGTCTTGGGATTGCCCCAGTGAGGGGTAAAATTTCAAAAAAGGGAAGAAAATGAAAGAGTCTACCTTTCTTGCTGGCCTAAACCAAGAGTTGGATGTGGTAAAAGGGATGATTTTGGGCAAGAATCCTCTACCTTCTCTCAGAGAAGTCTTTTCAGAGCTGAGAAGGGAGGAATCAAGAAGGAAGGAGATGTATAAGGGGACTGCATCTGGGATAGAGTCCTCTGCATTAGCAGCAGTTAAAGGGGAAAACAAGGGAAGAAAACGTAAAGTATGGTGCGGTCACTGCAAGAAGCAGGGCCACACAAGAGAGACTTGCTGACAAAGGTAGCCACCCTACTACAGGTCTTATTCAATTCGATAGGCCCTATTGTGGGAGAACTATGAGTCTCGAATCGCATGGCATGAAACTTCAATGCAGCCGGGCATCCATGGCAAGCCGGCTAATTGGAAACCAAAGAGTGCAGGGACTGGAGCATCAGAAGGGAAGCAAGCAAACCAAGCCATCTAGGTATCTTCTGATCAGAGTGCTAACTCCTCTGGATCACTGTAGTTTGCTCAGGAACAAATAGAGCAGATCACTAAACTGATCCAACCGCAGACTAGCCAACCTTCAGGTGATTCCTCATGCTCCTTAGTTGAGAAAGGTAATCCCCTCTTCTTTTTCTTTTCTGGGAGAAACAAAATGACTATTTGGAGATTCAGGGGCCACTGACCACATGACCCACTGTTCACAGTTTTTTTCCTCTTATTTTCCTTGTGCTGGGAACCAAAAAATAAGGGTAGCAGATGGAACTTTTTCCACAATTGCTAGAAAAGGGACCATTGTTATCTCACCAAAATTAACCCTCACTAATGTCCTTCATGTCCCTAAATTATCTTGCAACCTTATGTCTGTCAATAAACTCATTTCTGATACTATATGCACCGTCTCTTTCTCTGTTTATGGCTGTAAGTTTCAGGATACTCATACGGGGAAGGAGATTGGCAGTGCTAAACTAGTGGGAGGATATATCCTTGAGGAAGATGAAGATTTCAAGAATAAAACGATGCCTAGAAACTTCTGTTTTCAGTTTGTTCATGTTGATAAGAATAAAATCTTGTTATGGCACTTGAGACTTGGCCACCCTAGTGTAGGCTATTTAAAAAAGCTGTTTCCAGAATTATTTTTAAATAAAGATCAAGCTGTTTTGCAGTGTGAAGTTTGTGAATTATCAAAACATACAAGAACTATTTTTCACCCTCAACCCTACAAGCCCACCAAACCCTTCACTATGATTCATGGTGATGTGTGGGGGCCTTCTAGGGTGAGCACTTTGTTTGGAAAACGTTGGTTTGTAACTTTTATTGATGACCACACTAGGGTCTCATGGGTGTTTTGTTAAAACATAAATCTGATGTTAAACAAGTTTTCATGGACTTTTATAACATGGTTTTCACTCAAATTCAAACCAAAATTAAAATTTTCAGAAGTGACAATGAGAGAGAGTATTTTAACTCTGTCCTAGGTCTCTTTTTCTTGGAAAAAAGGATGATTCACCAAAGCTCCTCTCCAGACACACTCCAACAAAATGGGGTGGCTGAAAGGAAGAACAGACACATACTTGAGGTTGATAGAGCCTTGATGCTGGCCTCTAAAACACCCAAGTATCTATGGGAAAGGCTGTGTTGACAGCCATTTACCTGATTAACAGGCTGCCCTCAAGGGTCCTAGGTTTTCAAAGTCCTTTGGACAAGTTAAAAAGTATTTATCCCAGTACTAGGATCATTCAAGACCTTCCCCTATGAATTTTTGGGTGTACTGCATTTACACATGTTTATCACCAAGGGAAGTTGGATCCCAGGTCTAAAAAATGTGTATTTATTGGCTATGCACCCACTCAAAAGAGGTACAAACTGTTTGATCCTGAGACTCAGCAAGTTGTCATTAGTAAAGATGTGACTTTTTTTGAAAGTAAAATGTTTTTCCACTCATGTTCAGAGGGAGATCCTCAATGAACATGAGTCTATATCACAAGTCTTGCTTGAAGAGGATAGTGAGTATAGGAACCCTCCAAGTAATATTTCTTATCAACATGAAAATAGTGAGGACAAGACTTCTAATTCACTAAATTCAGAAGTAAGTCCCAAGACCAGAATCCAGAAGTTTCCTGGCAAAACTTATTCTAGGAGGAAGACTTCACTCAAGGATAATGCAGATGCTCACACAGGTAATAGCATTAATCAATCTCCTCCAAATGAAGATCTGGAAATAATCCCAGAAACAGGTGAAGAAACTTATGCTTCCGTGTCAGGATCTGATGACCAGATTGAATCTGATGAAAACCCTTCCATGGAAACCTCTATTAAAACCACATCTCCTGATTTGTTATTAGATGTGCCCATAGCTATCACAAAACCCCCCAGAGAGTGCACCAAATATCCTCTATATCCCCTCAGTAAATATGTGTCTTACCACAACTTGGCCCCACACTACTGTACCTTCCTTTCAAAACTTTCTACCATTCAAATTCCCAACAATATACAAGAAGCTTTAATATCTCCTGAGTGGAAAGCATCTGTGTATGAGGAACTTAATGCTCTTGAAAAGAATCATACCTGGGATGTGGTGGATTTACCTGATGGGAAAACTCCAGTAGGGTGTAGATGGGTGTTCACAGTAAAATACAACTCAGATGGATCACTACAAAGATACAAGGTCAGGTTGGTGGCTAAGGGGTATACCCAAACCTATGGGTTGGACTACTCAGAAACTCTCTCCAGTAGCTAAATTGAATACTATAAGAATTCTTCCGTCTGTGGCTGTACTTGGACTGGCCTCTTGAGCAACTGGATGTAAAAAATGCATTCGTTCGTGGGAACCTGAAGGAGGAGGTGTATATGGAGTTTCCACTTGGGTTCCTTAGGAAGAATGGGGGAAGGTGTGCAGGCTGAATAAATCCTTATATGGATTAAAACAAAGCCCAAGGGCATGGTTTGAGAGGTTTACCAAGTTCTTGAAAAAAGAGGGGTTCAAACAAGGGCAATCAGATCATACCTTATTTGTGAAAAAGTTAGAAAGTGGGAAACTGACCATCTTGGTGGTGTATGTTGATGACATCATCCTTACAGGCAGTGATAGGCTGGGAATTGATGAGATCAAGAAAAGTTTGGCTTCAGAGTTTGAGATTAAAGAACTGGGTAGTTTAAGGTATTTCTTAGGCATGGAATTTGCCAGATCTGAGAAAGGAGTTGTAGCCTCACAGAGAAAATATGTGCTAGACTTGCTGGAAGAGACGAGTATGAGTGGTTGTAAACCAGCTAGTACCCCTATGGAGGCCAATCTAAAGCTCTAGGAAGTGAAAGATGATGATGTCCCTGTGGATAAAGGGAGGTATGAAAGACTGGTGGGTAGGCTAATATACCTTGCTCACACCAGGCCAGATATTTCTTTTGATGTAGGAGTAGTGAGCCAATTCATGCATGCACCATGTGAAAAACACCTAGAAGCAGTTTACAGAATATTGAGGTACCTTAAAGGTACTATAGGTGAAGGATTGTGGTTCAGGAAGAGCTCAAACAGGGGAGTGGAAGTATACACAGATTCTGATTGGGTTGGTTCAAAGGAAAGAAGATCCACATCAGGTTACTGTAGCTATGTGTGGGGTAACTTGGTCACATAGAGGAGCAAAAAACAGGGGGTGGTTGCTAGGAGTACAGCTGAGGCAGAATATAGGACAATGGCACAAAGTGTGTGTGAGGAATTGTGGATAAAAAGAGTCCTAGAAGCCATCCAAGTTCCAGTGGAGTTGCCTATGAAACTTTACTGTGATAATAAGGCAGCTATTGATATTGCCAATGATCCTGTTCAACATAACAGGATCAAGCATATCGAGATTGACAGACATTTTATAAGAGAGAAGTTGGATGATGGGATAATCTGTATTCCCTTTCTTCCGTCCGTACAACAGGTTGCAGATGGATTGACAAAGCCTCTAGTCAAGCATGGATTTGACAACTTTATGAGCAAGTTGGGCATGTTAAATATCCATGCTCAACTTGAGGGGGATGTTGAAGATTTAGCCGTATTGTGCTTTAGTTTAATAATGTTTTATTATGTTTTTTATTTACATCCTAATAAGGGCAGTTGTGTACTTGCCTATTTTAAGTATCAGGGTTTGTGTTAGCTCATAGGGTTTACAAATGACGGCTCCTTAATTATAGGAAGTTGTCTTGGTAAGGAGTCTTGGATATTCTGTTATAAAAAGATGAATGAGTCCGTAATCTAAAATCAATTCAATATCAATAAAATATCTTTTTTCCTCTTATTACTTTTCTACAAATATCATCATAAATGATTCTCTAACCGTAAAAGATGTCCTACATCTGCCTGATTTCTCTGCTAATCTGATATCTATCAGGAAATTAACTAGAGATTCTAAATGCTATGCTTTACTCTCTACTAATTTCTGTGTGATTCAGGATCTAACAACAATTAGGAGGATTGGATTTGCTAGGGCTAGGGAATGACTCTATTTTTTGAAGACTAAAGAAAATGACAAGATTGATTGCCAACATTTTCTTGGCACTAAGGCTGATAATGATAAAACTCTTTAATCATAGAAGATTAGGTCATCCTTCATTTGAAATTTTGAAACATTTGTTTCCTATTTTACATAAGGGTTCAAATGTTGAAAATTTTAAATGCAATGAACGTGAATTTGCTAAACACAAAAGAGTTTCTTATCCTGCTCAATCTAATAGATCTAGTAACCTTTTTAATCTTATTCATAGTGATATTTGGGGTCATTCCTCCATACCTAACATCAGTGGTGCTCACTGGTTTTTGTCATTTATTGATGATTGTACCAAAACTACCTAGATTTACCTAATGAAATAAAAATCTGATCTGACACTTGTGTTTCCAGTTTTTTATAACATGATCTTAACTCATTTTGAGGTTTAGATCAAAAGATTCAGGACATATAATGCGAAGGATTATTTTAACAGAACCCTACCCTTTCTCGGAAGCTAAAGGGGATTGTACATGAGTCCTCATGTATCTATACACCTCATTAAAATGGTGTTGCTAAGAGGAAGAATAGACACCTTCTGGATACAGCTAGGGCTCTTCTTTTCCAAATGAACATGCCCAAGAACTATTGGGGAGAGGCAGTACTAACTGTTGCTCACCTCATCAATAAAATGCCTTCAATAGTTCTTGGAAAGAAGAGTCCTATGGAAGTTGTAACTGGTGTTTTTCCATCCTTTTTAACATCCTCTAAAATACCTCCTAATGTGAGGTGTTTGTTCACATTCACCCTCCTAACAGGGGATAATTAGATCCTGGAGCTCTGAAGTGTGTTTTCATTGGGAATTCCAACACTCAAAAGGGCTATAAATTCTATGGCCCACCAACCAGAAGGGTTATTATCTTCAAAGATGTAACATTCTATGAAATGCACCCTTATTTTTCAGGGAAACCTTTAATTCAGGGGGAGAATTTTCCTTCTAATGCAGAAAGGATATGTATCTTTTGGATATACCTGTTGATTCATATGGACAGGATGACGTGGTACATGATAATGGTGCTACCCAAACTATTGATACTCTGACACATGATGGTACAAAAGAAAAAACTCCTATCGTCTACACTAGAATGAACTGGATTAGATGGCAAGATGTTATTATTCCTATTGAGGGAACTGATGAATCTGAAAAAGAATCCGATGAAGAGAAACCAAAAGATCTTTTTCTGATCTGATGAAGAGAAACCGAAAGATCTTTTTCTGATCTGATGAAGAGAAACCAAAATATCTGATTCCCACTGAGGAAAGGAATTTTGTATAGTCTAATTCCGAATGGGAGGATACTAATCCTCCATAAGTTGAGGAATTGCCTATTGCTATAAGATAGAAAACTAGGGCTTGCACTCTTCACCCTGTTAGAAATGTCTTATCTAATGATTAGATATCTAATAATCAGAAAAGGTGAAAGAAGAAATGATTGCCCTTGAAAAGAATAAGACATGGGATCTTGTATCTCTACCAAAGGGTGCTAAAACTGTTGGATGTAGATGGGTCTTTACAATTAAATATATATGATGGGACTATTGAGAGGTACAAGGCAAGACTTGATGCCAAATGGTACTCTCAAACCCATGGAGTTGATTACTTTGAAACATTTACCCCAGTGGCAAAGATGAACATTGTTAAGATCCTACTATCATTAGCGGTTAATCTAGATTGGGATCTACATCAGTATGATGTAAATGCCTTCCTACAGGGAGAAATGGAGGAAACTATTTGCATGGATTCCAGAATGATAGAGGAAAGGTTTGTAAGTTGAAGAAGACGTGTATGGCCTCAAACAATCACCTAGATCATGGTTTGGTAGATTTACCAAAGCCATGATCAGTTTGGGGTACAAACCTAGTCTAGGAGATTATACCATGTTTGACACTGGTATGTCCTCTTGGTTTATGTTGATGATATTATCATCTTTGGGGATGATATCGAGGGAAACAAAACTCTAAAAGTGTTTCCTAAATCAAGAGTTTGACATTTAAGAATTGAGCAGGTTCAAATACTTATGAGGAATTGAAGTATTGTATTCCAAAATGGGAATCTTTATTTCCCAACAGAAATACATACTAGATTTACTAAACGATTGTGGGAAGTTAGGATGTAAACATGTTGGAACACCTATTGTGCTGAACCATGGTCTCACTCTTGCTCCAAAGGATGAATCTGTAGATAAGCACTCTTATCAGAGGCTTACCGTATATCTCAGAGAGGTCGTATTTATTTGGGTTGGTAGCAATGGAATGCTTCCATTATCTAAAATGAAGAATGTTTCCCACCAGAAGATTAGTCCAATAATACCACTCACTGGTAAATAGTGCACGACTTCTTCGTGAATCTCCGCTGTATCTTTTTGCTGGACACTAACCCCAGCCCTCTACGCGAGTAGTCTTATAGTGGCTGATTGATTTATCCGTCTTATACAAGACCTGACATTGCATTTGATGTTAACATTGTTAGCAGGTATATGCAGGATCCAAAAAGGTGCTATCAAAGAGCAGCAGGAAGAATCGTGCAGTATTTAAGGACCTGTCCTGGCAAGGGAATTCTATTCAAGAAAAAGGATCACTCTTCTAGAAGCCTACACAGACTCTGATTATGCAAGATGTACTGATGATAGAAGGTCTACTTCAAGACATTACACCTTTTTGTTTGGCTATCCAATCTCTTGGGGGAGTAAAAAGCAAAATGTGGTGGCTAGGTCTAGTGCTGAAGCTGAGTTTAGAGCATTGGCTATTGGGATGTGTGAACTTCTGTTGTTGAAGATTATTCTGGATGATCTCTAATTCAGAGGCATCTACCTATGATCCTTTATTGTGATAACCAATCAACTATTGACATTTCCTACGACCCTGTTCAACATGACAGAACAAAGCATGTGGAGGTTGATAGACACTTCATCAAGGAAAAGTCAGACAATAGGCTCATCAAAATTTGTCAGAACAATAGGCTCATCAACATTGCATTTGTCTATCAACCTCCACATGGCTCATCAACATTGCATTTGTCAACTCTCAGAATCAAGTGGCTGATGTTTTGGCCAAGGGTTTACCCAAGAAGAGTTTCAATAATCTCCTAAGCAAGCTGGGAATGATTGATATCACCTCACCAACTTGAGGGGGAGTGTTAGAATCTATGATCTTCCGTATAAGTTTTTAAGGGGATTAGCCTGTTTTTCTTTGTTATTTATACACCTAATTATCCTTAATTATTTACTAATTAGTGGCCAATTAGGTAAGGCTGTTTTCCCTTTGTTTAGTGTTTTTTCCCACCTTTCTCTCAAACTTACAAACCAAAATAAAATAAAATAATTACGCTTTGTTGAGAATTTGTTTTATGCCTTCATGAATTATGGATATCCTCCTTTCAATTCTTCTTTGCTAATATATTCTGTTAGTTTTCCTAACTGTTTTGACTTGCACATACAGGTCCAAATATGGGCCAGCAATAAAATCCACAAGGAAGAGAGGTCATGTGTGGGGAAATGGGACGTGAGATCTCTGATCACATCCTCATCTGAACTTTGTGGGCCAGAAAAATCTGTCGAGGAAGAGAAATTTCCGAGACATGTGAAATTCATGTTTAAAAACCCTATTCGATGCCGTATTATTTGGATTACTCTATGTCTCCAGAGAGTGGGTTCGAGTTCTGTTAGTTTTGAGAGGGATTTTAATCTCTTGTCTTTGGATGAAAACCCATTTTCAGATTTCAATAGACGTGCCTCTTTTGGAGGACCCATTGAAAGTGAACCTTGCATTCACGCAAAGAGAATTCTTGTGATTGGTAGCCCAACCAGAAAAGACACGGAGGTATCTTCTGGAGCCTTGGACCGTATAGATGTCAGAAACTGGCTGGATAGAGCTCCTCAATTGAATAGATTCAAGGTCCAGATAATATTTTCATGCTTACTTCAGAAAAGTTGCGGCATTATGTATTTTTTAAGTGTGAAGAAAGAAAGCATTTGTTTCTCTTCCCAGGTACCGATTGAGTCAGAGAGGCTAATGGACAATGATCTTGTCTTGGAGCTGTTTCTATCCCCAACTTCGCCTATGTTGGCTGGATTTCGTCTCGATGGTTTTAGTGCGATAAAGCTGCGGGTCACTCATTCACCTTCTTCCTCTACAGATGTAAATGTCTTGAATTTGTCTTCGGAGTTGATAGATGACAGGTTCATATGCCCTGCTGTATTGTATATTCAAGTATCTGCTTTCCAGGTACTAGTTGAAATCTGACTATTAAGGTTCTCTTTTCCTGGCTTTTTTTGGGTTAGTATAATTTATGGGGTTGTTGAGGAGAGTTACATAAACCTTTGTGGCTGTTTATGTTGCTTTTGTTGGACAGTTGTGCTTTTACATTTATCTAGACCCCATAAAGATGTTTAAAGAAACAGAATAGTTTACTAGGCAAGATTTTGTATTGGAGGTTTATCAAACTCCAAAATGGTGTTCTTCATTACAAACTATGTGAACTTAACTAAAAGAACAGCGAGGCACAAAATTGCACAGTGTGTGTGTGTGTGTGTGTGTGCTGGCCACGATGAGAGTATACTCTTGTAACTGACTTTAGATCTCCACTCTGGATGATGTGCATGGAATGTGGGAATAGAGATTGGCTTTGTAGGCAGAGTATGTTGGGGTGATTCTCGCTTATGTTGTGAATGTGGAATAGATAGAGATATCTGGCAGTTTTACTTGGTTGTTTTCAGGAACCCCATGGTGTGGTTATCATTGGCGAATATAGACTACCTGAAGCTAAGGCTGGAACCCCGATGTATTTTGATTTCCCAAGACAAATGAATACTCGGCGGCTGTCATTCCGGCTTCTTGGAGATATTTCTGCATTTGCAGACGATCCAGCTGAACAACAGGATGACTCGGAGTTTAATAGAGTTGGAGCAGCGTCAGGGTTGTCTCTATCTGGCAGAATCAAGTTGTATTATTATGCAGATCCATACGAACTGGGAAAATGGGCCAGCCTGTCAGCTGTGTGAAATTGTTGCTTTGCTTTGCTTTGCTTGCTTAGAACGTCATATACATGATTGATTCCAGGAACTGTTGGGTGATTTGAAATTGATTGATTGGATTTGTAAATTAGTCATACTCTGATGTAGCATTGATATCCTCCTGGCAACTGTTACATGGCATAAAATAAAATATTTTTATAGAACTTTATAGTACAGTGAGAAAGATTTGATACTCTATATGCAACGTATGAGAGATGATATGTTTTTCATATTTTTTTGTGTTGGATGATAAGAGTGAATTCAGTTCATTCATTGCAACTAACTACTTAAATTTAAATTAAATTATCTCACACCATTTCTCTCTGCCAAGGTGAATTAGTTGCTGGCTGGCTTTTTATACAGTACCGGTACATTTACATCCATCTTACACATCAGCACTTACAATGGAATAAAACGGCAACTATCACACTAACTTTTTTTTTGTTTTTTTGTTTTTGAATTTGCTAATTATATCCACCAACTTAACTCTGCACTCAAAGCATGTAGTTACTTGTTATACTGGACGAAAGGTTGAAAGTAAGAATGCATCAGTTATATCAAAAGGTTATTTCAATATATTCATTGTTAAAGTCATAGTATTTAACTCATCTTCTTAACATATGTGTTTTTAATTAACAACAGCTGCACCTAAATAGAAACAGTGAGGGTATATAATTATACATACATGAAGGATGTCAAAAAAGCGTATGCACAGCACAGCACAGCACAACACAAACATGAGATCTAACTCAACAGTGCACACTAAATACAGAGAGAGATATGCTCAATTAATTGAAAACATTGCATTACACAACAGCCAGCCAAACGGAACCAATATTGACACTGATAATAGTGCACTCTAGGCTCAAATTTCAAAAACCAGGTAGACATTTCACCCTTGTTGGACACTGACAAATCACAACCTCCATCAGGACGGGACTGAATAGGCTAAGTCAGCGATACGCCAAGGGACTTTGCTTCAGCTAAAGTACACCAGCTAGCCAGTAAGCCAAACAACAATTTCATTCTAATTCCCCAAAATTATAAACCCTCTCGTGCATATTGTCAAGTGAAAAAGACCAGCACAAAAAGGATAACAAACAAAACTACCAAGAATAAAATAATCATAACTTGACCCTTGATACCAGCCTTCTTCATTACCATAGCCACCTTTTCCTGTAGAGAACGTATGTAACCAGAATAACCGGTCCATCAACAAAAATATGTCAAGCTAAAGTAATCTCCAAGAAGCAAAGCCTAAACGAACGAGGGAAAAACATTACATGCACTTGTGACTTTGAAGGAAATAAGAGGCACCTTGACAAACTCGAGACGATCTGATGTACTCTCCATCTCTGTGCCCAGCTCATCTATAATCTTCTCCTACAACCACCATAAAACATTTTTGGCCTAAGCATCTTTATCCACCTCATACATGCTACAGATATACTAGCACAAGGGATCTCATATATTTCCTATAAGATGTGACATCGGCAGATAACAGCTCATAACTGACAATATACTGCACAAGGGGGTAAGATATCGTGTGTCTTTATGTCAATTTACAGCTTTAGGAAATCTAAAGACATGAAAATTGCTATTCCTTATTATTCAAATTACCTGTGCAGTAAGTTCTTCATGTATAGTAAGTCCAACACCACCAATTCTATCTACACTAGCACTAAGCTCATCCAGCTCTTCATCTTGTCGCCTGCACAAACCAGTTAATACCGATCTTAAGAAGATCTAGGACAAACTTCTTGGCACTGTTATGCACTTGGATAAAGGTAAAGTTACAAAACTAACAAACATCCCCATTCATTCTTAAAAAAAGCAAAGTATGTTGGAGTCTTAGAACAAGTCAGCAGAACTCTCTCTTGATAACATTGTTCCACCAACTACAAGTTGCAGATGGATTGACAAAGGCTCTAATGAAGCCTAGATTTGAAAAGTATATGAGTAAGTTAAACTTAAACATGTTGAATCTCCATGTTTAACTTGAGTGGGAGTGTTAAGATTGGATCGCATTATTTAGTTTTAAAGTCGTTTTATTGTGTTTTTATTATTATCATGAGGGCAGTAATGTACTTTTGTTATGTTTAAGTATTAGGGTTTTGGTTATGTACTAGGGCTTAACTAAAGTCGGCTCCTAAATTATAGGAAGTTGCATGTGTAAGGAGTCTACAGTAAGTTTTACTATAAAAGGAGCGAGTCTGTAATCTTTCCAATTATCAATCAATAAAAATAATTATGTTCCCTTTTCCATTCTACAATAAGATACATGATAAAGACAAACAAGACATGCTCTTCGACAGAATTTGTACAGTTGCCAGAAACATTAGTAAGTGGAGACAAATGTGCATGCATGTTCAGCAAAAGAAATAATCAGCTTGTAGATTTCTCTGTTGTCTTGAAGGGAAGTAGCACAATATAAGCTCAATAGACAAAAAAATTTGTAGTTTTCGATGAGACAATAAGAGAATTCTTCTTATTAGAATAATATAAGAGTATCAGCATAGCTTATACAGATTACAAAGAGACAGCCAAACGGCTAGAAGACGGTGCATTAAATGCAGCTGTATTCTTGTCTATACTAATAACAGCTGATCAGCTAATTAGCTAGGACTTAATGAAGGTAGATGGAACTTTGAGAAGTAATAACAATAACTAATAAAGAGATAAATACAAGTACATATATTATATAGTTTTCAATGAGAGAATAAAAGAATCCTTCATATTATAATAAGAGTATATGCATAGCTTATATAGATTACAAAGAGAGAGCCAAACGGCTAGAAGACGGTGCATTAAATGCAGCTGTATTCTAATCTAAACTAATAACAGCTAATCAGCTAATTAGCCAGGACTTAATGAAGGTAGATGGAACCTTGAGAGGTGCAGGAACTAATAAAGAGATAAATACAAGTACATATACTATGTTAATATTGTGATATAATATATGTACTTTATACATAAGAATACTCCCCCTCAAGCTGGTTTATAGATATCCAATAAACCAAGCTTGGAGATACAGAACTGAGATTGAGTCTTTGGTAGCCCTTTAGTGAAGATATCAGCCACTTGATATTTGGTAGGAACATAAATAAGGCATGGGCTGCAATCTTCCAGTTTTTCTTTGATAAAATGCTTGTCAATCTCAACATGTTTTGAGCGGTCATGTTGTACAGGGTTGTTGGCAATGCTTATTGCTTACTTGCTATCACAATAGAACCTAATAGTGTCATCAATAGGTTGTTTAAGTTCAGCAAGAACCCTTCTAATCCACAGTAGTTCACAAATTCCAAGGGCCACAGCTCTGAATTCAGCCTCAGCACTACTCCTTGCAACAACAGCTTGTTTATTGCTTCGCCAGGACACAAGATTTCCTCCTATAAACATGCACCAACTAGAGGTAGATCTTCTATCCACCACAGAGCTTGCCCAATCAGCATCAACAAATCCTTCAACAATGAGGTTTCCTCCTGCCTTGTATAGTAGTCCCAGACCAGGTTCATTCTTGAGGTATGTTTGGATCCTTATAGCAGCATCAAGGTGTATCCTTCTAGGCATATGTATCAACTGGCTGACTTGTACAACAGCAAAAGAAATATCAGGTCTAATGTGTGTTAAGTATATAAGACTGCCCACAAGTCTTCAAGTTCACTCTTGGGGTCATTCCCCAATTTTTTATTGTAATCAATAGGGGTGGCACATGTTTACATCCTAGGAGACTGTAGAAATAATGACAAGTATTGAGGAGAAAAAGAGTTATTAATTGAAGAATACTTACAACTACAAGAGAAAAAGACATTAAATAGGACTGAGAAAGTCCTATTACTGCAAAAGCAGTCCCAAAGGCTAATGTACAGTGCCCCAACGGCTAATGTACAGTGCCCCAACGGCTATTGTACAGTAAAAGCAGCTAAACAGCTCAGGAAATAACAATAGAGCAAAAAGGATAAAAAAACAGGGCCTAATTAGAATAAAATACGATAATAGGACACAAAGTAGGACACTAATTTCAACACCCCTCCTCAAGGTTGGTTGTGTATAGAGATGAACAGCCAAGCTTGCCACTGATATGTAAGAACTGAGCAATGGAGGTCCCTTTGGTGAAGATATCAGTCATTTGATCTTGAGAGGGAACAAAAGAAATCTGAATTTTTTTATTCTCAACTTTCTCCTTGATGAAGTGTCTGTCAATATCGTGTTTAGACTTGTCATGATGAATAGGATTTTCTGACATGTTGATAGCAGACTTGTTGTCACAGAACAATTGAGTAGGGAGCTTGGTAGGTGCCTGAATTTCTGAAAGGATCTTCCTTAACCACATGCCTTCACAAATCCCAAAAGATAGTGCCCTCAGTTCAGCCTCTGCACTGCTTCTAGCCACTACTGACTGCTTCTTACTCCTCCAAGTTGTTAGATTCCCCCATATATAAGAACAATAACCAGTTCTTCTATCCACTATGGAGCTTGCCCAATCTGCATCTGTGTAGATATGCAGCTCTCTGTTGCCATTTTTAGTGAACAGAAGGCCTTGATCTGGTGTCCCCTTTAGGTATCTAAGAGTTCTGTCCACAACTTGAAGGTGCTCTTCACAAGGTTTGTGCATGAACTGACTCACAAGGCTGACAGCAAAGCAAATGTCAGGTCTTGTGTGGGAAAGATAAATGAGTTTCCTTACTAATCGTTGATATCTCCCAACATCAACATAGGCTTTTGACCCTTCTTTGGTGAACTTTAGGTTAGGTTCAATAGGTGAAGAGGCAGGTTTGCAAGTTGACATCCCTGTTTCTTCAAGATCTAAGATGTATCTCCTTTGAGAGATATGAATACCAGCCTTAGTTCTTGATATTTCCATACCAAGGAAATATTTTAACTGTCCCAAGTCTTTGACTTCGAAATCCCTTGCAAGAGATTGTTTGAGTTTATGAATTTCATCCAAATCATCCCCAGTGATGATTATATCATCAACATAAACGATTAGGATCACTCTCTTGCCATGATTAGTGAATTTGGTGAACATAGTGTGGTCCGAATGACATTGTTGATAGCCATAAGCTTTGACAGACTTTGTAAATCTGCCAAACCATGCCCTAGATGGAACCTTGAGAAGTAATTACAGGAACTAATAAAGAGATAAATACAAGTACATATATAATATTAATAATATTAATATTGTGATATAATATATGTACTTATACATAGCAATAAAAATGTCTACAATCATTACACAGAAAGTAAAGGCTCAACTCTGTGCCCTTCCATATCCCTCCACCTTCCCACCAAAAAATAAAATAAAATAAAAATAAAGAATATTACATGTAACATAACCAGAATAAGAGCATTCTGATAGTTTGTCACCTAGGACCATATATGCCATATAAGGAAATCTATGCTGCAACTGCAACTCTTATGCACTGAAAATGTAAATGGCAAGCAATAGCTGGATACGGGGACAGGAAATACAGAGTTAAAAATCATGCAACATTACTTTATGAGCAGTAGCTGTCTATCTGATTCAGAGGATATAAAGTCCTCATTATCTCCTACATAGTACTCGTTGGATCTGTCTGCCTGCTTGGAATTCGACATCATCATAAGTTCTCTCCTCATCCCGTTGACACTAGAAGTGCTTACGCCATTGGATTCCTTCCCGAATGCAACTGATTTTTTCACATTGCCCACCTAACCAGCCAAGGATATGGTTGGTTAATTTATGTGAAGGAAAGAAAGAAGGATTGCAACTTAAAGATCAGCAGGGAATACTGCATAATCCTAATGCATTCATACTGAAACAAAAGCAGTGCATGCTAAGGGAACAAGCGTTACTGGCACTCGTAACAAGAAGCTTTCTAAAGACACCTGAGTATGGGCATTGCTGGTCCATCTTCGTCTTTTCTCGAGCTCTGCTTCATTTATACCATACCAAGTAGGATCTCTTGCTGCCACGGCAATTGTTTTGTCTAACTCATCCACCTTGCTATCAGAAAACAGACCTTCAGTACTGACTAAATAATAAACATTCCCAGATAAAGAAAAGATGCAGTACAAGACTAAGGGAATTTTTGATCCAGGACATGACTCCACAAACATCACATAGGTAGAAACAATAAACACTGCCAACACAAGAAAAAGAAGTACATCTGGACAAATTTCCAGCAAAAATGTAATCATGATAATTACTTGGAAAAAGAAAGCAAGAAATAATTAAAACGCAAAAGATATACGATCCAACTAAATTCTAAAACGTATACCTGCCATTCAATGCTTTCACAACCAGAGCGAAGCTCCCTAGTTAACTGTAGTTTCTCTACGCTGTCTGGAGGTAGATGCTCCCATTGGCGAAAGGTAGATAGCAAGTTGTCAAACTAATCAACAAAAAGACAAAGACTCACACAACTGGGAGACATTCTTAAGACCAAGAGCAACCAAAATAAGACAGACAATAATTAACATCTGGGAATATGTTCACTTGACAGCAAATGGGCATCGTACGGCTTAAGGATATTATTAACTACTACCCTCTCTCGAAAGATGGCTCGTCGAGCTTGATACATTACCATGAGAAATTGGAAAATCAGGTCACTGGTAACATCTGACATTTTTTTTCAGGTCAAACATTTTCTGACATTTTTTTTCAGGTTCCCCGTCCAAATTTGGACGATCTCGTCCAAATACAGTCAAAACCGTCCAAATTTAGACTCCTTTCCGTCCAAATCCAAATTTAGACTCCTTTCCGTCTGATTTGGACGGTTTTGACTCCTCCAAGTGACCAAGTTGCCCCACACAAAGCTGCAATATCCTGATGTTGACCTTCTTTCCTTGGAACCAGCCCAATCAGCATCGGTATATACTTCCACTCCTCTGTCGGAACTCTTTCTGAACCACAAACCTGCCCCTATTGTACCTTTAAGGTACCTCAGAATTCTATACACTGCCTCTAAGTGTGGTTCACATGGAGCATGCATAAACTGGCTCACTACCCCTACTGCAAAGGAGATATCTGGGAGAAATTGGAAAATCAGGTCACTGTAACATCTGACATTTTTTTTCAGGTCAAACATTTTCTGACATTTTTTTTCAGGTTCCCCGTCCAAATTTGGACGATCTCGTCCAAATACAGTCAAAACCGTCCAAATTTAGACTCCTTTCCGTCCAAATCCATTTAATGACCAAAATAGACGGAATCCGTCCAAATTTGGACGGTTTCGCCCAAATTTAGACGATTCGTCCAAATTTGGACGGTTTATCAATGTCAGAAGTTCAGTGTCTTTCTCTTTCTTCTTCGATCATTTCCTTTGTGTTTGTGTGCCCAAGAAACAGTACGAATTATTCAAATCCGAAATACGGATAATTTTTGCTAAAGATTTTACGTTTATTGCAAAACCTTCTACATAGAGTACGTATTGATTTCTTTTTTGTCTTCAATTTTAGGTTGAAGGCGTTGTAGGTGCAAAAGCCTAATACAAAGTACGAGATGTGTTTCCTTAATACCGCAAGTGGATATATATTACTAAAGAAGGCAAAGTGGGATTATACCTGATATGATATTGCGGTTGTGGATCTTGATTTAATTTGTTCATCTATCTCCTTTCCAGCCATGGACACCATGAGACTAATCATATACATCATCCTCACACCATGAGCCACAGATCCATACAAAATCGTCCAAATTTGATAAACCGTCCAAATTTGGACGGAATTTGTTCAAATTTAGGCGAATCCGTCCAAATTTGGACGGATTCCGTCCATTTTGGTCAGTGAATGGATTTGGACGAAAAGAAGTCCAAATTTGGACGGTTTTGACTGTATTTGGACGAAATCGTCCAAATTTGGACGGGGAACCTAAAAAAAAATGTCAGAAAATATTTGACCTGAAAAAAAATGTCAGAAGTTACAGTGGCCTGATTTACCAATTTCTCGATATCTGGCCTGGTATGAGCTAGATATATCAGCCTACCCACCAGCCTCTGATATCTTCCTTTATCCACTGGGTCTTCAGTACATTTCTCCCACAATTTCAAATTTGCCTCCATGGGGGTGCTAGCAGGTTTGCACCCACTCATGCCTGTTTCTTCCAAAAGATCCAGAACATATTTTCTCTGTGACGCTATCATTCCTTTCTCTGACCTGGCAAATTCCATTCCTAAGAAATATCTCAGATTTTCCCAACTCTTTGATCTCAAATTCTTTGGCCAAACTTTTCTTGATCTCACTGATCCCCAAACTATCATTTCCTGTCAGGATGATATCATCCACATACACCACTAAGATGGTCAGTTTTCCAGTTGTTGATCTTTTAACAAATAAAGTGTGGTCTGCTTGACCTTGTTTGAACCCTTCTTTCTTCAAGAACTTTGTAAACCTCTCAAACCATGCCCTTGGGCTTTGTTTCAGCCCATACAAAGACTTGTTCAACCTGCAAACTTTACCACCATTCTTCCCAGAGAAACCAGGTGGTGGTTCCATATAGACCTCCTCCTTCAAATTTCCATGAAGGAAAGCATTCTTCACATCCAGTTGTTCAAGTGGCCAGTCCATATTCACAGCAATAGATAGAATAATTCTCACTGTATTTAGCTTTGCTACAGGGGAGAAGGTTTCAGAGTAGTCTAGCCCATATGTTTGGGTGTACCCCTTAGCCACCAATCTGGCCTTGTATCTCTGTAGTGACCCATCTGAATTATACTTCACTGTAAACACCCATCTACACCCCACTGGAGTTTTCCCAGCAGGCAAATCCACCACATCCCATGTATGATTCTTCTCAAGGGCATGAATCTCCTCATAGACTGTTGCTTTCCACTCAGGTGACAGTAGGGCTTCTTGGATGGATTTGGGAATTTGTATGCTGGATAGATTGGATAGAAAGGTACAATATTTGGGTGACTGATTTTGATAGGACACATATTTGCTGAGGGGATAAAGAGGACGTTTTGTGCATTCTCTTGGAGGTTTTCTTATAGCTATAGGAACATCCAAAAGAAGGTCAGGTGGTATGATTTTAGTGGTTTGTTCAGTAGAGGTCTTATCATCAGAATCATCAGACTCATACACGGATGCCACTGTCTCTTCACCTGTTTCTGGGACTGTTTCCAGATCTTCATGTGAGGGAGGAGGTTGATCAACGCTGGGAGCCATATGAGAGCCTGCATTGTTCTTGATTAAGACTTTCTTTCTAGAATAAATGTTTCCTGGGAACTTTTGAATCCTAGTTCGGGGACTAACTTCTGATTCAACATTGTTTTGACCCAAAGTTTGTGAATCAGTAGTGTTGTCCTCACCTTTTTCATGTTGATAAGAATAACCATCACTAGGTGGATTTCTAGACTCAGCCACCCCTTCTAGTAAAATTTGGGATATGGACTCATGTTCATTGAAAATTTCCCCCTGAACATGAGTCTTAAAAAACATTTTATCTTCAAAAAACGTTACATCTTTGCTGACAAAAGTGTGCCGAGTTTCAGGATCAAACAGTTTATACCCCTTTTGGGTGGGTGAATAGCCAATAAACACACATTTTTTGATCTGGGATCCAATTTCCCTTGGTTCTGGACATGTGTAAAGGCTGTGCACCCAAACACTTTAAGAGGTAGGTCCTGAATGAGCCTGGTATTGGGATAAAAGTGCCTTAACTTATTTAGGGGACTTTGAAATCCTAGAACTCTAGAGGGAAGTCTGTTGATTAGGTAGATGGCTGTTAGGACAGCCTCTCCCCACAGATACTTGGGTGTTCTAGAGGTCATCATTAAGGACCTCACTACCTCAAGTATATGTCTCCGTTTTTCCTTTCAAACCACCCCATTTTGTTGGGGTGTGTCCGGACAAGAACTCGATGGATCATACCATTTTTTAAGAAAAAGGGTCCAAGGACAGAGTTGAAGTACTCTCTGCCATTATCACTTCTGAAAATCTCAATTTTAGTTTGAAATTGGGTTAAAATCATGTTGTAGAAGTTCTCAAACACTTGTTTAACATCTGACTTGTGTTTTAAAAGGTACACCCATGAGACCCTTAAGTGGTCATCAATGAATGTTACAAACCAACGTTTACCAAGCAAAGTAATCTGCCTTGCAGGCCCCCAAACATCGCTATGAATCATAGTGAAAGGTTTAGTAGGCTTGTAAGGTTGAGGATAAAAAGAGCTACGGGTATGTTTAGACAATTCACATATCTCACATTGAAAAAAGGCTTGGTTTTTATCACTAAACACATCTGGTAACAGTTTTTTTAAATAACCAGGGCTGGGGTGGCCCAATCTATAGTGCCACAACATGACATTATTCCTATCAACATGAGAAGTTTGAAAACATAAGTTTCTAGAGAACATTTTATTCTTGAATTCTTCATCTTCCTCAAGAACATACAAACCCTCCCATAAGTTTGGCACTGCCAATCTCCTTCCCCATATGAATATCCTGAAAAATACAACCATCAACAGAAAAAGACACGGTGCACTTATAGTCACAAATTAATTTATTGACTGATAGAAGGTTGCATGATAGATTAGGGACATGGAGAACATTTTTAAGGATCGACTTTGGAGAGATAACAATGGTCCCTTTTCCAAAGCAATGGTGGAAAAAGTTCCATCGCTACCCTCACCTTTTGATTTCCAGCACAAGGGAGATAGGAAGAAAAAATTTGTGAACAATGGGTCATATGGTCTGTGGCTCCAGAATCTATGACCCAATAGGTAGGCTGATTTACCCCAAGAAAGGAAAAAACAGAGGGATTGGATGGATTACCTTTCTCAACAAGAGAACATGAGGCATCATTTGAGGGTTGGAGAGCCATGGTTTTAGCCTGAATCAGTTTGGTCACTTGTTCCAACTGTTCCTGAGTGAATGCAGATGGTCCCGAGGGATTAACACCCTGATCAGAAGATACCTGACTTGCATGTTTCCCTTCTGACATGATTTCTGAATTCCTTGGATTCCGATTTGAAGGTTTACCATTGAGTTTTTGTGTTGTGAGCAGAATAGATGTGGTACTCGGGCTGCCTTCTCTTCCAAGGGAATGATCAGTCCTGATCACAGTGGATTCAGGTTCGGAAGTGGCTAAGGAATCAGAAGATGTATTCCTCAGCTCTCCCGTCATAGCTGCTCGAAAATTCATGGTCGATTTTTGGATCATTCAACCATGCTCCGATACCATGTAGAAAAAGAAAGGAGAAAACTTTCTGTTTTATTGATTATTTGATTGATTACAAAAAGGAGCACTTGGTCCTCTTAAATACAAAAAACAGACAAATCTAGAATCAATCACTCCTGAAAATAAGGAGCCGTCCTCCTTAAACCCTAGGTCAAGACAAAACCTAAAAACTTTAATGATAGAGGAATTACCATTCTACCCTTATTATAAAAAAGGCAAATACATAATAAATAACATAAATAACAACGCACTCTTCAACACCAAGTCCAAGACCACCAGCACATACAAATTCAAATATGCACACATTAACTCAGCATTTCAGAACAAAGACTTACTACGCATATTATAAATATGAATTGGGGAGCAATTACTAAATTCGTAGCACCTTCTATAGATAATTGGAAAAGAAGAAGATAGAAGAGAAGATTATTACTTCTTATTCAAAAAGGGCCAGAATGGCATAGCATAAAAAGAACATTACAAGACTTGGGACTAACTAAAGCAATAAATGTAAGGTGGCTAATAAATGGGTAGTTGGGGACTACGCCATTAAGATAAAACAACTATCTAACCACTTACACAACTTTATAATATAGCTGTAGAAATATTACATATCAAATAGTATGTAATATTTATTTATTTTCGTGTATACATTATTTGTACACTTTAGTTGTAAAAGGACATATTAATTGTGGTACATATAAACAATTAATATGTCAAACTCTAGTTGCTTTATGTCATAGACATACTTTTACTTTTTACATGCATGCTTGCCGCCCATCTAGTGGCCGCCCAAGCTAGCTAGTATCTCCCATCAATTGTAACTATTTATACTTCTTCCATTTAATGAATAAAATAATTTGAAGTTTACTCAAGTATTATTTACTTTCTCAAACTCTCTTCATGGTATCAGAGACTACTGAGTTCGAAATCCGCCGCAAACTCGCTTGTTATTCCAAAATGTCTACCGTCAGAATCGACATTTCTTCTTCTTCGATTGACTCCCACCGCCTCGGCAGACCGAGGTCACCGAATCTTCTTCTTATACAAATCATAGACTTGATGGCAACAACTACTTGCCGTGGTCAAGATCCATGAAAATGTACATCTCGGGACAAGGTAAGATGGGATACCCGTCCGGCTCTAAACCCGCCCCCGCCGAAGATGACCCAGGATTTGAAGCATGGGACACCGCTAATAATCAAGTCATGACCATTCTCACAAGATCAATGACAAAAGAGATCGGTGAGAACTTTATGATGTATGATACCGCAAAAGAAATGCGGGACAATGCCGGAGATCTTTACTCCAAGAAAGGCAATACATCGAAGTGTACGAACTTGAAGCTCAAATTCAAAAGCTGAGACAAGGGGATATGTACGTAACTCAATACTTCAACCAACTATCTAAGGCATGGAAACACTTAGATATGCTGGAAACTCACCCCTGGAATGATGTTAAGGATGCTGCCCTCTATAAGGACATCATAGAAAAGAAAAGAGTCTTCAAGTTCCTCACTGGACTGAACCCTACTCTTGATGATGTTAGAGGGAGAATTCTTGCCACAAAACCTCTCCCAAATCTCAAATCCATGTTTGCTGAGGTCAAACATGAAGAAAGAAGGAGGAAAGTCATGCTGCTGAACACCCCTACTGATAACCCTACTGAAGGTACTGCCCTGCCGAATGTCAGGAAGGCCGCCGAGGTTACCGGGACTTACAGGAAGCCTGCTGAGAAAACTGGAAGGTTGTTCTGTGATCACTGCAAACGCACAAATCACACCAAGGACAATTGCCGGAAGCTTCATGGCAAGCCTAATCCCTCTAAAACCTCAAAACCAACCAGGGAAAATCAAGGCAGACTTGTCAGTGACGAGGAGAATGACAGCCATCTGAATGCTCAGTTTGCTGCCTTTAAAGCCTTTGTTGCTCAGCATCAGGAAGGTAGCTCCTCTACTGAAATGGCCACTCATGCTAAAACAGGTATATTCCGCTCACCTCTTAGTAATGAGACTTGGATTGTTGATTCTGGGGCTTCTTCCCACATGACTGGTAATAAAAACCTCATTACCCACTATATGCCATGCACCCAAATTCACAGAATTAAAACTGCTGATGGTTCTGTTTCTTATGCAAAAGGTGTTGGGAAGGTTAAACTTACTAATCAGATATATCTACAAGGGTCTTATTTGTTCCAAAGTTAGATTGTAACCTTATATCGTCGTAAACTCACTAAAGATCCGAATTGACCGTTGTTTTTGATAAGGATCGGTGCACATTCCGGGATCTTTCTTCACAGAAGTGATTGGTCAAGCTAAACCCTCGCTCGGGGATCGTTTGTGATCAACCCCGCCGAAGACAAGACCGAAGACCGAATCTGCCTCGGCGGCACTCGCACTCAAAACTTAGACAATATCATGTTATGGCATTATAGACTAGGACATCCAAGTTTTGGTTATTTAAAGTCTTTAATTCCAGAATTGTTTAAAGGATGTAATCTTAATGATCTTCAATGTGATATTTGTCAATTTGCCAAACTCACCAAATCGTGTATACTAAATTACCTCACTTCCCATCCACACCTTTCACCTTAATTCACGGTGATGTATGCTGGGACCCTCAAGAGTGAAAAGTATAACGAGGCAAGAGGTGGTTTGTAACCTTCATAGATGACCACACCGTAACCACTTGGTTATTTTTAATGAAGGATAAATCGAAGTTGGATCCATCTTTCAAGAGTTTTACAACATGGTCTCTACTCGGTTTGACATTAAGATTAAAATTTTGAAGATCGACAATGCTCTTGAATATTATGAGTCTAATCTCGTAATTTCTTGATGAATAAGGGAATTGTCCATATCGTAGTTGTGTTGAGACACCTCAAAGCAAAATGGGGTTGCCGAGAGAAAGAATAGGCACCGCCGGAAATGGCCGATCAATCATGTTCACTACAAATGTTCCAAAATATATGTGGGGTGAAGCTATATTGATCGCCACATACTTAATCAACAGGCTTCCCAGCAGAGTGTTAGGTTTCAAGACTCCAATCCAAACCCTGCTGACCACACACTCCTGCCCTCATCTTATTGCCCAATTGCCTCCAAAAATCTTTGGTTGTACTGTGTTTGTTTATATCCATGCCCAACACAGAAGCAAACTTGATCCCAAAGCTCACAAGTGCATTTTCCTAGGGTATGCTAAGGACAGGAAAGGTTACAAATGCTATTCACCTACTAAAAAGAAATTTTACAACTCTATGGATGTAAAATTCTTTGAAAGGACTCCCTACTACAGCAAGTCTACTGAAGCAGTCACTGATGGAAATCTAATTGAAATTGATCTCAATCCGTTCCCTCAACAAACTCTTAACCCTCAGCAACCTACTGAGGCTCAGCAGACTGAACCTCAGCACCCATCGACCCGAGCCCGCCGGACCTCAGCACCTTACTGACCCAGAGCCTGCTGAACCTGAGCCTGCTGAGCCTCAACACCCTACTGACTCAGAGACTGCTGAACTACAGCACCCTACTGACATTGATGACAGACCTATTGCTCTAAGGAAAGGGAAAAGATCATGCACCGATCATTCTATTCATACTTATTTATCTTATGACCGCGGTTGTCTCATGTATTTGCTATGTTTACACGGGACCCGGACTCTCACTCTATTCCCAAAAATATTCGGGAGGCCCTTCAAAATGATAAGTGGAAGGTCTTCGTTAAAACAGAGATGACCGCACTCCCGGATAATCATACTTGGGACCTCACAACTCTCCCCAAAGGCAAGAAGACGATCGGTTTGTAGATGGTTATTCACCATAAAATACAATGCGATGGTACTATTGACAAGTATAAAGCCGAGATTGGTGGCTAGAGGGTTCACTCAAACTTATGGCATTGACTATACGAAACTTTTGCACCGGTAGCAAAGCTTAACACCGTCGTGGTACCGATCTCTCTGTTGTCCAACTTGACCGGCCTCTTTACCAATTGGATATCAAAAACGCTTTTCTCAATGGTGACCTTACCGAGGAAGTCTACATGAATGTACCTCCCGGTTTTGTCAATCCCCACACTCAAGGCAAGGTATGCAAACTCGGGAAATCTCTATATGGCCCGAAGCAATCCCGAGCCTGGTTTGGAAAACTCACTACCGTGGTTAAAGCCGCCGGATATCATCAATGCAACTCGATCACACTATGTTTATCAAGACAACCAACCGAGAGAAGGTCTATTCTTATTGTATATGTGGATGATATCATCCTTACTGGAGATGACTCTACTGAGATCCAACATTTGAAGACTCTACTGGCAAAGGTATTCCAAGTCAAGGATTTGGGCTATCTTAAATACTTCCTTGGTATGGAGATTGCAAGAAACAACCAGGGTATCTCTATCTCTCAAAGGAAATATGTGCTAGACCTGCTGAAGGAAACTGGCATGCCGGGATGCAAACCCGTCGTATCCCCGCAGTAGACCCCGTAATACCGTCGCATGGTGACATTGCTTTGTCGGGAAGGATCAATATCAAAGACTTGTAGGGAAACTCATTTATCTGTCCCATACAAGACCTGATATTGCATATGGGGTCAGTCTGGTTAGCCAGTTCATGCATTGCCCTACTGAGCAACATTGGGATGCTGTGAACAGGATACTGAGGTACTTGAAATCCACTCCTGGCCAAGGCCTACATTTCACCAAGTCTGTTGAGAGATCTATCAAGGTCTACACTGATGCTGATTGGGGTACATGGCCGTCACATAGACGAAGGTCTACTACAAACTCATCGTTCTTATGTATGGGGAAATCTTGTCACATGGAGGAGCAAGAAACAACATACATCGTCTCCGTAAAAAGCGATGCGAAGCCGAACTCGGGCACTAGTTTTGGGTATTTGTGAAGCTCTATGGATAAAAAGTGGTCCCGACCGAACTTCGGCAGCCTATTCAAGACCTTATCACACTCGCCGTGACAATAATTCAGCATTATGCATGGCAGAGGATCCGGTCCATCATGATAAAACCAAACATGTGGACATTGACAGACACTTCCTGAAGGAGAAGATTGATGCCAAGATTATTCAACTCCAGTATGTTCCCTCAGCAGACCAGAATGCTGATATTCTCACCAAGGCCATTCCACCACTTATGTTCAGCAGACTGAGTAGCAAACTTGGCTGTATAAACATATACAACCCAGTTTGAGGGGGGGTGTAGAAATATTACATATCAAATAGTATGTAATATTTATTTATTTTCGTGTATACATTATTTGTACACTTTAGTTGTAAAAGGACATATTAATTGTGGTACATATAAACAATTAATATGTCAAACTCTAGTTGCTTTATGTCATAGCATACTTTTACTTTTTACATGCATGCTTGCCGCCCATCTAGTGGCCGCCCAAGCTAGCTAGTATCTCCCATCAATTGTAACTATTTATACTTCTTCCATTTAATGAATAAACTAAGTTGAAGTTTACTCAAGTATTATTTACTTTCTCAAACTCTCTTCAATAGCTGTTATAAGGGTAAATACAATAAATAAAAAACGTATTTAACATTAAAGAATTATAACTTATACTCCTCCTCAAGCTGGTTTGTATATATCTAACAAACCAAGCTTGCTACAAAATTGTTGAAAGGGGACCCTAGGCAGCCCTTTAGTGAAGACATCAGCAACTTGCAGTTTGGTGTTGATGTAGGATAGGTTGATGCTGTCATCTTCTTGGTTTTCTTTGATAAAGTGTCTGTCAATCTCTGTGTTTAGTCATATCATGTTGGACAGGATTATTTGAGATCTCATATTTTCTATCACTGAACTAGTTAACAGGCTTTGAAAAAGGGATTTTCAATTCTGTCATTACCCTTTGTATCCATAGCAGCTCACATATTCCTAGTGCAATTGCTCTAAACTCTGCTTCTGCAGAACTCCTTGCTACTACAGACTGCTTTTTACTTCTCCAGGACACCAGGTTTCCAAAAACATAGATACACCACCCAGAGGTAGACCTTCTATCTGTAACAGAACCTGCCCAATCAGCATCCACATACCCTTCAATTTTAGAAGTTCCTTGTGAATTGAACAGGATACCATTCCCAGGGCTGCCCTTGAGAAACTTCAGTAACCTTATAGCAGCATTGAGGTGTATTTCTTTTTGGTGAGTGCATGAACTGACTTAGTTGATTGACAGCAAAAGAGATGTCAGGCCTTGTGTGTGACAGATAGATCAATCTTCCCACAAGTCTTTGAAACTTCTCTTGGTTGACAGGTGCTCCATCATCATCTTTACCAAATTTGTTATCAACTGGGGTATCAACAGGTTTACACC
Source organism: Gentiana straminea (assembly GCA_036785695.1). Taxonomy (NCBI): domain Eukaryota; kingdom Viridiplantae; phylum Streptophyta; class Magnoliopsida; order Gentianales; family Gentianaceae; genus Gentiana; species Gentiana straminea. The sequence goes on from JAVUPR010000348.1 coordinate 3,477,520, forward strand.
CCGGTAGCCCATACTCAGACAAAAGATCCATAGTGTACTTTCTCTGGGTGAGAAGGATGCCTTTTTTGGATTTGCCAACTTCTATTCCCAGAAAGTATTTCAGAGGGCCAAGGTCTTTTATCTCAAATTCATGTTTCAAGATGTTTTTCAGATGTGTGATTTCACTGCTAGAGTTTCCAGTGATGACAATGGCATCAACATATACAATAAGGATAGTAACTCCTCTTGTATCTGTATGTTTGTCGAACAGGGTATGATCTCCATGCCCTTGAGTATAACATGCCTTCTTCATAACTTTAGAAAATCTATCAAACCATGCCCTAGGTGATTGTTTAAGACCATATAGGGACTTATTCAATTTGCAGACTTGATTTGCTTTGGTTATAAATCCAGGAGGAGGGTACATGTACACTTCCTCCTTTAAGTCACCATTCAAAAAAGCGTTTTTTACATCCATTTGATGTAGAGTCCAGTTCTTAACAGAAGCAATAGAAATAGTTATCCTTACAGTATTAATTCCAGCAACAGGGGCAAATGTCTCATTAAAATCAATGCCAAAACTTTGGGTGTATCCTTTGGCTACTAATCTAGCCTTAAACTTGTTTATGGTGCCATCAGGATTATGCTTAACATCAAATAACCACCTACATCCAACAGGCTTCACACCTTTGGGCATGGGAACTAACTCCCAAGTGTGGTTGTCCTCTAGAGCAGTTTATTCCTCCATAACAGCCTGCTTCCATAGGGTACAACAGAGAGCCTGTTGTATGTTTTTTGGTATAATAGAAGAATCAATATTAGCAAGGTAAGATTTGAAGTCTTTAGAAATTTTACCATATGAGACAAATATGTCTATGGGGTGCTTAGTGCATTCTCTGGTGCTCTTCCTCAGTGCTGTGGGTAATTCAGATGGTGCAGTCACAACATCAGTTTGAGGGCTCGGTTCTGATGCTTCATTCTCTATTTTGGAAGTGTCATCAGGTTCTTCATGATTGTTCTCCAGACCTATAGTGATATTTTGATGTTCCTGCAGAATTAGATTAGTACAATCATTTGAAGTAGGCATAGGAGTGCTAAGATTCTTTGATGCCTTCTTTTGTCTGGTATAGATAATGACTTCCTTCTCAGGCAGAGTAATATCCTTATCTGACTGTGTGGGGAGTGTTTCCATAGGTAGCTCAGGATCAAATATGGGAATAGTGACATCGTTCTGAAGAAAACAGTATTGATCAAGATCAGTGTTGTTGTTTTCCTTGTAGAAGGGTTGATTTTCAAAAAAGGTGACATCATATGTTGTGTAAAACCAGTTATACTTTGGATCAAAACATTTATAACCTTTTTGAGTAGCTGAGTACCCAACAAAGATGGTTTTAACAGCCCTTGGTTCAATTTCAGGAGTGAATGTGGACAAAGGTTGTACAACCAAAGACTTTGGGTGTATAGACGTTAAAAGTTTGGAGTCAGGGTATGCTGAAATCAAAGTCTCAATAGGGGTTTTGAATCCAAGGATTCTAGATGGCATCCTATTTATGAGAAATGCAGCAGTAAGGACTGCTTCTCCCCAATAGATAGCATGCACATTATAGGCAAACAGAAGGGTCCTAGTAACCTCTAAGAGGTGCCTATTTTTCCTTTCTGCCAGTCCATTTTGTTGTGGAGTATTGGTGCATGAGGTTTGATGGACAATCCCTCTTTCAGTCAAAAAAGGTCCCCAAACAAGAGTTCAAATACTCTGTTCCATTATCAGATCTGAGCATTTGAATTTTTGTTTGAAATTGAGTTTCAACCATTTTATAAAAGGTTTCAAAAAGCATGCTAACATCTTATTTGTGTTTCATAAGATAGACCCAACATAGCCTTGTGTGGTCATCTATGAAGGTCACAAACCATTTCTTGTGAGTGAGATTAGGGTTTTTGGATGGACCCCATACATCAGTGTGAATGAGTTTAAAGAGTGCATATTCCTTACAAGAAACAGGTTTAAAAGTACTTCTAGTATGCTTGGCAATTTCACAAAATTCACCCTTTAAATCCTCAAGTTTTACATCAGAAAATAAATTAGGATACATCCTTTTTAGAAACTAAAAATTTAGGATGACCTAATCTTAAATGCAAAAGCTTGATCTTGTTACATTTTGAATCCATAGAAACACTCAAACCCTTGACAGTCTCACTTCTGCTGCCTGGAATAAGGCAGAGTCCATCAATCTTCTTAGCACTGCCAACCCTCTTCAAACATTCCAGATCCTGGAACTCACAATGTGTTGGGTGAAAGTTAACAATGCAGTTTGTCTTTACAGAACTGACTAACAGAGAAAAGGTTACAGTCAAGTTTTGGCACATATAAGACAGAGGTGAGAGTGAAATTATTTAGGAGTTTAACAGTCCCTTTTTCCTTCAACTTTAGAACAAGAACCATCAGCAATTTTAACCAGATGAAGTTTATTGGTGTTGCAGTAAGTATCAAAAAGTGAGAAGCCACCTGTCATATGATTGGAAGCTCCAGAGTCAACAATCCAAGTGTTCTTACCACTTTGAGTTGTTGCACCTATAGATGTATCACCATTTTTCTGCATCCTTTTGTCCAGGAGCTGGTTTAGGGCCTCCATCTGTTCCTTTGAGAAACAGTTGGACTGCTCAGTAGCATTGTAGGCCCTTTTTTGGTCTGTCCAGCTTCCCCCAGCCTTGGTATTTTGATTCTTTTGCAAGTGAGGTGGTTGATATATGTTAAATTTATAACTAAAATTTATCACATTTTATACATATTATTGATTAATTTTATCTAAATATATTAAATGATAGTAAAATAACTTATAAAAATCTAATAAATACAAATAAATAACTTAATACAAATTATAACTTTTGTTATCAGATTTACCTGTGGTTTTGTTGTTTTTGAATTATGCAGGTATTATGTGATACAAAGTAGAAGAATCGGAATCAAATTATATAAAAATCTGATCAAGTGGCAGATATTTGTCAAATCCGGCATAGGCCGGAGGAAGCCGGTTCACGCCGGATTATTTTCATGATTAACCCATGTTACTCCACATGCGTCTGACACAATGCACTCAAATTCGGTTAATCCGGCGCACGCCGGATGAGTCTCGGCGCACGCCGGACCGGAAATCTCAGCCTATAAATACCCTCATTTCTGAGAAGAAAAAAAAACCGTACCAATATATATATCTCTATCATTATATATATTTTCTTATCTACTCTCTGTAAATATTATTTCAGTAGGCATTCTGCCATAAAATTAGTATTAGTATCGTTGTAATAGCTAGAATAATTATTGAAGATTGTTGATTTCATCACTGTTGTTACATTCAGAGGACAAAGCCCCTTCAACAATTGTACTCGGTAATATTTTATGGTTATTATATTTGTTTTTTTTGTACAATTTTATATAATAGTAATAATGTATGTAGGCTAAACAACTAGCCAAGACATGTAATTGAAATATGTTTCTCCTTTTAGGGAAATGGATGACGACTATGTTAAAATTTTGATTAAAAATTGAATATGATGAATCTCTTTCTACTTGAGCTAATTGCCAGTCTATATTGACGTAATTAACCAGTATGGATAGAAACATAACCTAATCATGAACTGACCAGAGACATTAGGGTATGAGAAAATGGTAGAAAGACTGGAAGGTAAAATTGGCCGTCTGACAAACGGAACCCTCTTTCTTATCTAGGGATAGAATATTTATACTCGAGAGATTATCATGTCAAATCATTAGGTTTAATTGCGGTTTTACCAAGGAGGAGGCATAGAACGAATTCGTGCACTCGTATGAGGGGAATTCGTTAGCTGAGGGGTATACCGTTTCACATAATCAATAACACTTTAAAACAAGAAGTTTGATCACATCCATTAAACTAAAAGAGATCATAATTCAATAACATTGTCTTGGTTAGTTCTTATTAACTATCTATTATATTGGTATCTATATCTATATAAATATCTACTTAATTATTGTATTAATTGGTAAGGATTGCGACTTGGATCAAGATAATAATAGCTAATTGGTGTTTAACCACATTTTAAATTACATTTTCATTTCCCTGAGGGATACGATCTTGATTCACCAGACTAGACTACAATTCGACCCGGTACACTGCCGGTAAGATTGGACACCCAGTTTTAGCCGATCAAGTTTTTGGCGCCGTTGCCGGGGAAACGACGTTAATTTATTATGTCTATGGTTACTACTTGCATTAGCTCAAAACTCTTTAGAATAAGTCAACATTTTTCTTAATCTCATTTCTACTTTTGTCTTTTTGGTACTTACCTCATTGGTAAGTAGCCACTTTTATTGTTTTCGTGTTATTTTCCATTTTTGTAGTTGATGACCCGAAGCGGTAAGGCCCCACTTACTCCTTATAAGCCCGATATAAATACTTACGAAAGACAGTTAAGAGGAGAAAATCGACGTGGCCAAACCAGCCAAGGACATCTTGGAGGCATATCTCCCCAGGAATCATCAACTCGAGGTACGGGAATGGCCGAGGCCAGTGAAGAAACACCACCTGAACAAGGGCTTGCTCATGCCCAAGGGCATGGACAAAACCTCAATAATCTTAATCCACCGTTACAAAATCCTCCACCACCACCACATCTCAACAACCAGAATCCCAATAATCGGAATAACCAGAACCGAAATCAGAATAATCATAATAATAACCCACCAAACCCAAGACCGATTTGTGATCAGACCTTGAGAAGAAATGAAACTAACAATCCAATTCGTTTACCTAATGATGGAGCAAATAACTTTGAAATGAAATCTCATCTTTTTGGTTTTATTGACACAAGAGCTCAATTTCTTGGTGAAGATGACGAAGATCCGCATCATCACCTATATCTTTTTGAAGAATTGTGTAACACTGCCAAAAGTCAAGGTGCTCATCGTGAATTGACAAGGATGTCAATGTTTCCTTTTTCATTGAAAGGAAGGGCTAGAGACTGGTTTATGTCGCTCCCACATCATTCGTTGACAAGCTGGCACGACATTCAAACTGAGTTTCTAAAACAATATTTCACTCCAGGTAGGAATTTGGAATTAAAGGTCGAAATTGCTAATTTTAGACAAGGATCTGAGGAAACACTTGGAAATGCGTGGGAAAGATTTAAAAAGTTGTTAAGAGCTTGTCCCGATCATGGTTACTCTCTTGACATGCAAATTCAACTTTTTCGTCGTAAATTAAGAAAGGACTCTCGTCGATGTTGATCATACATGTGGAGGCTCTTTAATGATGAGTGAAGCACAAGTTGTCTACGATGCTATTGAAAAAATTTCCAAAAATAACCGAATGTGGGAAACCGGGTCTAGTACGAGAAAAGTAGCATTTGTAGGTGAATCTACATCAAACTCAGAAGTTTTAGCACATCTGGAAAATCTTAGTAGAAAGTTTGATGGCTTACAAGGAAACAAGAATTCAAAGCTTAGAAGGAAGTTATCAAATGAATATTCGAATGATGGTATGAGAAATAATGACAATGGAATAGAAGAATCCGAAGAATATTCTAGGGAAGAAGTAAGTTTTCTGCAACAGCATAGGAATCTGAATAATGCTTATTCAAACTCATTCAATGCTATTAAAAGAGACCATCCTACCTTTCGTTGGTCTGAAAACCCAAGTAAGCAAGGACAACCACCCTATCCAACTCAATACAAAAGCTCGTACAATAGTCAAAACCAAAATTTCCAGGGAAATTCTCCGAATCAAAACCATCAATCACCACCCAGATTATACCCACAACACACCACACAAAGTATACCAGTTACTCAAAGTTCAACTCAGCCCGTAGAAGGAGTTGATAAGTGGGAAAAATTAATGGAAAATATGATGGGTGTGATGTCTACCCAAGCTCAGAATATGGAAACCATGATGACTTCTATAGGAACTGTCACTAAGGATATGAGTACTTTGAAAACATCCATGAGTGGGCATGACACGAGGATGAGAACTATAGAGGCATCAGTACGTAATATGGAAGATCACTTGAGTAGAGAAGGAGAACGAAAAAACAGTAGACCTCCGGGAGGATTACCTAGTAATACTGAAAGAAACCCGAGAGAGGTGAATGCTGTTATTACCCGAAGCAGAAAGATATGTGGAAGTAACGGAGTAGAAAACTCAGGAAACAATGAAGTAGAAGATGATTTGGATGATAAATTCGAAAAGGACTTAGAAAGCAAGGACGAACCAGAATTCAGTAAAGAAGAAGAAGAAATCATTGATGATTTCTTAATTCGTAATAATCATGTTGAAACCGAAATAGAAGAAGAAGAATGGATCAAAGTCCCGAGAATACTGAAAAATCCAAGGGCTAGCGATCTACGGACCTTATTCAATGAACATGTTAGAAAGGATGAAGTTACTGATAGTACAGTCCAAGTAGGGAGTAGCAATACCTCAACAGAACAAGTAAAGAAGAATTTTGGACAAATTTCAAAGAAGATAGTGCAGGATCATAACACATGGCGACCACCAAATGCTCAAACATTTAAGGAAGCATCACTATCTAAGGAAAAAGGTAAGGAAGGCATGACTCCAAACCCTAAATTTATTGACCTTGAATCTTTACCTTACCCACCCAGAGATCAAATTAAAAAGTTGAAAACGGATAAAAAGTATGCACGTTTCCTTGATACATTTCGTCACCGAATGTCAATATTCCTGTCATTGAAGCACTAATCAATATGCCTACGTATGGCAAGTTTCTTAAGGATATTCTCTCAAACAAAAAACGTTTAGAAGAATATGAGAACGTATGCCTTAATGAGGAATGTTCCGCAGTATTACAGCACAAGCTTCCTCCTAAACTAAAAGACCCAGGTAGTTTTACCATCCTATGTGAGATTGGGGGTTTTTTGTTTAAAAATGTACTCTGTGATCTCGGAGCTAGCATTAATCTTATGTCTTATGAGGATTATATGAAACTCGGAATAGGAAAACTTAAAAACACCGAGATGAAGATGAAGTCACCTTTAATATCTTTAAGGCTATGAAACATCCATACAAATCACAAGAATCATGTTCATTCATAGAAAGGATATCTTCTATGTATATGAACGATGCTGAATCGCAGAATTTTGAAGATAAGCTCGAAGAATGTTTAGCCTTATCCATCTATGAAGGAGACAGCCAAGAAATGAAAGAAATCATTTTTTATCTCGACACCGGAAGTTATTTTGAGAAACGTCCATGGCATCGTTATTTGGATTTAGAACTGGATGGCCCAGTATTGAAACCTTCGGTAGAAGAGCCACCAAGGAGTCTGGAATTAAAACCTCTCCCTTCGAATCTCAAATATGCCTTTCTTGAAACTAATAATTTGCTTCCTGTTATTGTTTCATCATCATTAACCAAGTCACAGGAAGATCAACTGTTAAGAATGTTAAGACAACATAAGAAAGCGTTTGGATGGACAGTGGCAGATATTCAAGGAATAAGTCCTGAGATTTGCGTACACAAGATCATCTTGAATGAAGGAGCCAAACCGTGTATCCAACCACAACGCCGTCTCAACCCGAATATGCAACAAGTAATCAAGAAAGAGGTTATTAAGCTCCTAGAAATGGGGATAATATTTCCCATATCCGACAGTGAGTGGGTAAGTCCCACCCAAGTAGTGCCTAAAAAGGGCGGATTCACGATAAAGGAAAATGATAAACATGAAAGGATTCCAACAAGGGAAGTCACAGGATATAGAATGTGCATCGACTTCCGCAAACTGAATGAGCATACCAAGAAAGACCATCATCCACTTCCGTTCATCGTACGGATGTTAGAACGGTTAAGTGGACATAAATTTTATTGTTTCTTGGATGGTTATTCGGGTTATTTACAAATATTTATTGCAAGCGGGGAGATAGAGAGAAAACAACTTTCACGTGTCCATATGGAACTTTTGCTTATAAAAGAATGCCGTTTGGATTATGTAACGCACCAGCTACGTTTCAAAGATGCATGATGGCAATTTTTTCAGATATGGTAGAAAAGTTTTTGGAAATCTTTATGGATGACTTTAGCGTTTTTGGAGATTCTTTTGAAGAATGTCTTCTACACTTGGAACGTGTGCTTAAACGCTGTGAAGACACAAACTTAGTTTTAAATTGGGAAAAATGTCATCTAATGGTATCAGATGGTATTGTTCTAGGTCATCGAATTTCTGAAGAAGGTTTTGAGGTAGATAAAGCCAAAGTTGAAGTAATTAAAAAGTTACCTCCACCAGTAAATCTGAAAACTCTGAGAGGATTTCTTGGAAATGCTGGTTTCTATAGAAGATTTATTGCAGATTTTTCACGCATAGCGAAACCTCTCAGTCATTTGCTTGAAAAAGAAGTACCATTTAAGTTTGATGACAAATGTATGGAAGCATTTGAAGCTTTAAAAGCACGATTGGTAACTGCACCAGTACTAGTAGCACCAGACTGGAACTTACCGTTTGAACTTATGTGTGATGCAAGTGGTCTCGCAGTCGGAGCTGTTTTAGGTCAACGCCATAACAAAGTACTTAAGGCAATCTACTATGCATCCCATACTTTAAACACAACCCAACTTAACTACGCCACCACAGAAAAAGAACTGCTTGCTGTAATCTTTGCTTTAGACAAATTTCGATCGTATCTCATTGGCTCTAAAGTAATTGTTTATACTGATCATTCAGCATTAAAATACTTGTTAAAAAAGAAAGATGCGAAGCCTCGTCTTCTTAGATGGATTCTGTTACTTCAAGAATTTGACATTGAAATTAAAGATAAAAAGGGCAGTGAGAACTTAGTGGCAGACCATCTGAGTCGTATGGAGTTTGAAGAAGGAAAATGAGGAAGACAAGAGATATATTTTAAATTTATATTTTAAATTTATAACTAAAATTTATCACATTTTATACATATTATTGATTAATTTTATCTAAATATATTAAATGATAGTAAAATAACTTATAAAAATCTAATAAATACAAATAAATAACTTAATACAAATTATAACTTTTGTTATCAGATTTACCTGTGGTTTTGTTGTTTTTGAATTATGCAGGTATTATGTGATACAAAGTAGAAGAATCGGAATCAAATTATATAAAAATCTGATCAAGTGGCAGATATTTGACAAATCCGGCGCAGGCCGGAGGAAGCCGGTTCACGCCGGATTATTTTCATGATTAACCCATGTTACTCCACATGCGTCTGACACAATGCACTCAAATTCGGTTAATCTGGCGCACGCCGGATCAGTCTCGGCGCACGCCGGACCGGAAATCTCAGCCTATAAATACCCTCATTTATGAGAAGAAAAAAAAAACCGTACCAATATACATATCTCTATCATTATATATATTTTCTTATCTACTCTCTGTAAATATTATTTCAGTAGGCATTCTGCCATAAAATTAGTATTAGTATCGTTGTAATAGCTAGAATAATTATTGAAGATTGTTGATTTATCACTGTTGTTACATTCAGAGGACAAAGCCCCTTCAACAATTGTACTCGGTAATATTTTATGGTTATTATATTTGTTTTTTTTGTACAATTTTATATAATAGTAATAATGTATGTAGGCTAATTATAAAACTAGCCAAGACATGTAATTGAAATATGTTTCTCCTTTTAGGGAAATGGATGACGACTATGTTAAAATTTTGATTAAAAATTGAATATGATGAATCTCTTTCTACTTGAGCTAATTGCCAGTCTATATTGACGTAATTAACCAGTATGGATAGAAACATAACCTAATCATGAACTGACCAGAGACATTAGGGTATGAGAAAAGGGTAGAAAGACTGGAAGGTAAAATTGGCCTTCTGACAAACGGAACCCTCTTTCTTATCTAGGGATAGAATATTTATACTCGAGAGATTATCATGTCAAATCATTAGGTTTAATTGCGGTTTTACCAAGGAGGAGGCATAGAACGAATTCGTGCACTCGTATGAGGGGAATTTGTTAGCTGAGGAGTATACCGTTTCACATAATCAATAACACTTTAAAACAAGAAGTTTGATCACATCCATTAAACTAAAAGAGATCATAATTCAATAACATTGTCTTGGTTAGTTCTTATTAACTATCTATTATATTGGTATCTATATCTATATAAATATCTACTTAATTATTGTATTAATTGGTAAGGATTGCGACTTGGATCAAGATAATAATAGCTAAATGGTGTTTAACCACATTTTAAATTACATTTTCATTTCCCTGAGGGATACGATCTTGATTCACCAGACTAGACTACAATTCGACCCGGTACACTGCTGGTAAGATTGGACACCCAGTTTTAGCCGATCAGCGGTTTACCATGGAGGTTCCAGCAGTTGTCTTTAGTATGGCCTTTCTTTGTGCATTAATCACACTGCAGATTGCTTTTCCGGTCATTCCTTTCGTAAGATCCTTTGTTGTGATTTCCCAGGAATGCAGATTCACCAGCTGTAGCAGTAAGGGCAGATTGTTCTCCTCCAGGAGTGGGAAGCAGTCCACCCATGACACCCTTTCTACTTTCCTCTTTCCTGATAGTGGCAAAAGCTTCCCGAATAGAAGGCAGAGGCACCTGTGCCAGAACCCTTTCTCTGGCAACATCATAGGTAGGGTTTAGACCACTAAGGAAGTCTATAACCCTATCTTGCTCAATGAGTTTCTGGAATTTTCCAGCATAAGTGGTGCAGTCCCAACCCACTATGGTGAGTTGATCATACTCTTGCCACAATTTGTTTAGAGTGTTGAAATACTTAGTGACATCCAAGGTGCCTTGCTTAATCTTCTTCAAGTTGGTTCTAATTCCAAAGGCTTGAGCGAAATTACCTTGGTCAGAGTAGGTTTTGGTGATTTGATCCCATATTGCCTTGGCAGATTTGGCAAAGAGGTGAACTTGGCCTATTTCATCAATCATGGAGTTGATCAACCATGAAATGATGGTAGCATTTTCAGTTTCCGAAGTATTATATGCCTCAGATGACTAATCAGCTGGGGCTTTGATGGTGCCAGTGAGATAGCCAAGCTTCCCACGTCCACTAATGTACATACGGACTGATTGTGCCCATTGTACATAGTTTGCACCATGTAATTTCTTGGTAGTGATTTGAAGGGTTGGATTATCGAATCCACCCATGGAAATAGAGAGATTTATCTGCAGAAGTTGCCGAGGTAGCACCAGATTCTGTCATGGCAGAATAGAAGAAAGAAGATAGGAAAAAATAGAAGATGAAGCGTTTTCTCTGAAAAAATAGAAGAGCTCCGATACCATATAGATAATTGGAAAAGAAGAAGATAGAAGAGAAGATTATTACTTCTTATTCAAAAAGAGCCAGAATGGCAGAGTATAAAAAGAACATTACAAGACTTGGGACTAACTAAAGCAATAAATGTAAGGTAACTGATAAATGGATAGATGAGGACTACACCATTAAGATAAAACAACTATCTAACCACTTACACAACTTTATAATATAGCTGTTATAAGGGTAAATACAATAAATTAAAAACGTATTTAACATTAAAGAATTATAACTTATACCTTCCTCCTTTAATCAATCCAAGACAACATAAAGAATTCAAGGATTGTCAAAGAAAAATATTGGATGCAAATAATGCACCTTACTTTCAGTGACGCTTTTTAGTAGACTAGTAAAATGCACGTGCATTTGCACGTGTTTTACTGACATAATACTTTTAAAAATTTAAAGATAACAATATTAATTAATACATTAATATGATATTGTTCAACCTCCTACAACTTTTTCTCTTTCAGTCCAACCCTTCAACATTGCATCCTCTTAAGCACCTACGGATGCTTCGTAATTTGGCATTACACACGCCTTATTCTAGCAATGAAGACGTCATGGTTGGTGTTGGAAATAATTTTGCCATTACACATATAGGTTCTATTTCCTCTACTCCTTCGAAATTTTTACATTGAATGATGCTTGACGATGTCTGAAATTGTCCGAGTTACAATTGAGTTTTTATACGAGTAAATAGACCTCTGAGTGATGATCCAAATAATTTTTTCGAGTGGATTTGAGGGTGGGTCTGCAAATCACAAAAAAGTGTTAAGGATGCTAGCTGGAGCTTTCTCCGGGGGGACACTCTCACGCTCAAGGAAATATTTGAATAGAGGAATTTTTGTTAAGACAGTAAGCCAGAATGAATATCAAGGGTATTATGTGTGTACCTTGTAATTGAGGATGATGATCATTTATATACCTCTCCCTAAGCTAGTGATGGAGTAGATTATGAAGTATTGAAGTCGTGGTCAAGGGAGTTTACCACATGTTGATGTAATGGAGCATGTTATGGAGCAATTATGGCTTAAGCTATAATGGAACATATATTTTAGAGCCATCACTATAGCAGTTACTATCATGAAGTATTGTATGTATGAAGTCCGGAACGATCATTGAAGAGAATGTAATTGTTTCTTGAGGTCGAGGATGACATGTATTGTATTGAGCATAAATGATCGAGGTGACCTACACAACGTCGGCAATAAGCGAATGTAGGCGTCTTGTATCTTACCGGTTATGAGGGACAGAAGGCGACATGCACCATGTCAGACAGAGGACGACATGTGTCATATCGGTTGAAGATATAAGGGCGGCATGCGTTGTACTAAAGATGGGCCTTGCTGGTTAAGGCCCGATATCGAGTTGAGACGATGTTGGCCCAAATGTTGATATGACCTTTATCACTCTATGTGAGTCTGAGGAGTACCACATGTAGGGTGACCAATCTCACTCATTTCAATGTTTGTAGTGTTCCTAGCATGTCTCGTAATTTTTTATCTATCTATTAGCTTTGTCAATCCCATAATGTTTCTTTTGAATTCTTACCCTCTAAATTTTTCAAGGGATCTTCAAACCAGTACTCCTATGATTCAGTGAACGTTAAAAGAGGATTGTATGAATGACCAAACTTCCCCTTTCCAGCTTTTCAGAGTGAATAAAATATCAAACGGTGCTTGGCATCATCATCTTGGTCACCCAGCTACCCTCATATTCATGATATTATTTGCCAAAATGATATAAGTGTTGCCACCACGACTGTTTATTCCCATTGTTTTGCTTGTTTAAAGAATAAAAGCCACAAACTTTCTTTTGCTACTTCAATTTTATGTTATTTCACTCCTCCAGAAGATTATTCTCACCGATGTTTGGATATCCCCGATTGTGTCGTGTGATGGTTTCAAATATTACATAATTTTACAAAGTATAAATGGTTTTGTCCATGAAATCGTATATATGATGTGATTGGTGTTTTCATACGTTTTAAGGCTCTTGTTCAAAAATTCATTGATACTAAAATTAAAATTATATTGTTATTGATGGTGAATACATAACCTTTAAAAAGTTATCTGGCACAAGAAGAAGAAAAGGTTATCTGGCACATGAAGATATACTTCGTCAAACTGCACCCATGAACACACTTTTTTTAGAGACTTCATCTATCTTTATTATCACACCGTTTATCTATGTTATTTAATATTTAACCATGATTGTTATATTTAAGGAGAAATTAATTAGAGATATAATTTTTTTTTGAGGAAAATATTTAGGGAAGAAACTCATTTACACTTCTATTATTTTTCTATTTCTGAAATTTGGTTAATGATCAATGATATATGTCAACTTTATAACAAAAATTTATAAACATTTTATACATATTATTATTAATTTTATCTAAATATCTTAAAAGAGTATTAAAATAACTTATAAAAATCTAATACTTACAAATAAATATCGTAATATAATTTATAACTTTTGTTATCAGATTTACCTGTGGTTTTGTTGTTTTTGAATTATGCAGGTATTATGTGATACAAAGTAGAAGAATCGGAATCGAAAAATATAAAAATCTGATCAAGTGGCTGATATTTGTCAAATCCGGCGCAGGCCGGAAGAAGCCGGTGCACGCCGGATTATGTGATGATTAAATCATGTTACTTCACATGCGTCTGACAAAGAGTACTCAAATTCGGTTAATCCGGCGCACGCCGGATCAGTCTCGGCGTATGCCGGACCAAAATACTCAGCCTATAAATACCCCTCCTTTATGAGAAATGAGGGGAGTACCAATATATATATATCTATATCTATATATATATATATATTATCTTATCTACTCTCTGTAAATATTATTTCAGTAGGCATTCTGCCATAAAAGTAATATTAGTATCATTGTAATATTTAGAGTAATTATCGAAGATTGTTGATTTCATAGCTGTTGTTACATTCAGAGGAAAAAACCCACTTCAACAATTGTATTCGGTAAAATTCTAATGTTATTATTTTTGTTGTTTATATAATTATCTATATATTAGTTTAATAATGATTATAGGCTAATTATACAACTAGCCAAGACATGTAATTGAGCTATTTTGATCTTTTAGGGAAATTGATGATGATTATATTAAAAATTTGATAAAAAAATTGAATATGATGAATCTTTTTCTACTTGAACTAATTGACAGCCCATATTGACGTAATTAACCAGTATGGACAGCGACATAACCTAATCATGAACTGACCAGAGACGTTAGGATATGAGAAAAGAGTAGAAAGACTGGAAGGTAAAATTGGCCGTCTGACAAACGGAACCCTCTTTCTTATCCAGGGACGAATATTTATACTCGAGAGATTATCATGTCAAATCATTAGGTTTAATCGAGGTTTTACCAAGGAGGAGGCATAGAACAAATTCGTGCACTCGTATGAGGGGAATTTGTTAGCTGAGGAGTATACCGTTTCACATAATCGATTACACCTTTAAACAGGAAGTTCGATCACATCCATTAAACTAAAAGAGATCATGGTTCAATAATATTGTCTTGGTTAGTTATTATTATTATATAACTATCTATATTGATTATATTGGTATCTATATATCTATTTATGTATCTAATTATTTATAGCATTAGTATCATAACCTTATATGGTAAGGATTGCGACTTAGATTGAGATAATAACAGCTAATTGGTGTTTAACCACATTTTGAATTATATTTTCATTTCCCTGAGGGATACGACCTTGATTCACCAGACTAAACTACAATTTGACCCGGTACACTGCCGGTAAGATTGACCATCAGTTAAGAGGCGATCAATCAACACACTAATTAACTATGTTATTTAATACCTGCATTATTATATTTAATGATATAAATTAACTGGGAAAAAGACCTTTTAGTTTATGTGTGATTTTTTTAGATTGTACGGTTTATTCTTCTTATGTTCTTCGTACGCTTATGGTGCGTTTGGATTTCTAGAATGAAATGGAATGATTTTTTTTTCATTCTAATCAAACATTCCGTTGTGTTTGTATGCGAGGGAATGAAATTAATTTTCATTCCATTGGAATGAATTTTGGCCATTTTCTTTCCATCAGAAATCAAATGGAATGGTTGGATGGAATGAAATTTATAACATAATGTAAGATTTATATAAAAGAAATCTTCCTTTATTTTATTAATCTGAGGAATTAGTAATGGACTAATTCCTTTATATACACATAGGCACTAGAGTTAGATAAGAACAAGACTCCTATCTTATCTTAACTCCTCCATAATTCAAACTCCTAACAAACATTTAATCTACTAATCTTATTTAAAACAGGCAACAAACTAACAAACACCTTAACAACTCAGGTGTTCCACGCAAAACAGGAAAAGATAATAAATAGGAATAAAATAGATAATAACAATAAACAGCCAGCTGTCACTTTCCAACACCCCCCCTCAAGTTGGTGCATGAATATCCTTCATCCCCAACTTGCTGACAAACTTCTGGAAGTCTGCTTTTACCAGTGCCTTAGTTAGGCCATCAGCTGCAAGAGTTCAATCAAATCAGAGTGCAAATATTATTTTGAACCAAATACAAATACCTTAGCACATGGAAACATATTCTATTACTCCGAATAAAAGTGTACGAAAAGTTGTAATCACTTGCAAGTGAATTTTTAAGCTAAGACACAAATTTAATAAGAAAACAAAACAAAGATGTGAAAGATACCAAAAAAATCACCAATACAGTAGTTTGAATAAAGTCAAATACATTACTTGGAACCCGATTTGAAGAATGTGACTCAGAAATACTTATCAAGCAAGTATAGGTAAATTTCAAGTACAATCGGAATTCGAATTTAGACATCAAGAAAGTTAGGAAAACATCTAACGAACACCTCACCAACTGCTAGCCATCCATAAGCAAAGTTTCTAAAACTATAACATGTTTACTTATAAATTGTTACTTGAAAAAACCATAGCTTCTCCAGCACTTCAAGAGGATCTAATATGGGAACGTATGCATCCAAAGAAATCATAGAGTAAGATGAAGAACAATTTTCATTATGTTTTATTATTTTTCAACAAAATATACTAGGCTTTCTTGTGAATCTGACTGTCTTGTAATGTTGGTTTAATCTACTACAAATTAAATACCAACAGTTTGTATGCAAAGGCGCAACCAAAGACGAGGCTCTGATAGTCCAAAGAGGTTGACTCAATCTCAACTATCATGAGCCTACAACAGAGACAAAAAAAATAAAGAAAACATGTTCCAAAAAGTTTCATAGCGTAGACCGCCAAGGCATAATCACAACGCCTTACATTTCCTATAAGAAAATAACCAACACATATTTAAATGTATTGAAAAAAAATAACATGAAAGACATCAATTTGATTTACAGCTTCAATCTTCTACTTACTTAACAGTCAAACATATAATGTACCAAAAGGCAACTACTCGATTGAAAAGAGAGGAATCAAGATCAGGCATTAAAAGCCAAATGCTGAAAATATGGTACCTATATGATATGTTTTGTTGCAGGTATAATTGATGATGCATGTCCAGCAAGGGCAAGACCAGCCCTCAAAATGGGAACAATCTGCAAAGAGAACAGTTTAAAAGGAAAGATAATTATACAACAACTTTAAATTTACAAGATTTTGCAAGCACAAACTATATATAATCCAACAAAAATGTTAAATCCTACAAATAAAAACAGAAGGGCAGACACAGCTCCGCTAATACATCAAATTAGCTGCACATTTTCCTTTAAGAATTCAGATTCACTAAATGACAGCCCAAATCAATTCAAAGTCCTAACTATTGGCGAATGTTTACAGCGAAAAGAGTAAAACTAACCTCAATAGGTTCTCTTGGGTCAATAAATTCCACCGATGCAACTCCAAGTGGTGACGGAATCCCTCGTGTGATCGTTAGCTGCTAGATAAAGCAGTGAAAGTGTAAGCCAGCCATGACATGGTGAAGAATACAAAAATACATAAAATATCACAACAAATCTATTATCGGATAGCATGAGACAGAGGAGTTAATCCTCTTATAAATCTCGGTCAATACTCAGTTGAAATATCCTTTTTGCAAATTGAAAAGAGAGCATGTACAGTGCATCAAAAGAAAAGCACATGTGTGACAAATCCTCACTACCACATCATCATTGACCGAAAAGAAAGAAAATCGGGTTGAATGTGACAACATTCAAACAAGGCATCCTAAAAAAGCTACTGCTTTCAAAAGGGGAAATCGTAGAATTCATAAATAAAAAGTAAATCCAATATTCACACACTGAGACTAACACGTTGAAGATCCGCTTTCCAGTACCCATATATAGATTCTGAGTGGGAGGTATTTTACAATAATAATAATAACTCAGCAACAATAACTCAAAAATACCTAAATCCTAATAAAATCAGAAGAAATTCTGAGAAGGAAAATTACAAATTAACCTATTCAATAGAAAATAAGTAGAGGCCTGATGCAGTGGAGGAGAAGGGCGACGCCGGAGGGAGGAGCCGATGAGGTGGAGGAGAAGAAGAACATCTTCTATTCGATGGAGAGAAGGCAAAAGGGTTTTTTTGAGTGAAATAAGAATAGAAGGGTGAAATAAAAAAGAGGGGTTGTTTAAGTTTTAGCCGGGAAATTTTTTAGATCACGGGAAACGAAAAGTGTCAATCGAAGCATTCAGGAACACGTTGCCATTGTTTTATGTTTTCTTGCAGCCCATTTAACAGGCTTCTATATCTTCAATTTTTTTGCGGCAAATGTGGTACGACGCCCATAAAAATTTTGCACTTATCCGCAACGTGAATTTAATAGCATGCTGCAAAATATAGCGTGTTTTCTATGCACGTCGCTAATATCACGCTGCCAAAAGCCAATTTTCTTGTAGTTTGATAGAACAAAGGCTCTGATACCACTTGTAGGATGTAATATCACCGGATGGATCAAGATCCACCCGATTACGCAGCGGAATAAATACCAGATCTAGATCTAACAACCAAAATAAATGAATAATAAATTTAACCTACGAGGGGGTTAGATAATCATTATTTCAAATAAAAGATAAATATATAATATATCCCAAACAAATTAGGATAAATAAATATATTATCTAATATTTCATGATTTATCATTTAACAAATAAATAATTAAATCATATATCAAATAATTATCCAAGAAAACTAATTTCTCTCTAATTATTTTACCTTAATAATTTCGGTCATAACCCTAAATAATTGGGGTTTGACACGCCTAATACACATTGGGCCGAGTCCACGAAAAAGTCTTTTTTCACGTATTTAATTATCTAGTCCAACTAAACAATTAATACACATATCAATTAAATAGTCCAATCCAACTATTTAATTATAATTGAGATGAAACGACGAGAAAACATATGCTATGTTAGGAGCGCACGTCGGGGACCAATGGACCCATATTCAGTAGCTACAATAAATCGAATAAAATTATTCGTCAGACCGAACAATTATATCCAACCTATTAATTCCGGGATTACACCACCATAAACCCGAAACTGAACTCTGCTAAATATAGATATAAACTTACACTCAACTTTGAGTCGATATGCGTCCACTGATATAATCATTACATACGGATAAATCCTCCATAGACTGTTCGTCTCGATTCGGGATATCTCCGTAAACCCTTCTCGAAACATTTTATCCTTATTTACCATCAACCCCCTAGTGATCAATTAGTTCATAACTAATATAATATGAAGCGGCGCCATTGATCGGTTTTAGGATTAACAAATAAGGAACCGTGTCGTCTACTTCCGAGAGGAAGGAATGAATTCCATATCGTAATAGCACGACTACTCACTCATCCCGTAGAATAGAGCCAACGAGAAGTGTTGGACCACATCCGTGAAGTGATCCTTACTAACACATCAAACTCTACCCTAGTCTAAGCGGTTTGTCCGTGATCACCTCGGGATTGAGATTAATCCATATATGATCATCTTGTGATTCGATAAGACTTCTCGATCACGGAATTATATCGAGAACTCAAATCAAATCGGTCAAATTTCTATATGATTATCATCATATATAAATGCCCCACTAGGTACCCTATTACCGACATCCGGATAAGACTTGTCACACCTAAAGTGTTCTGGGCGTATTATTAGCAAATTAATCTTGAGACCCGTACTCAGATTAATAAACGCTACGGACTAAGTTAATTTTAAGTACATCTCACTAACTCAATCCTCTTGTGTATAGCCATTTACTGAGTTATGTGATTACATAAACGATGTACTTAGGGTTTTCAGTAGTGTCTTAATTATAAGCATACATGCATATAATAATATGAATTATTAATTCTGTCCTAAAACAATTATATAATTGTCTTTCGGGCACTACACCTAACAAGTCCTTCATAAACCCTCTATTTTAACTGAAGTATTTCTATTGTGTCATTATAACACGATGTTGTGATTGCAGAGTACTGCTTTATTACTACTACTATTACTATATACAAGTTTCTCTGTTGTTTATTTACAAAAACCAAAAAAATGGAAACTAATGGATGTAAAGAAAATGTATTAAAAACGGATTTTTTAAAGATGTAAATGAAAAGACATGGTTGTTTATAATCACTTTTAATGGCGCAAGGGAGAAAAATGTTGCAGTAGGCGACACAATGAAGAAGACGGTGGAGAATGTTTTTTGGCCGAAACCGGATATTTCATTAAGAAAACTCTGAAACTGTACAAGCTATACAAAAGCTAAGCAAAAGATGCTACATAATTTTTAGGCTAGCAAAACAAAACTAATCAAGTCCAAGCTAATCTAAGTTCTCGGATTTATGAACAACTTCAGTAATAAAAATCATCTTCGAGGGTTGGTGTGTGTCAATACCATGCCTTTCTTGGTTACGCCAATACCAAAAACTCGATCCCTAGAATTCGATGGTATAGTGCTTGTACATATTCACTTTGAGACACCTCTTGAGCCACTCAAAAATCTCAATAGTCGAGGTAAAATAGGTCCAATGTTGCCGATGAATAACATATCTCAATATATTGTTTACCCAAGGGCAATCCATCAAAGCGTGCATGTTAGATTCAAGGAACACACCACATTTATAGAAGGTTCCATCGTCAATGATATGCCTTGAAGATAAGAGGTCATCCATAGGAAGAGCACCCTGTTGTATTTGCCATTGTATAACATCTCCTTTAAGGAGGATTTTAATAGACCACATTGATTTCTAGACAGATGTACCAGCTGCCAAGGAGGGGTCTTATCGAATCTGAAGTTCAAAGTATGCAGAGCTTACTAAAAAATTACCAGAGATGGTCGTTTTACATATGATATTGTCGTGATCATCGAGATCAGAAGCATTTTGGAGAGTGTTTGCAGCAAAGTAGATGTGACGCCATATAAACGAGCAGGTGGATTTGGGTGTGCCGAGAGGTGAACCATATAAGTGTCTTAATATCAGCACCCATAATTTACCATGCTTAGTAAGCAATTGCCACGCAAGTTTAGCCAAAAGCGCGTTATTCATGTCTCGAGCAGTACGTATTCCCAGGTCACCATTAAGTTTAGGTCGATATATGGATTGTCGTGCTACAAGATGTAACATTCTCTTCTCTATATTATGACCCCGGAAAAAATAGCATGCCATTTTGTCCAGTTCACTCATGACAAAAGCATGTAGGCGAACAAATTGCATGTGGTAATAAGGGGTCGTGGTGAGAACCGTTTGCGTTAAGATGACTCGGCCTGCTTTGGAGAGAGTGGAGGTTGTCTAGATCTTTAATTTTGATCGAACTTTATCTATAATTCCTTGAAAATCATTCTTAACCCGACCATGATGCAAGGAGACGCAGATATATATTTCAAAATATAGATTGGAACATACCGAGTTCTTCCGCGATGTTGTGTACTACTTGAGTATTCATGTCGGATGAAACCGTGAATCTTGATTTATAGATAGAGCTGTTAACGAGCCGAGCCGAGCCGAGTATTGGATTGTTCGAACTCGAGCTCGTTAAGCTCATGAGCTCGTTCGAGCTCGTTCGTTTGTTAAACGAACAAAAATTCTGTTCGAGCTCGGCTCGTTTAAAACATGAACTGTTCGAGCTCGGCTCGTTAGACATATTTTTTGTCTTTTGGCTCGACTTTGGCTCGAATTCGGCTCGAGTTCGGTTCGTTAGACATATATTATAAGCATATAAGCATGTTCGCGAACATTATATAAGTATGTTCGCGAACAATAAGCATGTTCGCGAACATAATCGAACGTTCGCGAACCAAGCTCGAGCTCGGCTCGTTAAGCAAACGAGCCTACAATCATGTTCGAGCTCGGCTCGTTAAGCTAAACGAACAAACGATCACGAACACTAACGAGCCGAACACGAGCTTGTTCACGAGCGGCTCTGTTCGTTTAACAGCTCTATTTATAGATACTCGTTTTCTGGCTTGACATATAACAAACAACGATAGGACGCAGTCAATCTCATGCGCCTGGTCTATGGTTGCTTCCGAGAAGAGAATGAGGTCGTCCGCAAAGAATAGATGGGAAATTCTCGGCTCTCCATGTGAAACATTAATCGGATTCCATTTCCCACCAGTAATGGATTGATTAATTAAGCAACTCAGCACTTGCATAACGAGTACGAAGAGATACGAAGCTAAATGATCGCCTTGTTTTAGTCTATGATGAGGTCAGAATCCTTAGAGGGGGTATCATTGCAAAGAATTTGTAATGAAGTGCTAAATAATGTGAACATGATTGAATCAACAAGACTATCACTAAATCCCACTAGATATAGAATCTGACGAAGAAAGTACCAACTAACCATGTCGTAGGCCTTTTCAAGATCGACTTTGACAATCATGACCCCTTGGTTGCCAGATTTTTTCCTCATAGTGTATAAATCCTCTTGAGTCACAATGATGTTGTTTGAAGTCTGCCTGCCAGGAATGAAGGCGTTTCGGTTGTTGTCGATAATTTTTCCGATGATCAAATGCGGCCGATTTGCAACAATTTTTGTGATAGTCTTGGTGTTGACCTTCGCAGGAGCTCTGTGGCATAGCTGAGAGACAAATTTGGGGGCTTAACTTTCAGAATTAAGGTGATGAAGGTCTGATTCATATCATGTGGAAATCTATTTTCCTGGAATACCCTTGGTGATCCAAGCCGTGATAGAGGGGTCAACTTTATCCCATGTCTTTTGATAGAAGATCGGGAGAAGCCATTTGGTCCGGTGATTTGAAGGGTCTTATTTGAATTATTGCATACCGTACTTTCTCTGCACTAACAAGGCGGTTTGGAAGCCTTTTATTAGCATGATTAACCGGCGGAGAGAACATACATTGAGGACAGGGGGACACTTGTTCTTCAAAATGAGGATCCACGAAATATTTCCGAACCACGGCATGAAGGGATTCGTTTCCATTGATACATGTCCGATTGGCATCTTTCAGATAAATAATATTATTCCTGCCTCTTCTTCGTTTGGTGGGGATATGGAAATATCGTGTGTTACATTCACCGTCCTCAATCTAACTAAGATGCGATTTTTGGAGCCAATAATTTTTTCTTGCGATAGAATGTCTTCGTAATCCAGTTGTAATTCCGCGTCTAGCTTAGTTAAGAAACCCAAAGGATCTTTTGAGAGAGAATGTTGGACTCCCTCAATTCTTGCTTTACGTTTCTTCTTCCGATAGAATACATTCTCGGAGACCCTTTTATTTCATTTTTTGGCTTTTAAAGCAAAAGTATCAAGAGCCCCTGCAAATTATTGTGAGTAACATTCCAAGCATTAGGAAAACATTATAAAAGTCATTGTGTTTCATCCAGCAAGCTTGAAATCAAAAGGGCCTGTCAATATAGTTTATAATATGTGAATTCTATAGAGCTAGAAGGATGAGGTGGTGATCGGAATGCACATGAGGTAGATGGTATACGAAGAAGCCCAGATATTAACGCCACCACCTAGAGTTGCACAAAGCTTGATCCAACCGTTGTTTAATTGCATGAGTATTATGTATAAAACTGGACCAGGTGAATTGTGGGCCATGGAATGGTAGTTTTAGCAAATCGGCCCTATTGACAAGCTCCCGAAGTACGTTCATAGATGAGCCCGAAACAGGCCTCGGATTACATAGATATTTACATATCATATCTATGTGGACAATGATATTATTTTCTTCTACTCCACATAGATATTTACATATAAATTAGGTTCCAATATAAGATCTACATTTGATTTCATATATTCAGATGCTCATATCAATGTTTTTCTTTATAACATTCATGCATTTCATTCACATCAATAATCATAGAAACGTCATGAAACACATTTATCAAATATAAATGTATGCAGTAATAAATGATATATTGTCGTGCAAAAGATCATTTTATAATAAACAAGAGTAATACATTTATGAATGCTTATTATCTTTAAAAGAATGATAAACGTATCGAGTAAATGTATCAACAATTTCAAAGTAGAAACCAAATGCAAAAGGTACTTTTTTAATAATATTATTTAGCGTGTTTATAATTAATGTATTAATAGATACTTGATAATAATAAATTTTTTTCTTTTTGTTATTTTGCAATTTTGTGAACTACATTTAACCGAAACACGTGCAACACACGTGCCTTTTGCTAGTTATACAAACGCCGTCATTGCTGGTAATGTCCGTAGATGGGCTTGCTTTTAATAATATTCAACGAACGTGGCCTAGCTAGACGTATGTCTGATGGATGGATTGTCATGGCCTTTAGCTCTGCCTTGTGACATGAACAAAGGTATGTGCCGAGGAACGTTAAAAAAATCGACGTGAGTTTTAATAATAAAAAAAGACCGCAACTTCGACGATGATTGGAACGTCAACGTTGGTGACATTTGTTACATATTCTTAAAACTCTTTTATTTGGTGTGCATAGTGCTTGATTGTTACACGCTGTCTTGATAACTACCATATGATAAACTCATGAATGACAAAAGAGGAAATGTGGATGTGTAATGCAAGGCAATAAAGAGTTTAACGAGGTATTATGCAAGTATCCTCCTTTTGTGCTCACCCGGTTATGGAGAGGCTCCCCAACCGTAAGGTTAGTTGTCTTATTAACCCTACTCTTCGGAGCTAGAAGCAGGACTGGATCAAAGATGCTTTTGATCCATTTAAGGCGGAGAAGATTTTATCTATCCCCTTATCCCCTGGCTCGATAAAAGATAAACTTATTTGGCATTACTCGGCAATGGCATGTACTCAGTAAAATCCGGATACCAACTCGCTTACCACTTAAAAAACAAACATGTTATTACTTCGACTGCACCTTCCTCAAATCCGAGAAGGAATCTTTGGAGTGCTATTTGGAAGCTGAAAAGTTAAGCCATGTATAACATATTTTACGTGGAAAGTTCTAAACAATGCTCTACCCACCGCTTTGGGTATGCGAACACGGGGGATAGAAGATGGTTTATGCAACATTTGTCATATAAACGAGGAAACAATATGGCATTGTCTTGTAGTTTGTGCGATTCCTAGATCCATTTAGAGGAAGCACCATCATGTCGATTACATAGCCCGCTTGAGGGTACACTCTTTAGCAGAATTTTTTGAAGCGATTTTGTGTCTTGACAATGAGCTGGAGACTGCCTGGATCTGTTGCATTCTATAGAATATTTGGAAAGCGCGTAACGATTGGACATTTGAGGAAAAAGAAATACATGTATCTCATGCAAATGCCGAAGCTGAGGAATATTTCCAGGCCGCACTACACAATAACCATGCACTGCCAGAGCCGATTCATAACACGAAGTGGAACCCACCCACACCATACATACTTAAACTCATTGTGGACGCTGCTTTTGGAGAAGACTTAATAACTGTTGGTGGAATATTACGAAATAGTCAAGATACGATTATTAGGAGTTATTCCAGACGACTGGAAGGTCGTTATGATGTTACTGTGGGAGAAGCTCTTGCTATGTATCATGCTCTTGTTTTTTTCTCTCACGTAGGGTTTCTTTAGTGTGGTGTTTGAGGGAGACTCCTTATTGATTCATCAACACATGAAGGTTTCTTCCGAGGACCTCTCGTCTCTTGGCAGTATAATAGAGGATTGTAGAGCTTTACTATATGCGTTTGTAAATGTCTCTCTCTTTTGTTAAAAGGCAAGGCAACGTGTCTCCCCATTTGCTCGCTAGTGAAGGTCTCCGTCTTGTAAGATGTGTGGAATGTGGTTTATGTATGATGTAATATCACCGGATGGATCAAAGATCCACCCGATTACGCAGTGGAAAGTACAAGATCTAGATCTAAACAATCAAAATACATAAATAATAAATCTAACCTACGAGGGGGTTAGATTGCTTACCAGTTTATGGTGAATAAACTCCAAGAACAATCTTCAATCCAAGATCCAAGCTAGATGAGAAGCCACAGTCTTCCGACGTGTATCTCCAAGCAACACCAGGTGGATGGTGATCCAAGCCGCTTGACCTCCTCGATATGCTACCTTAGAAAAACCCGAAGTTTTTCTAAAAACTCGAACCCAAGTATATGAGCCGAAAAATCTAAGCTCAATACTTCCCAAAAACCGAAAATATGTGTTGTGAAAAGGCTTGGGAAAACTCTCTTTATATATGAGAATAAACCTTGACCTCCAAGGATTAAATAATTAATACAAAATCAATCAAAATAATCATTTTCCTTAAAAAGATAAATCTAAATATTCCCCAATTAATAAGGATATATAAAAGATTTTCTTTTCCTTAAATTATTTAACAAATAAATAATTCAATCACATGTATTATAATTATCAAGAAAACAAATTTTCTAATAATAATAACAATACAAAATGCGGCCATGCACCTAAATAATTAGGTCATGCACATTTTTCATCACATTGGGCCGAGTCCACGAATTTTTTTTTCCCATGTATTTAATTATTTAGTCCAACTAAACAATTAATCCACATATCTATTAAACAGTCCAATCTAACTATTTAGTATTAATTGAGGTGAAACGACGAGAAAAATATATGTTATATTAGGAGCCACGTCGGGGACCATGGACCCATATTCAGTAGCTGCAATAAATTAAATAAAATTATTCGTCAGACCGAACAATTATATCCAACCTATTAATTCCGGGATTACACCACCATAAACCCGAAACTGAACTCTGCTGAATATAGATAACTTACACTCAACTATGAGTCGAAAGCGTCCACTGATATAATCATTACATACGGATAAATCCTCCATAGACTGTTCGTTTCGATTCGGGATATCTCCGTAAACCCTTCTCGAAACCTCTTATCCTTATTTACTATTAACCCCCTAGTGATCAATTAGTTCATAACTAATATAACATTAACTCCGCGGATCGATCAGTTTCTAGGATTAACAAATAAGGGAATTGTCTGTCTACTTCCTGAGGGAAGGAATGGATTCCATATCTGTGATAGCACAGACTACTCACTCATTCCAGAATAGAGCCAACGAGAAGTGTCGGACCACATACTACGAAGTGATCCTTACTAATACATCAAACTCTACCCTAGTCTAAGCAGTTGTCTGTGATCACGTCTGGATTGAGATTAATCCATATATGATCATCTTGTGATTCGATAAGACTTCTCGACCACGGAATTATATCGAGAACTCAGATCCAATCGGTCCAGCCCTATATGATTATCATCATATATAAATGTCTCACTAGGTACCTTATAACCGACAGTCCGGATAAGACTGTCACACCTAAAGTGTTCTGGGCGCATTATTAGCAAATTAATCTTGAGACCCGTACTCAGATTAATAAACGCCACGGACTAAGTTAATTTTAAGTACATCTCACTAACTCAATCCTCTTGTGTATAGCCATACACTGAGTTATGTGATTACATAAACGATGTACTTAGAGTTTTCAGTAGTGTCTTAATTATAAGCATACATACACATGCATATAATAAGATGAATTATTAATTCTGTCCTAAAACAATTATATAATTGTCTTTCGGACACTACACCTAACAGTTTATCCACACCTTCTTATATTATTCGTGCTTGTACGATGGACGTTGAATAAATAAAATAAGTTGGAGTTTTCAAATGGAAAAAAACTAATCAAGGCGTTTTTTTTTTTTTTTTTTTGTGATGCTTGTTTTTTTTATTGTCTTTGATTGCAACTCACAATGATGCGACATTGTGCAAACATTTGGTTATGTTATGACTGCCGATGATCAATATGGTCCGTTAGGAAATCATGAAGAATATAAATTTTATTCGTATGAGTTAGCCTTTCTATAAGCCATCAATGATTCAATGATATATTAACTAACATGGACCTTCAAACACTGTCACGTCATTGTGTGTTATTTATTTATTACTAATTACTAAGGTTAAATGTTGTGAAGGATACTTTTAAGGGCCAATTATTTAAAAGGGTTGATTTTCAACTTATTAGGGGTAATAGGACACTCCGAAATCTTATTTAGTTATAAGGACATTCTAATTTCAAGTGGATAAAGAGGAAGAAGGAAAAAAAAAACAAGGGAAAAAAAAAAAAAAGAATCTCTGAAAGGGAAAAAAAAGAAAAAAAAAACAACTCAACCCAACGTTCACTCAGTTTTTTTTTTTTTTTTTTTTTTTTTTTTTATTTTTTTAATTCACCATATTCTAAATGTCATATATTTTGATCTAAAACTCGGATCATCATAATTTTTTCACTAAAATTCATATTTTTTCGTCTTCTTTATTCTAAAATCAAATTTGATATTTTTCCGAATAAATTTCATAAAATCAATTTTTTTCTTCATAAAAATCGACGTGACGTATTGATCACCGTCATGCATTGACCACCTACCCGGATGCATTGGCCACCGGGATCCATTAACCACCCCGATGCATTCACCGCCGCGATTCATTGGCTACCATGATGTATTGACCGCCGCGATCCATTGGCAACCTTGATCAGTGACATCTCATTGTAGCGATTTATGCAATGACGTATCATTGTAGCGATTTATGCAGTGACTTCTTATTGTAGCGATCTATGCAGTGATGTCTTATTGTATCGAATTATGCAGTGACGTGTTATTGTAACGATTTATGCAGTGACGTGTTATTGTAACAATTTATGTATACCTTTGGTTGTAAAAATATGCATTTAAACCAAAAAAACAAAAGAAATACAGTTATTTTACAAAGTTATCGAAAATTTACTAATCAAATAAACCAACATCAATCAAATATTTAAAGATAACAAAGAAATAAAGTTACTTTACAAAGTTATCAAATGTGTGTATCAAGTTGTATATGCGGTGACATCAATATCATTGCATCAGTTATCTAATTGTAAATACGATCATCAATGTCATTTCGTCGACATCAATGTCACCGCGCATAAGTCATCGAATGCCATTTGTTTCGACATCAATGTCACCGCAAAAGTCGTCAATGTCCCCGCATCGACATCAATGTCACCGCATAAGTCGTCAATATCACTTTGCATAAAAACTAACAATCGCATCGATCGGCTCGCTCTTGTTTTGCATTTCTCCAAATGTGGAGCTTTTAATATGGATAGAAGTACAAGTTTGGTGAAACTACAAAGACTCTTCACTATGACTTCTTGTAATGGCCACACGTTGTTTGTGCCTCCCGATAATTGGATTCATTGTGGAATATCTCAATTCTTTAACACGATCTTGAATGTTTAGCTTAATGTCCCCCGCATCATTCATCAATGCCACCGCATCGGACATCAATGTCACTGCATAAGTCATCAATGTCATTGCTTTAGACATCAATGTCACTGCATCTTAAAAAAAAAAAAAATCAATGTCACCAGCGTTTTTTTTTTCTTTTTCTTCCAGCGTTTTTTTTTTTTTTTTTTTTTTTTTTTTTTTTTTTTTTCTTTATCCACTTGAAATTAGAATGTCCTTATAACTAAATAAGTTTCCTTCTTAAAATTAGAATGTCCTTATAACTAAATAAGATTTCGGAGTGTCCTAAATGATCATTAATTCTCTAACGACGGCCTTATAACTAATTTGCACTACTTTGAATCTAAAATAGTTGAGAATGACAGTTATTATATGTGTTATTATATTTTTGTATATGTGTTACTACATTTTGTCATTTTCAACCATTTTGTATCTTATCTTATCCTCTGGCCTCTGGCCTCTTATTACCATTAATGATGACACATCAGTGTGTTACATTATGATATATCTATATATCTATCTATTTACATGTATATATAATTTTTATTTTTTTGAGTTTTAAAATAGGAATTGATGGCGTGTTTTGAGTCGACTATTGCTTCAAATCACTGTGTATTGAATTATTTTTATTATTATTACTTAGAGAAAGTAGATGGAAATGGATGCTGGAGCTCTGCAGTCGGATACGGTGATGACAGAGGCGGCGTCGGCGGATGCTCCACCTCCTCAGCAGCAGTATCCGGCTGCTGGCATGGAGAATATTCCGGCAGTACTTAGCCACGGTGGCCGGTTCATTCAATATAATATTTTCGGAAACGTGTTTGAGGTCACGGCTAAATATAAACCTCCTATCATGCCGATTGGTAAAGGTGCTTATGGCATCGTCTGGTAAGGAACCATTGGGCTTTTTGGATTATCAGATGGCGTGTGTCTGCCTTTTATGTTTTTTATTTTATTTTATTGTATTTTTTTTAAATTTATTTTAAAGCCGTTTGAAATGATTTTCAGCTCGGCGTTGAATTCAGAAACGAACGAGCACGTTGCGATAAAGAAGATAGCAAATGCGTTTGATAATAAGATCGATGCTAAGAGGACGCTCCGTGAGATCAAGCTTCTTCGCCATATGGACCATGAAAATGTATGTGAGTGTGTTCTTTGAACAGTTAATGCTATCTTCAATTGGAATGTTTAAGGATCGGTGGAATGCTAGTAAAACGAAATTTGTTAAGTTTAGCATGCATACGTGCTTGATTAACATAAAAAAAACAAAAAACAAAAAACAGAACCGTGCTTGGCGAATTATAATTTATAAAACAGAAACCAGTATCATAGTGATTGGTGTTTTTATATAAAGTTGTGAGTTTTGGCAGTGAAAAGCTTCATCGCAGGCCAGTATTGTAGTTGAAGTTGTGAGTTTTGGCAGTGGAAAGCTTCATATATGACCCGTATTGTAGTTAAAAGGTTTATTTGTTTGAGGTACTATAAAAGATTGCTGCTTGATCTGGTCATGGATCACCCATTTGTCAATTTCCCATTGTCATGTTTGAGGATTGTCTGAGATATTCCTCCTTTCAGTTTCAGTACCATTTTGTCGGTAAATAAACTTAATTGTATGGAGACTGATTCGTTTTGATGAACCTCCAAAGAAAAGATGCATTCATCCTAAGTACCTGAACCCCAATATTTGGGAGACCGATGCATATGCAGCTCATTTGTTATAAATTAGGTGATGGATAGAAGGAGATCACTGACTATCATTGGCCTGTGAGATGACAGACACGAGGACGGAGGCAAGTGTATCTCCAGGGTGGCTAAGCCCACCCGAACAAAAAAATATTACACTAAAAAATATATGTAGTCCAGTTCAATCCATAAAATATTCTTAATCCAGCCCACCCGACGAACCGGATATAGTCCATTAGCCCACCCAAAGTTCAAATGCTGGCTCCGTCTTTGGACAGACATAATCGAAAAGTGAAAACAAAGAAAAGGATTATGCTTGAATTGATTGAATGTGAGGAACAGAGATAGTAGGTAGCTTGGGGATTAAATAATCCTCGTGAATTTCTTGTTTTGATTTCTTGTACCATGTAAGCCAATCATTTTAGTCACGATCAATAATAAACACCCTTCCACAAAATTCTCTTTGAGACTTCTTAATGAACATTAGTATCAGGGCCATTTTGTGTTTATGTCCTTACTGTTACACCTGCCGTGACGTCTCTTGTATTATTTCTAGCTGGTGATTTCGGGTCGAATCTACTTAGTCACCAGGATTAGCTATTTGCTGCTAATTCACCTTCAATGGTGAGGATTGTAGTTAGGGCTCCTTCTTGCTTGTCTTCTTTTTTTGGTGCCATTTCTTTTGCTGCTATTGTGGTGATAAAGGAATTGTGATGAAGCTAGATGCTTCTCACTTAAAATTCTATTCAACGAGTTTGTTTTTGCACCTTTGTGTTGCCTTTCTTCATCTGTTAAGTGCTGAATGCTGCGTAACTTTTCAGCTTTACATGTAGTGGTAGACGAAGGACTAGGCTTGACGATTTTCTCAAATCTTGTTCTCATTGCACCCATATTTTTCATCCCACGTTTATACTTTGCTATTTGCAGCTAGACTTGTTCTCTCATTAGATTTGCGGAAACAAAGATAACCAATTTAGCTACTTTATAATTGTATTATTGAATGTTGTGAGTGATATTGTTTGGTGTAAATCTGTACTTTGAATATGCATATATATATATATCTATATCTATATATCTAAATATCTAAATTGAAAATGTGTATGCTTGGATATTTTGAAAAGGAAGAACATGTTTAGTTGTGATAGAACTTGCTCCATACCTTTACCTACAATTCCTCTACGGAGCTTTTATTGTGAATGAATATGTACCTTAGGCAAACAGGAAAAGTGTCTGGAGCCACTTTATGGCCCTGGCAATATTTTGTTTTATTTTTTATTTTATTTTAGTTTTTATTTTTGTAAGAGAGATGATTTCACTGCCGGAAAATATTACAACAGAACATACAAGAGCACAAAGCTCAACCGAACAACAATCTACATAGTTCTAGAAAAAACGCGATTGTCTATGCTATAAACTAAGGCTATATGCCGGAATCGGATTCGGCCTAGTGGTAAAGACCATTTCTATCCTGATGAGAACGAGGGTTCGATTCCCATCCCCGCCCCGAATAAAAATCCCCTTACCCCTCCCTCTCCCCTCCCACCCACCCCCCCCCCCCCCCCCCCCCCCCCCCCAAAAAAAAAGAAAAAAAAAATTATGAAGGCTAATTGCCAACTCAACTTACAAAAGGAACTCTCCTCAAATAAGAAAGTTCCTCAAATAAGCACTTAATCTTAACAACTTAAAAAGCTCTCACATATATATTGGAGCGTACAAATTCTGAAATAACCCCTTTTTATTTATTGCCATATAGAGTAAACCACAATAGAAATGCCCAGTAGCAACAAGTGATGTTGAAATTGATTCTGGAATCCTGTAAATGCGCCACTGAAAGAGAACATCCCAATCTTGGCTCATTTGAAATGCAAATGCTGCAAACCTGAATGAAATTGAGCACTAAAAAAAGAGATGTGAATGTGTTTCAGGACCTGATGAGTGTAATTAGCATGTCTTTGAACAAATCACATGGTGAACTGTCCAATGTCGCCGGCCTCTTTTATATAGTAACAATAGAATAAAAGCATATATTGGGATCTTTTTTGAATGCCAAACAATCTCCCACCAATTAATTTCTGACCCCACAGTCTCTTGAAATTTAATTGCTGCAGTAAATGTGTAATGTTGATTTTAAAGAAAATGTACAAACAACTCATCCTTAGGGTGACGCTAGTTAAGTAAAATCTGTACAATCTGTTGGGTATAATCAATAAAAGATTGCAATTCTGATAGCCTCCGATCATTTGGCCATTTCCAGTCATTATCATCAAAAAGATATGCAAGAATGTGGATACGAGCCAAGTTTCCTTCTGAATGCATCCAAGCATATGTGTCACAAGCTGCCTCTTGTCTGTCAATAATCAAACCATTAACTGTTCTCAATTTGATCCTGAACCAATTTGTGCAAAGATAATAGATTGTACCACATCCATGAGTGACTAATTCGCAGATTAACCTGCCAAAAATACCTTCCCATTAAGAAAACAGGATGTGCCCATGTAACACAGATTCATTTGAAACACAAATCTTCCAAATGCGTTTAATCAGCAAAGCGTTGTTTAAGATGCCGAGTCTTGGTAAACCTAAACCTCCCTCCTGAACTGGTTCCAATACCTAAGACGTTAGCATGATGAGATTGATCTTCTCTTCCAGTCCATAAATAACCACTTAAAATACTCTAAAACTTCATAAGAACTTTCTGTGGAATAAGAACACTCACACTCCTGTAATTGTATACAGCAAGCAAAATTGATTTAATAAGTTGAAACCTCCCTGCATATCCACCAAATAGAACTTCTGTTTTGCCCAAGATAGCACTTTACCCTTAATCCGATCCACCATTACTTGACATTGTGACAGTGTCAAGTGCTTAGAAATTAAACGTAACCCCAAACACCCGATAGATAAAGTACCAGAAGAAACACTCAATAATTGAGCCAATTGCATCTTTCCTCCCGGGATACCCCTGAACAGTAAAATTCACTATTCAGAATATTCATTCTCAATCAATAAGAATCTGAAAATGCCTTCAGAACTTTCATTTAATTCTCTGTTATTATGCTGGGAAGTCGTCGTCTGAAGTTCTTTTGTTTCCCATTCAGAAATTGTTGTCATGATTTCAGCTTTATGTGGTTCTTATTGAGCTTAGAGCCTTTTGAAAGATAAGGCTCTTTACGACCGTTAAGTATCCTGGTGCTTTGAATGATATAAGTGTAGGACGCTTCAAATCATGCGGACACAAGGATCCTTGACATGTAGTCCCTAAATCTGCTATTTTACATCTTAAATGCCATTTTGGCACAATAAAGTGTGGATATGTCTCTCTCTCTCTCACACACATTTATTTACGAAATGACATTTTTTTTGTAGTAAACACTAGTGCTGGTGTCTTGTTATCGTTTTTTCATCTTTTAGAATGCTATCAGGGGTTTGTTGCATTTCTCTTGTATTCTCCTCCGTATCATTTTGGTTTTGGTGACCGTTTGAATCACTTCCTAGCCTGTATCGCAAATCAACAAGTTCATACGGTTATGTAGTGCTATATGAGATTTAGTGGATTATGTTAAGTTCCCTTTACGTAATGTAACTTCAAGGTTTTCCATTATCAAAAAGTTTGGAGAGCATCCTCGTTGAAGGCTCTGAGTGTTTTCTTCGGCTTCTTTGCAAAGGGATATAGGAAGGATGTTTTACGAGTGTATGAAGCAAACTTACAGATTGTTTCAATCATATTTAAATACACTATTATTGTAACGTTCCTTTCTTATTTCTTCGATCATTTTCTCCGCAAGGTGTAGGTGCTGTTTTATTTTTCTGCTTGTCATTCACTGCTGCATGATTTTTCGTCGTGCAGGTTGTTGCGATTAGAGACATAATTCCCCCACCACAGAGGGAGTCATTTAATGATGTTTACATTGCATATGAGCTTATGGACACAGATCTCCATCAAATTATTCGTTCAAACCAAGCACTCTCAGAGGAGCATTGTCAGGTTTTGTCTTGGTATTTCGTGGGTCTGAACTTTCCCACTTATGACCTCAAAGGAGAAAAACTGATTGTTATTCACTTTATTTATTCTTTGTTTCTTTAGGTCTCTATCTTGGTTAGGTTGTTATTTAAACAATTCCTTATAAAGTTTCGTAGCGTGCACTAGGCCTAAATGTCCTGGCCCTTCCTCAGACCCCCATAAGTAGGATTAATGCACTAGAACTAGATGGCTACCCTTGTATACTATTCAGAGCTTAATGGATTTCATGCTCTCTTTGTGTCTTTTTCAAGTCATTGAAAGCATCAGATTAAGGGATTCTGTCCCAAACCATCCTCATTGATCAATCCAGCTCCAATGCATGCTTTTTTATGTTCTCGAGTTTCATATGCTGGCAATGGGTACGATAGTGTAATGATTTTAAAGTGATCAGTTTTGATATAAAATGGAGGTTCTGCCCAGGGCTCATTGACGGTGGATTTATTTTCCTTGGAAATCCTTGTGTCTTTCAACTGCCCTTCCATAATTTTGGTTGAAACTGAAGCCTACTATGGCGCTAGAGTTATACTGGCACAGAGTATTTCGATATTTATTTTTCTGCATCCATTGTGCAGGTTTTGTTATAACTTGTTGCAGTAATATGTTGAAGCAGTATTCTTAAATCAGTGGAACGAAGTACTAATGTCGTTTCATTCATTTAAATTATTAAAAGGGTCACTGATAGTCAGGGGCGGCTCCAGGATTTTTGTGATACGGGTCAAAGATCGAGACTAACACATTCTATTACAAGTTTTTAATACATTAACTTTAAATATCCAAGTATAGATACGGGTCAAGGGTCAATATTTTAAAAAATTAGCGGGTCAGTTAATACATATTAGTGATAAAATTTTCAAAAAGTGATAAAAAATACATAGAATATATATATATATATATATATATATATATATATATATATATTTTTTTTTTTTTGGGCCGATTGACCCAAACCTTTCTATGTGCTGCCGCCCCTGCTGATAGTCCGTGTCTATAGAAATCTCAATCCGTGGGTTTTAATCTTAAGTATGTTTCATCACCTAGTTTTTTGTGTTCTTTTGAATCACATGATTTGTAATAGTTGAGATCCTGAAAGAAAGAAATGTTGACAATGATAACAGCGACAATAATGACAAAGACTAGTACTTGCTAGCTATATTTTTTAAATTTTTTTTATGTAGGCTGTTAGTTTTGTAAGAAAATCTTCTTGGCTATTTGCTCAGTCCTGTCCAATAAAAAGTCTCTCTTTTTCCTGCCAAATTGTCACATTATCGTCATTTGCTGGTGTTTGTTGATTTGGTTTGAATTGCTGACCAGAATTCAGTCGCTTTGCTGCCTATGTAAGAGAGTTAATCAAGATTGTATTTCTGTCTGTAGTATTTTTTGTATCAGATCCTTCGGGGATTGAAATACATACACTCTGCAAATGTTCTGCACAGAGACTTGAAGCCTAGCAATCTCCTCCTCAATGCCAATTGTGATTTAAAGATATGTGATTTTGGATTAGCTCGTGTAACATCTGAAACTGATTTTATGACGGAATATGTTGTTACAAGATGGTATCGACCACCTGAGCTGCTGTTGAATTCCTCTGATTATACTACTGCTATTGATGTATGGTCAGTTGGTTGTATTTTTATGGAATTGATGGATAGAAAGCCTTTGTTTCCTGGTAGAGATCATGTGCATCAGCTACGTCTTCTACTGGAGGTATTTTTTATTTAACTGTTGAATTTAGCTTAATTATATGGTTGTATAATTTGGTAGATACAGCCAAATTGCATTACCAGATGTTTGTATGAAATCTAGAAATTAGGTCTGGTCCCTGCTACGGCCAATTACTTACCAAGGTTATCACGCTGAACCCATGAGAGGTACTCGTAAGAGTGTAAGACATTGATCTGAAGGGTGTTTTATACTTTGGTGTTATTTAGACTGGAATACAACCTGTAGGAATTTAGAAGAATAATTTTCTTTAGTATCTCGAGTTACACAGAACAGGCCCCTTAAATAACCACTACGGTTTAAGGGGTAAACCTTTCTTACCTTGTTTAGACATAAACCAGCCTTAGAAGGACTCTGTAACACTTACCAACAACAAGACCTTGTAGACTAACATGCTTGTAGCCCTAAGACATCATGAAAATAAAACACAGACACTAAAGCAGTAAAATGGTGCACTGATGTAACCCTAATTCTTCATTCTTCTACGCAACCTCTCCTCTCCCCCAAGCGTGCTCATTTTTGTGTTAAAATGCACATCTCTAGACGGTAATAATAATGCTGCATCCAAGATTTTAACTTCTAATACACTCTTTCATTGATTGAAGTAATCTTAAGAATGATGCCGATGGAAACTTTTTTTTGCATGATCTTTCTAAAACATTCTGTTAAGCCACCAACTAGGTTGTCTTGCCTTTTGTCTCACCTGCTAAGTAGGTTTCACCAAAATATCTTACTTGAGGCTCCAAAAATAACCTGGGAGGCATGTGAGCCGTTGGTTGTAATTATCAACAGTGAAACCTGATCTTGCAGATAAACATTTTAATTGCAATTAGTGTTTGATGAATATATACTTTAAGTATGCTATTTAAATTGCACTTTTTTGGTTAAATATTGTGATTAGGTAATTGAGGTACTTAGTTGATAATCTTGTCATTATTCCATTACCACAACACACACACACACACACACACACACACACACACACACACACACACCCTCCCCCCTCCCCGACCATAAAAAGAAAAAGAAAGCTGACAAATCTGTGCTGTTTTCCTTCGGCGGTAAATGTTATTAAGCTTAGCAATAGAGTGCACAAAAAGATTTATTCAACCAAAATACAAATGAAATAAGTATTTTCACAATTTGGAATCAGCTTTCCTCCATAAAGGGGAAAAAATGATCAAAGAAAGCGATGATGTATTGTTGCAAAAACCCTAAGGAAAACTCACCAGACGGTCGTTTTAAATTTTAGCTTACTTAAGATCTGACTTATATGTGCAATGGGCGGAGGTGTTGATTAGGCCATTAGGATTTTAGAGAAATCAATGGAATTCAAGGAACTTTTTCTGGACAGCTATAACAAAGATTTTGAGTAGTGCTTCCCAGAAAATATACAGTAGTTGATTTCTCTGGGATGGAATTTTGGGGATATCTTAGTCTAGGTAATGTTTGGACATGGGATGTTTATGTTCCTAATGATAAATTCAAGATGAGATGTTTGGAATGTATCAGATTTTGAGCTTTTGTGTTACATAAATATTGTATGCATTGTGAGTGAAATTATAACAGAGAAGTGTTGCCTTTTCTCAAGGGAAAAAAGTCACTTTTCCCGTTGAATATTGCTGGTCGAATCTCCGGTGTTCAAACATGGCCTCTTAAGTTCATTCTTTTTTCTTGTTCTCTTTTGAAGGATAGGGTGGGGTGGGGGAGGCACCTTATCATTTAGCTAAGTATCATTATTCTGAAAGTGGAATTTAACACTATCATCTTTTGCAGCTATTATCTGATGATATTATTGGAACAAAAGGCAAGTGGGGTGAGGTTGATCACCAATTGTGAGTACAATAGGAAACAAAATAGCACTGCCAGATCCCTTCACACACACACACACACACACACACACACACAAAAAAAAAAGAAATTAAAATAAATAAATAAATAAAGCATACTACAAGATCCCTTATAAAAATGGCCTTATAAGAACAAAAAATCTGCATTTTTGTCAACAGATAGGGTGAAATAAAAAAAATTCAGACGTCAATTTTTTAGATTGTACAAAGTAATCATAGAAAACCAAAATATGTTGCTTGGTGATTCTGGCCATGAAGGTATCACTTGTCAAGTGCATGTAGATTTCTGTAGTAAAAAGTCATACACAGATACAGAGGCTCCTGAACTGTATTGTATGCAAGTATCCTTTGAACAGAAAATGTGTTCTGTTCTGCTATTAGTGGCGGCAGTGGGACATTTCCTGAAGTTTTGGTTCAGTTGCTATTAGTGGTTCATTTCCTGAACTGTATTGAGCTTTGCTTGCCATTGTTTCTTCGATAAAAATCTTTCAGTTATTTACATGAAGGGGTGTAAGTCGTGTCCCTGTGTTTATGACATGGTTTGAAAGATTACTACTGATTTACTAACTTGATTAATTTGCATAATGAAGTAGCTGCTCTTGAAATGCAGTTGATTGGCACTCCATCAGAGGCTGAACTTGGATTTCTTAATGAGAATGCAAAAAGATACATCAGACAGCTTCCTGTTTATCCCCGACAGTCATTCAAAGAAAAGTTTCCACATGTCAACCCAGCTGCCATCGACCTGATTGAGAAGATGTTGACCTTTGACCCTAGACAGAGGATCACAGGTAAAGCGCCTTAGATTTTGAAGGATACCGGGATTGACTTTATTTATTTTTATGGCGTGAATGAACAAATCCCTTGGATGTTACTGGATGCCCATTGCTCAGTTGTGCATGCTAGCATATTCTATGATCATATATATATATATATATATATATATTACTATTGTTGTATCTAATGTTTCCTTTATCTATCCTTATTCCACAGTTGAAGGAGCATTGGCACACCCATATTTAACGTCTCTCCATGATATTAGTGATGAGCCTATATGCGCTACTCCTTTTAACTTTGACTTTGAGCAGCATGCTTTGACTGAAGAACAAATGAAAGAGCTCATTTATAGGGAGTCTCTGGCATTCAACCCAGAGTATCAGCAAATATGAACAGGTCCATTTGTTGTTTAACATCATTGATCATTTAGGTGATGTGGTGGCCTCGAAAAAACAAAATATATTTGGTTTGAAAATTTTAATGTGCATATTCTGTCCATCTGAACTGTGGAATTTGCGTATTTTATTTGACCCATTTGAGTATGTTCACGATTTCCATTGCAACCCCTGTTTGTATACTTTGTATCTGGTTTTTGTCCACTTGTACGAGTCTCTGTATCCAAGCGAATTTTGAATGTATGAATGCTTATGCCACTGGTTTGACTTCTAGCTCTCATTGTTTCAGAGAGACACATGCACATGCATCCCCCCAACCCCCAAAAAAAAGGACCTTTCATATATCTATGAGCGCATGAGGCAGATCTGATTTTCCTTCGTGCGACGAAATAAGAAATTACGTAATCGATTATTATCATTCATAACAGAAGACTGACTGGCAGATCTGGTTTGCCTTCGTGCTATATAATAATAACCATAATTTTCTTCTCCTTACGTGACAGGTGAATACTGCAAATAGTATGATGCTTAACCATCCCCACTATTAAAAGAACGCCATAATGAATATGCTAGCCGCTCAAAAAAAAAAAAAAAAAAAAAAAAATTAACTGCACTAATGAGATTTGAGTGAGAAAAGGAGATCATTAAAAATGTAACGCATCTTAAATATAACAAGTAAGAATAATAAATACAAAGGTCAATTAAATCCTGGTTTGAGAGCGTTGTTGGTCCAACATAGGACAAGGTTTAGTTAAAACTAAGAAAGTATCAAAAGAGCACATGAAGCATTCGTTCCCCCATTCTAGTGAGATTTTTTTAACTGCAGCAAGACAAGCTTAGCCTTCTATGGTTTACACACAAGCAGCAGCAGCAGCAAGCACAACAATGAAATAATTCTTCTACAAATGATGGAAAGAACATAAGAGATGCCAATTCTCCTCTTAGAAAGGCATGGATGGCGGTGGTAATGTGATCAAGGAAGAAGCTTAATCTTCTTTGCTCGCGCATACTAGAATTGCAGGAGAGCAATAAATACTACACGCAGTCTCTGTCAGCTTTTCACGCTCTCAAAGAAACGAGAAAGGGGCAAAGGTCCAGCATCAGATTCTTCACTGCCGCCACTTGATCCTCCTTTGGATCTTGGTGAATGCTTCTTCTCTTTCTTCCTTCTCTTAGACTTGGATTTTGATCCTCTTGCTTCTCTTTCATCATCACTACTACTTGAAGGTTCTGAAGATGAACTTGAAGTAGAGTTAGACCATCTCTTTGAAGGCTGAATTTTAAAAACATTCATACATCAGTGGGCATATTTTCATAGCTATTGGGCAGAAAAAGAAAAAAGTTCGTTCAGTAACAGCCTCAGCCTGTTTCGTACAACTAGTTCAAGGCCTTATCATATTCCAGAGTGATTGTACAACACAACTTTGTAAAATGAGACATTTTTTATCTGCCGTTCCCACTCATGGATAGAGATCAATCAAAATGCAAAAGCCACAGACTATTTAATTGATGGCAATATTCAACGTTAGAATATGGACATAGAAAAACACTTGATAACATAGCCAGACCCTAAAATATCTATTGTAACATGTAAAACATCAAAGAGATACCTCGAATCCATGCCTTCTCTCTTGGAAATCAAGTGCACTGGTTACTGAACAAACGTATATACAAAAAAATTGGTGTCTGAAAATCTGGATTTCAAGAACACTTAGGTGACAACACAATATGGCAAGATCAAAAGTCGGAAACTTCCCTAACCACAAGAAACAAAGGAACCCAATGTTCTGCACTAATTGGATAACTTTCCATAAAATCACGATGGCAGTAGGACCCTTTTCATCCATAGGACTTCACATATTAATTGTGCAACAACCCTATATTCTGCAGTGCTGCTTCAGTGCCACAACAGTCTGTTTCTTGCTTTTCCATGACACCAAATTCCCACATAGAAATACACACTACCCTGATGAAGATCTTCTATCAGATAAAGAACCATCCCGATCTGCAAGCACAAATGCTTCTGTACTTAGGTCTCTCACTGTCTTGAAGAGCAGACCAGTTCCAGGACAAGTCTGAAAGTTGTATCCAAGTGCCAATCCTATGGTTTGTGCTATCAGACTCACTCCGAAGGTGATGTCAGGTCTAGTATGTGAAAGACAAATCAGTCTCCCACTAGTCTTTGATATTTTTTCAGATCAACATCTTCACCTTCTTCTCCTTCTTTCCCAATTTTGTGATCGTATTCAATAGGGGTGCTGATGGGCTTACTCCCTAGCATCCCATAGTCTCTCAGAAGATCTAAGGTGTATCTTCTCTGGGTAACAGAGCTCCCCTCCTTGGATCTAGCTACTTCCGTTCCAAAGAACCTCAGTTGTCCTAGGTCCTTCGCTTCAATTCAAAGGTGAGTAGTTTCTTCAAATCACTCATCTTA
Source organism: Gentiana straminea (assembly GCA_036785695.1). NCBI lineage: Eukaryota > Viridiplantae > Streptophyta > Magnoliopsida > Gentianales > Gentianaceae > Gentiana > Gentiana straminea. The sequence continues at coordinate 3,519,435 of JAVUPR010000348.1, forward strand.
GATTAAATGTTCCATGTGACGATAATACCATCAACATACTCTATCAAGATAGTGATTGTAGAAATTTAGAAGAGAAAAGATAGAACGACAAGGTTATTCTTCGTGTTCAATGAAAGCCAAACTGGCTGGGTATATAATAGTAGTTACAGAACTTAGATCCATGAAAGAATTAAAGACTAGGCGGATAATTAATGGGTAGTTGGGGATCTACACCATTAAGACAATAAACAACTAACCAACCACTTATTTAGCTTTATAATGTAGCTGTAATAAGGGTTTTACAAGATAAAAAGAATGTTAAATAAATGCCAACTTATACTCCTCCTCAAGCTGGTTTATAAATATCCAATAAACCAAGCATGCTACTGACCTTTTGAAAGGGCACCCTAGACAGCTCTTTAGTGAACACATCTGCCACTTGTTGTTTGCTGTTGATGTAAGATAATTGTATACTGCCATCTTCCTGCTTATCATTGATGAAGTGCTTGTCTATCTTTACATGTTTAGTTCTATCTTTCTGAACATGATTGTTGGAGATTTTTATTGCAGACTTGCTATCACTGAACAAATTAAGAGGTATTGAAAAGGGGATATTCAGTTCTTTCATAACTCTTTGGATCCACAATAGTTCACAAATTCCCAAGGCAATGGCTCTACACTCTGCTTCTGCTGAACTTCTTTCCACCACTGATTGCTGTTTACTTCTCCAAGATACCAGATTTCCAAAGAGATAGATACACCAAGCAGAGGTAGATCTTTTGTCAGTCATAGAGCCTGCCCAAACAAGATTCCACTGCCTGGACTTCCCTGGTGAATGCATGAACTGACTTATTTGATTGACTGCAAAGGAAATGTCAGGCCTTGTGTGGGACATATAGATTAATCTTGCATGAACTGACTTATTTGATTGACTGCAAAGGAAATGTCAGGCCTTGTGTGGGACATATAGATTAATCTTCCCACTAATCTCTGAAACTTTTCTTGGTTAACCGGTTCACCTTCATCATCTCCGCCAAATTTGACAGTGTTGTCAACTGGTGTGTTAACTGGTTTGCATCCCAATAACCCATGGTCAACAAGGAGATCCATGGTGTATACTTTCACTGGGTAAGAAGAATCCATTCTTTAGATCTGGACACTTCTATTCCCTGGAAGTATCTCGGTTGGCCAAGATCTTTTATTTCAAACTCATCTTTCAAGAGGTTTTTAAGATCAGTAATTTCACCACTAGAATTACCAGTAATGACAATGTCATCTACATACACAATAAGGATGCCGACACTACCTCCTTCTGTGTGTTTATAGAAGAGAGTATGGTCACTATGTCCTTGACAATATCCACCCTTTTTTAATTACCTTGGAGAATCTATCAAACCAGGCTCTTGGAGATTGCTTAAGTCCATATAAGGACTTATTCAACCTACAAACGTGATCTAATTTAGTTCTAAATCCAGGAGGGGTGATATACACTTCCTCTTTCAAATCACCATTTAAGAAAGCATTTTTTACATCAACTTGGTGCAATGTCTAGTAATTGACATTACCAATGGATATAATGATTCTGACAGTGTTCAGTCTAGCAACAGGAGCAAAAATTTCATTGAAATCAATTCCAAAAGTCTGGGTGTAACCCTTGGCAACTAATATGGCTTTATGCCTATCAATAGTGCCATCTGAGTTATTTTTGACCGTAAATAACCATCTACATCCAACACGCTTTACACTTTTGGCATAGATAACAAATCCCAGGCAGGGCTAGTGACTGGAGTGAAGTCGTAACAAGGTAGCCGTACTTGGAAGGTGCGGTGGATCACCTCCTTTTCGGGAGAGCTAATGCTTGTTGGGTATTTTGGTTTGACACTTCTTCACACCCAAAAAGAAAGGAGCTACGTCCGAGTTAAACTTGGCGATAGAAGTCTTCTTTCCTTTCTCGACGGTGAAGTAAGACCAAACCCATGAGCTTATTATCCTAGGTCGGAACAAGTTGATAGGATCCCCTTTTTTACGTCCCCGTGTCCCCCCCGTTCGGCGTCTTGAGCCTTCAGCTCTTCCATAACAACCTTTTTCCACAGAGGACAATCAAGGGCTTGTTGTATGTTTTTTTGGTATAGATGCAGTATTAATGTTGGCAAGATAAGATTTGAAAATTTTAGACACTTTACCATAGGAAACAAACCTGTCAATGGGATGTTTAGTGTATTCTCTATAACTTCTCCTCAAAGCAATAGGCAGCTCTTTAGGTGCAGAGATATGAGATCTTGAGATATCACCAGTGTGGGGAGTGTTCTTTGGTTCCACAAGAGTTTGTTCTTTCACAATAGTGTTATTCTGATGTCCCTGCATATTAGTGTCTGGGACAACATCTTGAGAGGGCATAGGAGTGCTAAGATCTCTTGAAGGCTTCTTTTGTCTAGTGTAAACAATGATTTCTTGTTTAGGCAAAAGGATGTCCTTAATAGGCTGATCTGGGAGAGCTTCTAAAACAGTATCAGAAACAACAGGTAAGGTAACATCATTGTTAAGAAATTGTACTAATCAAAGACAGTTTTGTTATCCTTAGAGTAGTAGGGTTGGTTCTTTAAAAAAAGGTGACATCATAAGATATATAAAAACGATTATTTTGAGGGTCAAAGCATTTGAAACCTTTCTCAGAGGCAGAATACCCTACAAAGATTGTTTTAAAAGCCCTTGGTCCAAGTTTACTCCTATTTTGGGAGTGAATATGAACAAAAGATGTGCAGCCGAAAACTTTAAGAGGGATGGAAGTTACAAGTATACAGTTAGGGTGAGAAGTAAGACTTTCATAGGTGTTTTAAAACTAAGGATCCTAGATGACATCCTATTTATCAGAAAGGATGCTGTTAGGACAACTTCTCCTTAATAAGTAGCAGGTACATTATAGGAGAATAAAAGGGTTCTTGTAACTTTCAAGAGGTGCCTAATCTTCCTCTCTGCCACTCCATTCTGTTGGGAATTCTGTTGGGAAGTGTTAGCACAGGAGGTTTGATGAATAACACCTCTCTCAGTCAGAAAAGGTCCCAACACAGAATTTAGATACTCAATAGCTGACCTAAGTAGCTGAATTATAGTTTGGAACTGAGTTTCAACCATTTGTAAAAAGTTACAAACAATTGACAATCATCAGATTTTTGCTTCATAAGATAGACCCATCATAATCTTCTGTGGTCATCTATGAAGGTTACAAACCATTTCTTGTGAGTAAGGTTAGGGTTTTTAGATGGTCCCCAAACATCAATATGAATAAGGTTTAAATGGGCAGATTCTTTATAAGGAACAGATTTAAAAATGCTTCTAGTATGTTTAGAAAGTTCACATTTCAAATCCTCAGTTTTACACCAGAAAGCAAAATAGGGTACAACTTTTTAAGCTACTGAAAATTCGGATGTCCTAAACGCAAATGCAACATTTTGATTTTATTACATTTAGGAGAATCCACAGAAACACTAAGCTCCTTATCAGCCTTAACTTCTTTGCCTTGAATAAGATAGAGACCTTCAGTCTTCTTAACACTGCCAATCCACTCCAATGATCCCACTTCCTGAAACTCACAGTAGGTAGGGTAAAAGTTTACACACTTTCTTTGTTTAGAAAATTGGCAAACAGAAAATAGATTGTAGGTTAACTTTGGGACAAACATGACTGAATTGAGAGTAAGATTATCAGATAGTTTTACTGTCCCTTTACCTTCAAACTTACAACATGTTCCACCAGCAATTTTCACCGAGTATGGGTTATTGGTTTTACAGTAGGTATTGAAAAGGGAGAAATCACATGCCATACGACTGGAAGCACCAGAGTCTATGATCCAAGTGTTCTTACCATAACCATTTTGAGCAGCAGCACCAACTGAAGTAACATAATTCTGCTGCAATCTTTTACCAAGAAGCATATTCAAGGCTTCCAGTTATTCCTTTGAGAAAAGGCATGGCTGATCAGTAGCATTGTAGGCTTGTTTTTTATCTGTCCAGTTGCCTCCTTTCTTGGTGTTTTGGTTTTTCTGCAAGTAGGGGGGGGGGAGGGGGGGGCTTCCCAATCCCACGGATATTCCAGCTAGTCTTTAGTTTGACCTCTTTTCTTGCAATGGTCACACTGGTCATTCCTTTTGAATGGTCCCTTGTGATTCTCACTCATGAATGCGGAGTCTTCATTCATAGCAGCTAAAGCATAGTGCTCTCCTCCTGGAGTACACAACAGTCCACCCATGACACCTTTCCTGCTCTCATCTTTTCTAAGAGTAGCAAAGGCCTCTTCCACAGATGGTAGGGGAACCTGTGCAAGTATCCTTTCATGTGTTGCATCATGAATAGGGTTTAGACCACTAAGAAAGTCAAAGACCGTATCTTTCTCCACCAAGTTCTGGAATTTGGAGGCATCACCAGTGCAGTCCCAATCAATGACTGTTAACTGGTCATAATCTTGCCATAGCTTCTTTAAGTTGTTGAAGTATTTGGTGATGTCAAGAGTTCCTTGCTTAGTTTCTTTCAGACTGGTTCTAACACCAAAGGCATGTGCAAAGTTCCCTTGATATGAGTATGTTGCAGCCACATTATCCCAGATAGCTTTAGCAGTTGGATAAAATAGATGAACTTGGCCAATCTCTTGCTCAATAGAGTTGATTAACCAAGCTGTGATGATTGCATTCTCAGTTTCCCAAGTGTTGTAAGCATCTTCATCGGTTTTTGCTGGGGTTTTGACAGATCCAGTAAGATACCCCAGCTTCACTCTACCAGTGAATTGATTGGGCCCTTGCAGATAATTTGAGCCATTCAGCTTCACAGAAGTGATTTGGAGAGTAGGATTAATATCAACTCCACTCATAGATTTGGAAGAAATTCCGGTTGAAATACCGGATGATGTTTCAGATTCTGACATTTTGAGGAAGAAAAAAGATGAACATGTGCGGATCAAGTCTGAATTTTCAGTCTTTGATACCATGTAGAAATTTAAAAGAGAAAGATAGAAAGAGAAGGTTATTCTTCTTATTCAATGAAAGCCAAACTGGCTGGGTATATAATAGTAGTTACAAAACTTAGATCTATGAAAGAATTAAAGACTAGGCGGCTAATTAATGGGTAGTTGGGGATCTACACCATTAAGACAATAAACAACTAGCATGTAGCTGTAATAAGGGTGTTACAAGATAAAAAGAATGTTAAATAAATACCAACTTATAGTGATCTCGCCAGTATCATTGTGTTTGTAGAACATAGTGTGGTCAGATTACCCCGGAATAAAGAAGAGTTGTTTTAACCCAATTACCCGTAATTTTGACTCAAATCCGTAAAAAGACCCGACCTATACCCGGTAGAAAACTAGCGTTCCGTAAAACCCGTTCGGTAGCCAAAATTCAAATTTCAAAACCACTATTTTATCATCCCCTCCCGTTTAAAAAAAAAAACTATCATCCTTAAAATTTTCAAAGTCCAAACTAACTGCATCATCGGCGATAATTGAAGGCTGAAATCTCAACAACATCCGATCTGGCTGAAATCTCAACACATTTGCTCGGTTGTAATCTTTTTAACCCTAACATCCCTAATTATCATTTCCAATCAATTAATGATTCTAATATTTCCTTTCTGATCGCTGGGTAAGAGCTCTTCCATATCAACATCTTTCCACTTCTTATCTTTCATTGCCTCATCAATGGTTCTCGGTACATGCACATTATCCACCTTGACAAATATGTCTTATAATTAGTAAACAAGTTCCCATAAGAGACATAGTTGTTTATAGGGTGTTTGGTACAGACCCTGACTCCTTTTCTTAAAGTAATAGGAAGGTCAATATTTGTAGTTTGCTTAGGTATTGGGTTGTGGACAGGTTCCCCTACTGTCATAACCTCTTCAGGTTGAGACATGATCTCTGGGATTCTGCTACAGGTAGTCATTTTGCCTCATTTGTTCTTCCTTGTATAGATAATGGTAGTCCTCTCCTTGCTTTGTTTCATCATTCTGTGACTGATGAATCATAAAAATTCCAGGCATTTACTTTAGACCTGTCAAGGTTAGTGCCAGGATAATAGGGAACACGTTGAACAAAAGTAACATCAAAAGAAAAATAAGTCTTTTATGAAGGAGATCATAACACTTGTACCCTCTTTGAGTAGGAGAGTACCCAATGAAAGCAGTTTTAACAGCCTTGGGATCTCACTTTCCTCTTAGGTGGTCATGTATATGCACAAAAGTTGTGGATCCAAGAACCTTGAGAGGCAGAGAGACCATAAGATGAGAACCAGGGAAGGAATAAGAAAACCTTGCAATAGGAGTTTAAACTTTAGCACCTTAGAGGGCATTCTTTTAATTAGAAAGGTAGCAGTGAGGATAGCATCCCCTAGTAATGTTTAGGAAGGTTAGATGTGAACATTAAAGCCTTATCAATTTCTAGTAGATGCGTGTTCTTGTGTTCGACAACTCTATTTTGTTGTGGGGTGTTGACACAAGAACTCTGGTGTATGACACCATTCCCCTCAAGAAAGTGCTAAGGTGAGTATTAAAATACGCAGTCCCATTATCAGTCCTAAGAACTTTGATCTTAGTGTGGAATTGAGTTTCAATCATGGTAAAAAAAGGTACAAAAAACATTGCTCACCTTGGTTTTATCCTTTAAGTAGACCTAGCAAACCCTGGTGTGATCATCTATCAGGGTTATAAACCATCTAGTATTAGACATGTTTGCACTGGACGGTCCCCGGCGGGTGCAGATTCTTTATAAGAGATTATGAAAATAGACCTTTGATGTTTAGCAAACTCACAAATTTCACAATGAAAAGAAGACAAGTCTATATTACCAAACATAGAAGGGAACAACTTTACAAGATAACGAGTACTAGGATGCCTAATCTATTACGTAGCAATCTAAGCTACTCTAAGTCAGTTTGGGAAACTTGTACTGTTGCACATAGATCACTCGTGACTGAGAACATAAATGCCATTATTAGCCTTATCAATATGAATCATTTTCCCAGTGCTCAAGTCCTGAAACACACAACAATCATGGGAGAATTTAGCAACATATACGTTTTTCTTAGTAAATTTACTAATGGAAATCAGATTACAGGATAAAGTTAGGGAAATAAAGAACTGAAAAATAAGGACAATTGGTTAGAGATTCACATTTACTCTCACTGTCACCTTAGAAAAAGAACCATTAGCAATTTGGACTTGGTGATCTTCAGATGATGGTTCATAAGTGGTAAGCAGAGATTTATTACCTGTCATGTGATCGGAGGCCCCTGAACCTACGATCCAGGATGCACTACCTTGGTGAACATTCTCCTTTGGCACCTTCTCAGTAGGTTTCTGTTTATTTAACAGTTGCCCCAGGAAGTGCACTTGCTCCTTTGAAAAAGGATTCCCATACTCTAGTTGGGAGGAGTGAACTTGATTAGGTTCCTTTGTATTTTGATCATATTCATTCCTCCTAAAACCTTATCCAGAGAAATTTGATGGTCTCCTATGTAGGTTCCAGCACTTGTCCAAGGTATGAACTTCCCTTTATTATCATTCTTCCCAAGGTTCTTCCTTGGAGTGAAGCCTACACAAGTTGTTAGAGCCTAGTGGTCTCCAACAGGATTGAAACCAGTATGAATCATGGTGACCCTCATGCTTTTTTCTCTCCTTATGTAGGCGAAGGCCTAAATGATGTTAGGTATTGGATTTTGAGAAAGGACCATATCTCTTGCAGGGTCATATTTAGGATTTAGACTTCCCAAAAAATCATAGACTATGTGTTCATATCAAGTTTTCTTGTGTTTTCCCCTATTAGTGAGACATTCCCGGCTTATTGTTTTTAGCTGGTCAAGTTCTTGCCACAGACTCTTTAGGAGGTTAAAGTATTTTGTCACGTCCCTGGAACCTTGATTGATGTTTCTAAGTTCAGTCTTTACAGCAAAAGCTTGTGCATGATTGCCAAGATTTGAGTAAGTTGCAGACACACCTTCCCAAATTTCCCTTGCATTTGAGAAAAAGAGATGGGAACCAATGTCAAGTTCCATAGAGTAAATCAACCATGACATTATCATGGCATTCTCATTTTCCCAGACAAACAAATCATCTGGTTTCTCTGGGTCTGGGACCTTTGACTGAACCAGTCAGAAACCCTATTTGCCCCTTCCAGTGATATGCATCTTAACATATTGGCACCAAGCCAAGTAGTTTGCACCATTTAACTTCATGGTAGTAATGTGCAGAGATGGATTTTCTCTTATAGAGACGAATCGATTTCCAGTTTGCATTCCAGTAGTGACACTACTGGTTGCAGAACTTGCCATTTAAGAACGAAGAAGAAGAATACAGTTTAAACTTTAAAGCTCTGATACCATGCACAAATGCTTATAAGAATAGATAGAAACTTTCTTCTTTCATTAGTTCTACAACTTTTAGAATAATTGCTTTAAGGGAGCACAAAAAGTTAGCCGTTGCCCAAGGACAAGACAGCCCTCCACTACATCAACTTAAGATTCTAGTCATTACAAGGAGTTTGAGGGGAGAAAACAAATCAGTCCTTAATCTAATTACTTGGGGAGTAATAAAGGATTATTAGGACAATAGAAGATTAATAAAATTACACAAGGATTTCTGATGAAATTCTGATGGCATCCAACATATAGATTCCTCTTAGTTCCCTACATATTGCATATACGTTTGGATCAATCCCAGATATTCAAAACTCTCTTATAGATTCCCCTTGATTACGTGAATTCAAAAGGTACTCGCTTGTTTTCCTTTAAATGTCCCTTTCCCCGGGTCCCGGAAAGCGAAAACAAGCTAGCCAGTACTGTCCATTGTCCGTAGCGACTCGAAAGAATCGGAGTTGTATGTATCATAGTAGCTAATAGTTCTATGTAGCTTCAGAAGCTAGCCGATCCATAGAGACTCGAAAGCAGCCGCTTCTAACGAGCTCGGTATCGGAGAGCGGGGCACTTACCACTATATCCAATATAACTAGTTCTAACACATCCCACATCACTTGTGTTGAATGTTAGCACTGTAACAAATTTAATTGGTTCCAACAAATCCGCACGTCACTTGTTCCAACACGCAACTCTTAAAAATACCTCCTTTTTGTCCTTTGGGTTACACCTTCTTATCTTTAGCACTCTATGCGCTCTGTCCATAAGTCTCCATAATAAGTAGATACAAGACACATCCGACCCTATTATGGATGTAACGCAAACAGGTCTTTTAACCTTCAGGAATGCACTGCCATAATATGGTTGGATGGACATGTAGATACAAGATACATCCGACCATATTATGGCAGTGCATTACATCCGACCCTATTATGGATGAGCATGTAGATACAAGATAAATCCGACCATATTCTTTCCCTACATGTCCATCTGAGTCATCTGCCAGAGAGTCTTTTAACCTTCAGGAATGTAATGCACTGTCTCACTCTTACACCCTTGTTTTTTGAGAAACCCACTCTGGTTTTTTAAACTGTCTTTTTCATTATATTGGCAGGGGTGGGTTTAGAGCTGTTAAACGAACCGAGCGTTCGTGAACAAAGCTCGAAATCGACTCGTTTAAGATCGTTCGTTAATGATATCGAGTCAAGCTCGATCGGTTTCTGCTACTCGCTTACTAAACGAGCAAACACGAGCCCTGCTCGTGAACACTCGATAGTGTTCGCGAGCTTACGTAATATATATACACATTAAAACATATCACATATGAACGAGCCGAGCCGAGCTGAGCCGAGCTCGATTTACTAATGGCTTTAAACAAATTACTATTGAACGAGCCGAGCCGAGCTCGATTTCGAGCCTGTTCGCAAGCTTGATCTCGAGCTCGAGCTCAAACATTTTCCTTACTTATCGAGCCAAGATCGAACGGTTTTTTAGGCTCGTTTTGTTAACGAGCGAGTTCGAGCTGACTCGATTATCAAACGAGCTCGAGCTTGAACATCAGCTACTCGGCTCGACTCGACTCGTTAACGGCACTAGGTGGGTTACACCAAAACAATGTTGTTCCCAAAATGCTGAGGACTTTCATAATCATTATGCAATTACCTTTATACAAACCAGATACAGACACCCAAATCCAGGAACAAACCAACAAGGCACAATAATGCTGGTCATGTAAGTTAGAGATGCTATATACAAAATCACCAATAATTTGGAGTTCCAGAAAATACCCAAGTTGTGCAGAAGCACAGAGAAACATTAAATAGACAAACTAGGAAAGAACGAACTGAATTCAAATAGAAAAGACAGGTCAACAAAATAGTTCAAATTCTATAACAAGAAAATTGTATTTCAACAATTATTGGCAACATATTTTCTCCAAAAAAATTAACCCAGGAGGACGAAAAACCTAATGTAAAATAGATAGATACCAAGGGTACCTTTCTTTTCTTGCTGCTGTGCTTCTTGGAACTCTTTTCCTTCTTATCTATGCAAGGAAACACAATTTAGGGCCAGATAACAATGGAATCAGCATTTAGTAGAGGCAAAATTTTGCTTCGAACATAAAACAATACCTTTCCGCCGACTAGATTTACTAATGGAATGGTTTCTTCCATGAGAAAGTTTAATAGCCCTTTCAGCATCTAATTGGGCTCGATACTCCCTCATCATTTTGTCTTTATCGGCTTCTAACTCACCCTTTCTCATTTCTTCTTCCTAAAAGATGATTTGTAAGAAACTAGACACTTGCAGCTCACACAAAGCATATCCTGGTTATGCCGGCATAAGGTTACATATAAATAACAGCAATGACAACGGAACATCGTTCAAAACAATGTGCAGAAGATATCACCAAGCAGAAGTATTACAAATCATAAAAGGGTACCTCTTAGTCACTCGGTATAGAGTACTTTTTCCCAAATTTCTAAGCATGAACATATAGGGCAATATAATCAAGTAATTTCCAGCTACAAGAATAATCATTAATAACCACAGCTACATCAAATTGGCAACTGTGGCATGGAAACATCTTGTCTTAGCGGTGTCCGAGGAGGATATGGATATGTAATGGGTTTTACTGACGCCTTTCTAATACCGTAACTATGAATTCAAATAAAGTCACAGAAAACCAAAAGAAAATAGATACAGTGCAAAGAGATGTTGAGGACCCGATACGACCTCCATCCCTAATAATAGTCCTTTTAGCCCCTTTGGAATACCAAGAAAGCATTTATTACCTTTTTCCCTCAACTTGGTCCAACAACTTTTCAAACTTTACATTCATTGCATTTACGATAGTCAAAAGGGTATTTTAGAATTTTAGACTTTATTATCTAAAATTTATGACATTCATCCACTTTGATAAACTACGTGAAAACCTTCACAGGATTTATTAATTAGGGGCGGAGGTAGTATATTATTTTGTCATGAAACCTGTTAGCTGGTCACTCGATGCAACCATCAAATATTGGAGCCATTTAAAAACTAATTAGCTGAATATTTGTCTCTCGCATCATACACGCTTACAATTACACCTTTGAAGGCCAGCACATCAAAGTAAAAAATTTCAGTTACTGAATAACACATGAGTGTGGTGTTGATCCAAGCACATACAACAGAAGCAAAAAGGATGAAAGGAAAAAAAAAGGATATTACTTTAAGGAGAGGTGTCAACAATACCTTTTGCTTCTTTTTGAATTCTTCCCAGGTAATTGTATGAGAGGTATTGAGACTGGCCATACGAGCAGCATGCCACTCTGGTGAATGAAAAGAACCATCCACCTGCGATAGTTCTCAGTAGAATTGTACGGAAAGAGGAAAGCAACAGAGGGGGAAAAAAAGCATCTTGACCAAAATCATTGAGCATCACTTGAGCATTAAAGTGAGATTAAACTGATCAAAAAATAAATACAAGGAAAAGACATGTGACACAATTTGAGTTAGTTTGGAGGATAAGGGGTAGCTAGCCGGGCTTTTTGTATTGAAAGCAAAACAGTAGTTAGGCTTAACAGAGAATCCATCGCAATCAAACTCAAGCTCTTTGACCACATCCCTTCACATTCAGCTGTCTAGGTTTGTAATTGTCGTCCTACCACATATTTCACTCACTGATGAAACTTCTATCCTTATCTAACTCACAGAAACTCCATATGCAGTTGCATACCACACACTTCACGGCCTGATGACACTTCTATCCTAATCTAACTCAAAGCTACTCCGTACAATTGCTAAAGAAACTCATTATTTAATACGATCAAGAGTTAAATCCCATTATACCACCCAATTAGTTGGATTATCTCACATGAACGAATGTAATCATTTATGACCACTAGTTTTCAAATTTCATCAAATAAGACAAACAAAAAAAGGAACCTTTTAATATCCCAGTTTATGCAAAGGGGCAGACATTTGAATTCATTGCAGAGCACACACAGTAAGAGACGTAAAATTCGTATGAGCTATTTCGCTTTAATTTCAAAGATTCTGGAAATATTGAGATTCAATTGGAAGTCTGATAGAAAATCCATAAACCACAAAAAAAAAAGGAAAATCCCAAATGAAGAAAAAAAAAAAAAGGAGCAGTATGAAAGGGTGCGAACCATGCCGTCATTGATCTCATCAGGAGCAGCAGAATTGGCACCCAACCTCGCCTTCTGCATAGCTTTGTAGGCTTGGTTTTTTCCCATCGTTTGATCTGTGCGAAAATAACCCAGACTCGGACGAAAACACTCTAATTTTAAGGATTAACTCTGCAGAGACCCCTTCTCATATGTATATTAGCAATCGGAGGTTTTCGTCAATTGCTGAATTGCAAACGATGTAAGAAGCTGACGGAAGAAAACTAGGAAAGGACGATTGCGCCACGAGAGCGAATTGCGCTTTAGTCCCTTCCTTTGATATCTTTTTTTTTTTCCTTCTTAAGTTACAGCCTGGCGCTATTTGCACTTTAGTCCATTCTATAATTTTTATATTTTTATTATTATGATATAATATAATGTTTATCCTAATATTTAATACAAAGACAAGGGGCAAGTGTTGGTGGGCTGACACGTGGAATTTTTTTTTTTTTAACTTTTTTTTTTTTTTTTTTTGTTTTCCCCTTGTCTTTTCCCTATTTTTAATTACTGGTGGGCCGACATGTGGGTATTTAATATTTTTTTTTGTTAAACTGAAACCTTATGTTTCCTTTCTTTGCTTTTGGGGTAATTTCTCTTTTGATGTTCTTCGATATATGAGTGAAATTGGAAAATCAGGCCCTTTTAACCTCGACATTTTTTTTTTTAGGTGGGACGATTCGACGTTATTTTTCGGGTTCGCGTCCAAATTTGGAGGAAATCGTCGTATTCGATCAAAAGCTAAATTTGGATTAATTTCGTCTAAATAAATTGAATGGGGAATATGGACGGAAACCGTCCGAAATGTTGACGCGCCGTCCAAAGTGGGAAGAATTCCGTCCGTTTTTTTGTGCGTCAACATTTGGACGGTTTCCGTCCATTTTGTCCAAAAGCTCTAAAACCGTCCACATTGGGACGGAGCCATATGGTCTCTCCGTCCAAAAAGAGGACGCGACCGTCTAAATTTGGACGGTTTCATCCACATATGGACGGATTCATCCGTTTTGAAACACTTATCGATATCTTATTTACTCTCTTCACCTCTCTTGTCTTCACCGTTTCATGACACAAAAAAATCACCATTGCTACACCAAAAATTCACCATTGATACCCAAAAAAAAAAAACAAACCATATTTGTCCTTTTGAAATTTGGGTTGTTTTATTTCACCGGAGTTGTATTTTCAAACAAAATGGGTAAGCATTTACTTAAGTTTGAATAAATTTATTTATTGTGTTTGTTTTTATTGTTATGTGTTCACATGAATTTTCGATTTTTATTAATGTTATAAATTTTCGATTTTTAGCGTAGTGTAGTATGTGCATTTTCGATTGTTAATGTTTCAATTTTTATTAATGTTATAAATTTTCTATTTTTTATTAATGTTATGATTTTTCGATTTTTTTTATTAATATTGTTAATGTTATAAATTTTCGATTGTAAGCGTAGTGTAGTATGTACATTTTCAGGGTAGAGAAATGATTAATTTTGATTATATATTTCGATAATGGAATTGACATTCGTTGGATAATTAGGGTAGTCAATGATACATTTTATTTTGATTGATATATTATGATGAAATATTTGGATAACGATACAAATATATTTTGGTTGATGTCAATGTGATCGTTTGTAGTAATAAACGAAACTTGTTTACCGAATGTGTTTTATTGGTTTGGTACAAAGTTGATTATGTTGTTGTTGTAGTGGAAGATGAAAATTCAATTCAAATATATGGTTTTTGAATTACGTATTTTGTGATAGTATGAGAACATCCTCGAAATTATTGGTAATGAGAATGTGATTTAAAAAATTGAAACAAACGACAAATTAATGTCGTTTGAAAATACAAGAACGAATATATATATATATATCTATATATATATTTTAGAGTAAATAACCGTCAGATTACCCGTTTTTTCCAATTGACCCGACCCAAACCCGAATTTTCCATACACCTGCTCATAAAAATAAAAAAATAAAAAATTAATCACACTCTCCACGTTCCCCCACTTTCCACATAAACCTCCTCCCCCACGTCTCCATCCTAGACAGGGAATCAAAACCCATTTCTCCGGATCAATTTAGCAGGCTCCATCTGTTGACGATTTTGAACCTATTCCAAATTGCAGATCCAGACTTTCTGTACATAAACAATTTCCATTCACGCAATTCCAGCCGCCGGGTTCTGACGTCATCTCCACTGCCGTAATCCTCCTCATCCTACGATGACTACCACCGTAATTCCGATTAGCAGCAGTAACACAGATGGTGGTTTCTTTCGAGAGCGATTCGAACTGCTTTCTCAGCCCTTCGTGACTCGATTCGAGCTTCCGGCAACGATCTAATAGAGCTTGATATGGGTTATCCGGCGGTGAGGGATCGCTGCCGTTTATGGTGGCTGCCATGGTAAGTTCCGGCGGGGTGTGTGTGTGTGTGGGGGGGGGGGGGGGGGGGGATGTGGAATTTCAAACGATCTAATAGACCTTCTTTTTTTGGTTCTTTGCCAACAACAGGACTAGGTTGTCCAGTAAGAAACTAAGGATGCAATGTTTTAAAGTTTGCTGAAAACAATGGGCTCACCTTAATTCACTGTGAGGGAATCTTTCATTTTAACATGCTTTCGTAACATGTTTTTTTTTTAAAGCTTTTCTCTTCAAAGAAGTTTGTTTATCTATTCATTTAATTTCTTTTTTTTTTTCCCGCATCTTCCTTTCACCATTATTCATCGTCTACGGCAGAAGGTCGTATGGTGATTGATTTAAATCAGAAAACAGAATTCTCCCTACCTCAAAAGTGGATTGGGTGAAAAAGAAATTTCTTCATATGGCCATGTGGTGCACCCCCAATTGTTTGACAGAATGCCTCGGTCAGTTTACGTATTCTATATGGACATGTGAAAACACGGTATGTTTTTATTGCATCATTCTTTCAGTAGCTTTTATTGTAAAGATACACATTATCAATGTTTTTATTGTATCATGCTAATGGATTCAAGATGGAATATAGATATAGATACTTTATCAAGTTTTTTATTTGCTTTTCGAATCTTAAATTGCTTCAATCTGTGTTTCGAATCTTAAATTGCATCCTCACCTATGGCGTGAATCTCTGATCTTAAATCTGCCATTGTTTCAAAGTTCCAACTTTCATCAAGGCTTTTAATACTCTGTGAGAGTTTATAGGTTTTGTTTTTTTTTTTGTTTTTTTTTTTCTTTTTCTGGTGTGTGTTCTTATACGGAAGAAATCACGGAGGTAATCAGTAATGAACGTATCCATTCGTTCCATTTCAAGAAAAAAAGTATGTCCCCTAAAAAAATGGAGATGATATGCTTGACCTCTGAAATTCTTTATTATTACCATTTTGGCTTTTCTCTTTTTTCTATACACTCACTGGTCATTTGAAAATGCCTAAAGCTGCAAGAATCTTTAGTTGGATCTATAAAAATATAGACTTTTTTTCTCCTATATATCTTTTCATGCTGCCATAACTACATGGATTTGAACAGACATGGCAACTATACGAAGAAGGAATTCTGTTGGATTTAGTAGATACGGAATTGGAAGAATACCCAAAGGAAGTAGTTCTAAGATACATGAAAGTAGCCCTCTTTTGCACTATATTTGTTGCCCTCTTTTCCTCAATTAACTTCATACGGTTGACTGGTGAATTATGCAGTCAAAACGCGATTTACTCGGCGTATCGATTGTGGGTTTTGATTTACTTACATATTATCGATTGCAGGTGTCCATACTCTATGTGTACAATCCATTATTCTTTGTTTTTTTTTTTTTTTTAACTATTTGCCTTATGTTTGGCTGCCAATACTGTTGTTGTAAAAAAAAATTTGGTTCATTGTCAGTTCTGATTTAGTTCAGAAGATGCAGTCGTTGCGGATAGATAAAGTTATGTATTAGCATTTTATGATGTCAGAAAATTTCGTAATGAAATTTGATGTATCTCACATTTTTTTCAATTTGTGGTTTTGTTTTCCAGTGTGATATGAAGTTTTGAGACATCGCTGCTACACACCTCAACATTGGTATTTTTTTGTTTGAATCGAGGCCCAAGTTTACCCCTGCTGACTTTTAAACCCTTCATCTGATTTTTTTTTAGCAGTAAAACTACTTCATTTGATGTTTCTCATCTTTTTTCTGTTTGACAATAGATTCATAATGAAATTTGATGTATCTCATATTTTTTCAGTTTGTGGGGTATTTTTTTTCCCAAGTTATATGAAGTTGTGAGACATCGCTGCTACACACCTCAACAATGGTATTTTTTTGTTTATTTATTAATTTTTTATTCATAGAAAAATTCGTGGTTAAATTTGTGTTCTATTGCACTTTTTATGTTCATTATTTTCTCTTTACTTTGATGAGGGATGAATTGTTCTTTATCATATGTCATATGTCATATGTCATATGTGAACACTGAACATGGATTTGTGCCTAGACCTTTTTGTCATGGCAGAAGTTTCTACTGTAGTTGAGAGGACTTGACCCACCCCCTCGGCCCCCCCAAAAAAAACGGCTTCAGATTCATGCCATCAATGCAATTATCAATGCAAGTAGTTTGTTTCTTTATATGGACTAATGAAACTCTTCATATTTTGATAATGAAAAGTGCTTTCTATGTGAATATGACTGCGTTCTGTTTGCTTTGGCTGAAAATTTTCTTCTGGAGTGATACTATGATAGTGATTTTTTTTTTCTATTTTTTCTTGGGTACAAATGATTTTTGTTCCTTTACATGAACCTAAACATTCATGTTTCTCAAATCATGCTCTCTGTTTGTATTAAACTTTTCCAGCCTCGATCATTGATTGAAAGAAAGAAACCAACAGATTCATGTTCTCTGGCTTCGACATATACTATCCTTCCCATTTCAATCCAAGCATTCACAGCACGTCAATCCATCAGCCTACATGATAAGGTATGTTTTCTGGTGTTATTTACTTCTTCTTTTTTTGTCTTTTTTTTTCCTGATTGTTAATTTGTGCATTGCGGTTATGCTAAAGGAATACATCTCATCTCATCCTTTATGGTGGGCTCACGATAGTGTTTAGTGTGGATGATATATATATATACGGTGACAGTGAGGGTTTTTTTTTAATTTTTTTTTTAATAACACTGCGCGCGTTAGAAGAGATTCTTCTATATGATGTTTAATAAAAAGAACATAAGAAATATTTTGCAACTTTATTGGAGGTGAAAGTATCTGCAGATTTGCCATGGATGAAAGTGAAACTGATTCATAAGCTATAAACATGTATGTGATAACATTTTTTCATTTCTTGGTTGTAGAGGAAAACCACCGTTGGTTGGGTTTATTTTTATGAAGACCAAAGACTACTCAATCATCATGATCCAAAAGAATTCATTACTCCGGACACACTTTGCTGCAATAATTTTGAACTATTTGATGCAACCACCGCAAAGAGTGCACCGCAAAGAGATCGAGGTCGGGGCTTCTTTAGTATTTTCCCTATTGATAAAAGGTAATAATGTCTACCTTAGAAGTTTGTTGTTTGATTGTGTTTTTATTTTCTTAGGCCTTTTCATTGTTAGTAGTTTTTTTTTCTCCTTTTCCTCATGCCTGTTCATTGTTATGCTACATTTGGGTTTTAGCAAATTTTTTGGTTTGAGTTTGAGAAATTGAAATACGTTTAATT
Organism: Gentiana straminea; assembly: GCA_036785695.1. Lineage (NCBI taxonomy): Eukaryota > Viridiplantae > Streptophyta > Magnoliopsida > Gentianales > Gentianaceae > Gentiana > Gentiana straminea. The sequence goes on from JAVUPR010000348.1 coordinate 3,537,655, forward strand.
CATTGTGCAAGTTTTATGTTGTTAATTTTTATACTTCTGGTCTGAATTGTGAAACATCAAACATGTACGTCATCACCAATGCGTGGTAGATCACCTGCCCCCTCCTAGACATTTGGATACGTACCCACCATTTCACAATTCAAATGAAGGAAGATAGAGATCTAAATCGAAATGGGGCTTCTTCGGCAAGATGAAGATATCAACATGTATTCATGTGATCAGGTAATACGATTTACCTTTCCTTTATTTTTCTTACTTTCAATTCATTTTCTATTGATCGCTAGACTTTTGATTGTTCTCATCCCCAGTCTCACTGCACATTTGGGTCGTAGAGAAAACATTTATTAAGTATGGCAATCTACATGGACTATGGAAGCATCATGAGCTGACCGAGAATGATGCAAATATACTCAAAGTGACTGAGAATGATGCATGCGTACTCAATGTATAATATTAAAGATCTGTTGTTGCATCGAAGGAATTGATAAGCTTGATGGTTGAGTTTTTTTTAAGGAAACTATGCATGGCAAACCCTCGCGGCCCCGCGGGCATGGTTTCAGGTAAGTTTTTTTAATCCTTTCTTTTTAAAAAGTAGCTTTAGTGTTGATCATATTAGTTTGTCTTCTGATTGTAGTTTTAGTACTTTAAATGTACCATGCGCCATACCTGGCCAGAGAAAAATATAATATATTTTTGCTCTTCCTTAAAATGTGTTGTTCCTAGCTTTTCAATTGAACCCTATGAAAACATAATCGTAGATAGGCTATCTATGTTCCTGGACGAGACTGTTATACTTTGATGAAATATTTCCTATATATATAATAGCCATGCATTTGTTGAAAGTTGTTGCCGTCTATACAGATTGACATGATGGATGGTGGTTGAAATTTTGGTGGGTTTTATGTTGTGTACTTTTCATCTAAGCATATAAATATGTTCAAATTAAGGTAAAGTATGTTTAGTTACAGAAATCGATAATATTGATCATGTTATCACACCAACATAATTGTTTTCCCTTTGTACTTTAAGGACTTTTTGAAACTTTTCCATTTTCAGATGAAATTTGCAGATTTATGATGAGAGTCAAATTGAATATCATTTACTATGTGAGACAGACTGAATTGAAAAGCTGAGTTAGCACATTTGGTTAAAATGCTCAGTTAAGTCTTTTATTTTTACAATTATGCAGCAATGATACATGATAATCTACTTGAATTTTTGTAATCACAGCTGCAGGAAGGAATCGGTCTAACAATCGTCACCAGAGTACTACATACATGTTATTTCATTGATGAAGCAACAATAAAAACGACGACTCCAACTGCAACAATTATTCAACAATTGTACAAACAAACCGGGATGTGTACATTTGTATACAAAGAGGAAATTTTTTTATATGTTAGTTTAAACACGATTTTTTTTCGTAACATATTATTTTCCTTCGATGTTTACTTTTTAAATATAACGTTTTCCGTGCATCGCACGGGTTTCCTACTAGTATATATATATTGGTCTTATAGAAAAGGAAAATTTTATTTGATTCGTGTAAAAACCGATATGACATTGGATGAAGTGAAGCGAGAAAGTGTGTGGGAAAGTAGGAATTGATGTATCAAAAAATACATTGGTCATGAAACTTTTGTACGCAAAATACGAGGGGCCGATTGATGTTTTGGATGATGAGACATGGCTAGGGTACATTGATGATGCGCTTAGACTAGAAACCGTCAAACTTTGTGTTAATTTGAACCGGTTATTGCGATGATGACTCGGAAGACATAAACGACAACGAATTTGACTTAAATGAACAACCGATAGTTGAAGAAAATGATAGAGGGATTGAGGATTTTACACCCGAACTTTATTATAATCGGAATTCCGGTGAGCATGTTGTACGTACTCCACAAGTCTCGGCCCACCCTCATGAAATTGTCATCCAACCGAATACAACTTTCGGTGATCAAGTAATTGACTTGTCAAGTGAACGTGGCTACGATTGGGGATTTATTGCAAATATGATTAGTCGGCCATTGCACATACCTTACGGTGAACAACCTATGGCTAGAATGTGTGCATCTATGAATGAAGTTGGAACGTCTCGGCGAAATTTAGATCGGACGACCCACATACCGTATAGGCGGCAAAGTAGTGGTAGGAGGCGTGAACCGGTGATTGAAGCAAGGACATGTTGGGATAATTTTGGTCGGACTAGTCATAATATCCACATAGATGGAACCGGCCCGGCGGTTTATGCAAACGGCGATGCAAGCACCGATGCAAACGGGCCTCGATATCGGGGGATCTTTCATGAGTTATTTGACGACATCTTTGCAAAGAACCCTAACACTTGGTCACACATTTAGTATGGCAAGTATGAATCGCCATAGAGGTGCTCATTTCGGGTCCGGAATGGACCCGTCCCAAATTCCTCCATGTCCACGTCGGGACGTTTCGGACCGATAATCCGGATGTATTGTTTATTGGTAAAAAGTATAGAGACAAGGAGGATATGAAGGATAAAATGAGTTACCACGCATTGAAACATGACTACATGTGGAAACTCGTTAGGTACGACAAGGAAAAGTTAAAATTACGATGTTATACTTCGAACGATGCGAATGGAAGGTTGTCGGTAGGAAGGTTGTTGATTCGGATGTGGACGCAAGGGACGGACGACGTTGCATGAACTTTGAGATAACCGCGTACAATGAAACCCACACTTGTGGATTGGAGCAATTGATCGACAATCATAGACAAGCCAAGCCCGGACCTATAGGTCGTTTCGTAAGGGATAGCCTCATAAAACTCGGCGGCGGTTTCACGACAAAAGTTTTACAAGCCGAGGTCAAAAAAACATTCAACATAGACCTTAATTATCAAAGTGCCTATCAATGTAGACGAGAAAGCCTTGGAATTGATCGGCGGAAACGTAGAAATGTCGTATTCTAAATTACACGCCTACTTTTACATGTTGACGGTAGAAAATTTTGGAACCATCACGGACATTGTTCCCGATGCGCTTGGCGAGGTTCAAATATTGTTTCATGGCTTTGGGTTCTAGTATCGAGGGGTTTAAGTATTGTCGGCCTATCTTAGTTGTGGACGGTACACATACGAAAACAAAATGCGAGGGGACATTGTTAGTAGCGATCGGTGTAGACGCGGGCGACCATATCTTTCCGTTAGCTTTTGCCGTGACCGACGGAGAGAGCCTTGATGCGTGGAAGTATTTCATGGTAAACGTCAAGTCGATAATCGGGGAACGTAGTGACTTGGTTTTCATATCGGACGAGAGGGCCGGGCATCATTGGAGCCGTTAGAAATGTATTTCCGGACGCTTACCATGGTTCTTGCTACCACCACATCGTTATGAACCGAATAAAAAATTCGGGAGCACGGGATATTGTCCGTACACTTTACGGGAAGCCGCTTATACATTTTCGAAACGCGATTCAAAATATTATTTCGAGAAGATAATAGAGATGGATAGAGACCCAACCAAACCGGTTTCGCGTTACCTAAAGGAGATTGGAATCGACAAATGGGCACGATCAGAATTTCCAAGTACACGTTACGCAATAATGACAAGCAACCATCCGAAAGCTTTAACAACGTCATCGGAGATGCGCGTAAGATGAGTATCGTGAATCTCTTTGACCACATTAGGGGAGTGTTGCGGCGTTGGCATTGTGAGAGGAGAGAACTTGCGGACTCGTGTCGCACCGTGTTAGCCACGAACACGAAAAGTTCTTGAATGGTGTTTCGCGTGGCGAAGGAGTTTCACTGCTTGCTAAGGATCGACCGGGACCGAGTTTCAAGTTGGGGACATCGATACTAGTGAGAAAGTAAATATGCTTACGAAGAAATGTTATTGCGGGCTGTTTCAGGGACTTCAGTTACCTTGCGTACATGCTTGCGCTGCTATAAGTCACCACTGCGAGAGTCCGTACACTTATTGTTCTCATTACTACAAAGCTACATGTTTCCAACGTATATATGAAGGACGCGTTTTCCCTGTTCCGGTCGAGGATGATTGGATTCTTCCGAATGGATTAGAACTAAACCTCCCCTCAATCCGCCCGAGCCTAGGGTTAGGGAAGGAGGAGAAACACGAGTACGGGAGCTAGGCGGGGCCGACCCGGGACCACGAGGATTCCTTCTCAAGGTGAGCCTCCCGGTGCTGGGACTAGCGGGATGCCTGCGAGAGGACAAACCCGGGTTCCGGTAGGAATTGCTCGAAATGCGGTAACCCCGGACACGAAGGAATAGATGTCCGACTCGTGCGGTTGTTCCTAATTGAATAAATCTCTACTTGACATGTGTTGATTTTATAATTTTGTAAGTCATCACGATTGTAATAGATATATTTAATATTCCATTGGGTTGAATGTTATATCACATTGATTTGGAGTTTCTGCTTTCGTTGTTTGCAAATGAATGTGATAGTCCTCTCTACTATAGATGGAAGAACCACCTCATGTGATTGTCGTGACAAGAAATCACACAACAAAAATCACCAACTTTAACACGATCTTTTGTTTTAACACAAGTATAACTATATAGCGGTAGAACTATAGAAACCCGAGAGAAAAAACCATAATGCAAAATCCATTATCTTTAATTACGAGGAGAAGAAAAATAATGTGATGATGGCGTCAGAGACTTTAAAGATAAACTTTCGTCATTTTGGACGGAATCCGTCTAAAGTTGGACGAAATCCGTCTAAAGTTTGGACGGTCATAACTCACCACCATTTGACGTGTGGGTCCCCGTCTATAGTGACACTGTACATATGTGTCCTGCCTAAAAGCAATAATCACAACCACTTGAAGCCGTGGGACCCGCCGATAGTGACCGCACATGACATATAGGTAGGACACATAGGTACGGTGTCAAGTCTTGTCTTCAGACTGGAGAACATGGCTAGTTATGTTTTGACATTAATTGGATTCCGTCTGAATTCGGACGGTTTTTGTACTTTCAATCAATCGATGTTCCTATTGGATTTTGGACGGAGTCCGTCCAAAATTTGGACGGATTCCTTCAATTTTGCTGGACGCATGCAAAAAAAGAAGTTAGATATAATTAAATCAGACATATGAAAATTTCAGATATATGAAAATGTAAGTCACAAGAATATACCTCTCGGTCTAACTCTTTATACTTCTCATGGATACGTTCGAACCATGCCTTGCCCGCCCGATCTCCCATTGGTTCTCCAAATGATAGGCCCGTGGGAATATCTATTTGGGGTGGATCTTCTTGTTCGTACCAGGAGATAAATTGGTCTTCCAACTCTTGCGGAAATTTTATCAACGATGTCCATCTCCTAGCACACAGCGGACCGACAACGTGCGACCCGTCACGTAAATATCGTGGTTGGTTAATAGTCGACGGGTTGTCAATCTTACGTCGTTGCATAATCCGCCTTTCCTTTCCCCAATTGAATATCGGTTGGACCGGCGACTAAACAATATTCAATACAAAACATAGTTAGAGGGTTTTTCACAATGTAATTTCTAGTTTCAAAACTAAAAATCTACAAACTTACTAGAATCGATGCGAGGCTCCTCAACCGATTCTGAATGGTGTCAGTAGCAGCCCTTGTCGTAGGCTCGGGAGTGGCTATACCAAATATAATCGAGATAATCAATTAACGACAAAATAAAATTATATTTTTAAAATGTTAATAATACAAAAATCAATATACATTAACTCTTTATAAACAATATGGAATTCGAGTTCGATAATTTTTCACAATGTAATTTCTAGTTCAAATTTAAATATCTACAGACTTACTAAAATCTATCTCAGGCTCCTCCACAACCGATTCCTGAATGGTGCCAGTAGCGGACTTTGTCATAGGCTCGGGAGTGTCTATACCAAATATAACCGAGATAATCAATTAACGACAGCAATAACATTAGATATTTTTTCACAATGTAATTTCTAGGTTCAAAATGAAAAATCAAATAACTTACCAAATGTAGCGGCCTGACTGTTGTCAGTACCGGCCCCTGTCATACCCTCGGGAGTAGCTATACCAAATAAAATCGAGATCATCAATTAACGATAACATACAATAAAATACCTATGTTAATAATACAAATTACCTATTAGATCGTCGGGGTCGAAGTGTTGCGGAGGCTGGGACTGGGGTGACTGATTACCACCCTATTAATAATTCAGATTCGTGTGTTAACAATATAAATACGGCTATCAAATTCGTATGTGCAAGATAATTCATACTGTGTCATTGTCTACCGGCACTGCGGTTCCACCCATTTGACAAATTTTGAATGCGAGATCTTTAAAAAATGCCAAATCACCCTTAACTTCGACTAACCCACGCATCGTTTCACTTAAGCGAGCCTTCACGGCTCCTAGCTCGGAGTTAGTCTTTTGAAGCTCGGTATTTGCATTTCTTAACTCGGAGTTGGTTTTTTCCAACTCGGTCTTCGCAACACTCAACTCCGAGTTAGTTTTATCCGGCTCTTGTTGGATGATTTGAGTAATTGCGGCCTCGGTTCTTCGGCGGACACATTTAGGGATATCGTGTCATCGCCTTGCGGGTTCGCGGAGGTAGACGCATAATCGTACGCCTCGGCTTGTCTACGTCGAGCGTCCTCTTCAGCAATTTCGGGACGCTCACGTTCTATGCGTTGACCAGAGGCACGGGACGGTGTGTTTCCCACGGGAGAGACCGGTGGTGTGTTTCTGACGGGAGGGACCGGTAATTGACGAGGTACAGCCGTAACATACGCCGCCGGCAACCCCTAGTGAAATTACGTAATCCCTATCTTCGGGGGTTCTCGAACATCACCGGGCATTCCGTCCCGAATACATGAATAAAACACGATTTTACATACAATATATTTAAAATATGGATTGATAAAAATGAAAATACGATACTTACCGATACAAAGACAAGCGTGAGGATTCCAAACTCTTGGAATACACCCCGCCGTTCGAGAACTTCCACCTCGATATGGTAGGACGATCGTTCTCATGTCCCTCTCTCACAATTGCGAATTTCCCCTTCGGAGCGATGGTGGAATGGCATGAAAAGCCCACACATGTAAGGCATATAGACAACCGGATATCGTTGGGCGACGGGCCTTCTCATCATTTTTCGGCTCAAGTAACCGTAGGTGTTGTACTTGTTTACGCCGGTTCCACATGAAATTGTTAAACGAGATACGCCCCCACGGATAAGTTCTAACCCGTTCTAGGTCCTCGACGATATAAAATATATGATTCGGTATGACGAGTTCCGGGGTCTTGTCCGATTAATAACCCATATATAACATACACTAAAGCCATCCGATAAACGGTTTCGGTGTCGCATTGCCTTGTCCTCATCGTATTTGCTAAGATTTTTGCCATAGTCACGGTCCCGGCGCACGCCCGAGGTCACAAGGCTCCACAAAACACCTTGATATTGGGCGAATCGAAGGTTTTCATCTCCAAATCTATACCCCATTGTCATTGCAAACTCTCTTTTGCCGAACTTCACTCTATTCTCGCCAATCTTAAAATGAAGTTCATCGTCACAGTCGGGATAAACCATTTGGAAATACAAGAATGCTATTAGCCGCCCTTTGAACGCCCAATTATCACGATACCAAGTAATAAATTGACCAAACACGATTCTTCCAATCTAGTTAACAAGGTACGATTATTGCCGTCAGCATACAGCACCAACTCGGATTGTAGTTTTTCATAGATTCTTCTTTCCGAATGGAACCTCAATTTGGTATCAAACACCTTAAGACGCGGATGAATATATTCCCCGTGTGTCCCAGATGTGGAAAGCTGCGAGTGATTATAAATACACATGCTTATTTCATTGCAAAAAAATATATTGCCATATATATATAAATAAATATATATATATATATATATATATATATATATATATATATATATATATATATATATATATATATATTTATTTATATATATATATATTTGTTTGTGTATGTGTGTGTGTGTATATATAAATATATAAATATATATAAATACTCACACGTACAAATCCTATTTACTATTTTTTGGAAACAATAATTTACTTCGGATAGATATATGTATATAAAGTGAATTAGTACAAATCGTATTTACTATTTTCCTGAAAATAATCTTATTTACTTTATATATATATATATATAAAGTGAATTAATACGATTTGTATTAATTCACTTTATATACATATATCTATACGAAGTAAATTATTGTTTCAAAAAATAGTAAATAGGATTTGTACGTGTGAGTATTTATATATATTTATATATTTATATATACACACACACACATACACAAACAAAATATATATATATATATATATATATATATATATATATATATAGACACACACACACACATATAAATAAATAAATAAATACGGATATATATATATATATATATATATATATATATATATATATAACGAAATGTCTTATCATCTTTTCTTTTTGTTATTCGGAACATCGTTGTTTTGTGTTGTTGTGTTGTGTTGTAACGTTAGAGGGGGGTAAGAGAAGAAGAGAGTAGTGTTTTTACCAACGTCATAGAGTACTTGATGATGACGAGGGAGAACGGATGCCGGACGGAGCCGGCGAACGAACTTATATTTTCAATCTAAGGGGTGCCTCACTTCCGGGCGAGGATTTACCAGGCTGCTTGGAGACAGGAAAAGATGCTCGGTGAGCGGACCTAATGAAATTTTCTACGAGCTACCTACCAAGAGCCCCGATACAAAGCCTGGAGATTAGGCATGACACGGCGGATCGAAGGAATCGAAAACACCCTAGGAAAGCATGCAATTCTAAGAACCTCATCAGGCCGAGGCGTACCATGGAATTCAGTTCGAGATATTCGTTCTTGTATTTTCAAACGACATTAATTTGTCGTTTGTTTCAATTTTTTAAATCACATTCTTGTTACCGATAATTTCAAGGGCATTTATACTCCCTGTGATCAGTCATACTCATTGTCAAATTTAAATAATTAGCAATACTACTATCATAGAATCTAACATTATACTATCATAAATTACACTAGAACATCAAATAAAAATCATAACACTATCATACATATTCTTACACTATCATAAATTACTTTAAATGCCCCATCATACATTTAATCATACCATACATGAATTGTATTCAAACTCAACAATAAAATAACACACTATTGTTGAGTTTACATGACGATCTCTAAATTATACATGAATTTTCGAATTTTACATGAACATAGAGAATACATAAACCCTAAGCTATTAATTACATATTACTAATTTTCATACATAAACCCTAAGCTATTAATTACATATTTCTAAAATCACTTCATCAAACATACATATAATCATACAATATATGAATTTGAATCTAAACCCTAAACCCTATAACACCGTTGAATCCCAATCGAACAAATAACATGATATTCATAGTGACATAAACCGTAAAAATCCTGTCACAATCAAATAACAAAATTTAATAGGATTAATTCGAATCAAATAACAAAAATAAATAGGATATGAATTAAATTCGAATCAAATAACAAAATTAAATAGGATATGAATTCAAATCTACACTGTATGATTACCCAACAAAATCAAATAACAAAAAACAAATACAAAATGAAAAACGGAATTGGAAAAATACGTAAAAAAAAAATACCATAAACACTCACATTAGGTGCTTCTTGACTCTGAGAAGACGAAGGATTAGCCATTGTAATCGTCCAAATTTGCTCTGAGAAATGGAAGAATTGAAATGCTGTAAATCGTCCAAATTTGCTCTGCTTTTCTGCGGTTTTTTTCTTGAAACGGCGGTGAAATGGTTGAAATGAGGAAGAAGGGCGATAAGGGTTTGAAAATGGACGTTTCCGTCCAAATTGGATGTATCCCTCCAAATTTGGACGGTGCGTCCTCTTTTGGACGGTGCGTCCTCTTTTTGGACGGAGAGACCGGATGGCACCGTCCCAATTTGGACGGTTTTAGAGCTTTGGACAAAATGGACGTAAACCCTCCAAATGTTGGACGCACCGTCCAAAAATGGACGGTATTCGCCCCAAAAATGGACGGTGCATCCAAAATTCGGACGGTTTTCGTCCATTTAGTCCTTTCAAATTATTTGGACGAAATTAATCCAAATTTGGAGGGTTTTTTGAATATGGACGATTTCCTCCAAATTTGGACGGTGAACCTGAAAAATAATGTCAGAATCTGTCCCACCTAAAAAAAAATGTCAGAGGTTAAAAGGGCCTGATTTTCCAATTTCTCGATATATGACCTTGAAGGAGTGAGAGGAGTTGATAGGGTGGGTTAAAATAAACAAAATGTGTGGTAAGAAAATAAAAGCGTGTATTGAAAAGTGTGTGAGACATCGATAGAAGAGAAAGATGAGAGAAAAGTGACGGATGGGGTTGGATAAGCTCAATGAATCTATGGTGTTGAAGAAAAGCAAATATATTTAACTAATAATAAATTAAATAACTATTGGATACATCCTCCAATGCATATAATGTTGTACAATAGTAGTATGTGTTAACTCACAACAACAATAACTAAAACTTTTTTTTTGAGGGAAACAATAAATAAAACTGAAAAAAAAATGCTTTGTTATAAAGAAAATGAACATTCATTTTTTTTCCCCATCGGTCAAATGGTATATTGGATATATATGAATAATAACGTGTACTAAAGAAATGATACAATGATAACGATTAATCGGAAACACATCTTAATTAATAAAATACAAATCAATTAGGAAAAAGCTACTTCGAAGTAAACAATATACTACACGGCACATTGATTTTCTAAAAACAACCTATATGAGTCGATAACAAATCAATTAGAAAAAGGTCACTCCGAAGTAAACGCTATACTACACGGAACATTGATTTTCTAAAAAAAACCAATATGAATCAATAACGACATTTAAAAAAATAGAAACCATTGGTAAATAAAATGATAGTATAATAAAGGTTTGATAAACTATAACAACAATAACAACACGCTAACTTTTTTTATGACCTTTTTTTTGAAAGGTTAAATTATTTATGAAACTCCCATAAAAATATTATTTCATGAAAAGAGAAAAAAAAAACCAAAAAACGGAAACATTTGATTATACTATATGGTAATGCGTGAAAACATCATGTAATTTTTTTTAAACCAGAACACGTTAAAAACCGATACATTTTAAAAAGTGCTATTTCACAAGAATGCGTTATAAACCGAAACATTTTAATAAATGTTTTCCGTAAATAATAACGGGTATAAATGGAAAAGGAAAATAACAATTATCTAATACAATGTACGAAATCATTTTCGGAACAATATAAAACAAACGACGTACGAGGAAAAGAAAAAATACCATGAAAACACGTTATAAACCGAATATGCGAAATACTAACAAAGTACTCGTTGTATAATGCAACGATCGAAAAAAATACATTAGAATCCGAACGGGAAAAAAATAAATATATCATTATATAATGTAACGAACGGAATAAAAATTAGAATAACATGTTATGCCGTCGATATTTATAATAAAAATCGACAATGAAATAAAATCAAAATACGAAACTTTGTATATATCATGTGTGCACCTTGGCATACGAAAGTCGATATTTATCATTCTCCCCCACATTGTATACGAAACTCGAAAAATTTGCCGTAAAATTATGTTTTACGAATTATAGAACATACAAACAATAAAATATGTCATTTATACAATACATTATATTACACAACAACACTTTATAAAATATGTTATGTGCACACATGATACATACAAAGTCTTTTTAATAGAAAGGAAAAAAAGACCAAAGTTAAACTAGCTTTATTGGGAAAAGTATTAGAGGGTTAGTGGGTTGTTATTGAGGGGGAGTGGGGGTAGCTTAGATATGTTAAATGTTTCACCTTATTCATTCAGCCCATGTATTCATCCGACTCACCCCCCCACCGTTCTCCCTTCCACCACCACCCCTTCCGACTAGCACCGTACCCACGTTACTACCTAATTTCCGGCTGAATCAACCACTTTCCTTACCAGCCTTGACAAATTCTCCTCCCCAGCAGCATGAAAAGGAGCCACGCAACGCTGACTACGCCTACCTATGAACAGATCAAAATCATTGCTACCTTCACTGTTGAATCTATCCACGTGCCCTCTATTTCTACTGGTTCTACACGGGGAAAAACCAGTTCTATTTGTTTTCTCTGTCTATTCTCAAACTGTAGCAGATGGAAAGATTCAGGATTAGGTGGGAAAAAGTCGGCCCTCTGGATTTGTTCGTAGAAAATCCGATCGATTGGTGCTCGTTTCGAGGTAATCTCAAGTGCTTGTTGAATTCGCCCTCTACATGGTCATCGACGATGGCATCAGATGGTATCATTCACACATATCACATGCTACCAAGGTAAGCTTTAATTTTATGTAATTACACTGTTATTTGGTTTTTGAATGAATAGTTGTCTAGGATAATCAGGTCCTATACAGAAAACCTATGTATGAACACTTTAACCCTGACCCTCATATGTTCCTTCCTCTTCCTTAAATACAAGACATAACTGCAAGAAAATTTACCTTTACACACTACTTGTAGCAAAGGTAAAGCCATCGTTAGATTTAATTATAAAGGCTTGACTTTAATTTAGATTTTCCCTTGCAGTAAATTTGGTTTAGATTTATACATAAGAAAAGTATTCACATGTTGGTATTGTGGTGATTTTTTTACCAGACTTGATGCCGATTTTGCTTGGACTCTGAAGACCACACCATCAGTGAATTTCAGGTACAACCTGTGTACTCTAATCAAGTTGCATGTCCATAATCTAAGGCTTACATATATGTATTGTTCACTTTTCCCATATGCAATATGTTCTTTATCTCCTGTAGCTATTAAAATTTGTAGTATAATCAATCTGTATTGAGTTTTAATTTTGTTTATTACTTTAATGATGATCCTGTTATGATCTCCTTTTTAGAAAAAACATACAGGTTCTCTATAAAATGTGTCGGCACCAAACAAAATAATGAACTTTTCAATATGTAGGTTAGCCAAATCTGTAATTGATACAACAACCGGTTTTAGAGAGTATATATATGTATCAACAGAAATTTGCTATGTTTAAAGAAAATGAAATACAACACTATGGTTACCGAACATATGTTCCTTGTTAAATATAATCTAGGATTTAAGTTTAACCCAACCTGTTTGATCAATAAGATGCATACAAATATTATAGCTTCATATACCACTAAGAAAGGTTTTGGAATCCTGTTAACGTAGCTAACTTACTTCTTCTTTGTTTTATAACTATGTGCTTGTTTTCTAGAGTATTTAATCTATATATCTGGTTTAACGTTGATTTCTATCTATTTTAAACAAATAGCCTGACTTAGTTTAGCAAACTTAGTGTTTGTGAAGGTTGTATCATACAACATTTTAGCTTCCTGTACGCAGTCTGTATGCCCTGCCCGCGTTGGAATTCCTCTTACCATATATCTGAAATAAACATATTTTTCCCCCCGAAGAGTATGATAATTACTTCTAGGGCATGGATGAAGTGCCTTCAAAAAACTGATCCCAAAGTAGCTACTTCAATAACTAAAGCACCCTAGCTTAATATTAGCATGCTTCCTACCTATTGTGAATACAAATATTTAGTAATTAAAAGATGGTGTTGAAAAAAACGTACATGGTAAGAAGTATTTGCCAAAAAATTTGTTTTCCCTGTACCAAATAATCTTCAATCTGTTGTCCTTTTTCCTCCCGTATGGTCAGCAAACAGAGTTAATAGAAGGTCAGACTACAAGTGTAAAAAAAAAAGGACATTGAAATTGTGTTGTAGAGTAAGTATGTTTACCTTTGCCTGCGACATGTCCATGCCTAATGCTCATATTTAGTCTATCTTATATGATATAAGAAAATATCTTAGCAGTAACCATTTAAGAAGTCTAAAATAGCATGACCGTAATAAGAGATTGCCTTGCTACACTTTACAAAAAAAATATAATCAAAAGGCTAAAATTGTCGTTTAGACTATGGCGCTACTGTTTAACCTCTATTGCTTTAAACAATCTCTTTGGCGCGCAGCGTGCTGTTAGGCATAACCATGTACACTTCTAATCACAAATATGTTTTCATCTTGCTCTAGATCATAATTAGGTGGTATGAGGATTCACCCCTATTCAGTTTTGTTTCCCGTGTTCTTAATCAATCTGTGGGTTTTGAGTTTCATTCGCGTAAATAGAAATAAAGATATCCAATTGATGTTTCGCTTGGACACATTTAATTTAGACCTACACTGGATTCGGTTTGTTCATAGTATTTATGTGTGTATCCTTGTTGCACGGATGATAAAGATTACCTGTTCTCGTTTTTCATGATATTTCTATTCTACACTTCAATGTTTTTACAACTTATAGTCTTAAGCAATAACATTTGGTGTAAGAGGTTGATCTAAAACAGAATGATATCTTGGATGAATTCCCTCAGCTAATTACGTTAATGTATCCAACAGATTCTACACACATGCTCTGAAATGTATCTAGATGTGTAGAAATAAAGTTGGTTCCTGCTTGCTGTTTAATTACTGTTTCAGATGTGATTTTTTTGTTCCCTAATGTTCACATATTGAAAATATATTGTTTCTCGTTTGCTTTACACGGCCTTTTCCAGATCCTCATAAATATATTGCCCATCTGCGTACACAAATTTGTGTTTAGCCTCACTCTAAACATTTGAACAGATTCATCTTTTGTATGCACTGTTTTGTTTCAACAGTCAGATGTCTGTCACCTTTGTTTGTTCAAGATATCATAGTCAATTTGTTACAGTACTTACCTAGCTACTGTTTCTTGCAGTTCGTTGGATAAAAGGTGTTACACGTTCTTTCTCTCGGGAACAAGAAAATTGCTTCTGGTTAGTGTAGTTAGGGGTACTACTGCAAACCCCAATAGTTAGGGGATCTATGGCAAACCCCGTAGTTACGGGATCTACAGAAAACCCTTTATGTTTTTCTTCGTGTTAATGCTTGTTATCCATTTCTTTTATTCAGGATATAGAACTTCAATAAGTGTTTTATTAGAATGTCCTACCTTTTTGGTTGCTGAATAAACCTCTGTATTAGCTTCATAGCCTAGCCGTAAGTAGAATTAGTGCTTATGTTTTCTTCTCTGATCAAGTATACCATTGATGTACCACGGTCCACGTTTGTTTAGCTTGTCTTGAAAACCCATCTAATTGTTTGCTTTTTTACCCACAATTAGTTTTTACCCACTGAACTGCACATTAGTTCGCTTCAGGGGTGAAAGTTTTTCACAACACTCGTACATACAACATCCTGATAGAATTTGTAGACACTTTAAGCAGCTGTACACAGCAGACCCTGTGTTTTCCCCATCGTGCCAAGCCTTGGTCGGGGTGGATTGTTACCATCTCGTGTCTACAGCCAATTAGACATATTTAGCTTCTGAGGGAAAAAACAGCAAATTTTAAAAACCATGCACGAAAGTTCTGTCCTGAATTCCACACTGAATCCTTATTCGGCTCAAGTTGTTTCAGCTCGTGAAAAACGAAACATGGTCACAAATAGATTGCGCATAAAAAAACAACAGAAAAAAGATGCTGCACACAAATCTCGTTCTTCAGTTCATAGAAATGTAAGTGTTCCATCTTCTGCTGTTTGCCCACCTGACACACCTGGTGCTTCTTCTTCTGTTCTTGCTGCTGTTCCAGACCTTCCCCATAAAAGAAGTCATAGGAAAAAACAGAAACCAGATTCAACTAGACCTTCTTTGAAAGATGCTTTCGCAGATGTTGCCTCCACACCTGATATCTTACCAACAGTAGCCAATTGCAATTCATGTGAGGCTGTTAGGTTTGCTCATGAACCATCTACCTCATGTTGTAGTGGCGGGGATATCGTTCTGGCTAGCACCCCATTACCCAGTGTCTTAATTGATCTCCTAATTTCAGGAAGTAATGAATCCAAAAATTTCAGATCATGTATTAGGACTTACAATAATCATCTAGCCTTTACATCTTTAGGTGCAACCTATGACAAGGACCTATCCAAGAGAAATAAAGGCATTTACACTTTTAGGGTCCAAGGTCAGGTGTACCATTTCATGCCACCTTTGATAGGTTCAGATAAATCTACAAAAAATTTACAGTTTTACCTTCATGACACAGAACATGAGGTGACCAATAGACTTTTAAATTGTCCTAGATTGTATGAAATGTCTCGCAAAAAAATCCTCCTTGTCCTTGAAGACAATCCATATGCGAGATTTTTTAGAAGTCTTAGGCATGAACATGGCCTTGAAGACCATGCAATTCTGTTGTATTGTAACCGTGATGTAGATCAGCGGACCTACAACAAACCTTCAGTTAATCAGGTTGCTGGCATATTAGTAGATGGCAGTGAAAACCACCACAGAAGCATTAAAATATACACCCTTGGTGGTGTTTCTCATAACATACAGTATTATTATGCATGCTACGACCCTCTCCAATATCCCTTACTTTTCCCTTATGGCCAACTTGGTTGGCACCAGGGTATTATGAAACACAACATACGGGGAAGGGGTAGAAAAAGAAGCAGATCAGACATTAATAATAATGGGTTAGACCCTTTGCATGCATATGATGCTGAGGCTTTACTTGACTGTGAAGAACATGCAATGAATGCTGACATACACAACCCTAACTGTGTCTCCATTCGTGAGTATTACTGCTATAGATTCCAAATAAGAGAATCAGACCAATCATACCTACTCCACTTTGGGAGACTGTTCCAGCAATATGCTGTTGACATGTTTGTCAAACTTGAAACACAACGTCTAGATTACTTTAGATCCCAACAAAATAACATAAGGCATGAATTCCTTCAAGGAGTTGCTGATGCTTTGGCCTCAGGTGAAAGCGCTTGCGGTCAGGTAGGACAACGTGTTGTTCTACCTGCTACATTCATAGGCGGCCCAAGACACATGAGAAAGAAATACTTGGATGCTATGTCTTTGGTCCAAAAGTTTGGGAAACCTGACATTTTTTTGACAATGACATGCAACCCAAACTGGCCAGAGGTAAAGCAACACCTTAAACACGGTGAATTATCCCAAGATAGACCTGATATCGTGTGTCGTGTTTTTAGGGCTAAGTTAGAGGAACTCAAAAATGAACTGCTAAAAAAAAAAAATGTTCGGCAAGGTTGCTGCATACACATATGTGATTGAGTTCCAAAAAAGAGGCCTACCACACGTACATTTTCTACTCATACTTAAACCACAATTTAAATTGTACCGCCCTGAAGAATTTGATTCACTTGTCTGTTCCGAAATTCCAGATAAGTTCACACATCCCCATCTACACAAATTAGTTTTGAAACACATGCTCCATGGCCCTTGTGGTCATAAAAACCCATCCAACGTTTGCATGAAAAAAGGAACATGCAAAGACTTCTATCCCAAGGATTTTTATGATGAAACAAATGTTACGGATGATGCGTACCCAAACTACCGCAGGCGCAATAACGGTACACGGGTAAAGGTAAGGAATGCTTGGTTAGACAACCATTGGGTTGTACCCTACAATCCTTATTTACTTGCCAAATTTAATTGCCACATAAATGTCGAAATATGCTCAACGATCAAGGCTGTCAAGTACATCTATAAATACATTTGTAAGGGCAGCGATCGTATATTGTTTAACTTAGCAAATAAAAACCAGACCGACCCATCTTCTGATAATCATATTCAGGTCAATGAGATTGACCAATATAGGAGCGGTCGCTGGATTTCAGCACCTGAGTCTTTATGGCGCATGTTCAGGTTCCCTATTACTGAAATGAAGCCACCTATCATTCAGATGCACCTTCATCTAGAAAATTACCAGCCTGTGACCTTCAAACAGAAACAATTGCTCTCAAATGTCTTAGACAATCCATTGAATAAAAGAACTATGCTCACTGAATTTTTCTACATGAATACAACTGATGCTAATGCACAATCACTCAATTGCATTTACTCGGAATTTCCAGATCATTTTGTCTGGTTAATGGACAAGAGAAAATGGAAGCCCCGTGCTAGAGGAAATTCAGTTGGTCGAGTAGTTACTGTGCAGCCTACAGAAGGAGAACGTTATTTCCTTCGTTTGTTGCTCGGTAAAGTTCGCTGCCCGACATCCTATAGAAATCTTAGAACTGTTAACGGCCAAAATTTTGAAACTTTCCGTGAGGCTGCTTTAGAGCGAGGATTGTTACAACAAAATGACAGTCAAGAACAATGCATGTCGGAAGCTGCAATGTACAACATGCCTTCCGCACTTAGGAAGCTCTTTGCAGATTTACTCATACATTGTTGCCCGAATGATCCTTCTCTTCTTTGGTCCATGTTTGAAACCGACATGTCAACCGATTTTGCCCACAAATCAAAATTGCCAACCAACTTAATCAGGAAACATGTCTTAGAGCAAATTAATTCTTACTTATTTGGCATGGGTAAGAGCCTTATGCATTACAAAATTTGTTTGCAATCATTTCCACCTGACTGTGATGAATCACGTGACACAACAAGAGAGTTGAGATTAGAAAAGAACCTTACTGTTTCTCCTCCGGACTTGTCATCAGAAGGATTATTGAATGGTGAACAGAAACATGCCTTTAATTGCATCCTTACATCTGTATATGATAATAAACCAGCCGCATTTTTCATAGATGGCCCTGGTGGAAGTGGGAAGACCTTCCTTTACCGTGCACTATTGTCCCATGTGCGCTCAAAAGGACACGTTGCTTTAGCCACAGCAACATCTGGTATTGCTGCTTCATTGCTCCCCGGTGGTCGGACTGCTCACTCCAGATTCAAAATACCAACTGATCTGGAAGATGCTTCCACATGTAGGGTAAGCAAACAATCATCTTTGGCTTTGTTTATCAAAGAATCAAAGCTAATATTGTGGGATGAAGCCCCCATGGCAAAACGAACTGCTATTGAGGCTCTAGACAGTTTGTTGAAGGATTTAATGGAATTTGATATCATCTTCGGTGGAAAAGTAGTTGTTTTAGGTGGCGACTTCCGTCAGACCTTACCAGTTGTCACCAAAGGTACCAAAACAGAAACTATTAATGCCTCATTAATTAAATCTCCATTGTGGCCATATCTAACACAATTGCGCCTTTTCTCAAATATGCGCGCACGATTGGATCCAGAATTCACATCTCTTCTCCTAGCCATCGGTAACGGTATGACCCAGTCTAAAGATACTGACATTATTTCGTTGCCTCATCACATCTGTCATACAAAAATGTCCTTGACCAACGATCTAGCCGATTTCATTTCTGTTGTCTACCCTGACCTACACGAAATAGCCAGTATTGGTGTGCCATTTGCCAACCGAGCTATCTTAACAACCAAGAATATTTTTGTTGATGAGATAAATGAGACCATTATTGCCAAATTCCCATGTCCATCAGTTGAGTATATAGCGTTTGATGAAACTATCAATCCATCTGACCAAGGAATATATGATGATCTCATAAATAGTTTGTCACCTAATGGCTTACCTCCACATAAGCTAATTCTAAAACTCAATGCACCTATTATTTTATTACGCAATATAGACCCAGGGGAGGGTCTGTGTAATGGCACACGTATGGTTTGCAAATCTTTTTCAAAAAATGTCCTCCATGCTCAGATTGTGATTGGGGATTTTGCTGGGAAGCATGTGTTCATACCTAAGATACCCTTGCAACCAAACAAGGGTGAGTTCTGTCCAGTACCTTACAAAAGAACACAATTCCCTATACGATTGTGTTTCGCCATGACAATAAACAAATCCCAAGGACAAACCCTTGACTTTGTAGGTGTCTACCTCAAAGAACCCGTGTTCTCACACGGTCAGCTCTACGTGGCGCTGTCTCGTGCACAAACTGCTTCCCACGTTAAGGTTTTTTTATGCAACAGCACTTCTGATGCATCCACACAAACAAAAACGCGCAATATCGTCTATAAAGAGGTGCTACAGTTCTGATTATCTTTTGTGTATACCCAAAAAAAGGGGACATAAAGTTATATTAGTAAATATTATATTTTGTTGTGCAGTTACTAGCAGGCATACCTATGACAGAAAATTTTGTTCCACTGTCCACTTTTACATACTTTCCTGTTACTCTCATACTTATCCTCATGCCTCTTTCTGATCTGTTTTGATGAAACATAAGGTTTCAGTTGATTTTATGTGTCAGTAGTATCTAAATACTACACTTTGAGGTTCATTTGAATGTTGACACATCGTATCTCATATCTAAATACATATGTATGCCTTGCTACACTCTGTATTCTTTTGCCGACCATCACCACTACATAAGCTTCTCTTTGAAACAAAATTGAAATCACATGCCTCATCATTGTATATTTTGTATGTGCTATGCTTTTGTAAACAGAACATGAACAGGCGTTTGTTTGATGCCAACCAAATAACAGCTTCATTCAACACGAAATGGACTGTTGTTGTACAAGTTATTGAGCGCTGCAATTCTAAGAAAAAAGAAAATGGGCCTCTGTACAGGAACTATGTTGTCACTGACACACAGGTGCATTGACTTTGCCTACACTTTACTACCTTTACTTTCCTCTATGTTTCAATTCCTAATTCGTTTTTATTAACCTCATTATGCCATGAAACTGGCTGACTTTATGAACAGGGAACCAAAGTACCCATTGTAGTCTTTGATGGAAATGTGGCTCATTTTGCAAACACCCTACTCCCATTCAAACGTTACTACGTTTCGAATGCAAGTGTCAAAGAAACTCCAGCACCCTACAAAGTCCTTGAATACCCATATACCTGGACCCTTTACCGCAAGAACCTTGTGGAACCTTATGATGAACCAGTCCCGCCTCCCCTGCCTTGCACATTCCAATTTGATAAATTCGCTGATATGTATCACTATGCCGATCAGGAACGCTCTATTTGTAAGCATAAACTAACCTGACATTCACATCAACCATCAACTCATCCAAACTAACCTGCCATTCACTTTTGCTCAGGTATAAGAGCATTCATAGTTCAGGCTTTACCTGTTCAAGAAGGTGGAACTTCATCTACTAGGGACTTTATTGTGCTTAATGAAGAGTAAGTACCATTACTGATTTTTCTTCTTTCTATTTAAAATGTTCTTCACATACAACTGCCTATAAACACAATAACAATTGACCATCATCTATTTGAATGTTTATACAGGATGATCCCAATGCTAATGAGGATCTGGGATGATCATCTGGTTGATACTGATGTCAATATCTACGCAAGATACAAGACTCCAATCCTCATTATTGCGTATGGATTAAAAGTGACTACATTTAATGGTAAACTACTACTGACACATAAAATCACACAAGAACTAACTTACTTCCTCTGAGACTATATTTTCCACCACTACTTTGTTACTAATATAGCTGTATTCCAATATAGGTCTTTCACTAAAAACCAAAACAGGCGCTTACATCTTGGAGAACCCACCCTTGCAAGAACAACCTCGCTTAAAAGAATGGTAAATCTGTTTGTGCACACCCAACCTTATCCATGAAAATTGCTATGACTAATACATATAATTTCCCTTTCCCAGGTATTCTGCCCATGCACCGGAGATTACAACACTTGTTCAGAGTGGAGCTTACTTGGATCCTGCCAAACTTTTCCACCCGCCTCGTCCTTCTGAAATCTTGCCACTAAATTTTGCCCTTGCATCTATGGAACATGTTGTTACGTACTCATCTAAACACTTTAATTTTCACTCTACTTTAACTTATTCTGATATTATTAAAACCGAAACATTGCAGGCTAAAACAGCCTGGACTGAAGGCATGCTAACTTACCTCTGTGGACAAAGAAAAGTCTGGTTTGAAGCATGCGCAAAATGCTTGACACCCTTGGATGTAGACATAGACTGGAAAATTATGTGCTCAGTCTGTCAAGAATTTGCCCGTGTCTGTGTTCGGTAATAATACTTGTCTACTACCTTCTGGTTAACAGTTTGAATATTCATGCTGTTCCCAATAATGCTTTTGCATTTGATTGCTTGCTAACATACAAAACTTCACTTACTATAGCTCTGAAGTTGCTGTTACTCTAAGGCATGGACAGACTGCTGTTGAGGCAACCATCAAATCCCCAGAGATTGATAAGCTGCTGCCTTTCACCGCCGCTGAGTTGAAACTTGCTGCTGAAAAGGTAACTCCTTAATAATACACATTCTACAACGTTGTCATACTATAAGTCTATAATAATTTGCTCACATTTTCTGTTTCCATTGTTTGTAGGAAAAACCGTTAACAAAAGAGATTGAAGAAGCTATCAAAGACAAGCATGTCGTTTGTTTCATGAAATATTTTGACCGTGAATCTCGCGGCATAATGCTTCGCCGCTACCCTTTGATAAAGATCTACACCAGAGCTGAAGTAGAGGCATATGATGCAGATCAACAGTCAGGTTCAGGTCTTCAAATAGCATCTGACAACCCTCTACCTTTGGAACACACTGGCTCATCAACTTCGACTCCACAGACTGGTGCTGCTGAGAAAGAGTTCTTTACGCCTAGCACAAAAGCGGTGCTTGAGGAGGTGTGTACACACAAGTCCGCTGGCAACCTCCAAACTGAACAAACAAGTGGTTCTAAACGAATGCTACCCTTTGGAGAAGATACCAATGCTGATGCAACAGGTCCAGCATCAACTACGGTTCAGCCTTCCTTATCCCCTGATCGTAATGATGATCTTACTCCTGTCCATGTATCTGACGATCCACTTCAGACTACTCCATCAAAGAAGTCAAGGGGCAAAGCTAAGCAAAACTAGCACATCTTCATATTAAGTGCAACTCCTTCTGGTTGAAGCTATGTTTAATAAATAATGCAGCCTGTTTAATGAGATATGTTTAATAAATAATGCATACAGGCTTGTTTATGTGTGTGTTTGGCTACTCTTAGCCTGTTTCCCTATCTCATGCAACAATCATGGTAAAGTATATGCCATGCATCTCTAACACTCTCGTTATCTGTATTCTCTTTTGTGTGTTCTTTTGTTGTAAAAAAACTACTTTGCAATGCTGCTGCAATGAATGTTTATTATGTATTATTCCCTTCTTTTAATGATATATAATCTGTGATCTGCTTTCATACTTGCTTGCCTAATTAGTTACTTTTACTCATTCATCCCCATCAATATTTCTTGTATTCATGTATCACATACTAAACCAATACAATTCTCATCCATACTACACAAATTATCTTACATAAATAACAACTGTAAAGATACTGTACTGGGCAACACCCGTGCCTTGCACGGAGTATGTCCACTAGTACTTATATTTGATATTAATTTTTGTTGTTGTTGATAGTATTAAGACGAATCTATTTTGATGCATTGTTTGTTTCGTAAGAATATAATGAAATAAAATGCGTTTTCGGCTCATTTTAGTGTTCGAGTATGATTGTAAAATAATGTATTGAATGAAAAATGTCAACTTTCACCACCTCATGAAATAAAATGCAAATCGATAAAAACGTAAGTACTAGGTAAGAATGGGGTAGGATAAAGTTGGGTAGAGTGAAATAAGACAGTGGGCTAAGGTGGATTCGGGTATGGTCGGATACGATGGGTGGGTGTGTGGGTGGGGTCGGATTGAGTAAGGTAAGATGGAAGGGTAGCGTGGTGGTGAGAAATGGTGAGTGGGTTGGGTAAGATTGTGTATAATAGGGTGAATGTGATAGGGTAAGATTGGTGGTATGATTGGATATGTAGATGGTGGGGTAGGTTAAAATGGTAAGCGTTTTTTTATATATAATTTAAGAAAAGCTTGTAAATTTTATTAAGAGTAAAAAAAGTTACAAGGTTTTGGCCTTTCCCGGCCTCCTCCGAAAAATTATATCATCAATGTACGTCTCCCACTTCCTTAAAACTCTAGTCCGAAAACTGCTACTTAAACCCAAAAAAAGGACTTGCATCGCCATTTTCTTCATACAGCAGACCAGCACCCTCAACTTCTAACCAACCTTCATAGCCCCATCAAGAGCAACTTGACTGTAGCAAAATCTGTGGCATAAAAAGCACCCTAGCACCAAAAGAAAAACAGCCAAAAAACCAAACAGAAGTTGCTAAGAATAGTTAATCCTCCGCTTGAAAAATTAACTTGTAAGCACAAAATTTGGCCCGAACCGCAGCATTAGCGAAGCAACATCAAAAACTTTCAGCAAATCTGCAAACAGCCGAGTATAACCAAAAAATAAGGAGCATCATTGATCTGGATATGAAGAAAAACCGGGCAATAAAAGAGCAAATACAACCTATGATGTAAGTCAATTTGATGATCCATGAATGATGAGCATGTGGATTAATGATGTAAGTCAATTGCATTTCGCGATGTTTGATGTTTTCATATCAACTTGAGCAATTATTGTGATGACTTGGACCATTTTATATACATAGTAAATATTATAATAAAAAACAATATTTTGTCTATTATCTAGGCTTATTAGCCAATTTTGTTATCGGATTTACACGAGGTATTTTCGTGTTTGTTTTGCAGCACAGGTACCAAGGCTTAGAGCTTGGATTTTGGAACATTGAAGTTCAAGAGTTGATCAAGAAACGACCCAAGGCATTGAAGGGATTGGAATACACAATTTGAAGACTATATGGCTCAGGCCAGACGGCATTGGCCCGTGCCAATGAAGATCAGACTTGACCAGAGAGTTTCCCAGGGTAAATGGCCTGCGCCAACTTCAATGGCTCACGCCATGTAATGATATTTGAATTCTAATGGAGCATTTAATGCATGGTGTCATCGGCCAACTACCATGTCAGAGCATGGTGATGACGGTTAAAATGTACCCATTTATGTCATCAATAATAACCTTAAATCGGAGTTAATTATATATATTTCATATTTAATCACGTGTTTATATTTATTATTTAATGATGAGTGATTATTAATATGATAATTGGTATTTAGATGTTTTTATTATTAAAGAGCAATTAATTGTGTGATAAATGCTGATTTTGCGAGATTATGATAAATCGGGAAGATAATTATCACGCAATCGAGAAATCTCAAGATAAAAGAGAAGAAAATCGGAGCATTGAAGAAAAGATTAATCGAGATCAATTCAAAAGCATGGAGTGGGGAACAAGTCAGACGAACCGAAGTTGAAAACGCGTAAACAGGGAGGCTCGGTCGACCGAGCCATGTCATTCGGTCGACCGAGCGTGTAGGTTCGGTCACCCGAGCCTAAGTTGATAAATGCATGTCAATCTTCGGATTCTCCCTATGTCGGCTACAACTCCTATATAAGCGACGGCTCCGAAATTGAGAAGACACCACCACCAACACCACTACAACACAAAACAATTCATACAATTTTAGCTTTTTAGTTTTCTTTTCTTTTCTTTATGTTCTTTCATTGTGGATTCGTCGGATTCTCCGATTAGGGAGCGCATTAAAGAGTGGGAGTCACTCTCGTCTTCGAGGGTATGACTATTCAATTATGCAATTTCTATTCGTAGATTTGTTATATTTTATTATGGAGTAGTTTTATTTGTATTGATTGCGTGATGTAGATTTATTTACGAACCCATGTGCTTAGGTTAGAAACGTTAAGAAGTAATCATGATTTGTTCCGACACGGAAGCTGTGTTCGGTCGACCCGAACATGACATTCGGTCGCCCGAGTCTTGTCATTCGGTCGACCGAGCGTGGTGATGTGTAGGGCAATATTATGATCGGCTTCGACTACGTCGATTCTACGATTTGGAATTTAAACGAGTAATTAAACTGATCAACTTAATTATTCGTCATCATAATTTAACATGAAACTCAAAAAGTGATTGTTACTTAGGATATAGATTGAATCGGCATCTAAGAAGTACGCCTCACCATAGGAATGTTGCTTAGATGAGGTTACGGTTTATACCGGCATCCCTAGTGAAATAATTGTGTCAGAAGTTATATGAGATGGAGGCATTAAAAAGCGAAGTCACGTAATGGAGGCACGATGATTTAGATGGCCTAA
The DNA here is from genome assembly GCA_036785695.1 of Gentiana straminea. Taxonomy (NCBI): domain Eukaryota; kingdom Viridiplantae; phylum Streptophyta; class Magnoliopsida; order Gentianales; family Gentianaceae; genus Gentiana; species Gentiana straminea. The sequence goes on from JAVUPR010000348.1 coordinate 3,563,732, forward strand.
CCGGAGCTAAATCTACCTTAGGGGATGACTCCCGTAGTCATAATAATTAATCTTTAACGTTTGTTTTGTCTCGTTATCAACCTAATTCACATGGGGGAGTTATGATCTACTAGCGTAATCAATATTATTTGTCTAGATAATATCAACCGTATTATCCGTGTTTTAGTAGTCTTTAATTTGTCTTTGTGGTATTTTGTGTCTTGTGGTTGTCACTATTTTATTTCTTGCATTTAGTTGGTCGTAGACCGCCACTTTCAATTTAGTTCTGATAAAGTAAGTTGTGTTTTGTTTGTGCCGAGTCTCTGTGGGATCGACCTCGACTCTATCTAGCTATACTACAATTGAACCTAGTTCTCTTGCTAGTGGGTTAGTAGGTCTCGAGTTAATAATTTAACTTGACCTCCATCAAGTTTTTGGCGCCGTTGCCGGGGACTCGAGTCATTAAATTAAGATATAGCTTATTTTGTTAGAATTTGGATTCGTGAATATTACGTGAATAAGAGTACGTATATTAAACGGTGTCGAAAAAAAAAAAAAAAAAAAAAAGCGTTCGGTCGACCGAACCATAGCTCTCGGTCGACCGAGGAATTATTTACTTTTTTTTTTTGTTTATTACGTATCATTTTTATAGTATTATTACGCTTGTTTTATTTACGTTTTCTTTTCTCAACTTATTTCGAGTCTGTTTTAGTTTTATTTGGTTAGTTAAAGGCCTAGCCTTTACTAGTGGTTAATTGTTTTTCTTGTTGTTTATTATTTTATAGTACGCTACTCGGAAATCGAAGGAACCGCTTGAACCTTATAATCTGAAATAGAGAAAGTTGCAAGGCGAAATAGGAAGTTAGCTAGGGAAGCGGCTAAGCAAGGAGAAGAGGATCCAAATCTTGAGGAAAGCGAGCAAGGAGTGGAAGAAGAACATACAACCGATCGGTACGAACGTCGAATGCGAGACGAAATGGAAGATCCTCCGGTCAATCCAAACCAGGTACCTAATCCTGTTATTAATCCTGTTATCAATAATGTGAATGCAAATGCTAATAATGAGAACCAAGCCCTAGTTCAAGGAGCGAGGCGCACTTTGCAAAGTTATGCAACGCCACATTTATTGAGCAATTCATTCCCGCTATCGTAGCACCGCAAGATCTTTGCGGAAGTCTATCACCCTAGGCCTAATGTAATTCAAATGGTGACCAACTATTCTACTTTTCATGGAGTCCAAAACGAGGATCCTGGTGTTCACGTAACGAATTTCTTGGAAATCGTCAGTACAGTGAAACCAGAATTAATCCCGGAGGGGAACATTCGTCTTAAGCTTTTCCCTTTCACTTTGAAAGATAAAGCTAAGCAATGGCTTCTCTCTTTAGAATTTGGATCTATCACTACTTGGGAACAATTGTTGCAAAAATTCATGAATAAGTATTTTCCCTTAGGAAAAACTTTTAAGTTACGCCAAGACATCCTAGGATTTAAGCAACAACCTGGGGAGAGTTTTGATCAAGCTTGGGAGCGTTTCAAGGAAGCCATGAGGAAGTGTCCTCATCATGACATCTCTCTTTGGCTTTTAATGCAAACTTTTTACCATGGGTTGAGAGAGGCGAGAAAATTAGAGTAGACGCCTCCGGCAATGGAGCGTTTGTTCTTTTATCTCGAGGAGGCACAAGGGAAGATGGAACAAATAGCGATGAACGGCCAATGGGGAGGCGGTGACATAGCTCTTGTGAAGATGCCGGCGATATGTTTGATGATAGTGCATCTACCAAAATCTTAGAACAACTTTACGTTATCAACAATAAGGTAGATGGGATGCAAGAGAGGATGACAAGAGTAGAAAAAGGGGGTGGAATCGAGGAAGCACCTCAAAGTGAGAATCTTTGAAAGTCTTGAAGAAGCCAATTATGTCGGAGGAGGGTACAGGCCTAACCATAACCATCCTGGATTCCGATATAGTGACATTAATGCAGGAGAAAGGCCTAAACCGCCTACCCCTTATGTACCACAACAAACTAAAACTTTTGGTTGGGAAGGCTGCGATAGAAAAGCTGAGTAATGTTGTCACGACAATATGGGACAACTTTCAAAATCTATGGTGACTTAGCCACTAACTTTAGCCAATATTGTCGGAAGACCGACGCTAAGGTGACCAATCAAGAAGCTCTAGTCCAAAACCTCACGCACCGGGTAGGACAACTAGGCGAGCAAGTTTCAACTAGACCTCTGGAGGGTTACCAAGCAACAACGAAAAGAACCACTAAGGACTTGAATGCGATCATGACAAGAAGTGGAAAAGAAGTAACTCCACCATCCACGAAAGAGAAAGAGAAAGTCACAAAGAATAAGGATGGTGAGCCAAGCAATGAGACCCATACTTCCGAGTCTTTGCCTAAGCAAAGAACCTATAAAGAACACAACTTGGCCACTAGAGTTGAACTTTTTGATAATAAGTACCCAATTTTCAACGATGTCGATCCTTCAACTCTACCTTATCCTCCACCAAAGCCGAAACCTAAGTTTGATAATAAGAGGTATAAGAAGTTCGTGGATATGTTCGGTAAGTTACAAATCAATATACCCCTAGTTGAAGCACTAGGTGAAATGCAGAGTACACCAAGTTTTTGAAAGACGCCGTCTCAACTAAAAGGAAACTCCTAGATTTAGAGACCATATGCCTCAATGAGGAGTGCTCGGCCATTCTTCAACATAAGTTACCCCCAAAATGCAAAGATCCGGGAAGCTTTCTCATTCCCTGCACCATAGGTAACGTATGTTTAAACAAAGCTTTGTGTGATCTAGGAGCAAGCGTGAACCTGATGCCACTATCTATTTTTCGGAAACTAGGCATGAAAGATCTTAAGAAGACCTCAATCACATTGCAATTAGCTGACCGTTCTGTCAAAGAACCGTGTGGAGTGGTTGAGGATGTGCTAGTAAGAGTTGAAAAGTTTGTATTCCCTGTCGACTTTGTGGTATTAGATATGGAAGCTAACTACGAAGTGCCATTGATATTAGGGAGACCTTTCATGGCCACTAGTAGAACGCTAATTGATGTTTACAAAGGCGAGTTGGTATTGAGAGTGAACGAAGAGAGAATTGCATTCAATGTCTTCGACACCATGAAGCAACCTGATGATGGGGAAGATGCATGTTTCATGTTGGATTCCATTGATAGGATCGTTCAAGAATTTCAACAACATGAAAGTATCAAGGATTTCTTGGATCTTTGTCTTGGAAGAAGAGGATGAAGTCAAGTACATTAGTAGTGAGGAGAGAAGATGATATGGCCGGGATGCGGTAGAGGGACCCCGAGGCTGTAGAGGAAGTAAGTCTTTGCGGAGATTGAAAGATTCTATCATAGACCAACGTGGCATAAGTACTTCGAACTCAAACTCCTTTGGTCAAAAGTTGAAAACCTCTTTGGAAGAACCTCCACAAATTTGACTTTAAAACCTCTTCCTGCAAATTTGAAGTATGTATTTCTTCAAGATGAGACTTTGCCGCTAATTATATCTTCATCCTTGACGGACTTACAAGAGGAGAAACTAATGAGAGTTTTGAGAGAGTACCGCGGAGCATTTGGATGGACCATAGCAGACGTCAAGGGCATTAGTCCTAGCGTATGTATGCACAAGATCTCCGTGGACCACGAAAAGAAAGCGGTTGCACAACCTCGAGGCGTTTAACCCCACAATTAAAGGACGTGGTTAGGGATGAGGTTATAAAAATGCTAGAAATGGGAATTATATTTCCAATTGCTTGATAGCGAATGGGTAAGCCCTATCCACGTAGTTCCCAAGAAGGGAGGATTGACGGTGCAAGCCAATGAGTTGAATGAGTTAATTCTGTGAGGCTAATCACCGGTCATCGAGTATGCATAGACTTTAGGAAACTAAATGATGCGACTCGTAAGGACCACTTTCCTCTTCCCTTCATCGATCAAATGCTCGAGAGGCGAGCGGGCATGCTTTCTATTGTTTTCTTGACGGATATTCGGGATACTATCAAATCCACATTTTGCCCGAAGATCGTGAGAAAACAACGTTTACATGCCCGTATGGGACATTTGCGTATAATCGAATGCCATTTGGATTGTGTAACGCCCCGCGACATTTCAACGATGTATGATGTCGTTATTTGCGGATATGGTGGAAGATTTCCTGGAGATATTTATGGATGATTTCTCCGTATTTGGAGACGATTTCGATTCTTGTCTCACACATCTAGCGCGAGTGTTGAAGAGATGTGAAGAGACTAATCTTGTGCTTAAGCGGGAGAAATGTCATTTGATGGTTACGGAAGGTATAGTACTAGGCCACCGCATATCAAAGAACGGTATAGAGGTGGATAGAGCCAAAGTTGAGGTGATTGAGAAACTACCTCCACCTACTAATCTTAAAACTTTGCGAGGTTTTTTAGGCCACGCCGGATTTTATCGTAGGTTTATCAAGGACTTTTCCCTAATCTCTAGACCTCTTACCGAATTATTGGCCAAGGATGTACCATTCGTGTTTTCTAATGAGTGCAAAAAAGCCTTCAATGAAATAAAAAGTAGGCTGATTACTGCACCCGTTCTAGTCGCACCGGATTGGGAGATTCCGTTTGAGCGATGTGTGATGCAAGTGATGCTTTCTTTGTTGGCGCCGCTTTGGGTCAAAGAAAAGATAAGATCTTCGAGACCTATCTATTATGTGAGCCGGACTTTGAATCTTTGCCCAAAGAAATTACGCCACAACGGAGAAGGAGCTTTTGGCCGTTATCTTTGCTTTTGACAAATTTAGATCTTACTTAGTGGGATCTAAAGTCCTTGTATGGACGGACCATGCGGCTCTTAAGTATCTCTAGCAAAGCAAGATTCAAAGCCTAGATTGTTGAGATGGATTCTCTTCTTTGCAAGAATTTGACGTTGAAATCCGAGATAAGAAAGGAAGTGAGAACGTGGTGGCCGATCATCTGTCGCGCTTACAATTAGAGGATGATGAGGAATTGCACGAGATAGGAGAATCTTTTCACGATGAACAACTTTTCTCCATCACCACCATCGGGGGACAAGGTGATTGTCTTTGCAATTTCTTCGCGAATAGAGGTTGTGAAGGAGAAGAAACAACCATGGTTTAGTTTATTTGTTAATTATCTATCCGCGAAGTATCTACCACCAAATCTCTTTGTCCAAGAGAGGAAGAAATTCTTCAAAGATATTAGACACTATTATTGGGATGAGCCTTATTTGTTTAAGCTAGGATCTGATAATGTTTTTCGAAGATGTGTGCCCGAGGAAGAGTATAATGATATCCTGAAGCATTGTCATTCTTATGAAGTTGGAGGACACTACGGGGGAGATAAAACTGCGGCCAAGGTCCTCCAGTGCGGTTTTTATTGGCCGACATTGTTTAAGGATGCACACCAATATGCAAAAGGGTGTCATGCTTGTCAAATGACAGGAAATATTTCACGGAGGAATGAGATGCCACTCAAGAGCATTTTAGAAGTAGAACTTTTTGATGTTTGGGGAATAGATTTCGTTGGACCCTTCACTTCATCATTATCTAACCGGTACATCTTAGTTCTTGTTGATTATGTATCCAAATGGGTTGAGGCCATTGCTTCACCTACTAACGATGCTAGGGTTGTGGTTAGATTCTTGAAGAAGAACATTTTTACAAGGTTTGGAACGCCTAGGGCGATTATAAGCGACAATGGTAGTCATTTTTGCAATAAACCTTTTGAAAGGTGATGATTAAGTATGGGGTTCGACATAAGCTAGCAACCGCATATCACCCCCGGACTAGTGGACGGGTAGAAGTCACCAATCGAGAGATAAAGCGTATCTGGAGAAAAGCTGTCAATACGACTAGGAAGGATTGGTCGTTACGTTTAGACGACGCTTTATGGGCTTATAGGATTTGCATATAAAACCTCGATTGGAATGTCACCATATAGGATTGTTTTTGGAAAAGCATGTCATCTACTGTGGAAGGCCGGAGCACCGGGCCATGTGGGCAACTAGAATGCTAAATTTTGATGAGACGTTGGCCGGTGAGAAGAGGATGTTAGAATTAACTCGCCTGGAGGAGTTTCGTTTAGAGGCATACGAAAATGCCAAGATTTTTAAGGAACGCACGAAGAAGTTCCATGACAAAAAGATTACGGATAGGACCTTTCAAGAGGGTGATGCGGTTCTCTTGTACAATTCGCGCTTAAGACTCTTCCCGGGTAAGTTGAAATCAAGATGGTGTGGCCCATTTCAAGTACAACGAGTCTTTCCTTCTGGAGCGGTGGAACTATTCAATTTCACAGACGAGTCCAGATTTGTGGTTAATGGACATCGTATTAAGCATTATCACGGGCTGCCGCCGAGGCTGAGGAGGAGGTCTTGTACCTCGATGACCCTGTCTATGAATAAACCATCTTGGTGAGTCGAGCTAGAGACTTTAAATTTAGAACTACTACCTATAACTATCTATTTTGTTTTTCTTTTTAATAAAGTAGCATGCGCCTATCACGGTTTTTTTCATCTCGCCATGTTCCGAGTCTAAGTTCGGAATAAACGAGGTTTTTTCCTTGATAGCCGTCATGTGAGTTTTTTTTTAGGTTTAAATCCCTTTTGGTCTTGTCCATGGCGGTATAAAGTAAAGTGGCTTAAAGCTTGTTTTTAGATATCTATATCTAATTACGCCACATTATTTTATAACTTCCATAGACATGGTATTTGACGATTTCGTGGAGCTTGTTTGTTTATACGGGATGTGTCTGTCTCTCCATATTTGTGCCGATGATTACTCCGATATTGTTCCTTTACATGGGAGCCGTTTCCGAGCTAAGTCTTTCTTCTTGAACTCTCATTTATTTTTGTCATTGAGGACAATGCCATGTTTAAGTGGGGGCGGGGGACTTAGCTATATATATTGTGCTATATGTTGAAGTCAAGGGAAACGGAATGCGAGACAATTTTGAGCCAAATTTAAAATTTTTTTGGATAAATGCCAAGTTGTTTAACTCGTACCCTTAAACTTGTGAAGTTCTTATACTTAGATTTGATAGGAAATGAACCAAGTTGCGTGAGTACGTGGTCATATTATACTTTTGCGATAAATTGTTAGTAGACTTAAGGATATTCATGCCAACAATTGCAAGTAGTTAGGTATTGTTCAATTACTCGACATGTGAATCGCTTAGTACCGCATGAGTTATAATAATTGAAAGAAGTATGTGTACAATGCGTAGATAAGTGGTTATGAGGACCTAATGTCGATATTTGTCGACTAATGTATTCTGATCTTCTAGCCAACAAGAGCGGAGTAATAAGCTTGGGACGTACTGTGTTTTGACAATGCATTAAAACATTTGGGCTTGTAGAAAAATTACCAAAGTAGCCCTGCGCTTGTGGTAATATTCGGTGCTATGCATGATCTAAGATAGGGAGATACTCATTAAAAAGTTTTCTTCCTTGAGATTAGTAGTATTCGAAACATATGCAAAAATTGAAAATATTAATTTTTAGAGGCTTCGAGTAGTACTCGGTCTCCAAGTCCAAAAACCATATAGATACGCTCTTGCTTATTGTTCTAGTTCTTTAACCATTGCGAGGCATAAGAAGTATGAATGCGATGTTGGTGAATTTAGATATGAAGTCTGCATAAACTTTAAATCGGCTACATTTATATAAAACCAACGCACATGCACACAATCACTTCGATTCATAGCGAGTAGTGAATAATGCTTATCTTATGAGCATGGTGGTATGAGTTGACTCGGGTTTCTTGTGTAAGTATGAGATGACCACGGAAAATGTTGTCTTGGGGAATGACTTATTGATGCTTTGTTCGGGACGAAGCAAAGTTTAAGTGGGGGCATTTTGATGACGGTTAAAATGTACCCATTTATGTCATCAATAATAACCTTAAATCGGAGTTAATTATATATATTTCATATTTAATCACGTGTTTATATTTATTATTTAATGATGAGTGATTATTAATATGATAATTGGTATTTAGATGTTTTTATTATTAAAGAGCAATTAATTGTGTGATAAATGCTGATTTTGCAGATTATGATAAATCGGGAAGATAATTATCACGCAATCGAGAAATCTCAAGATAAAAGAGAAGAAAATCGGAGCATTGAAGAAAAGATTAATCAGATCAATTCAAAAGCATGGAGTGGGGAACAAGTCAGACGAACCGAAGTTGAAAACGCGTAAACGGGGAGGCTCGGTCGACCGAGCCATGTCATTCGGTCGACCGAGCGTGTAGGTTCGGTCACCCGAGCCTAAGTTGATAAATGCATGTCAATCTTACGGATTCTCCCTATGTCGGCTACAACTCCTATATAAGCGAGCGGCTCCGAAATTGAGAAGACACCACCACCAACACCACTACAACACAAAACAATTCATACAATTTTAGCTTTTTAGTTTTCTTTTCTTTTCTTTATGTTCTTTCATTGTGGATTCGTCGGATTCTCCGATTAGGGAGCGCATTAAAGAGTGGGAGTCACTCTCGTCTTCGAGGGTATGACTATTCAATTATGCAATTTCTATTCGTAGATTTGTTATATTTTATTATGGAGTAGTTTTATTTGTATTGATTGCGTGATGTAGATTTATTTACGAACCCATGTGCTTAGGTTAGAAACGTTAAGAAGTAATCATGATTTGTTCCGACACGGAAGCGTGTTCGGTCGACCCGAACATGACATTCGGTCGCCCGAGTCGTCATTCGGTCGACCGAGCGTGGTGATGTGTAGGGCAATATTATGATCGGCTTCGACTACGTCGGATTCTCGATTTGGAATTTAAACGAGTAATTAAACCGATCAACTTAATTATTCGTCATCATAATTTAACATGAAACTCAAAAAGTGATTGTTACTTAGGATATAGATTGAATCGGCATCTAAGAAGTACGCCTCACCATAGGAATGTTGCTTAGATGAGGTTACGGTTTATACCGGCATCCCTAGTGAAATAATTGTGTCAGAAGTTATATGAGATGGAGGCATTAAAAAGCGAAGTCACGTAATGGAGGCACGATGATTTAGATGGCCTAACCGGAGCTAAATCTACCTTAGGGGATGACTCCCGTAGTCATAATAATTAATCTTTAACGTTTGTTTTGTCTCGTTATCAACCTAATTCACATGGGGGAGTTATGATCTACTAGCGTAATCAATATTATTTGTCTAGATAATATCAACCGTATTATCCGTGTTTTAGTAGTCTTTAATTTGTCTTTGTGGTATTTTGTGTCTTGTGGTTGTCACTATTTTATTTCTTGCATTTAGTTGGTCGTAGACCGCCACTTTCAATTTAGTTCGATAAAGTAAGTTGTGTTTTGTTTGTGCCGAGTCTCTGTGGGATCGACCTCGACTCTATCTAGCTATACTACAATTGAACCTAGTTCTCTTGCTAGTGGGTTAGTAGGTCTCGAGTTAATAATTTAATTTGACCTCCATCACATGGCGCAAGACAATCAGCATTGTCCCACGCCAGTTACACGCAAAAAAGAAGGTGGAGCACGCTAATCATTGCTGGCGCACGCCAATTTGGCAGATGGAGCAATTAATAATCTTATTCACTCTCTACCAAACGCATTAACTCATATCACAATTTCCATCTCTCTCTCTCTCAAGGCTCTTGAAGGCAACTCACCCTCTAGCCAAAAGTTTCTTAGATCTTTAGCTTTTAACAACCTTGTAAACATTAAGAATTGTTAATTTGATTTCTAGAACTAATAAGTGGAAGAAGTTTCATCTCTTTTGATGTACCAAACCCATTGAAGTTCTTGCAAGTTGAATGAAGCTTTCATCTTCAAGTTTATAGCTTGTTGTTGGTAAATTCTTAGTTCTTACTTTGTTTTAATTGTTCTTTTTAATTTGAATTTTAGCCTTGACATGTTGGGATCCATATTCATGAGTGGCTAGTCCTTACTAGCCAAGATAATGTTGTAGAGATAGTATAATCTCTTATGTTTATTGGGAATGATTGTTTATGTTGCTTAGTTTCATTTGTTGTGAATCTTAACCTTCTTGCATTGTATGGTTTGTTTGTGTTGGAGTAATTAACCAATGCTTGCACACACACACACTCACTTAATGGAGACCGAAAGGAGATGTTAGGTGTAGGAAAAGGGGTAGGAGAACCGGAAGGTAAAATCGACCTTAAGTGGAACACGATTTCTTATCCGGTGAGTATTGACATTGTCATAGCATTCAAGTTCATATCATGATAAATCATTAGGTCTAGGACACTTAGGGCAATGAGGAGACATAGAATAGTTTCATACTCTTGTATGAGGGGAAATACTTGCTTAGGAATGCACCGATTCACACGCTTGAACATCATTGGTAAGTTGGTAGGAAATCATCCCCATGATACTATTAGAGGTTTGTTTAATCTATGCATTATCTTGGTTAGGTCTGTTATCATTTTATCGTCCTTTGTAATATTAGGTTCTTAGCACATTTACTTTCTTGTATTATTGCGACATAGATCTAGATAATAATAGCTTGTTAGTGTTTGACCTCACAAATCCTTGTGGGATACAACCTTGACCACTAGACTAGACTACAAATGACCCGGTACACTGTCGGTAAGATTGGACACCTTGAAAAGTTTGATCAATTAACCAATTTGCAAAGCTGGTAATTGCAGCTTATCCCGCAAAACTAGCAGCCCAATAGTACCACTAAGCTGCGTACAATCAAGATCCTGCAAAGCATGGGTAACACTTGCAAGTTTGGCAAGATGATCGGCGACAAAGTTCCCTTCGCGATAAGTATGGACAATCTGAATGTTATATGTGGCTATCAAATCCTGCAACTCATGTATTTCATCCAAATACTTCCACGGAGTGCTGAATTGGTGCATAAGAATATTTAGTAGCATTTGAGAATCAGTCTCAACAATGACCTGATGAGTGTACTTACATTTACAGTTAACAATGCTCTATTTCATGGCTCTAATTCCTCCTCCCATATTAGTTCCAGAACCAAAAGCCTCGTAACATGCTTGTAAGACTTTGCCATAACCATCCTTAACCATGAAACCACCTCCCGAAAGCCAGGATTTCCGAGGGAGGATCCATCACAATTGATCTTAATCTGCCCATTTGAGGGAAATTGCCAAGTGACTAAAGTAATCTCTTAGGGCCGGTTTTGGGGAGGCTGTTCACCAACCCACTTTCCATCAAGATCATATCCTCTGAATGTTGTTGATGTAATTGCATTAAAGAAGCTGCAGATTGTACATTCTGTTGAATTGTTTTAATAGATTCCTTTAAAGGCATAATAGCGTCCCCATAGATTCTGTGATTTCTATTTTTCGACAGTTCCCACAAAATAAAGTAAAAAAGAATTTTCAGGATCTTACCGAGAGCTCCAGTGTTTGAATTTTGAAGCCATGAAATCATAAATCTTGTTAGAAATCTACGCGGGAACGCATCAGAATTCAAAATTTTATTTCCTTTAACCAAGATGGACTTTGTTTAAGCAACAAACATAACAAGTTAGTAGACGGTGGTTACCTTGCTTGATCTGAAAGATCGACGCTTTGACCGTATACGGAGAGTAGTAGTGTGCGAGCCGTCCACATGTCCGGCCTCTATCAATATCCACACGAACTCCTCGCCGGAATCCTCATTGGATTAATGCTACTAGAAAAATCCGGTTGCTAGACCGGCCTTTTCTCTCTCTAAAACTCTCTAGAAGAAGCTCTCTATTTTTCACAAGAATTATGAACTCTTGAAATTGTGATGTACAAAAGAGCTAGCCAACCCCTTGCTTAAATAGGGGTAGGTGACGCCCCAATGCCTCCTAATCTGATTAGAAGAAGCTTCTAGTAAATTGATGAGAAAGAAAACATTTCACTAGTAAAATAAGGAAAATATATTTGATTGATTTATCTCATTAACATCTAATATCTTATATTAAATATTTTTCCAAGATATATATTGACAATATCTTATTATAGTGAATATATCTTAATTATATACCATAAATCAATTTACACATGTGCATATATATCACACACACACACACACACACACACACACACACACACACACACACATATATATATATATATATATATATATATATATATATATATATATATATATATATATATATATATATATAATACCTACTTCCGACCCCAGGTCCACTTTGGGGTCATTACAGGAGGGGTTGCGAAGCTCTTGCCGCGACTTCATTAACTAGACTTTAATTCTCAAAATAATTTGATAAAACTACAATTACATTTACAAATGTACACTAACTGTTTCAAATATAAAATTACAACAAATGAAATACTACAATTGTAATTAACATAATTTATATAGAATGTTCTAAATCCTGGTCAATGTCATCGCTTTCATCATCATTACATCTCCTTCGAACCATTACCTGATTTTGTTTATAGAAGAAAACAGAACCAAAACAAAACAAACACACAAGAAACAAAGAAAACGAGTCGTCAGCAAAAACGCTGATATGAGCATGTGCGAGAGTGTTATATATATATTTTAAAAAAAAAATGATGTAACAATATATACATTTTCTAGAAAACTTGTTCGAGTATTTATGTAATAATATACTTGTTTAAAATTTATATATCAAGTTCAAGTCGAGCAAGCTCATTCGAGATCCGTCAATTCATCAAGTTCCCTTACTAGACATCGTACAGCTGATACGATTGTCTCTGCCTTATGACTCCCGTTTCACCACCTTATATCCACAACAAGTATTTTTTATAGTGAAGTCCGTCCTTCCGACACCCAATCTCCTGGGGCTTCCGGAGAGTCCACTTGCCTCGGATCCCACAACCGCGGTTACAGGCCCAATGCTCAGCTAACCCGAATGCGAAACCCTCGGCGGGCCCATCGAGCGAGAACGAGAACGAGAACGAGAACCATGCCGCCGAAGCGGGAACTACCCATGCCGCCGAAGCGGGAAATGTATAAGTACAATATACCATGCCGCGCGAAGCGGGAAGTACGGTACCATGCCAGCGAGATGAGACATGCAATGTCATTTGTATAATAGTTGTTTTATCATGTTATTATCATTAAGTCGAGAAAGTTAATAAAAACATTTTTAACAAGATACATATTATTGTCTATATCAATAATATATTAAATTAAAAATACTTTGAAAAACACATTACACTTTTATAGAAAATAAAAAAATGAACTCACCTGAATCCATTCATCTAGCATCTCATTTTCCTTGCTCTAACACCAAACAACCATTAATTTATTTCTAATAAATTAATCCCGTTGAACCGTGAAGCATAAAATCAATTCCCCAAAATTGCAAAAAAAGCAGTTCCACCCCAAATACCAAATTCAAGCTTACTATTGAACGGAAATATTTGATAAAACAAAAACCCACGTATCTTTAATGGTAGACTAATTTTAGTTACATGTTGTTAGTCGGCTTTTGGATGGTGGAAGAAAGAGGACAATGGCTGGGAGTTGACATAGAGGATTCAAAAGACGGCGCCGGATCGGGATTATGACTTTGAATAATGAAAGGATATGTTTATGGTGTGTGTACAGAAGTATAAATTCATGGCTTGGAAAAGCTAACAATGATTTGCGTCAGCTTCCATTATGAAATTGGCTGAGAATACATAGCCGCTAAAGGTGTATGATAACTATAGTGAAAGCAGTGGGTGATTGAAGAAAGTCGGAGTTCCTGTGCAAGGCTGGCAATGGCCATTTTCAGTGTCCGAAAAAAAGGCATGAACAAGAACATTTTGGAAAATATGGTTTCTCTCTCTCGTACCCTATACATGCATGTATATATACTACCTTTAAGCTACATCATTAAACCTTTTTTTTTTTATTGCCGAAACGGATGAACGGAAAGAAGACTATTTAAGAGATGATTGTAGTAACGAAAAAAAAACTACATTTACTGTTCATAAAGTTTAGTAAATAACATAAAGTAAAGCTTTTGTGTTGGTCCCAACTCTTATTGTGATAATAAGTTGTGTTTATTGTGTGATTGTTTAATTTACTACTATTGAAATAACAAAAAATACAAATACATTTTAGCACTCGATTTACACATGCAATACATATTGCGATTTCATATATAATAGTAAATCTATATAGTTTGTAGTTTTCTAAAATAAAATAAAAAAAATCTCGGTTATATTCGGTTCAAAAAAAATCAGGGTGTTACAATATATATATATATATATATTACACATATAAATCCATATACATATATTTAACACAAATGTGCACATGCACATATGCATGTCACGCGTGCAATATATATATATATATATATATATATATATATATATATATATATATATATATATATATGTACTAGCCAATAATATGCACGGGTAGAATTACAAAGTTTCCCAACTAGTGGAACATAGAATATTAGAAACTAAATAATGGTATTATTATTATATTTATTATTATTATTATTATTTTATTATTATTATTTTATTATTATTATTATTTTATTATTATAGATTTTTGTCCAGAAGGACAAAATTAGAAAAAAATCGGGGTAGAAGGAAACTGTAATTTAATAAGGAGAAAAGTAACAATTATGAAGTAACAAATGTGGAATAGAATAAATATGAAGTAACAACTGTGAAACACAAAGTAACATTAACACGTGAAGTAACAATTTTAAAGTAACAATTGTGATTTTTGTCCTTTATAATCATGAAAATGTTAATTTTGTCCTTCCAGACCCATTTATTAATTTTTTTTGTCCTTGTGGGCCCTTCCCCCTTATTATTATTGAAAATCCCAATGGTTACTAAACACAATAAAAACGGTATAAAAATGATTTGGTTTTAGTCTGATTGATCCATTGGTCCATTTGTTTATTAGGAATGAAAGGCAAATGTGTTTCAAGGTTTTTTTTCTTTAGACCGAAAGAAATGAAATTACTTATCATTTCTATTCATTTGGGGTTGACTGAAATGTAAGAAATGATATGACATTCCAATGAAATGAAGAAAAGAAAAAAATTTCTTTACCAACGAAAATTGATCAAATGTGATGAAAAAAAAGTTAACAAAACATGTAACCCCATTACATCCAAGGCGGCCTATTGTGTCACCCCCACTTCACACTACTATGCAGCCCTACCTGCAATACCCCCATCTCATCCAATTGTATATTACCGCACCTCACCCTGTCTCACCTCCTCATCCAGCAACACCTTACTTCATATTTTTACTCATCTTCATTTACTATTCGGTAAAAAACCTCTCAAAATCTTTCAAACACCCGCATCATAGTCCAATTTCTTTTCCTATAATGGGTCATTGCATCACCTGCAAGATCTGGCACAGAACTTAACAGAAGCTCTCCATCAAGTATGTTCTTGTGATGTTTCTCAAATTAAAAGCTCGAATTCTTCACTTGTTGTTGAAAATTGCATCACTAAGAATGGTATTTTGCCAATCGCCTTCGACTTCTCGTCTCAAAGCCCTTCTGTGACAATTTTATCCCTTTTGGTATGGCCTCATACTGAGATCATTGGCTTTGAGATACCTTTGCCAAGAGACAATGCACTCATTGTTAGAAAATCTTGACATTAAAAAAATTGATAAAGATGATACAAACAACACTCAAATACCCCTATGATTAATAAAATGTAAACAAATCTTCACATATCAATATACGATTTCCGGCATGCCAAAAGGAATAACAATCAAACGATAAAGCAGAATAATCAACAAAAATACGTTTTCATAAGGAATTAAAATCCGAAACAAAACAATATAAGGTCAAAATAACAACAACAACAACAACAAAAAAAGAAGATATTCAAACCCGAACCATCCCATATAATTGCGGTGTAAGTATAAAAACATGAATCCCTACCAGAAATGTAAATTACAACTTAGAAACAACAACGAAAAATAGAAAGAAAAAAAGATTTTCTTTTACCTTTGATAACAATTACAACCATAAGAGGAAGACCATCTTCAAATCATAAGACAATATGCCATAAACATACCGATCCTTTCACATCCTGCAAAATAGACATAAACCAATTAAAGTTAAGATAAGGCTACTCGAATTGTTAACAAAAGTAGATATACAACTAATCTATTTTTTTTTAAATTTATATACAAATGCAAGAAGCATGTTTTGTATAATTGCAAGGTTCATTCCCCGGTTGAAGATTTTAAAGCTTAACCTGTTGTACAAAATATGAAAACATCTGTCATGAGTGCTATAGACAGTAAGAAATGAAACAGTGATACATGTTAGAATTTTTGTAGTAAGTTGGATGGAGAAGGCTAGGATGATGAGGGTGAGATGGAAAAGGATTGACAAGTTGGAGAGATTGAATAAATGAATTTGATTGTATTGATTGCTTGGTTGCTTGATTACATGGTGGTGGTGCTATTTATAGCCCCCATTGGATAGTTCAAGTGTCTAATAGGATGTTCTAGACATTTCTTGATTTTGAGTAATCCCTACATGCATCTAGTAGCTTCTACTCTAGCTAATTACTTCAATATTTATTCTAGAGTCTTACATATCTAGAAGCTTCTATTCTAGAAATGTATTTCTAGAGTTTTCATACAATCTTGATATTTATTTTCTTTTTCTAGAAATGTGTAGCACAATTTAACACTCCTCCTTGGTACACATTTCAGTGACACCAATCTTTTCTCGTAATAGCTCAAACTTGTCTCTTGGTAGTGCTTTTGTGAATATGTCGGCTAACTGTTCTTCACTCCTGCAATGCATGACCTATATTTCTTTATTGGCCACAGTTTCTCTGATGAAGTGGTACTTGATTCTTATGTGCTTAGTCTTGTTGTGAAATACTGGGTTTTTCGCCATTGAAAAATTGCCGAAATGCTGTCACCGTAGATCAATGTTGCTTCATCTTGAGGCTCCTCCATGTCCTCAAGTATCCGTTTGAGCCATTTAGCTTGGCATGTTGTCAATGCTGCTGCTACATATTCTGCTTCTGCTGTTGATAGTGCTATTGTGTCTTGCTTTTTTGTTGCCCAAGAGAATATTCCTGAGCCCAAAGTGAATGCATAGCCAGATGTACTTTTATCATCTGATGATCCTGCCCAATCGCTATCAGTGTACCCAATCAATTTTGAGTCAGGACTGGATCCATACCAAATCCCATAATCCTTTGTGCCTTGCAGATACCTTAGCACTCTTTTAGCTGCTCCGAAGTGAACTTGACTTGGGCATTGCATGAACCTTGAGAGATAACTTGTTGCAAACATAATGTCAGGTCTTGTAGTTGTTAAATAGAGTAAACTTCCAATGAGACGTCGGTAGACCGTACAATCTGCCATTGGCGTGCCATCTTCACTCTTGAGTGCTTTGCTTTCAAGTGGAGTTGCAACACTCTTGCACCCTTTCATATTGAACTTTTCAAGAAGACTATCTGTATATTTCTTTTGGGAAATGAAAATCCCATTTTCTTTTTGGTTTACCTCGATTCCAAGGAAGTAGTGCATTAATCCCAAGTCTGTCATTTCGAACGTCTTCATCATGTCTTGTCTAAAACTCTTGATCATGTCCTCATTATTTCCTGTAACGATGAGATCATCAACGTATAAGGAAGCAATAAGTCTGTCATTTGTATCTCGTGTCTTAATGTAAAGTGTAGGCTCGCTTTTGCTCCTCCTGAAACCTTGCGTGATGAAGTAGTTATCAATTCTGCTATACCAAGCCCGTGGGGCTTGCTTGAGCCCGTATAAAGCTTTCTTTAACTTTAGTACTTTTTCTTCTTCTCCTTTCATGATAAATCCTTGAGGCTGCTCCACGTAAATTTCTTCCTTAAGGTATCCATTGAGAAATGCTGATTTAACATCCAGTTGATGGATTTTCCATCCTTTTTGTACAGAGAGGGCAATTAATGCACGTATCGTATCCAATCGTGCAACAGGAGCAAATGTCTCGTTGTAATCCACTCCAAACTGTTGAGAGTAGCCTTTGGCTACAAGCCTTGCTTTGTGTTTTTGGATTGAGCCATCAGGATTAAGCTTTGTTTTATAGACCCACTTAACACCGATGACCTTTTTGTCTGGAGATGGACTTACTAGTTCCCACGTTTCATTCTTATTTATCATCTTAATTTCTTCTTCCATTGCTTTTCTCCAAACTTCTTCTTTGAAAGCTTCTTCATAACTTCCTGGTTCTATCAAGGTGAGATTGCATCTCTCATATATCTCACTCAAAGATTTTGTCTTCCTTGGTGGTGTCTCTGGAGAAGAACCTTCATCTTGTGATGTTTCTTCAATGATAGCGCGAGCTGGTGATTCTGTTTGACGGTTGTCTTCTTCGTTGGTTCGTAGAAGTGGTGCCATATTAATAGTTTTCCTTTCAACTTCCTCTGTTTCCCAATTGAAGCTTGCTTCCTCGTCAAATTCAACGTCTCGACTGACAATAAGCTTTCTTATTGGTTCATTAAAATGAGAACCTACTTTTGTGCTCAAGATTAATGGGATATCGTAAGTAAGGGATTTAGCATCCCCGACGACATCTCAAATTTATCTACCGCACAAAAGAAAGAACTCAAGGAGAATCAACAGAAAGATGCTCAAGCATTATTAGCCCTTCAGTTAAGCTTGACTGAAGAATTGTTTCCAAGAATCATGAGTGCCAAGAAAAGGTAATGAAAAGGTACGAGTCTCAAAACTCCATTCATTGAGGAGAAATTTCGAGAATTTAAAAATGAAAGAGTCAGAGAATGCTAAAGACTACTACACAAGAGTAGATTCATTAGCAAATCAATTGCGGGCGAATGGAGAAGACGTCCCAGAGAAGAAAATTGTGGAAAAAATATTAATTACATGTATAGAAAAATATGATCCAATCATTACAGCTATTGAGCAATCAAAAGATTTGGAAAAATTGTCTGCTTCAGAATTGATGGGGTCTTTAGAAGCTCATGAACATATATTGGAAAGGCATCACGAAGGCACAACTGAAAATGCTTTTCAATCTAAGTTCAAAACGCCGTCACAAAAATCAAAACAAAATGATCGGAGATCAAATGAAGGTTCTAAAAATACAGAGCTTCCAAACAAAACATTTTCTCATTGCGGTATATGCAAGAGGAAAAGCCATTTGGAGAAAGACTGTTGGTTTAAAGGAAAACCACAATGCAAAAATTGCAAAAAATTTGGTCACGTCGAGAAGGTATGTTGATCTAAAAGGAATCATCAAGCTAACTTTTCTAAAGAAAAGGACGTCGAAGACAATCTCTTCTATGCCTGTCAAGTAGCAACAGAGGAAAAGAAAGATACATGGTATCTTGACAGTGGTTGCAGCAATCACATGACAAAAGACGAATCCATATTTTGCCGTCTTGAAAAATTCAAGACAAATATTAAGATAGGAAATGGCGACTTTATGGAGGCTACTGGAAAAGGCACTATTGTCATTAACACAAAGAAGGGCAAGAGATACATAAATGAGGTGCTCTTGGTCCCGAGTATAAATCAAAATCTATTGAGTGTCGGGCAAATGATGGAGAAAGGATACTCGTTGCATTTTGAAGGAGATTCTTGTACAATATATGATAAGAAAGATAAATCCCTTCATATTGCAAAAATAAAAATGAAGGAAAAACGATGTTTTCTGATCCAATGGAGTTATGCAAGAGATGTCGCAATGAAGGCACAAGTTGACGACTCGTGGTTATGGCACAGAAGGCTTGGTCACTTCAATTTCAATGGATTAAAAATACTACATCAGAAGAACATGATGAAAGATCTCCCGACTATAAAGGCACCTGATCGTGTTTGCGAAGGATGCATGCTCGGGAAACAACATCGACAACCATTTCCTATCGGAAAAGCTTGGAGAGCGAATGAGCCATTAGAATTGGTGCACACGGACGTTTGTGGCCCAATGCGCACTCCTTCATATGAACAAAATAGGTACTTCATTCTCTTTATTGATGATTTTACCAGGATGACATGAGTTTATTTTATGCGTGAAAGAACGCAAGTATATGAAATATTTAAGAAATATAAGGCCTATGTCGAGAAACAAAGTGGTCACTACATGAAGACCATAAGAAGTGATCGAGGCAAAGAATACACATCTAAAGAATTCAACAAGTTCTGTGAAGATGAAGGCGTGGAGCATCAATTGACAATTGGATACGCTCCAGAACAAAATGGTGTGTCAGAACGTAAAAATAGAACAGTTATGGAGACAACAAGAGCTATGCTATTGGAGAAAGACCTTCCGAAAACATTTTGGGCAGAGGCAGTGCATACTGCAGTCTACTTGCTAAACAGATGTCCAACCAAAGCCGTTCAGGACAAAACACCATTCGAAGCCTGGAGTGGGCGAAAGCCATCGGCAAAGCATCTTAGAGTCTTCGGCTCCATCTGTTATGTTCACATTCCAAAAGAGAAAAGGAGCAAACAGGATGAAAAGACAGAGAAAGGTATTTTCTTAGGCTATAGTACACAATCAAAAGGTTACCGTGTCTATAGCATAAGAACAAGAAAGCTTATTGTCAGTCGAGACGTTGAATTTGACGAGGAAGCAAGCTTCAATTGGGAAACAGAGGAAGTTGAAAGGAAAACTATTAATAATACAGCTGCAGATCACACAAAACAAAATTGGTGTTGCATATCAATAATTTAAAAGCAGCAAAAGAAAACCGGTGTTGCATATCAAAATATGCATGTGCCAAGAAATATAATGGAAAAATATGGTGTGTCTTGTAATTTTTTATTTTGGCAAAAGGAGAAAAAAGGTAAATTACCTGATACGGTGCTTTCTGAGAAGATCGGGGAGAAATACCAACGGAAAAAACAAACGCAAACAGAAGCACCAAAATTGGCCTTGAAATAATCCATCCTAGTTGCATTTACCTGTAGAATCCATCGATTGAAGCAGCACATCAATAGTCATGGATTAAAAAAAAAGACTACAAAAATTGCATAAAGAAGATTGATTTTCGATTATCACGAAAGAATTTCAAGGGGGAGGGGTTGGATATTACGTGCCAAAAAACCGAAATCATCGAAGTCAAGGTTTCAAGGGTTTCTGGATGGAGCGATTGGTGGTTCGCTGGGCTGAAAAGCATTAGCAACCCTCATTTAGTTCACGTAGTAGTATCTATGTCATCTAGAGTTCAAGAACCATCCGGCGGTTCAAGATTCCTGCCATACGGTAAAGAAGCCTCCGTAGAAATCAGGGAGGATTCAACAACAAAATCTCTATTACCTGAAATCATCAAGCCCGCATTCCGATTTGATACATAAGAACGTGAATAGTATTAGTGCAAAGATTTCTTCATTTTCGTGCTAAAATTTTCCTGAAAGAATTAGCCTTCAAACGCTATGAGCTTTCGTATCGATCTGAGATTCGTTCATATTTTTTTTCCTTCTAGGTAATATATGGAATTTATCGAAGAGTCCAATCTCGAAAAGACATGTTTGTTGAGCTGGTTACGATTTTTGGGAAAAAAAATCGTGAAGAGTCCAGTTGCGAGTTGTTTTTGTGTGGATATATATTATTCTGTTATTTACGAAAATCTGTTTTATTATATTATTCTGTTATTATTATTGCAGATAATATTGTGATATTGCTTCCGTGAATTTTTTCTTTTAGGAAAGTGCTTCCGTGATTTTAACTTGTTTTTTTCCAGCGATATAAACGGGTCGATTTGCGGGGTTGGGTCGAAATTCCGGGTAATTGGGTAAAATTGACTCATCTATATGTATATATTAATATCTTATATTAATACTTGATAATATAATATCATGATTAATTAATTTATAAAATCTATGTGTATCATATACACATCATTTATGTGCCCCATATATATTAAATATATATATTTAACTAATCAATATAATTAATATCTTGTATTTGATTTATTCATAATAAATAAATACCACCATATTAATTTATCACTATAACACTTTATAGTCGAGATAAAACTTTCCTTATTTGGTTATCACCATAACCGCATTTTAATCTGGCTAGATGTTCTTATGTGTATGACCCGATAGGCTTCCGAACATGTTGACCGTAGGCACAAAGTGCATTTACTAAAATACCCTTCTTACCTAACGATCACGGAATAGCATCTAGCAACACACCGTGACCCCCAATCATCGGAAGAGTCAAATGCAATGACTACTACCTTTCATGTGAAACAGTTACCGTGTAAATAGATTCATATCACTGTTACAATAGCCATACGGTCGTACGTCCAGTGTCAAACATTAACGACCGTATCTTATAATCTGGATATCCTACTCTCTTGAAGCAACTCATTACTTCCACTTTGCAAAGATTCACGAGAATAAGACATTCCTTATAAGAATATTTACTCCTAATAATAGGATACGCGATTTGCGGACGAGCAACATGAATCCTACGCATACTTCAGTATCACACCCAATCACTACCGCATGATCCCCCCATGGCTAGGGGAAACCTCAATAGTGTCAAAGTATGACAATCCACACCGTGAAGTCATGAAGACTCCGGTCTCAAGATAATTACACAACCGCCACATAGTGTGACACTTAATAAAGTAAGTGGGTCAGTCTAACGTACACATTCTCTAATACACGTCCACGTAAAGTCCAAGTGTCTCAACACTTTGATAGACGAGATCTATCCCTACCTTCAATAAGATAGAAGACATCCAATACGTGCTAGTCTAAACGTACCATCAATGTCCCGTTTGATAGTACATACGACTAGAGATATTTAAGTATCAAACCTTTTAAAGTGATTCAAGATCTCATCAACCATAATCAGTATCATGGTTTCTCTTTCACAGTTTGACATTAGGGACGTTATCATATATACAATCACTAATTGGTTCATATAGATAAACGCAATATATAATAACAGAAAAGCCATTTAATATATATGTATAAACATAAAGAAATAGTAGAAACGATCCGACCCGGTTGGATCCGGTCCAACCCGATTGGGTTTAGGACACTATTTCAACAAATCTATCCCACGAAGTACAATCAGGTTTGAAGAGAAGAATGCGCTGAAAGTGCTGCCAAATATGTTGAGCATGTTGACATTTCCAAAAAGCATGCAACGTAGAATACTGACTAGAACAAAACAACATTTAAAAGGTCCATTGATCCCCAACCGTTGAAGTTGTGTTGGAAAAGGTAGCATCCGATTATATAATCTCCATAGAAAAAAAGATACCCTCGTTGGGATATAGGGTTTCCAAATCTCACCAAGTTTGAATCCGGTTGGCTTCTTCTTCCTTAAGATACGGTAAGCGAGGAGACGGTAAAACTTCCAGAATTTTCAGGTAACCATATGAATTTCTTTGTAAAACCACCCTTGTATCTTGTCTGATCATCCATACACTCCTGCGTAGATGCAAGCAACCTCCAAGCATGCAATTTTTAGAGAGGATACTGGCTGCTTATTAGTTTTGAAGCCCAAAGACCTTGTGCATTCCGCAGCTTCCACCATAGCTTACAAGAGAAGCTTATTTGGATATTCTCAAGACTCCTGATTCCCAATCCATTTGACTCAACATGAAAGCAAACTTCTTCCCATATCTTCCATGTTTTTTTTTCTTCTTTTCCAGTGTATCATTCCACAAGAAGTGGGACATGATATGCTCTAGTTTTACCCGTACAGGAGCTGGCAGTTGCATTGCAGCCATTAGATTAACCGATATGGAAGATAAACACAAATTTAATGAGCACAATACGGGCACCTGGAGATAGCAACTTTGAGTACCAGTCCTGCAACTTTTTTTCAACTTCTGTATCAAACCATGGAAGTATGAGGCTTTAGCTCTGCCAATATAAATGAGACACCCAAGATAAACAAAGGGAAAGACTGTATGTTTCACGTTGGTAAGTTCCCCAGTCTTCTTAATGGTTCCCTCCATTGCATGTTTACCAACTAAGAATGAACTTTTTTTGTACATTTATCCGCTGTCCAGTGGCCTTTTCGTAATCCTCCAAGAAGGTCATCAACTTCTTTATGGTTTTTTTCCCATCTGAAAAGACAATCAAATCATCTGCACACAGAGAATGGGTAAGAGTGGGGAAGTCTCTTGGAGTTGCATAGGTGTCCTTCCCATCTATAAAAATATGCTTCACTCCCCTTGATAAAACTTCAGTTCCAAGAATAAACAGATATAGGGATATAGGATCACCTTGTTTTATCCCCCTAAATGATTGGAGGAAACCGGCAGAACTACCATTAATAAGCAAAGATAACCAACTTCCTTTAAGGTTGTTCATGATCATCTGTATAAACTGCTCAGCGAAACCAAATTTTCGCAGCAACTGTTCCAGAAAGGACCAAGAGACACGATCAGACGCTTTTATTACGTCAAACTTAAAAATCATATTATGTCTCCGAGTCTTCTTATGGATGTGCTGAGCCATTTATTGTACCAAAAGGACATTATATGTAACTAGTCAAAAACCCATGCATAATGAACGGGGTATCTAACAAAAAGAAAAAAGTTCACATTGCACAAATTATGATAATTCTAAATCAAGAAATAAAATGCAAGAATAAGCAGAATTCTAATTTATACACGTCAGTGTAATAATTTATGAAAGAAACTAATGCCTCAATAAAAATAAAATTATTATCAGAAAATAAATTATAAAAAGTTTATACTGAATGAAAACCAGTGCATAACAAAGCACAATGAAATACTATAAACGAAAACACACACACACAATGACATACAACTATATCATGAAAATTGTCTGGAGACGTGACATTCAACAACCGATTCTTGATGTAAGACAACTAGATGATACATTTCACGATGTTTTATCCCTATTTCTCATGCATTTATTGACGTTTTCGTATCAATTCGAGTCATTATTTGAAGAGAGTTTGAGAAAGTAAATAATACTTGAGTAAACTCCAACTTGTTTATTCATGTTGAAAGAATGAGTATAAATAGATACAAGAGAGGATCCTAGCTAGTAAAGTAAAAGTAACTAGAGCCGGCTACAATAAATGCTAGAGTCGGCTATGTCTATGCTATTACATAATAGGACAAAGGATAGTTACTTTATGACTATTAGGACATATTAATTGTTTATTCAATGCAATTAATATGTCCCTTGATAGAAAGTAACACGTTACATTGTAACATGTTATGAGTGTAATAATAATGTAATATTAACCATAGTATTTCCACACCCCCTCAACCGGGTTGTATATGTTTATACGGCCGAGTTTGCTACTTAGTCTGTTGAACATAAGTGGTGGTATGGCCTTGGTGAGAATATCGCATTCGATCTGTGAGCGGAACATACTTGGAGTTGAATAATCTTGGCATCAATCTTCTCCTTTAGGAAGTGTCTGTCAATGTCCACATGTTTGGTTTTATCATGATGGATGGATCCTCTGCCATGCATAAGGTGAATTATTGTCACGGCAGAGTGTGATAGGTTGAAGAGGTTCTTGAAGTTCGGTGAGTACCCTTTTTAGCCACGAGCTTCACAAATGCCAAGTACAAGTGCCCCGAGTTCGGCTTCAACCATCGCTTCTTGACACAAGAGGGTCGTTTCTTGCTTCTCCAAGTAACTAGGTTTCCCCATACATATGAGCAATAACTGTGGTAGATCTTACGTCAATGTGACATCCAAACCCCAATCGCATCGGTGTAGACCTTGATTGATCTATCGGGAGACTTGGTGAAATGTAAGCCCTGGCCGGGAGTGGACTTCGGGTACCTCGGTATCTGTTCACGCATCCCAATGTTGCTCGGTAGGGCAATGCATGAAGCGGCTAACGTGACCGACGCCATATGCAATATCGGGTCTTGTATGGGACGGATAAATGAGTTTCCCTACAAGTCTTTGATATTGATCCTTTCGACAAAGCAATGTCACCATGCGACGGGGGTATTACGGGGTCTGCGGGGATACGACGAGGTTTGCATCCCAAAGATGCCGTTTCTTCGGCGGGTCCAAGACATACTTCCTCTCCGTGAAACGAGATATACCCCGGTCGTTCCTAGCTATTTCCATACCAAGAAAGTACTTGAGGTAGCCCAAATCTTTAACTTGAAATACTTTTGCCGGCGGGGTCTTCAAGTGTTGGATCTCGACGGGGTCATCACCGGTAAGGATGATATCATCCACATAGACAATAAGAATGGACCTTTTACGGTTTGTTGTTTTGATAAACATTGTGTGATCCGAGTTGCATTGATGGTATCCGGCGGCTTTAACCACGGTAGTGAGTTTGCCAAACCAGGCTACAGGGGATCGCTTTAGGCCATATAGAGATTTCCTCAATTTGCAAACTTTCCCTTGAGTGTGAGTGTTGGAAAAACCGGGAGGTACATTCATATAGACTTCCTCGTAAGGTCACCATTTAGGAAAGCATTCTTGATATCCAATTGGTGTAGAGGCCGATCATGTTGGATGACAATTGAGATCGGTACTCGACGGTGTTTAGTTTTGCCACGGGTGCAAAGGTTTCCTTGTAGTCAAGGCCATATGTTTGAGTGAATCCCCTTGCAACCGAGTCTAGCTTTGTATTTGTCAATAGTACCATCGGCATTGTACTTGATAGTGAACGACCATTTGCGGTTTTGTCTTCTTTCCATGTGGGAGAGTGGTGAGATCCCAAGTATGGTTGTCAAGGAGAGCGAGTCATTTCGCTTTTTGACAATTGCCTTCCACTTATCATGTTGGAGAGCTTCCCGTATATTCTTAGGAATAGAGTGAGAATCCAAGTCCTGTGTAAACATGGCAAAAACGGTGATAACCGATCATAGGATAGATAATTATGAATAGAGTGATCGGTAGTGCAAGATCTCTTTCCCTTCCCCGATAGCAATAGTCCGTCATCAACGTCGGCAGGCCGCCGAGAGTCGTGGGGTGCCGAGGTTCGCTCCGCCTTTGTGACTCGCAGGTTGCCGAGTGTCGGTAGTCTCCGGTTCGGCGAGGCTCGGGGTCGTAGTCTCTCGGTTCGGGGAGGTTGCCGAGGATCATTAGGATGCCGAGAGTCGGTGGGGTGCCGAGGTTCAAGAGTTTGCCGAGGGAAAGGATTTAGGTCAAGTTCAATCGGGTTTCCATCGTGATCGCCTCGGTGGACTTGTAGTAGGGAGTCCTTTCAAAGAATTTTACATCCATAGAATTGTAAAATCTCTTTTCGAAGGAGAATAGCACTTGTAACCTTTCTGTCCTTTGCATATCCTAGGAAAATGCACTTGTGAGCTTTGGGATCAAGTTTGCTTTGTGTTGGGCATGGATATAAACAAACACAAGTGCAACCAAAGATTTTTGGAGGTAATTGGGAAATAAGATGAGGACGGGGAGTGAGTGGTCAAAAGGGTTTGGATAGGAGTTTTGAAGCCTAACACTCGCTATTTGGGAAGTCGTTGATTAAGTATGTGGCGAGTTAATATAGCTTCACCCCACATATATTTTGGAACATGTGTTGTGAACATGAGTGATCTAGCCATTTCCGGTAAGTGCCTGTTCTTTCTCTCGGCAACCCCATTTTGTTGAGGTGTTTCCACACAACTACTGGTATGGACAATCCCCTTATCCATCAAGAAATTACCGAGGTTAGACTCATAGTATTCAAGTGCATTATCGTCTTTAAGATCTTGATCTTAGTGTCAAATTGAGTAGAGATCATGTTGTAAAATTCCGAAAAGCTGTTCCAACTTCGATTTATCCTTCATTAAAAACGACCATGTGTTTCGGTATGATCATCAATGAAAGTGACAAACCACCTTTTCCCTGTTATACTTTTTACTCTTGAAGGTCCCCATACATCACTATGAATTAAAGTGAAAGGTTTTGAAGGCAAATAAGGTAGTTTGGTATACACAGATTTGGTAAGTTTGGCAAATTGACAAATATCACATTGAAGATCATTGACATTACATCCTTTAAATAATTCAGAATTACAGACTTTAAATAACCAAAACTTGGATGTCCTAGTCTATAATGCCATAACATGATATTATCTAAGGTTTGAGTGCAGGCTGCGGAGGCAGATTCCGTCGTCTGTCTTCTGTCTTCAGCAGGGTTGACCACATACAATCCTGAGCAGGGTTTAGCCCTCCCAATCACTTCCTGTGAAGAAGGGTCCTGGAAAGTGCACTGATTCTTATTAAACACCACAGTCCAATTCAAATCTTTTGCAATTTTACTGACAGATATGAGATTGCAATCTAATTTTGGAACAAATAGGACATCCTTTAGGCATATCTTATTAGTGAGTTTAACATTTCCAAAACCTTTTGCATGAGAGATAGATCCATCGGCGAGTCTTAATTTTATGAATTTGATGACATGGCATAAGGTGAGTTATGAGGTTTTTATTGCCGGTCATATGAGAGGAGGCCCAGAATCAACAATCCACGTTTCATTACTAATAGAAGAGTAGAATTTACACATGCTTGCCGGCTGTGTAGCCATGTCGGTAGAGGGACTACCTTCTTTTTGTTGAGTAAGGAAAGCTTTGAATGCGCAACCGAGCATTCAACTTGTTATCATTCTCCCCTTCATTGACGTGCCCGCCACGACTTTCCCTGGTAGGCTTGGAGGATTTGGGCATGCCATGTAGCTTCCAAAGCAAGTGTCCTTGGTGTGATTTGTGCGTTTGCGGTGCTCGCGAGAACAACTTTCCGGTTCGATCGGTAGGCTTCCCGACGGTCTCGGTAACCTCAGCAGGCTTCCTGACAGTCAGCAGGTAGCACTTTCAGTAGGGTTGTCAGTAGGGGAGTTCAGCAGCATCACTTTTCTCCTGCTTTCCTCATGTTTGACTTCAGCAAACATGGATTTGAGATTGGGGAGAGGATTCATCAAGAGTAGGATTCAGTCCAGTAAGAAACTTGAATACTCTCTTTTTCTCAATAATGTCCTTATAAAGGGCAGCATCCTTGACATCATTCCAGGGGTGAGTTTCCAACATATCCGGGTGTTGCCATGCCCTAGATAGTTGATTGAAGTATTGAGTTACGGACATATCTCCTTGTCCGCAATTTTGAATCTGAGCTTCAAGTTCATACACTTCAGATGTATTGTCTTTCTTGGAGTAAAGATCCCTGGCATTATCCCAGATCTCCTTTGCAGTATCATACATCATAAAGTTCTCACTAATCTCTTTTGTCATTGATCTTGTGAGAATGGTCATGACTTGATTATTAGTAGTATCCCATGCTTCAAATCCTGGTTCATCTTCAGCAGGGGCAGGTTTAGAGCCGGACAGGTATCCCATCTTACCTTGTCCAGAGATGTACATTTTCATAGATCTTGACCACGGTAAGTAGTTGTTGCCATCAAGTCTATGATTTGTGTAAGATGAAGAGTCAGTGACCCCAGCCTGCTGAGGCAGCTGGGACTCGACTGAGGGTGAGGAAGCTTCAGATAATGAAGACATTCTTGATTCAGCGGGTGCTTGAGAATTTGCGAGCGGATTCGGGAGTTTAAGGCTCGCTACCATGAAGAGAGTTTGAGAAAGTAAATAATACTTGAGTAAACTCCAACTTGTTTATTCATGTTGAAAGAATGAGTATAAATAGATACAAGAGAGGATCCTTACAAGAGAGGATCCTAGCTAGTAAAGTAAAAGTAACTAGAGCCGGCTACAATAAATGCGTCGGCTATGTCTATGCTATTACATAATAGGACAAAGGATAGTTACTTTATGACTATTAGGACATATTAATTGTTTATTCAATGCAATTAATATGTCCCTTGATAGAAAGTAACACGTTACATTGTAACATGTTATGAGTGTAATAATAATGTAATATTAACCATAGTATTTCCACATTATTTGCTTAGTTTCATCCGAATGTGTAGATAGTAATTATTATATAAAATATCATATTTTGATAGGTTTTGTACCGGTTTTAATAACCGGAGCATCGTGTCGGGTTTACGTTTGGTATTTTGGTGATTTATTGCAGGATTGCAGGTTGAACAAAACCCCTAATGACGACACTTATTGAGCATAAACACGTCTTTTGAGGGCTAGAAGAGTGTGACGGAAGCTTACGAGTTCAAACGGATCATTTGTCCGTAGTGCTTCTACCGTAGCCTATCTTCACGGATATTTAACCCTATTTAGTGGCATTTTATGTTAGGAACATTTTATTGTTTTGATGATGGTCATACTAGCTGCTATAGTAAGCCTGAAATAAGTCTAAATGAGCAGTAATGTTTGTATAGGATTTACTTAAAAGTCTGACGGGTTGTATAAGTTCAATCAAACAAGCACTGTAATAGACCGGTAGGATGGCTCAGTAAAGACATTGGAGCAGATCAGTGAAGACTGCCAAAAAACCAGCACAGTGAAGTGAAGACCTATGGACTGACTTACAACCAAGGAAGTCTGTGATGACCTTGGGTAAGTCTAAGATATTTTACAAGTGATGTAATCTATTCTTTTAATATGGTGTACACTGATCTCACCCAAATCAAGGATCAGTGAAGTACAAATATACATTGGACATCAGGAATCAATGTAGAAGGAAAAACAACAAACCGGCTAAGTAAAGGTTCTACCGGCAGACTAAAGGAATAACGGTGAAGAGTATCTCAATGGTGAAGTAATGATCAAAATAGCCAAGTAAGTCAAAATTTGATACTCATGAGATCTGCAATATGATTAAATCGAAGATCAAGCAATTAATGCAGAATCAATCAAGGACGGATTTTATGATGAACGTTAGAAGAAAATCCGGATCATCAAAATCAAGGTAGATTAAATCAAGCCAGAATCAAGGATGATTCTGAGAATTAAATAGCCAACGGCGAATTTTCGAATCAAGGAAATCAAGGCTATAAATAGGAGGCATTGATAGAAAAACACATAAGAGTATACACACGCATACATACAGACAGATCAAAGTGCTGAAACTCTGTCAATTTCACAAGCCTTATTTCTGAACTAAAAAGATATATCCAGAAGATCAAACTCAGAAAACAGAGCATCAAATCTATATCAAGTACCGAGTCTGATCAACCCTTTGTGAATCCAATTCACACCAAACTAAAGCAATTGAATCAAATTGTCTGAGAATGAATTGCACCCTTGAAGTGATAACTGCCGAAGGATTTGTTCTCAAGGCGCAGTGTTGAAGACTGAGTCACTGAAGCTTTTGTAGCCAGGGAGTGATAGTCTGGAGATTGTGAAGCTTGTGTAGCCAATGACAATCATAACTATTGTATTGGTGAAAGAAAATAGCGAATTCCTCCAATCATCACAGGAGAAGAGTGGATTAAGGGTTACACCACCTAGAACCACTATAAACCTTTGTGTTCATTTACTTACTGCACTTTACTTTACAACATTTCTTTACTGCACCTTATTTACATTCTGTGTGTGTTTGAACTACTTTGAAACAACTTTTAAGAAGGGACTTTCCGTTGCCCAAAAGCTTTTAAAATAAGAAAAGTTTTTGAAACTCCAATATAGTCATTCACCCCCTGACTATATTTTCACCCTTCTCTGAGACCAACAATTGGTATCAGAGCAGTGTTCCTTGTATCAGAACCTGTTCAGATCTGAAGTCTAGTAACAAGGAGATCACACACTTTCAAAGTAGTTTTTCAAATCCATGATTTATATATACATCTGTCTGTCTGTGACAATGGACTCTTCAAATTTCATGTCTAAAGTACCTGTATTCAATGTTAACAATTTTGATGAATACAAAATAATAATGTTGTCTCATCTTGCAGCAACTCATGAGGAGATGCTGGATGTTATCAATGATGGTCCCATCAAGATCATGACTGTAGAGACCACATGTCCAAATCAAGGAAAATCAATTGAAAAGCCAAAGAAGGATTGGACCAAGGATGACAAGAAGAACAAATCTTGATTTTGTTGCAAAAGATATGATCTTGAAGACTCTGGACAACAATATGTTAATGAGGACTAAAGATAGAAAAACAGCAAAAGCTATGTGGGACAAACTAGCTTTTGTCAATGAAGGATCAGAGGCAATCAAAGAAAATAAACTATATGTTGTAATACAGAAGTTTGAAAACTGCAAAATGAAGACAGGTGAATCTGTTGTTCAAATGCATAACAGATTCTCAAGCATCATCAGTGAACTGCAAAAACTTGGTCACACATATCCACAAAAAGAAGTTTGCTTGGAAATCTTGAGAAGTCTACCTGAAAGATGGAGGATCATCGCATCAATGCTTAAAGGCACGTTGGATCTTGCCAACACTGACACACTGACCTTAATGTCAAACTGAAAGCTCAAGAATTTGAGTTGAACAATGAGGAAGGTGCACCAGCAGAGCCAAACAAGGCTAGTGCACTGGTAGCACCTTATCAGAGTAAATCAGCAAAGTCAACCAGCAAAGAGACTCAAGAACTGAAAGAGCAAACGGCATTGTTGATGAAAAGGTTTGACAGATTCAATAAGAGACATGGTAAATGAAGTTCTTTATCAAATAAGAAGTCAAATTCAAGAAAAGACATAAAGAAAAAGGATGATGAATTCAGATGCTTCAACTGTAAAAAGAAAGGACATTTCAAGGCCGATTGTCCAGAAGAAAAAGACAAAGATGAAGAAAAGAAGAAATACAAATAGAGCTGTTAAACGAACCGAGCGTTCACGAACAATGCTCGAACTTGGCTCGTTTAAGCTCGTTCTAGCTCGTTCATTTATGCTATCAAGCCGAGCTCGATTAGGTTCTCCTGCTCGTTTACTAAACGAGCGAACACGAGCCTGCTCGTGAACGCTCGTTAGTGTTCGCGAACTTGTGTAATATATAATATAAATAATAAATATAAATCATATATACACATAATTTTTTTTTGAGGGAATATATACACATAAATAATTTAACAAATAACAAATATTTTGTAGGTGTTTGATTAAACAGGTATTTTGGGTTGAATAATGGATATATTGGATATAAACAAATCATTTCCCTTAAAAAAATACTATTGAGCGAGCCGAGCTCGAATTCGAGCATGTTCGCGAGCTTGATATCGAGCTCGAGCTTGAACATTTTTTATACTTATCGAGCTGAGCTCGAACAGGCTTTTAGGTTCGTTTGTGTTAACGAGCCGAGCCGAGCCTACCCGATTACAAACAAGCTCGAGCTTGAACATCAGCTACTCGGCACGGCTCGGCTCGTTAACATCACTAAATACAAATCATCAGACAAAAGGCAGAGCAGGAAAACATTAAATGCTAAAACCAGCAGTGAAAGTGATGCAGCAGAATCATCTGATAATGATTCAGATGACGGTGAAGGCACCAACTCAGACAATGACAAAGCTTGCTATGTCTAATGACTAAGGAAATTAGAGAAACAGAGGTACTATCTAGTTCATATTCTTCCAATGCATCCACATCTGACACTGCATAATCTTATATCTTCCCACTAGATTCTACAAATCTAATTCAAAATCTCATGAGTAGATTTGAAGAAATTCAAACGGCTCATGAAATTCTGGAACAAAAATGCAAGGATCTAAGTGAGGAAAATAAAAGATTAAAGGAAGAACTGGATAAGCTGAAAGCCAAATCATCTAGAAAAGAAGAACACTTAACAAATCAACAAGCATTAGATGATCACTCATCTGGAGCTAACAGACCAGCTAAGGAAACCCCCTACCAGCTGAGGCCACTACTGCACCACCAAATGCACCAGCTTACAAACCCCCAAAAAGGTTTGGATCCAGATCTGGTATTGGATACAATAGTCAAGATGAGAAATGAAACAATGGATAACACAAATCTATACCTAAATTCAGAAAAAGACAGACCGTAGTTTCAACTACTCATCCTGCACTAGTGAAGTCAAAAACCAGTGTAGTGAAACAGTAGAGTAAATCATCTTACCAGCCTACTAAGGCAAAGGCATACTAAAAGGTAAGGGCAAACTTTACCCCTCAGAAGATGATTGGAATGTTCCACCTCCAGAATACAAGAGAAAACAATTTCATACAAGGCCAAATGTATTTGGGAAAAGCCAGAAAAGGCATGGTCCTGGATACAAAAGGGAATATGAAAACAAGTCATCTACTATGTTTTGGAAAGTGAAATAGAATGCTAAGACACCAAAAAAATAAAGAAATGTATCAGAATACTTTTAGTAAATCTATTAGAAGCTATTCTGCCATGCCTTATACATATGAGGTTGATGACTTCAACCCTCCAAGAAGAAAATCCTTGGGATATACACTTGGAGTAGAAGGCATGATTGCTAACAGGTATTGACCCAAACAGTGTTGGGTACCTAAACTTGTTGACTGCCTTTAATTCCATCTTTCAGTTGTGCATAGGCCCGGAAAATCCGCCTCCACGATGGCGAGCTGCCTATTTTTGGTGTTGCTGATAATTCCTTATATTTATGAGACAAGGCTTTTACCCACAGCGTGTCTTCCTATTGAATTAGATCCCAAACCAATGTCCCCAGTAAAGCAATGTTCATCTCGTACATCTTTTTGAAACCTAATCCTCCATTCTCTTTAGGTTGGCACAATGTTGACCATGCCAAAGCATGCATCTTACGTCCATTTTCATCATCTCCCCAAAATAAATCCCTACAAATCCTCTCCATTTTATTTAACGTTATGATGGGGAGCATTATAGTCTGCATGCTATAGTATGCTTGGGTAGCAAGAGAGCTCTGAATGAGGATCCTTTTGCCAGCTCGAGATAGGGCATTTGTTTTCCACCCGACAGTTTCCTCTTCATCTTCTCTTCAAGATAGGTATAGTGGGAAATATTTTTCCTACCTTGTAATAAGGGCACACCTAAATAAGTCCCTAAATCCACAGTATGGGTCATTTGCAAGCATTGTGCTATGGCAGCGTTAAGAGCATGTCCCACATTACCAGAAGTGCAGAATTTAGATTTTGACGTACTAATTTTCTGACCTGAGCATTGGCAGAAATCAAGAAGTACCTCCTCCATTACCTTGGCTTGAGTTTCGGATGCTTCCCCAAAAAGGAGAAGATCGTCAGCAAAGAAAATATGCAAAATTGATGGGCCATGTCTGGACAACTTAATAGGTTTCTATCTCTCATGTTTAACTGCATCATGTATCTTGGCACTCAATACTTCCATGCAAAGCACAAATAAATACGGTGCTTAAGGTCCCCTTGCCTTAATCCCCTACTAGGTTGGAAGGATTCTAGTTTTTCCCATTCCATAAGACAGAGAGTCTAGTGGACGAAATGCAATGCATTAGAAGGTTTTGTAGCTTGTTTGATAACCCAACCTTTTGAAGGATATTCTACAAAAAAAAAGTCCAGCTAACACGGTCATATGCCTTTTTCCAAATCCACTTTAAGTACGTGCCATAAACCCCTTTTTCCTATTTTCTTCATATGTAAAGTGTGCATGACCTCTTGAGTTAGAACAATGTTTTCTGAGCTCCATCTGCCTGGTATGAAAGCACTCTGTGTTGTACTAACAAGCTACCCAATTATGCTCTAAAATATGTTCCCGAGAACTTTAGTTATTAATTTGATGATCACATTAGCAAGTGCAATTGGTCTAAACTATGCTGGAATTTCCGGATTTTCAGTCTTGGGTATGAGGTGATAAGGGCCTCATTCATATCATGAGGAAACCTGGTTGTTTCAAACACGTTTTTGACAAAATTTACCACTGACTTCCTAATTATACCCCAACATTTCTTATAGAATATTGATGGGAGTCCATCAGGTTCATCAACCTTATACGTGCCCATGTAAAAACATGCCTTCTCAATTTCCTTCTCACATACTTGTCTGTTCAAGTGATTTAGATCATGCTCAGTCAGGTTTGGTAGCTTTATGTGGCAATCGCATACATGATGTTCTTCTTCTCTTGAGTATAGATTGACAAAATACCCCCTCATCAAGTTATGTAGATCTTTCTTCTCAGTGCACCAGGTTCCATCCGGTCTTTTTAATGAGGTAACTTTAACTTTTTGCTTGCGTTTAAGAGCAGTGATGTGGTAAAAAAGCGTGTTGCGTTCCCCTTCAACAAGCCAGTGTAGATGTGACCTTTGATGCCAAAAATTTTCCTCATTATCAAGTATTTCATTGTAATCCTTCCTAAGTTGTTTTCCAAATCTGGCAGGAAAGTAGATGGATGTAGAGCCAAAGATTCTCGTGTCCCTGCTAATCTTCTCAGACACTTGTCTTTTGTGTAGAAAATATTACCAAAGTGCGTCCTGTTCCAGTGGAGTCCCCTAATCATAAATTATTTAGCAACAATTTTAAAATCCGGGCTCTTGCTGTCCCAATTATTCTCTACAAAATCGGAAAAATCTTTGTGAACGAACCAAGCATTCTGGCAGCGCAAGGGAGGAGGGCCTCTACGCTTCACATGTTTCTGTATCAATTGCAATAAAATTGGGTTGTGGTCTGAATGGGTTTTAGGCATACGTGTTAGTGTTACCTCTAGGAAAAGAGAGAGACAGCTGGAAGTACACCATGCTTGATCAAGCCTCTCAAGTATTTGCACTCCTTTGTATAAGGGGCCTGTCCAAGTATATCTCGGCCCATGGAACTGGATTCCAAGAAATTCGTAATGCTGGATCATTCGTCTCATTCTGTTCACATTTACACCACTAATAGGTCGTCCTCCCTTCTTCGTATCTGGTCAATTATTTGGTTAAAATCCTCTATAAGCAATGAAAGGATACTCCACGCCCTTCGAGACTGTACGTGGGCTATAGAACTATGGAACCAGTGTTTCCCTGCAGAATGTTGAAGCCACTTTTTTTGAAGCAAGTACACATGTGGCATGGATAAAGGTGAATTTGGAGGGCTATATGACCAACGTCTAGGTCCAACAAGCTGGAAATATGTTTGGAAGGATACCCTTTATGGGATATGGATGTGGAGGAACAAGATCAAATATGGACAAGAAGACGAGAAGCCACCCTCTTATGTGTTTGTTTCTAACATGGCAGAGAGAGCTAGGAACTTGCGGTTGGCTTGGTGTATGGACTAGAATTGAGAATGTGTATTTTTACATTGCTTTTTTTGGATAACACTGTGTAAAGCTT
This sequence comes from Gentiana straminea, assembly GCA_036785695.1. Classification (NCBI taxonomy): domain Eukaryota; kingdom Viridiplantae; phylum Streptophyta; class Magnoliopsida; order Gentianales; family Gentianaceae; genus Gentiana; species Gentiana straminea. The sequence goes on from JAVUPR010000348.1 coordinate 3,600,711, forward strand.
TTGGACTAGTCTCTTTAGAAGGCATGATTAATAAAGAGATCGTTTAAAAAAAACCAAAACCTTCAAATTAAGCAAAGCACGAATAAAAAATTAAATAAACAAAACCTTTGATTTCGCATTACAATTTTATGAAAACAAGGACCGAAGGTACTACTGTCTACCAATCCGGATCGCAGATCTGACCATTCCTGCCGAAACTTGATCGCCGACTTCGTAATCCCGGATAATTCTTATCAATCCTTCGGCTCCATAGCACAATGCTTGTAAATGACCCATACTGTGGATTTAGGGACTTATTTGAGTGTGCCCTTATTACAAGGAAGGAAAAAGAATTTCCCACATTACCTATCTTGAAGAGAAGATGAAGAGGAAACTGTCGGGGTGGAAAGCAAAGGCCCTATCTCAAGATGGCAAAAGGACCCTCATTCAAAGTTCTCTTGCTACCCAAGCATACTATAGCATGCATACTACAATGCTCCCCATCACAATGTTAAATAACATGGAGAGGATTTGTAGGGATTTCTTTTGGGGAGATGATGAAAATGGACGTAAGATGCATGCTTTGGCATGGTCAACATTGTGCCAACCTAAAGATAAGGGAGGATTAGGTTTCAAAAAGATGTACGAGATGAACATTTCTTTTCTGGGGAAATTGGTTTGGGATCTAATTCAACAAAAAGACACCCTGTGGGTAAAATTCTTGTCTCATAAATATAAGGAATTATCAACAACACCAAAAACATGCAGCTTGCCATCGTGGAGGGGGATTTTCCGGGCCTATGCACAACTAAAAGATGGAATTGAAGGCAGTCAACAAGGGCTGACATGGGTACTTTTTGGAATTGTAGATCTGACCATTCCTTTATTATAAGGTAAAGATGTCCTTACATTTTAAAATGGCGGATTGTTTTTCAGAGATAAGACAAGGCAAAATACCACCTAATATGGTACTCAGAATTTTAGTAAATACCTTATTGACGAATGTACTAAGAGATATATGTCGAAATTCTAAAAAAGAAGAAGGCACCCAATTTTAGGAATCAAAGTAATCAATGTTTATCCAACCGCTTTATGAAGATGGGTGCCCTTGAAAAAATCTAAAACAGAATTCCAATGATCATCACCTATAATATCCCAACAATGTCTGAAAAAAGCCCCATTTAAACCATCTATCCCTGCTGCACTCTGTGGATCCAAATCAAACACTGTCTTTTTAACTTCTTCTTTCGAAACGGCAGCCAAAAGTTGAGAGTTTTGTTCTGATGTGACCAATCTAGGGACAAATTGTAAGCAATAATCAATTGCCCTATGTTCCCTACTACCATCTTCTTGCAACAAATAAGAAAAGAAAGAGACCTCAGCTTGCTCAATTTCATGTTTCTCTGTACACCAATTCTTCCCCTCATCTTGTATTTTACATATTTGCATATTTTTATGTCTTGCCTTGGCCGTTGCTTGAAAGAATGTAGTATTTCTATCCTCGTCTCTGAACCATTTAAAACGAGATTTTGCTTCCAAAACTCCTCTTACTGAGTCAAAAAAAGCTCATACTGCTCCATTGCTTGTGCCAAGGCCAGTTTAGATTGTTCTGAAGGATTAGCATCATATTGTTTTTCTTTCTCTTGGACAACCTTGTCTTGGAGAAGCACATGTTGGTGTATGTTACCAAAATGTGCTTTATTACAGACTTTTAAAATATTTTTAAGGTGCTTCAATTTACTCACGAAATTAGCCATCCGAGATCATGCCATTGGCCAACTGCCTTCAACAATCTGATTGAAATTTACATGTTGTAACCATATATTTTGAAACTTAAACACGGACGGTCCTCTTGGCTATAAAGTAACCTCATAAACAATTGGCTTATGGTCAGATCCCAGTCTACTCAAAGCATGTATCTAGCAATCACCGGCAACATCATCCCACTTATCATTATACAACAGCCAACCAATCCTAAAATGGTAAGTTAAGGTGGATGGTGAGGTAAGATATGATAGGATGAATTGTAGGACCAGTTGTAGGTAGTGAAGGGTAAGGTAAGATGAGTGGAGTATATAAGGTGGAATAGGGTAGGCGATGTGGTGTGCGGAGTTAAGGTAGGTAGCAAAGGCGTCTAAAAAAAATCCGGACGCAGGTCAAAAAATTGTCAGTTTTTTTTCTTTTGGATTTAGGCATGTGCATTCCTTAAAATAGTTTATTGATAAACCAAAATTACTAGATCAGCTTCATATATATATATATATATATATATATATATATATATATATATATATATACACATGCGACTACATTTATTTTACTGTGATTTTTCAAGAGATAAGGAAGCTAAAAACTAATTTATAATAAAAAATAAATAAAATGGACACATCCTTTTTTTAGTTGTAAAAAGACCAAAAAAAATTCAGACGGACAAAAATACCCTTACATATACAATAGACACGTTCCAGGCCGTTCCGTCTCATTCAGTTTCGTCCCTCCCTTCTTTCCTTTTTTTTAACAACACAATATGTCAGTTTTTATTTTATTTTTCTAATTTTTTTAAACAACCGTAACTTTTGACTTAGACTTTCAATCATCAAAAAAATTTCACCAAAATTCATATTTTGTTTTGCTCTTTATTTTGAGATCTCATATGATACCCTTCCGACGTAAATTTTGAAAGCTGAAAAAACATTTGCATTAATTCGAAGCGTTTTTCTTATAAACGACCGCAACTTTTGATTTAGAACACCGATCATCAAAATTTTTTCACCAAAGTGTATATTTTTTTTTCTCTTCATTTTGAGATCTCATGCGATACCCTTTCGACGTTGTTTTTGAAGCCGAATTTAATCGCAGCGTTTACACTAACACATTAACAACATCACAGTATCAGTATCACAGTAACAGTAACATATGTAGTTCAAGGTTCAATAGCATCACATCTGATCTAAAACATTTAAATATAATACTAGTAGTTTCCAGAATGCAAAAATATGGTTATAATGAACATGTAGTACTTGTCTCATCTATGAAAGGTAGATATCTTATCATTGCAAATATATATGCTAAGGACATTCATCCTGCATTAGCACATGGTGAAGATGCTATCTCACGTTATTGGTCCACTAAGAGGATTCTTTCAAAAGGAAAATCGACGCCTATTTCTTCATACCTTAGCTTCTTGCGTATTTGTGTCTTCTGCGTTTATTTATGAAAATCATTTTGTTGCCCTTATCTTTGGTTAGTGTATGTTTTGTATTGGTAATATGATGTAATCATGTTATTAGAAGATAAAGCACAAGAGATAAACATATGAAGTCAAAAGAAGAGATAAAGTTGCTATATTAAATTTAATTTATAGTATTTATCTTTAGTATTCAAATAAATAATAGTACTATTATCTCGTATTATGATTTCTCTCCTATATAAAGGAGCACTTCTGTATCAATTTAATAATCAATCAAAAAAATCAATTTCGGTCTTCTATTATTTTGAGTATCCTGATTTTCTTTATGGTATCAGAGACAGGGGCGGGGGTTTAAGTGCCTTAACATTGGTGAACCCTCGCCCGATCCGTTTTCCGCTTTCAAACCATTATCATAGTATGATCTTTCTTTCGTTTCTAATGATTTTTTTTACTTCTCATCCTTGTCGTAAACCCAAACTCCTTCTAGACCACCATTGATCTCTTGAACAGCTTCTATACTAATTTTAACAAAATTCCACCGAAACTTCATTCATGCGAAATCTATATCAACCATCATTTGATGTCTTCTCCGTGAATGAATTTCCATTTTTTCTTAATACCTTTGCCACAAGCACGTCATTTATTGACCCCAAAATCTTAGCCAATACTCAGATAAATTAAACCACAAACTGATACTGGTATTATCATCGCAAGTACCAATGAATGTGTTATTGATGTCAAATTGTAGCACAAACCAAATCTCAATCAAGTCAGTTAGCCACCAGATCCATACCAACCTCTCTCGCACACCCGAGAAAAAAAAAATCCCATTTTATATTTTTTTTTCTTAGTTGCTATTTATCAATAAATTAATATTCCTACATATATATAGCATCAATTTTATAATTTTCTTTTGGCACTAGTTATCTCTTTTTGCAGGTACGAGATAGATCCAATCCGAATAATTGGAGGCTGATATCTCAATCCAAAAACAAAAAAAAAAAAAAAAAAAAAAAAAGACATCGGAAGAGCCGGAAATACATGCGTCGATGAAGTCAAACACACAGACTAATGGACTCCGGGAGAGCTAAAAAGACATGCACCGGAGTGGAGATGCCCTCCAAAATCACAACTAAGGACTTCGGAAACAACCGGAGTGGAGATGCCCTCCAAAAATCAAACCTATGGATTTCGGAAAAACAACCGGAGTGGAGATGCCCTCCAAACACACCAACTAATGGACTCCGGAAAAACTACCGGAGTGGAGATGCCCTCCAAAACACAACAGCTAATAGACTCCGGAAGACCTGCCGGAGTGGAGATGCCCTCCAAATTATGTCACGGCAAACTCAGCCTCCAAACCCGGCTTCGTTTGAGGGAGGGTATTAGAAGATAAAGCACAAGAGATAAACATATGAAGTCAAAAGAAGAGATAAAGTTGATATATTAAATTTAATTTATAGTATTTATCTTTAGTATTCAAATAAATAATAGTACTATTATCTGTATTATGATTTCTCTCCTATATAAAGGAGCACTTCTGTATCAATTTAATAATCAATCAAAAAAAATCAATTTCGGTCTTCTATTATTTTGAGTATCCTGATTTTCTTTACATGTATCTCTGAATTTAATCATAGAGATGACACTTTAGTAGCATATCACGCTATAGAACACCATTAGAAGTTCTTTGGTGCCGTTTCACGATTCTTTTGTTTAAACATAATGATGAAACAATTTATTTTTAAGCTGGTGTCCTTAATATTAAAAACATTTAGCTGTATTTGTGAGTTTAAAATGATTTTCATTTGCTTACGGAGATTTTGGGGGTTTTTTGGCCCCAGGTTTCATTAAATTGTGTTTGTATTGACTGCTAATCCACCCATTCCTATCGATACCGATTGGAGCGAAATAAAAGTTTTGTCTAATGGGCTTTATGTTTGTTTTGTTGGCAGATGGAGTACCCATATAGCTAGAACTTTTTTTATGAGGTTGTTGTTGTTTGTTTGTTGATATAATTTTTTGTCGCAGATCTTCTATACATATGGAGTATGGACTGAAAGCAATGAGTTATCTTCAGATCAATTCTTCTTGGTGGTAGCCTTTGTTTCATTATGTGTTTCTCTATAAAAATCTGGAGTTTTTTTTAAGAAAAAAATAAAACGAGCAAAGGGAATGTGGGGTTTTGACAAAGATGCAACGAGTTCCTATTCAATACGCTCCCTTCATGCTTTGTCTTTTAGCCTAAGCATTTTTTTTGTGAGATTAACAAGTAATGTTTTTGTGGGATTTTTGTTTTCTTTTCTTGGTAAAATTCTGAACTACCAAAAGTTTCAGAAGATATTTAACTTTTACGTTTGAATTTGGAATTCCATTGTTCTTATTTAGACAGAAAGTCAATGGGTATTTCATACTTTTGTGATGTTTGATATTGTGTTTCTAATTTGTAGGATAGGGAACCAAGACATACGAAACATCTGATGTTTGACGATATCCAGCCTCTTGCGATTCGCCACATTCTACCTCAGGTTTATCAAATGATACAATTTTGCTTTCTCAAAATATGTTACACATGCTGGCATGATGGTGCAAGTAAGGTTTAACTTTTTTTACATCCTTGGGGATGATGAGAAGTAACTTCTAACATCAATTCCTTGGTGTATGGACAAAATCAAAACAAGTAAATTTTCGGGTTCTTTTTGTTGTTAGTTTTTGGTTGAAGCAAAATAAGAATGTGATTCGCTTTCAAACATTTTTTTTTTGGCTTCTAGATAAACTCCATTACTCACTGACACTGTGGACGCATGGTTGTGGCCCGCCTTTTATAGATTAGTGAAGATGCTGATACATTGTCAAGCTTTAATTTTAGAGCATCTTCACTGCGCATAGTACGTGTATCTGCGCATCCGGCCGCATCGGATGATCTACTTGCAGATTGATCGGTGTTAGATCTATATTATAATATAGATCTAACACCGATCAACGGTGCAGATCATCCGATGTGGCCGGATGTGGCACACACGGGTGTGGCACTATCATTTCCGTTAATTTTACCTCAACATTATCATTTTTCGAGGTAATCATTTGTTGGTTTCTTGTGGTTTTGACTACAAATAATATTCAACATTATCATTTTTCGAGGAAATCATTTGTTGGTTTCATGTGGTTTTGAGATACTTTTGGTGTACCCTAATATTTGTTTTATAGATGACTGAAGGGTTGCAATAAGTATGTACGATCTGATGTTTAGCTCTTTCTAACTGATGTCAAATGTATTTAGAGCTTTACATATGTATTGACGATACCGAATATCGCACCTCCACGTGGCGTCACGAGATAGTCCTCCTGGACAAGAGTAAGTGATAGCCCGAGGGTCGAATTACGAGATAAGACATCGACAACCGACATGATCGGCCCATCTCGATACCGCAAGACGGAAAGCTCGGGATGCGGACAAAGTTCACTCTAAACACGCAGGCCTCACAGTTGGTCCCCGATAATCTGAATAAACGTCAAGGTATTCATGTCGATGCCCAGGCTCGAGGCTAAGGCCATCTAGTAGACTCCAGGCTCCGACGATCGACTATCGAGCAGTGTAGGACGATCAGTCCGCACCAGCTAGCAGTGTAGGACAATGAGTCCCAGGCTCGATTACCGCAGGTCGGCAATATCGACATCGTAGACAGAGTCCGCACCAGCTGTCCAGGCCCATTAACGGTGATAACTTGGGCAAGGGTTAAGGCCCATTAAAGGGTAAATCAGACAATAACATAAGCCGACTTAACCTTAGGGTTAGGGCAAGTGTTGTCATTATAAATACCCCATTCCAGGAACTACGTGTGACTTGATTCCTGGAGCATAACAGGATACGTAGGCAACCTGAGAGAGACTCTCAGGCTCAGTCTAAAATCACCCCCAAAATCATCCTTGATTCAATCATCCCTAGATTAAATTAACCCGAAATTATACATGACAAAATCCAGCAAAAGATTAGACAACAAAAAGAAGAGGAGATAAAATACCGCAAAAATTAAAGCAAAATAAATCTAGGCATTATATTTGGAGCTCACCGATGAGCGAATCTTTAATAAGTCTGAGTTCGACTCGGCATCTCATCTTGGAACTATCTTATTTTGGAACTCTCCCAGCCGAGCGGGGCGGGATGAGCCTTCTTATTTTGGGAACTCTCCCCATGCCGGGATCGATCTATCTTATCTTGGAACTCTCCTAGCCGAGCATGGCGGGACGAGCCTTCTTATTTCGGGAGCTATCCCCATGGTTATTGCAACTTTTTGGCTAGCATCTTGCGTATCTCGAGGATCCACTCCACAAGGATCTACTCAACGGTCTATGAGGATCCGTAAGTCGGACGCCATCAGTCGACGGCCAACGTGGATGAGTCCTAATGGGACGAAAACGCAATGATCGAAGTCCGAATCGACAACGACGTAATTTGACTCCTAAGGGAGAGTATATACTAGGGCATCGAGGTCGGACAACATGATCATTTCGATCGACAGCCAGTAAAGCTAAAAGTTCCATAGAACCAAAAAGCTAAGGCATCGAGTTCAGATCATGTCCAAATCTCTCAGCAGTCATGTGTCGGGAGTCATGAACGACAAAGAAACACCACGACACCGAGATCCGGAGCGACAATTATGTATTACCAGTCTTTCTAGACAGTAATTACTAGGACATCGTAGCCGGAAATATATATCGACAGCCGAAAGGGCGTCTATTTCGACAAACGAAAGGAGACGGCCAGGGGCATCTCTTCTACTACGCGACAACAAAGAAAAGTCCAAAAAATTCTAAGGCATGGAAGACATGTTACATATGATCGACAAACGGAACTACTGAAAGTATAACGAAGATGATGAATCTGCATTATACTTCGGGGGCAACAACGAGTCGACATTGAATACTCATGAAAAAGCGAGCAAATGAAAAAACGAGCAAAGAAATGGGAATCGACATGCAACAAAAGTGTTTGACATCAAATACGGTTAAAATTTCAAAGCATTTATAACAAAAAAAAGAAGCCTAGTCACGAAGACGGGCCAAATAGTTATAGCATTGCAAAGAGGCGAATTCGAAGTTGACGGTCGACATTGTCATCGTTACAGCCTAAGACAGTCGACATCGTCAAGGCAAAACGAGTCTAAGGGACAAAGGTTGCTAAAGTAAAAAGATCTGCAAGGCAGACAAGGAGAGTCCGCACGCCGGACAACGTGCCCAATAAAATACAAATATGATCCAAACCTAAGGGTCTCATGATACTTGGGGAGCAGATATCGACATATATGCATCGACATGAGAGAAGCTGATGTGCCAATAAGGCCAAAGGCCGCAATAAGGAAAGATAGTCTATATCAAAGGCAAAAGAAAGAGGGAAAATGTAACAATTTTTCAATAAGGCCAACAGCCAAAATCAGGGCAAATCAGATCCTTCAGAGAAGTCGACCTCGACCAAGACAATCCCAAGTTGGACATCTCATCATTCCTTCGACAGCTACGACATCGAAGTCGATGTCAACTTAGCCACACATTATAAGTCCAAGGGATAGATAATGCTAAGGCAAAAAAGTCTGCAAAGCAGACAGACTCGGACTCCACTGGAAGTAAGTCCGCAGGGCGGATTTAAATTCAAAGCATTGGATGACAGTGGCCGAGATACACCTTTGACATATCAGACCTGACCTCAAGAGCTCAGATAGATCTGGGGGGCTTATGACGATACCGAATATCGCACCTCCACGTGGCGTCACGAGATAGTCCTCCTGGACAAGAGTAAGTGATAGCCCGAGGGTCGAATTACGAGATAAGACATCGACAACCGACATGATCAGAGAACCGAGATGATGGGCCCATCTCGATACCGCAAGATGGAAAGCTCGGGATGCGGACAAAGTCCACTCTAAACACGCAGGCCTCACAGTTGGTCCCCGATAATCTGAATAAACGTCAAGGTATTCATGTCGATGCCCAGGCTCGAGGCTAAGGCCATCTAGTAGACTCCAGGCTACGACGATCGACTATCGAGCAGTGTAGGACGATCAGTCCGCACCAGCTAGCAGTGTAGGACAATGAGTCCCAGGCTCGATTACCGCAGGTCGGCAATATCGACATCGTAGACAAAGTCCGCACCAGCTGTCCAGGCCCATTAACAGTGATAACTTGGGCAAGGGTTAAGGCCCATTAAAGGGTAAATCAGACAATAACATAAGCCGACTTAACCTTAGGGTTAGGGCAAGTGTTGTCATTATAAATACCCCATCCCAGGAACTACGTGTGACTTGATTCTTGGAGCATAACAGGATACGTAGGCAACCTGAGAGAGACTCTCAGGCTCAGTCTAAAATCACCCCCAAAATCATCCTTGATTCAATCATCCCTAGATTAAATTAACCCGAAATTATACATGACAAAATCCAGCATCGTCATGTATCATGTCTTAGACCCGTAAATATTTTATGGACATAAGCCATATGTAAATAATAGGTTTTTGGTGGAAGGTCCTAAATAATTGAAAAACCAGGATCAAAGGAAGCACATAAATAATTAGGACAAAACTGTAGTATAATGCTAGAATTACCCTTTTTCTGATTCTCTTAATATTTTTTTTTCCTGTTTCTAATTAATCTATTTATATACCCTAGCTCTCTCTTCTTCGCTGAACTCCCTCCCAACGCCGGTTAAATGGCATTAACCCTAAATCGCAATCAGTTCAGCGTTCAAAAGCATCAGCCCTGAACATGGGTTTGTCCGCCTTGGAAGGTATCATTCAAAACCGCCGCCACCGTTTCTTTTCAAACGCCACCGCCGCTGCTGAATCATTCAAAACGGATATGGAAGGCTCGATGAAAGAAAGCTGCCATGTTTTACCGGATTGGTGTCTTCCGGCGACCGGATTGGTGTGTTCCGGTCAATTGAATTACAGGCGGGAGCGACGCGCAAGAGTTTGATTCAGGCTGGGAAAGGCGTGGTTGTTGATTATGAGAATTCTGGTGAATTGATTGAAAATAATGCTGATGCAAATGAAGAAAAGGAAAATGAAGTTGCTGTGGTTAACTGCGCCGGAGAAGGGAAGAAGAAGACGAAGGCAAGTCAGCCATTGAAGGCAAAGGTTACTGTTTCAGAGGCGGCTTAAAAAATTGATCCCGCTGATCTGAACGCTATTCGGTTTTTTTTTTTTTTTTTTTTTTTTTTTTGAGAAACTTTAGGGTTTAGGGTTGTTACTATTAAAGAACTCAGAAGTTACTACAATTTTTGATATAATTTTATCTATTTTACGGGCTGTTACTCATTGTTTATTGACTGTTACGACCTCTTTATGGGTTGTTACTACTTTTTTTTTTGGCCTTTACTACATTTTACTCGCTGTTACTACTTATTTTTCGTGGCTGTCACTACATTTTATCAGTGTTACTGCGTGTTTAATGTGTAAAAGGGTATTTTGTCCATTTATTATGAATTTGTCCTTTCTAATCACCTAACATGTAGTAACGTCCTTCTGGACACATTTTGAATTTTTTTATCCTTGTAGCCCCTTCCCCTATAAATAATTCTAATGATATAATTCGTCAAGCTTTAGAATTGGTATTAGGTATGCCTATAATTTGAATTATGGACTTTTCTTTTTACGCAAGGCATTTTGTTTGGATTTTCTTATGATTCTTCTTTTTCTATTAACCTCACATATTATTATACCTTATATGTGCTCTATTACCATTATATGTATTATATCCATATACAGCATTTGTTTTCTTTTTTTAGAAGGTCCATCTTGATAAATTGGCTCAGGGCCTTAAAAAACACGGGGACGGCCCTGATTAACCCCACATATTATTATACCTTATATGTGCATGTATATGAGAGAAATTGTCCCCTCCCAACTCTTCGGATTAAAATGAGAACCTTGAAATTTGTCACAGTTTTACGGATATGGATTGATAAGATTTTCCGGACAGTAATGTCCTTATGTCCTCAAGATCTTAATCACTTTGGGGCTATGTATTCGGAAGGAATGCCTTAATATATTGTTGACCAGAGCATGTGTATGCCAACAACGGCGTACTTGAAACTTTTTCTCACATATTTTATGCATCTTTACACTTTAGTTCAGTAATTTAAGTTTCTTATCTCTTTTCCATCATGAGTCATGACATCGTCTATGATATTGGATATGTTGTGTGATGTCTAAATGGATTTATATACCGAATTCTTTTTAATTCCTTTGCCTACAATGTCTACTTTGATTCTTTGTTTAAATTTTCTATTGCCTAATCATCGTCTCCGTCATACAGGTTTTTCGGCAGTTCTAGACATCGTTTTCCTTGCCATGGATGCGTCTCATCGTTTTCCATTTTGTCTTGGGTTGCTCTTAATGATACATCCCGTGCATAGCACGAGTTTTCCAGGTAGAGGTTGATTTAGACTGCATTTGTGCTGAGAGTGGATTGGGGTGAGACTAGTGGCGGATCCAGGAATAAATTCCAGTGGGGTCACCGGAGTCCAAAACTACATATTTTATCCAAAAAAAATTCCAGTGGGGTCACCGGGGTCTAAAAAATCAATTTTTATCTACAAAATGACAGTTTTTAACAACAAAACTATATAGTTTTAATACTAATTTTTTTTTTTATTTTAAAATCCAGTGGGGTCACGTGCCCCTCCCCTGGGGTACGTGGGTCCGCCCCTGGGTGAGACCTATGCTTTGGAACGCATTCAAGAAAAAAACCATACGAAATGTAACAATTTTTTTAATATTATTATTGTGATTAGTTTAATATCATTATACCTTTTTAAAACTCTTTACAATGCTTCAACTATTAATTTCATGTGGTGTTTTAATTTAAATGGTTTGATGGATGCCGACAAGATAAAACATTGTCGTTGTTTCATTTAAGTTTTATTGTGGAACCTATGAGCAAGATAACACATTTCATCTTTTATTTTTTTTATCGTCACTTAATGATGGCAGTGTGTCACATGTTTCCGTACTTAGATTTATTGTACGATCAGAGAACTAATTTTTTTATTTTCTATAATCTAAACGTCCCGTGCATGTGCACGGGTTATTATATTATATATATATATATATATATATATATATATATAATATATATATATATATATATATATATATATATATATATATATATATATATAAACCTGTAATCGTCAACCGACTAATCGGTATCACCTGACTAACCAACCGGCTGCGCTTGATCGACCAACCGACAAATGACCCGTTCAACCAATCCGCCTTAGGCCCTTTTAGCATAAGGCCTGCCCTAATCTTTAGTTGCAAAGATATGAACATGAGTGACAAGGACAATTAAAAATACAACAACGATTGAATATGTAATGATAGTTGAATTGCAAAACATACGAACATGCATTTACAGAGATGATTAAAGTTGCGGTTACTATTGAAGATGCTATGAGAATTGAAACTGCCCGCAATGGCATTTGAGGATGAAACACCACTTGAAAATTCACGGAGAATTATCTTGCATCAAAATCCTAAACCGTACCCTAAAAGAAAATTTGTGATTTCGCATCAAGATCGACAAGTATTAGCCGTCAAAGCAGCCGTTGTCCATATGTGTATGTTAGTAAGCCTGTGGAATGACGTTTGAGATGTAAACTTCAATAGCAATTGAATGCGACAAATTCTAAAAAAAAAAAGTGGCTACAATAAACTATCGATAAATTAATATCCGATAAATTAATATCCTCACTAAAATAATAATTTCTTCCGTCTCGACTTGAGCATGTGTACTAAAGTAATAATTTCGCTAAATGCATTAAGTAATAAAAAGAAATTGAATACAGTAAAATCTAATAAAAATATAAAATAATAAATGCATAATTCCAGTTAGAAATTTATATATTAAACTTATATATTTTTGAATATTTTCTGAAAATATGCATCTATAGTAACTTGTTTCTTCTTAGTGGTTAAACCAAATTTGATCCCATCTTTCATTTTTGATTTCGATAATAATCCAAGAGCACAAATTCTTATAATCTTTCTAACTTTCCAAGCATTTTAATTTATATTTGTCTCTTCATTTTACAGACTAGATGCATAATATTAATTATTTCTTTGTAAAGTAATAAATATTAATTTATTTATCGATAAACAAATAAACTCGTTAAAGTAATAATTTTGGTCGGTCCCAAAGGTATGCATTTATCGAGAGTTTACTGTAGAATAAAATATATCAAATGAGATTTTGAAATATATATAGGAAAAAAATAAAAAATTTGGTTAAAGAATCATGATTTTAGAAGATGTTAATTAAAAATATGTAGAGGAAGAGTAATTTTAATGATGTATGATAGATGAATTGAGTAAAAAAAATCGTCGAAGAAGAATACAAAAAGACGATCGATGATAATAAAGTCATTTTTGTGAAACATAATCCACTTTTATTTTTATAGATTTTTGTCCAAAAGGACAAACTAATATCTTTATTAGGCTACAAGTACATGGATGATTAGAAAGGACAAAACCTAATTAACATTACCAAAATACCCTTTTCCTATATATCTATAAAATAAAAAACCCTCATTCCAAAAAAAAAACAACAACAGCGTTCATCTTCAGGGCGACGATGGCGTTCAAAACACCACAGAAGAGACCGGCGATCGGCATCAGCGTTCTAGCAATGGAGCTCGTCGGCGTCACCATCTTTTATTTGTCCGGCCATCAGAAGGCGGGGGTGAATCGTTCTCGAATCGTCGCCCGAATCGTTCGACCATTTTATCTCCCCGAATCGTTCAGCTGCCGCCGCCGCCGCCATCAATTATCAGCAACAAAGAAGAGGGAAGGGTGATTGGAATTGACGCATCAGTGGATGGTTAGCCGGAAGGGAAGGCTGGTTTTTTATTGAAATTGACGAAGGGAAGGGTGATTGGAATTGACGAAGAACGATTGAACGATTTAACGATTTGAATGATTGGAGCAGATTGAACGATTTGAACGATTGGTGCTTGGAGAAGGAGGTTTGCTGCTTGGAGAAGGAGGTTTGCTGCTTGACGGTGGACGGACTGGAGGTGGTTGCACCGGCGGCCATGGTTTAGGGTTTACTGCAGGATCCCGTTTTTTTTTTTGTAAAAATTTTTGGGTTTAGGGTTGTTATTATTAATTTTGTAACGTTACTACATTTTTTGATGTACTTTATCTATTTTATGGGCTGTTACTACTCGTTTATTGGATTTTACGACATTTTACGGGTTGTTACTACTTCTTTTTAGGCTGTTACCACTTGTTTATGGATGTTACGACATTTTAATGTTACAGGCTGTTATTCCGTTACGACATTTTACGGGCTGTTACTACTTAATATCTCTGTTATAAGGGCTGTTACTACTTGTTTTTAGACCGTTACTACTTTTCATTGGATGTTACGACATTTTATGGGTACATTACTACTTGTTTCTTGATCGTTACTATTTGTAGAAGGGTAAAAAGTAACAAGGGGTATTTTTGTCCAAATATTTTGTTTTTGTCCTTTATAACAGCTGAAAAATAAAAATGTCCTTGCAGACCCATTTATGTGTTTTTTTTCCTTGTAGCCCCTTCCCCCTTATTTTTATTACTCCTACCAATAATAATAATCTTTCAAGTGTGTCTTAATTGTCAAGTTACAATTAAAATTGGTCTTTCTAACCTATACACCATAATTTTAATGTCTCATATTGTTTGGTCAATCTTTATGAAACACAAGTGTAACACAAATTTTGTTGTCCTGCAATTAAATTAAAAAATAAAGACAAGAAAATTGTAACACAAGGGCATAACGATACAATTTCTAGCAAAATCCCTATATCTACGAGACGTCTTTGATTCTCCTCTTGATTTTCGCCGAGGGTCGCGGAGACTTGTTCTCGAACTTTGTCGATACTCCTCCAATTTGTTGGGAGGAATGCTGGATTTGTGGAAGAACTCCGGACATGGCGGATGATTTTCGATTGTTTGAGATGACTTGGATGCCTTCATGCTTCCAGGATCTTCTCGTTCGGTTTCACCGAGGGTCGCGGTGACTTGTTCTTAGATTTTGGTGCCCCCAATTTGTTGGGAAGAATGCCTTTGATTGTTGAAGAACTCCGGATATGGCGGATGATCCTCGCATGTTGGTGAAGAACTCCGAATATGTCAGATGACCTTCATTTGTTGTTGAAGAACGCCGGACTTCTTGGTGGCCTTCGATGGGTTGAAGAGGATGTGGCGGATGGTTTTCGTTTGTTGAAGAACTCTGAATATAGCAGACGACCTTCGAATGTTGTTGAAGAAATTGAAGACTTCTTTGTTGCTTCTTAGATCTTCTTTTTGTTGAAGAACTCCAGATTTAGCGGATGATTTTCGGTTGTTGGAGAGGACTTGGAGGATTCTTTGTTACTCCTTCAATCCTCTCTGTGGTAGTTGAGCATGGGGCTTAATGCTTTCTCTCTAACTTCTTCACCAATTGTTGTTGTGTTGATAAACTCCCGAATATGGCGGAAGAACTTTGACTTTGGATTGAAGACTTGAAGGAATTTTTTGTATTACTTTCAATCTCCTAGTTGAAGGGATCTAATTTATAGAAGATCTTCGATGTTGAAGACGATCTTTCATGGTTCTTTGAAGCTTTTGATGTCCTTCATCTTCTTGAAGAACTTTAGACTTTCCCGGAAGATCTTCGAGTGTTGAAGGTAACTTTCTCTGATGATCTTCGAGTGTTGAAGATGCCTTTTGGTCTTCTTCCCTTTCTTGAAGAACTTCAAGCGTTGCTTGGAAGATCTCCGATTCCTTGGTGTTGTTGTGCTTGAAGTTTTTCCTCCGGTCTTCAATCACAGTTTCTTCGGTGTGTTGATGATTCCACCAACATCTTCAGCGTGTTGATGATTTCACCAACTTCTCCAATTTAGATGCTTGCACCAACTCTATGTCTTCTTCTATGTTGGTCTTCAAGCTAGTGTTGAAGACGTCTTGTTGAAAAACTCAGCCTTTGTGTTGATCTTCAAGTGTTGGGACGCCTTTCAACCTTCTTTTCTTTCTTGAAGAACTTCGAGTTTTTCTTAAAAATCTTCGATGCTTTGGTGTTGTTGTAAAGTGCTTGATGCTTGCTCTGGGACTCCTCACCAACTTCTTATGTTGTTGATCTGTGTGTCCTTGCAAATGACCAAGACCCTCATATTTATAGTGCTGGATGAGTGACTTTGAATTGATTTGCATTTAATGTGTCCAAACTCTTGATTGATTCCCACCATATTTAGAAGATTGACATTGATTACAAATCAATCAAAACTCCTAAATACTTTATTTCAAGAGATTTGATTTAAATAATTCTATATTATGTTCTAATATATATATATATATATAATATATATATATATATATATATATATATATATATATATATATATATATATATATATATATATATATATATATATATATATAATATATATATATATATATTTAAATGTAGGAAATAATATAAAATAAAATTTAAGTACGCGACAAATATAATGTGTCACATATACATTTTTCGTATCCACATAGCCATTTATAATAAATTAATTAAATCTCTAAATTTCTTTTATGAGATTTTAATTAATAATTTTTACATTATTCCTTAGTATATTTTATAGAAAATAATATAAAATAAAATTTTACTTTGAAGAAATGTATTATGTGATATATTTGGCGTGTCATATATGCTTTTCAAATGTACAGCAAGTGTTGAGATAAAATTGTTGTATATGACAATATTAAATACGGTGAATATATACAAGGAAAAGAAAGAAAGGAAAAAAAAAAAAAGGTGATGGAACTAGAGATTTCAAGTGCAATGAATGATTGGGGAAGCAAATTTAAATCTACTTGATGAATGTTGAGGTAGTGTATGTGTATAAAATTAGTATCTATCTCAGGGACGGACCCAGCCTATTAAGGGTGGAGTGCACGGCCCCACTCAAGTTTCTGGCCGAAGTTACTAATATATTCCTCTTATAATAATAAAACTGTGTATTTATATTATTACCGACAATTTTTATAACAATTATTTATTTAGCTCAACTGGTTATAAGTTTTGTTACTTAGGTCATGGGTTCAAGACACTTAGGTTCGAGAATTTGACACTCACGAAAAAAATTCTAAGGTCCGAGAATCTCATTACTTCATTAGTATTAAAAAAACCAGAAGGCCACATTAAAAATTAATGATTCTATCTCATTACTTCATTAGTATTAATTATTATCCCCACAACCAGAAGGCCACATTAAAAATTAATTGTATTATTATATGTATGAGTAAATGGTGGGGGTGAATACGAAATTTCCTCAATGGAGGGAAGCCGTTCACCTTTGGCTGGTACTTTGTCATATCTTCTGGTGAGTCTCGTGAATGCTTACCCTACGTTCGGAAGTGAAAAATAATGCATGGAATTTCCCTTTCCTATAAAATAAAATAAAATAAAAATAGACACAAAGATGTAGGAATAGAGAAGAGAGAGAGAAATAGTACTCGTCGTAATGAGTAATTAACACTTGACGTACAATTAACGCAAATTTTATGGTGGTCCTGGACCAAGTATGATTTGGTGATCCAGTACTAATAGAAATCCAGAAGAACACATGGGATCAAAATATAAATGCCATGTTTTTACATTTTTTTTAGAAATCCTATTGGAGGGATCAACCATTAACATATTTGTCCCTTATCGGTAGTTTTATGGTGGTCCAGGACCACAATGTCATACTTGTCCTCCAATAGAATTTCTTAAAAGAGGAGCAAATTTGTAAAAACATGACATTTATATTTTACACGGAAGGCCCCGCGTGTTTTCCTAGATTTCCTTTGGTCCTGGATCACCAAGTCATACTTGGTCCAGGACCACCGTAAAATTTCCGGTCCCTTATACATATATATCTCAGCTACATTCTTTTCTTTCTTGCTTTCTTACTGCTGATAATCAATTATTCCTTCCTGCCTGCCTGCCTGCCTGCCTTTCTTCGAAATAAGAGTTTGAAAAAAAGAGTAGTACGTGGCAAAATGGGATCAACCATTAACAATCCTGCTCCTTCTCCTCCTCCTCCTCTTAGGCTTAACTGCAGCAAGAGTAGTACTAGTACTACTCACATAATTGCTTTCCCATTCCCGGCAAAAGGTCACATAAATCCTATGCTACACTTGTGCAACCTCTTGGTTTTGAAAGGACTCAGAGTCACTATGATCTACACAGCTTCAACAATGAAATCTGCCAAGTCAACAACGAAATCCAACAACAACAACGGAGGAGGAGGAGGTGGTTTGATGAGTTGGAATTCCATCCAAACCGAGACTATTTCAGATGGCATTAATACAGAGGAGGAGGAGGAGGAGGAGGCGGACAAGGTGATAGGAGGAGGAGATGTAGAAGCCTATTTCAAACAGTTCAGGGATGTTGCTACTCAGGGCCTGACCGATGTCGTAAAGAAGCATCAAAGGTCTAACCATCCCCCACGGCTTGTGTTGTACGATTCCGTCATGCCATGGGTTCTTGATGTTGCACAGGGTCTTGGACTCCTTGGCGCTTCTTTCTTCACTCAGTCTGCTTCTGTTTGTTCCATTTACTACCATATGCGGCTTCAAGGGCTTCTGCTTGAACAACAACAACAACATAACGAGGACCCTTCTACAACTCCTGCTGTGCATGCCGAAACAACAGCAACAACAACAACCACGACGCTGCTTCCCTTGATGCCACCACTTGAAAGGAAAGACTTGCCTGGTTTTGACTACTTCTTGGACATAAAAGTTATAGTTGAGAAGCTGCTCCTCGACCAGTTCTCCAACATTGAGAAGGTGGATTATATTCTCTTCAACACTTACCAAAAGTTGGAGGACGAGGTGACCGTTCGACTTCTTTAATTACTTGATATTATTAATTTTTTTTATTAGTAGCTAGTATTGATTAGTCACATCCTCCGCTCCTCTTAATTACTATATAGTCGTTTTTTCTTCTTTCACTTTTGACGCATACGGCATACATAGTGCATATATATATATATATTATAATATATATATCGCGCGCCTGCTTTGGCTCCACCCCAAATAACGGACTACAAGGGCGTACTCTTGCAACTCGATCCAAGGAATTAATTATATGAGAGGCCGAGGGATAGATAGGATACTGCTAGTACTACTAGCTAGCTATACTCTTTTACGTGCCTTATATTAATTATATGTGTTTTAATTTGCCCTCCGCGCGCTCCACCTGAGCTAGCTAGCTAACTAGAAGCGAACAGCCACCGGTAAGCATGAAGTATGTATTTTGGGGAGAGGCAAATTGTTCATGTGCTATTTAAAAAATCCTTTTATTTATTTATTTATTTATTATGTGCCCTGATATATGTTAATTGTATAATTCAACAGTACGTCTTCTTTTATCATTTATATATATATATATATATATATATAACCTTGATTGATGCTAGCTAGCTGCATTTAATCAATTTAATACTACGTATACTTACTTTATATATAGGTGATAAATTGGATGGCTAATCAATGGCCGGTGAAGACAATAGGGCCAACAGCTCCACCTGTACCATTGCAAGCTGGGGGGGACGAGAAATTCATGAAGATAAATGGCAAGCTGCAGCAGCAGGAAGATTGTCGTTATCTGTTCGAGACAAATACGGAAGCTTGTTTAAAATGGTTAGACGGGAAAGAAGCTGATTCAGTGGTGTATATATCGTTTGGTAGCGTAGCCTCATTGTCAGAAGAACAGATGGGGGAAGTGGCCAAGGGTATAAACAATTGTGATTGTAACTTTCTTTGGGTAGTTAGAGATGAAGAAGATTGGAAACTCCCCAAGAGTTTCAAGTCAGATACATCTGAAAAGGGAAAGGGGCTAGTCATTAATTGGTGCCCACAGCTTGATGTTTTAGCCCACAAGGCAGTGGCGTGCTTCATGACCCATTGTGGATGGAATTCTACACTGGAAGGGCTGAGCTCGGGGGTGCCAATGATTGCAGTGCCCCAATGGGTGGATCAGACAACAAATGCCAAATTCATAGCGGATGTATGGGAGGCCGGAGTGCGCGTCAACCTCAAATTAGGAATGGTAACCAGCACCGAGATTGAGCGTTGTATTAGACAAGTTACCGAGTCCGAGAGGGGGTTGGAACTAAAAAGGAATGCCGTCAAATGGAAGAAATACGCAAAAGAGGCGGTAGAACAGGGGGGAAGCTCTGATAGGAACGTGCAAGATTTTGTTTCTTCACTTCTCCATCTCATCCCCATGTAATGTAATAATTAATGTCGACCCCCCCGCCAAATCCGTTTTGTGAACGTACGGAAATAAGACGATTACTACTACTGCTACTGTACGTACATTACATTATTATTAGTACTATATTTAGTAAGGGATAATGTGTGTGTGTAATACACTATATTTTACTATAATACTAATTACCTCCTCCTTTTTTTTTTTTTTTTTTTTTTTTTTTGTCTTTTATTAATTCCTTAAAAACATATATATCAGCCGGCGCCCCCAACGACAAGTAGAGCGAAAATGGGATAAATACTAACATGCATGGAGATTAGATTTTGAAATGAAATGACAGATGAAATGATCAGATTCATACACATTAAATACAAAATAAAACTGTGTGTTTTAGATTTAACAACATGATGTCTCCACACGAATAGAAACATCACACAAATATTTCCCGGAAAATAGATAAGTAAAGAGTACATCAAAATCATGCATTTTATGAAAGATTGATTATTGATGCAACACACTGACGATGGTGAAAATAGACCTGGCCACGTGTCACTCTTATAACATCCCAAGATTGAGAGAGAAAGATAAGAGGGAATCTTTTAGGGCTAGGAGCCCCATACCAGTAAGACCCTACCCCAGGAGGGAGGTCTGTCCATCTCCTTCCTGACTACCGCACTGCAGGGCAGTTCGGCCTAGTCCGGAGATAGACGCGCGGCTCGGGTCGAGACGACCCGAGGAGCCCATCGGAAGCCGACTGGCTCTTTCCTTATATAATAATCCGCATATGTGCCTATATTATAGGAGAATCCCTGGATTACCGGAAGGAGATCCCATGATTCGAATATAATCATAATTATCTTTTGCTAGAGATAAACACGTGATGATCCTTAGGGTTTAAGGATTCTACGACTTGTTTGACAAGGAAAGGGGTGAGACGCCTCCCTGTATAAACAACCCTAAGGAACTACGAATGACTTGATTCCAATCTAACTATTGGATACGTAGGCAACTTGGGAGAAACTAACTCTCAGGCTCAGTCTTACTCACACCAAATCACGGTCCCCATTGCTTCTGTTCTTGTTTGAATCGTCCTAGAGGTTATTTGGATCCGTAGTTGATATTCGACATCATCAATTGGCGCTAGAAGGAGGGCCATCTTTTTGTTACGATTTGATCAAGAAACAGCGATGGTACCGCCAAAAAAATACTGGAAAAAGGACCCAAACGGCGGCAGCTAGAGACGCCGGAGAAGTAGACCCAACTGCTACCACTACTAGCCAACCCCAAACCAACCCGGAGGAAACGCTGGCAGATCCGGCACATCAAGCCTTGCTGGATGCATTACGTAATTTGGATGTTCCAGCTTTCAAAAGTGTGCTAGGTCTGGCCCTAAAAGGACGAGAAGAGGAAGCTCCACAAAACGTGGACCCAAAGGGTAACCTGGCAAATAAGGAGGATAGAGGAGAAACTCTCTCCTCCACCTCCCATACGCAAAGATAGACGGGTTAAAGCTCGGGCCCGTGCCCGAGGTCGCCGGGCGGAATTAGACGGGATCTCGGGAAAGAAAACGGACGATCTCTCTATCGAATCACCGTTTTCGGAAGCGCATTTTGAACTACCCACGCCCGAGAGAGATTTAAGATCCCAAAACCGGAAGCATATGACGGAACGAAAGATCCACGGGACCACCTCTTTCGTATCTAACGCACATGAATTTAGACTGTGCACCCGAGGAGATGAAGTGCAAAGCCTTCCCGGCACTACTCACGGGCAGGGCTCGGAGTGGTTCCGGAAATTACCACCTCGATCCATTGAGAATTTTGAAACCCTGGCAAGGAAATTTCTGCAAGCCTTTGTCACAGCTAAACCCTTCCAGAGGAATGTCACGTACCTCCTCACAATTCGTCGAGAAAAAAAGAAGAAACGATCTTTGCGCAAGCACTCGAAAAGATTCAATGAGGAATCTAAGCAGGTCGGAAATGCCGATGAACACCTCCTGATAACCTCTTTCGTAGCAGGCCTACGAGAAGGTAGATTGTACGCAAAGCTCAATGGACGACTTCCGAAATCAATGGATGAGTGTATGGATCTGGCATATAAACACTGTCAGGGTGAGGAGGCCAACCGTTTAAAGAGGGAGTCGGAAGCTCCTAAGAAAGAGAGGTCAGACGACAGATCTGATAGAAAGCGTAAACCGGTATGGGACCGAGTAGCTGCGCCCATAACTGACCGACTCGGGAAGAAAGGGGCCCTTCAAGAGAGGGACTTTATCCCTTTAAACCGATCACGCGAGCAGGTCCTCGCCATAATGCAGAGAAAAGGCATTGCCCGTACTCCACCTCCTATGAAAGGTCCCCGGGAAAAAAGGGATCAGACCAAGTACTGTAAGTTCCATGAGGACATTGGTCACGACTCAGAGCAGTGCAGGGATTTACAGAGAGAGATCGACGCTGCTGTTATGGAAGGGAAACTTGACGAGGTCATAGATAAGTCCCGTCACCCAGAACCCCGGGGAAGACGGGAATACAAGAGAAGAGATTTCGGTCATGACCGAAAGGATGATTACAGACGAAGGAGGGATCCGTCCCCAGGACCGGGGGGCAGCCAGATAATCGCCCCATTAATACCATCAATACCATCTCAGGCGGTCCGAGTACATCGTCCCGACCTGGGGAGCAGAGTGGTAACCGGGCACCGACCAACACCGACTCAGGAAAGAGACAAAGGTTGTCCGGGGAGGTCATTTATGGTCCTCGCGATCCTCTTCCCCTCGTCAGCAATAATGAAGGCTTGGTCATCGAGGCGGTAATCAATAAACATACGGTGAAGCGTATTTGCGTAGACACCGGAAGTGTAGTCAATGTGCTGTACTACAATGTGTTCCAGTCCATGAAATTAAAGGATGCAGAGCTAGTACCCGTGTCATCCCCGCTATTCGGATTTGCAGGGCCACCAGTCCACCCCATGGGTATGATCAGCTTACCGACCACCTTTGGGAAAGCACCTCGGGACAGGATCCTTATGGTGAGTTATGTGGTGGTCAGGGCCCCATCAGCCTACAATGTTATCATGGGGCGACCTGCCCTAATAGATCTGCGAGCGGTGATCTCTCCGGCACACGTTAGTTTGAAGTTCCCGACTTGGGAGGGGACAGCAGAAGTCAAAGGTGATGTCGAAACTGCCAGGAGCTGCTACACGGCCACTGTAAATGGAAGAATGATGGTGCAACAGGTATCTGTGGAAGAATTGCTACCAGAGGAGGAAGAAAGTTGGTCATCAGATGATAAAATCGAGGTAGTAAATTTGGGAAAGGAACAAGAAAGTTTGTCAGTCAACATAGGATCATGGATCCCAGATCGGTTTAAAACAGAGCTCGTTGAGATCTTAAAGGAGTTTAGAGACGTATTTGCATGGAAGACAGATGACATGCCAGGCTTGTCCCCCGAGCTAGCCCTGCACAGGTTGCACGTGGACCCAGCCCGGAAGCCGATTAGGCAAAAGAAAAGACAAGCGATTTGCAAAAGATCGAATGGAGGCCATTCAAAAGGAAGTAGAGAAGTTACTACAAGCCGGGATCATACGTGAAGTGTTTTACCCGACCTGGCTCGCCAACCCAGTCCTGGTAAAAAACCCAGACGGTAGCTGGCGAATGTGTGTGGATTTTACCGACCTGAACAGGCCTTGCCCCAAGGATTGTTACCCGCTACCTAAGATTGACAGGTTAGTTGACTCAACGGTCGGATTTGAAATTTTTGCATTTCTTGATGCGTACAAAGGATACCACCAAATTGCCATGGACCCGGACGATGCGGAAAAAACGGCATTCATTACAGAAGAAGGAACTTCCTGCTATGTTACTATGCCGTTTGGATTGAAGAACGCTGGCGCCACTTATCAAAGAGCAGTGAATAAAATATTCGAGAAGCAGATTGGGAAATGCATGGAAGTCTATGTAGATGATCTCTTGATCAAGAGCAGGTCTCTAGATCAGTATATGACCGACGTCCGGGAAGTATTTGGAGTACTCGAAAGTGAGACCCAAATGAAACTTAACCCTAAAAAGTGTACATTTGGGGTCAGGTCAGGTAAATTCCTGGGTTACATGATTTCAAAAGAAGGAATTAAGGCTAACCCGGATAAAGTTGAAGCCTTAAGAATAATGCCACCACCCAGAAGCATTAAGGAGGTGCAAAGGTTAACCGGCCGCATGGCCGCCCTGAATAGGTTTCTCTCCAAGTCGGCACAGCGTGCTTTACCATTCTTTAAAATCCTGAGGAAAGCAAGTCCCTTCCAGTGGAATGAGGACAGTCAGAAGGCATTTGACGATTTGAAGGAGTACTTGGCAGAGCTACCAACCCTGACGGCTCCCCAGGACGGAGAAACTCTGTTTCTATACTTGGCAGTAGTGGATGAGGCAATCAGTGCGGTCCTAATCAGAAAAGAAGGACACATACAAACACCCGTGTTTTATGTAAGCCGTGCTTTACATGGACCAGAACTCAGGTACACGAACGCGGAAAAACTAGCTTTGGCTCTGGTACACGCCTCAAGAAAGTTACGACCATACTTCCAACCACATTCCATCACGGTGGTCACAGACCAACCCCTACGTCAGATCTTGGCGCGACCTGACACCTCGGGCAGACTAGCCAGATGGGTGATCGAGCTGGCAGAATATGATCTAGACTACCAACCCCGAACTGCCGTCAAAGCCCAGGCTTTGGCCGACTTCTTGGCTGAAGGAATTCAGGTCGAGACAGATAAAGAACAGCTGACAGAGCAGGTCGATACCTGGACCCTTTTCGTGGATGGAGCATCGGGAAAAGAAGGAGCAGGAGTGTGCCTTTGCTCCTCGGTCCGAAGGGGAAGAATTCCCGTATGCACTTTGCGTTTCAACTTTGCGGCCACAAACAACGAGGCGAGAATATGAGGCTTTAATTACTGGGCTCCGATTAGCCAACAAGCTCGGGGCAGATAACCTGCACGTGTTCAGTGACTCCCAGTTGGTGGTTAATCACATCAAGGGTGAATATGAGGCAAAGGAGGAATCAATGAAGAAATACTTGGCAGCAGCACAGGCTTTGCTAAAAAACTTCAAGTCAGTCCATATAGAGCAGGTCTCTCGATCCAGGAACAAAAAAGCTGATGCCCTCTCCAAGTTGGCATCTAATTTCTTTTCAGATAAAAAAGTTCTGGTGGAACAGCTGACCGAACGAAGTTATGTCCTGAGCGAAGTACAACCGGTTAGCCAACAGGCCACCTGGATGGACCCTATAACCTCTTATCTAAAACACGGTATTCTACCAACTGACAAGGTTCAGTCCAGGAAGATCAAGCTACAAGCAAGCAGGTATGCTCTTTTTGATGACATCTTATACAGACGATCGTTTATATCACCATGGCTTAGGTGTGCTACCCAGGAAGAAGGAAATTATCTACTCAGGGAAATCCACCTCGGCATTTGCGGAAACCACGCAGGAGCCTGGACATTAGCTCGTAAATGCCGCTTGTTCGGGTATTATTGGCCAATTATGCAAAACGACGCAAACGACTTGGTACTGAGTTGCAAGTCATGCCAGGTGCATGATAACTTGTCTCACCAGCCAGCGCAGAACATGATTCCTTTGGTCTCTCCTTGGCCCTTTTATTAGTGGGGGGTAGACCTGGTTGGACCCCTTCCCCGAGCTCCGGGTAACTTACAGTTTCTTGTCGTGGCTGTTGATTACTTTACTAAGTTGGTAGAGGCCGAGGCTTAGACCACCATCACCGCGAAAACAATACAGAAATTTTTGTGGATGAATATCGTCTGTCGTTTTGGGATACCCAAAATCCTGGTGTCAGACAACGGAACGCAATTTGAGGATCGGACAGTCAGGTCATGGTGCGCCGAACTGGGGATTATCCAACATTTCACTTCTGTCGGTTATCCCCAGGCCAACGGCCATGTAGAGCAGACCAACAGACAGCTCAAGTTTGGGTTGAAGAAAAGATTGGAAGAAGAGGGACAAGCATGGGTCGAGCATTTGCCTAACATCCTTTGGGCGTACAGAACGACTCCAAACTCAGCTACTGGAGAAACTCCTTTTGCTTTAGCTTATGGATGTGAAGTAGTCATCCCGGCTGAAATAGGTCTCCCCTCCCCGAGGATTGAGCTCCACACAGTCACTGACCAGGACGTCGAGCTCAGACATGCCAAGGACAACTTGGAAGAGGCCAAGGAAGTGGCCTATATCCGGATGGCAAGGTACAAGCAAAGAATATCCCAATATTACAATTCTAAGGTTACGCATTCGTACTTCAAAGAAGGAGACTTGGTGCTTCGGAAGAACGAGGTCAGTAAGCATGGTCCCCAGGGAAAGCTTAACCCGAACTGGGAAGGCCCGTACAGGGTGGTAAAAGTTCATGGCAAAGGTGCTTACCAGCTAGTAGATGCGAGTGGCCAGACCATACTAAGAAGCTGGAATGCCAGCAACCTTAGGAGGTTTTATGCCTGAAATGAATCCAGGCTTGATTCTATCTTTCCATTTTATGTTGTCTTTTTCAATAAAAGTGTTATCAAACACCTTTGAGTTCTAATAAATATATGATTCTTTCATGTTACATATTGTTATGCTATGTACTGTTATCATTTTTGTTAACTGAGTCAGGTTACACTCAGAAGGTTTGCAAAAGTCAAACCTCTCCTCGCGCAGTCGGCCGAGTTTAACCGAGTCCGCAAG
The DNA here is from genome assembly GCA_036785695.1 of Gentiana straminea. Classification (NCBI taxonomy): domain Eukaryota; kingdom Viridiplantae; phylum Streptophyta; class Magnoliopsida; order Gentianales; family Gentianaceae; genus Gentiana; species Gentiana straminea. Next base: position 3,627,866 of record JAVUPR010000348.1, read on the forward strand.
TCAGACTCAGAAAGCTTGAATACCACAAGCTTCCCGAGTCCTCAAGCCAGGACGGGGTTTTAACTGAGTCAGGTTATACTCAGAAGGTTTGCAAAAGTCAAACCTCCTCGATCTGCAGTCGGGCCGAGTTTAACCGAGTCCGCAAGTCGGACTCGAAAGCTTGAATACCACAAGCTTCCCGAGTCCTCAAGCCAGGACGTGGTTTTAACTGAGTCAGGTTATACTCAGAAGGTTTGCAAAAGTCAAACCTCCTCGTCTGCGAGTCGAGCCGAATTTAACCGAGTCCCGCAAGTCGAGGCTCGAAAGCTTGAATACCACAAGCTTCCCGAGTCCTCAAGCCGGGACGGGGTTTCAACCGAGTCGGGTTATACTCGAAGGTTTGCAAAAGTCAAACCTCCTCGTCTCCGCGAGTCGAGGCCGAATTTAACCGAGTCCCGCAAGTCAGGCTCAGAAAGCTTGAATACCACAAGCTTCCCGATTCCTCAAGCCAGGACTGGGTTTTAACTGAGTCAGGTTATACTCAGAAGGTTTGCAAAAGTCAAACCTCCTCAGTCTGCGGAGTCGCCGAATTTAACTGAGTCCTGCACGTCAGACTCAGAAAGCTTGAATACCACAAGCTTCCCGAGTCCTCAAGCCAGGACAGGGTTTTAACTGAGTCAGGTTATACTCATTGTGGTTTGAGACTTAGTCAAACCTCCCCAGTCTGCAGGTTAGGCCAGAATTTTATCAAGACTTAGTATGTCATCCAAACCGTCAGTAATGCAAGCCATACTGAGGGGGAAGGGGGCATCCATAAGACAGAATTCAAACCCAAAACAAACTAAGTAAAAGTACAAAACGTAGTGGGCAGGGCACCACAAGTTTATAAATGAAGTACATAATAGTGGGCAGGGCACCACAAATTATAAATGAAGTACATAAACTTGGACAACAAAAAAGTTTCAAAGTTTTTACAAAAAACAAAAACAGCATAAGGAGAAATAATCAGGTCTGGTTTCTTGAAGTCTGCTCCGTTGAAGATGGGGCAGCCACAGAGCTCTGAGAAGCTGGACGACGTCGAGCATACTTGACCCCGATGTCTTCACCCGCCTTAAACTCCCTCAACCGGTCATCGTAGATCTGACCTGCTCCTTCCTTGTACATGGAGCGATAATGCGTAAGGTCAGGGAGTACCAGCTCAGGACGATGTGCCTTGGCCTCGTCCACACCCGTAGTATACCCATGTTGCATGACAGGATTCAGCAACACCTTCAAGGCTCCAGCTAGATGATCGGAGGACTTGTACTCGTGCACGACTCGGGCATCCCGAGCCGGGAGAGAGGCTTCCAGAGTTTCCAGCTCAGAACGGACTTTCACCAATGCCTGCCCGAGCTCAGAATTCTCCGCCACATATTCATCATGCTTGGCCTGAAGTTCGGCAGTACACTTGGCCTTGGTCTCGGCCAGCTCCTTCTTCAACCCAGCAACCTCTTGGTCCTTAGATTTTGAGGCTTCTCTGTGTTTATCACGACTCGCTCGGAGCTCCTCAATCGTTTCCCGCAGAGCTTCCTTACTCGCCGCAGATTCAGCAAGGCGATCCAGGAATTCTTGGCCGACCTGAGCTCCCTAGAGAAGACAAAGAAAAGGTAAAAAGGAAGCAAGACAAATAAAGAGTGACAGACATATTTATACAAAAAACTTACCACAGCGGCGAGGTCCTGATCTGACAGCTCGTGCAATCGATTGTGCCCCGGAGACGGTTGCTCCTCAGGAGAGTCCTCGACGTTCTCTATGGTCTGCCGACCCGCTTTCCTTTTCTTGGATCGACTCTTCCGAGCCGAGGAAGGGACTACCTTCTTCATCCGGCTAGGCTCGATCGCACCTTCCCTCATTTCTGGTCTTCATCCACATCTATCCGCTCCACGTCCCCAGAAGAGTCATCTGGCTGTCCGGACAAGAGTTGGGCCGAAGTGGGGGTCAGGACATGATGACGGTCAAATTATACCCGTAAAAGTCATCAACGTTGACCTTAAATCGAGATTAATAATATATATTTCATATTAAATCACATGTTTATATTTATTATTTAATGTTAAGTGATTATTAATATGATATTTGGTATTTAGCCGTTTTCATTATTAAAAGCCGATTTATTGTGCGATAAATGCTGATTTTGTAGATCACGACAAATCGAGAGGATTAATGTCATTCAATCAATGGTCTCAAGATAAGGAAGGAAGGAAATCGGAGCATTAAATGAGAGAGTAATCGGATCGACATGCAAACGTGCAGTGGGGAGCAAGGCAAACAAAGAAAACGTGTAGAACATGGAAAATATAGGTTCGGTCGACCGAACCATTAGGCTCGGTCGACCGAGTGTCATCTTTCGGTTGACCGAGTGTCAGCTTCGGGGCGGTTTAGGGCTTTAGTCGTGTTTACCTTCTAGAACCACCCTAAGTTGGCAAAAACCTCTATATAAGCAAGTAGCTACGAGAATTGTAATATATACCTGAGAATATCATTCAATAAAATCACTCTATTCATATCTTGATTCAATGTAGTTTATTGAGGGTGTTTCCAGCAATTTAAGGGCTGCATTATGTAAGCCTTTATTTTCTGTTTCTTTCTTTTAAGTAATTAATCCCTCCCAATTATGCTTTATCGTTTGAGTTTGTTAATCATAGCTAGATGATGTAGATCTAGGCCATGACGTTAGGGATGTGGCGACTCCTTGTCTATGGGGATCCCATAACCTACGTCATACACTTAGTATTTATTCATGAATCTACTTGATTTAATTAATGCGTATCTATGTTAGTTTATATGAATACCGTGCGAATTCTTTTGTTTAATACGTTACGTATGATGAAACGCCGAGAGATACGTTCGGGGATGTAACGGGGACGAAATTGATTCGGGTGACCGAATGAGTTCACTCGGTCGACCGAGCCCTATCATTCGGTCGACCGAGCCATGTTCATCTGTTAAATAGCCACGTCTTTATGGTTAGGTTAACTTAATAGAATTTATTATCTCAGTAGGTATGGCTATGGCTACGTTACTCGCTTAGTTTAATTAAAATGTGTAAAAAGGAAATACCAAGTATAAAACTCTTAGGTAGGCTTATGAATTGATCTTCGGACGTTCAGCGTTATCTAGGTAAGTTTATATTTGGGGATTGCTAGCACATGATTATACATACGTCGTAGATTAGCATGAGACTATAACTTGGTAATTGCTAGTTGGACGAGAGCTTGAGTAATCGTTTAGGAAGTACGCCTAACCATAGGAATGTTGCCTGGACGAGGTGTACGGTTAATATCGGCATCCTTAGAGTCGTAAGCGTGTGAGTTATATGAGATGGAGGCACCAAAAGGCGAAGTCACGTAACAATACCACAGTGATCTAGTGACCTACCGGTGCTAAGTCAAGTTGAAGAGGATGACTCCCGTAGCCAATCTGAGATAGATAAAAACGGATTGACAGTTAATAAGTTCAGTTTATTATATAAATTATCTAGGTCCAAACGATAAAGACTATAATTGGGGAGGTTAATTACGTTGTGTCGAGTCGTGTCTTTACCTTTCTTGTTTTATGTTGGTCGTAGACCGCCTCTATGTCCTTGACATGTTTAATTAATTGTTTGTATATAAGATGATCCACAATTGGTTCCCTGTGGGATCGACCTTGATTCACTATAGCTATACTACGATGGGCCTAGTCCTCTTGCTAGTATTGGTTTATGGTGGTCAAGTATTTTATAACCTGATTGACCCCGATCAAGTTTTTGGCGCCGTTGCCGGGGAACCAACGGTCAATTTTATATATAAATAATTTTCTTATTCATGTCAAGTTTTCTGTTTTAGAGTCAGTTTTTACGTTTTTGAGTCCCTCTGGTTGTCTGCTCTGTCTGAAAATTCCAGATCCTTAAAATAAAAAAAAAATTAAAAAAAAAAAAAATTTATTCGGTCAACCGAGAGACCTCATTCGGTCGACCGAGAACTTATTATTTTTTTTGTTTTGTTTTGTTTTGTTCTTGTTCTGTTCTGTTTACACGGTTTCAGATTTGTGTTTTTCGAGTCTGGAATTTCGCGTGTCTGTTTATCCCCGTATGTTTAATCCGTAGGTCTGATAGCAGCATGGGAAACCATGTTAAAATCAGTCTACGGTCTGTTTTGTTTTTCTTCTGTTTGCAGAAACCAGGGAAACAATAATCCAAGTCAATAATTTTTCACGGGCGCTGAGAAAATAACCCAGCAAACATGTGGAGCTACGAATCTAAGATGGGAAAAGCGATGGAAGCAATACCTTTAAAGCACCAAGATGGCTCTGAAAAAAATAAAATTTAAAGGCTTAAATTCTTCGTGGTACAATGTTGAAGGCAAGGTACTACCTTTTTTTTTGCTTATGTTTTACTACCTTGTGGTTTTTTGAGCATATGTTAGCCTATACATAAACCTTAGTATGAATCGTAGCCCGGAGTTGGTTTGTAAGATTAATTTTATTAGTGTGGAAGGTTCTGCCCCCAAATCTGTCTCATCTAGAGGGTGTAAGGAAACATGTAGTCGTTGAAAGGAAGCAGTGAATAAAGAGTTCTTCGTAGTTCTGTTAAAATCTCATTGTCCTATGCATGAGATTGCTTCTACTGGCCAGGGGAGCAACAAATTGTGTAGTTTAAGAATTCACAATCTAAAGAAGACGTTGAGTTTTGAGAGAACACCATCTTCTGCTTTCGTTGAGTTTTATGGTGATGGCTTCTCGGTGAACCCACCTTAAACAGAAACGAGATTACGCTTTGGGTGACAATTTAGAAATCGGAGACTCTTAGTACATGGGTTCGAAAATGGTCTAACCATGGCTGGGCGAGTTCAACGGAGCTTCGGCTCAATCGACTCCCCTCCACGTGTGATGTACGTTACAGCAGTTCGACAAGACTTAGCATAGCCGATAAGCCTTCGGGCTAAACGGGGCTTATCTTGACGGATTGGCCTGAACTGTCACATATGTTCCAACGAATAAGACGGCGTAGGCTTGCCTACATAACCGACTTTATTCGGAGTACTTCGATTCATTGTTTCTTATTGTCAAGGCCAAAACCGTAATTTTAACCGAGTTTCTTAGAATTCACTAATTCCTAAAACGAGAGCCGAGGTAAGAGCTTTGGATAAATGGTATGGATAAATTTCGTTTCCTAGGTCTCACAACCAAGGGAAGGGTATTAATCCGCGAAAGCAACAAGCCCACCTCTTATAGTGCGCGAAGGGTCAATATCTCGGGATCCAAGAATAATAACTGACAAGGATAATTTTTGGAAAGTCGAGCTGAGGACTTTAAACTCAGAACTACTTCTTTGAAACCCTTAGGATTTCTTTTTAGGATTATAGGTTTTGTTTTCTTTGAGTCAAATAAGAGTAACGTGACATATGTTGAGGTTTTTATTTTGCCGTGTTCCGATGGCCATTGGGCTAAGGATGTGCAAAACTTTTTTACTCAATATAGGCCACGTGAAATAGAGTTCCGTAGGAGAGTCGAGAAATTGCTAAATAAAAGGAAATTTAGCAATCAACCTTAAGATGGAAGCATTAAGAGAGCTTGAGAATTATTGAAAATGTAACAGAGAATGATTGGTGCGAACAAGAACAATCTTGGTCAAATTCTAAAACTTTTTAGGTGATCCAAGTGAAAATCCAAAGTGATGTGCAATTCATTCTGCAATTATCCTTATATTTCCTTTTACACTTTTTCACCTTCAAACTTTTCGATCCTCTCACCAATCTGCCCCAATAGTTCACATTTCTAACCATTCTTTCATCGCCTCTCTTTCTTTCCATCCGTTTCACTCTCCCACCCAATCCCATTCCTTTAAACAAATCTCAATCCCAAAAACACAATTTCTTTCCCACCCTTTATCTTTTCTTCCCTTCCTTATGTGTATCTTTTTCTAAACCCATCATACTCTCAACCTCCATTTTGTTTACACAATACCTATGTGTTGCGGAATTTGAAATATTGCTAAGCTTTAATGATTATCTCTTATCACTTTGATTTTCATGATCCTAGTTGGGGTAAGTGTAGCTCTGGCCCTAGCTAGATTTTAAAGGTTTTTGGTTCGATCAAAGTACAACTTATCTTTCTACCGGAAGTTTTAAATTTCACATTTTTTCCGTCTATTCCGGCATTTCTAGATGATAAGTTTTGTTCTGAACTATCACACCGATCCGACCTTGTTGATGACGGTTATGACTTTTACGTGATACATTGGGTTATTAGTAATTTCGAGCAGTAGCTACATCTCCCTAAGTTGTTGATATCCAATGCAAGCGAGAATTTTCTGCGCTAACTGTTTGATTTTATCGTTATCCTCTAGGTCGCATTGGATCTGTTATACCTTACCAAGTTTCTCTTTTATACTGGAATGAATACATAGTGAGCCAGTCCACCTCGTGTTTTCCCACATAGGGTTATGCTTTTTGATCTTTGTCTTATCCACCCGGTTTTTAGATGAAGACTACCATCTTTAGTTGCTTGTTTATTTTTCTTTCTATTTAGTATTTTTCTTTTTGGTTTCCCTTGTCATTGGTTGTATAAAATACAGTGGCTTAAACTGTTATTAGGTATTCATACCTAATTACTGCCACATTATTCTATAACTTCCATAAACATGGTGTTATTAACGGTTTCGTGGAGTTTGTCTGCTTATACAGGTTTTCACTTGCTTCTCCACAACGTGCTGACATTTACTCCGATATTGTTCCTTTACTTGAGAGCCGTTTCCAGAGCTAAGTCTTTTTCTTAAATTCTCATTTATTTTTGTCATTGAGGACAATGCCATGTTTAAGTGGGGGGTAGGAGACTTAGCCATGTTATGTTATAATTGAAAATTGAATGAAATGGCACATGATTGAAAAAATTGAATAAATACCATATTATGTATCTCGTACCCTTAGAATTGTGAGTTCCTAGCTAATAATTGATAGGAAAGGAACCAAGTTTCATGAGTACGTGATCATTTTATACTTATGTTAAGTAAATTTAAGGATATTCATGCCCGTTTTTGCAAGTAGATATTTATTATTCAATTACTCAACCTGTGAATCGAGTATACCGCGCAAATCATAATAACTGAAGAAATTATGTGTACATTGCGTAGATTATTGGTTATGTAAACTTAGTATCAACATCCATCTGCTGATGCATTCTTATCTTTTAGCCATTAAAGCAGAGTAATAAGCTTGAGACGTACCTGTGTTTTAGCAAAATGTTAGACACTGGGCTTGTAGTAACATTACCAAAGTAGCCCCGCGCTTGTGGTAATATTCGATGCTATACATGATCTAAGATAGGGAGATACTCTAAAAAATTCTCTTCCTTGAGATTAGTAGTATTTGAAAAATTTGAAAAGAATTGAAGAAATTCAACTTTTTAAGAGGCTTTGAGTAGTACTCGGTCTCCAAGTCCAAAATCCCTATAGATACGCTCTTGCTTATTGCTCTAGTGCTCTAACCATTGCGAGGCATAAGAAGTATGAATGCTGAGGTTGGTAGGTTGAGATTGCGAAGTTAGCATAAACTCTGATCTTGCCACGAATATATAAAACTAAATGCACATGCACACATCACTTCGATTCATAGTCGGTAGTGAATAATGGATATCTTATGAGCATGACTAGTATGAGTTGACTTGAGTTTCTTGTGTAAGTATGATTTGACCATAGAAAATGTTGTCTTGGGGAATGACTTATTGATGCTTTGTTCGGGACGATCAAAGTCTAAGTGGGGGTAGTTGATGACGGTCAAATTATACCCGTAAAAGTCATCAACGTTGACCTTAAATCGAGATTAATAATATATATTTCATATTAAATCACATGTTTATATTTATTATTTAATTTTAAGTGATTATTAATATGATATTTGGTATTTAGCCGTTTTCATTATTAAAAGCCGATTTATTGTGCGATAAATGCTGATTTTGTAGATCACGACAAATCGAGAGGATTAATGTCATTCAATCAATGGTCTCAAGATAAGGAAGGAAGGAAATCGGAGCATTAAATGAGAGAGTAATCGGATCGACATGCAAACGTGCAGTGGGGAGCAAGGCAAACGAAGAAAACGTGTAGAACATGGAAAATATAGGTTCGGTCGACCGAACCATTAGGCTCGGTCGACCGAGTGTCATCTTTTGGTTGACCGAGTGTCAGCTTCGGGGCGGTTTAGGGCTTTAGTCGTGTTTACCTTCTAGAACCACCCTAAGTCGGCAAAAACCTCTATATAAGCAAGAAGCTACGAGAATTGTAATATATACCTGAGAATATCATTCAATAAAATCACTCTATTCATATCTTGATTCAATGTAGTTTATTGAGGGTGTTTCCAGCAATTTAAGGGCTGCATTATGTAAGCCTTTATTTTCTGTTTCTTTCTTTTAAGTAATTAATCCCTCCCAATTATGCTTTATCGTTTGAGTTTGTTAATCATAGCTAGATGATGTAGATCTAGGCCATGACGTTAGGGATGTGGCGACTCCTTGTCTATGGGGATCCCATAAACCTACGTCATACACTTAGTATTTATTCATGAATCTACTTGATTTAATTAATGCGTATCTATGTTAGTTTATATGAATACTGTGCGAATTACTGTTTAATCTGTTCTGTATGATGAAACGCTGAGAGATACGTTCAGGGATGTAATCTGGGGACGAAATTGATTCGGGTGACCGAATGAGTTCACTCGGTCGACCGAGCCCTATCATTCGGTCGACCGAGCCCTATTCATCCGTTAAATAGCCACGTCTTTATGGTTAGGTTAACTTAATAGAATTTATTATCTCAGTAGGTATGGCTATGGCTACGTTACTCGCTTAGTTTAATTAAAATGTGTAAAAAGGAAATACCAGTATAAAACTCTTAGGTAGGCTTATGAATTGATCTTCGGACGTTCGGCGTTATCTAGGTAGGTTTATATTTGGGGATTGCTAGCACACGATTATACATACGTCGTAGATTAGCATGAGACTATAACTTGGTAATTGCTAGTTGGACGAGAGCTTGAGTAATCGTTTAGGAAGTACGCCTAACCATAGGAATGTTGCCCGGACGAGGTGTACGGTTAATATCGGCATCCTTAGAGTCGTAAGCGTGTGAGTTATATGAGATGGAGGCACCAAAAGCGAAGTCACGTAACAATACCACGGTGATCTAGTGACCTACCGGTGCTAAGTCAAGTTAAAGAGGATGACTCCCGTATCCAATCTGAGATAGATAAAAACGGATTGACAGTTAATAAGTTCAGTTTATTATATAAATTATCTAGGTCCAAACGATAAAGACTATAATTGGGGAGGGTAATTACGTTGTGTCGAGTCGTGTCTTTACCTTTCTTGTTTTATGTTGGTCGTAGACCGCCTCTATGTCCTTGACATGTTTAATTAATTGTTTGTATATAAGATGATCCACAATTGGTTCCCTGTGGGATCGACCTTGATTCACTATAGCTATACTACGATAGGCCTAGTCCTCTTGCTAGTATTGGTTTATGGTGGTCAAGTATTTTATAACCTGATTGACCCCGATCAGGACAGTTCCAGCAGCTCGGAGATGTTCCGGCTCTATGTTGTCCTGCAGCTCAGCCTCCTGGTTGGGCTCTTCAGGGTTGACCGGAGGAACCACCTCGTCATTCACGTCCTCCAAAAGGTCAACAAAGGAAGACACTGCCAGAGTAAACAGCAAGAAGTGTTAGAAAATATTTTTACACTTAGCAAAGTATGGCATAAAGCAAGTACAACAAGGAACAGATGTTAAAGCCCTACATATCTTGTACTCTTCCTTCTCTAACTCATTGTATGGGTCAGGACCCGCAGTGGGCAACTGAGCAGCCAAAATCAACTCAGAAGAATACTTTTTCTCCCTGATATACACTCCGCTTTTGCGAATGTCGTCTAGGAGTTTCCTATCCACGTCAGTTGGCCGGGGATCGCCATCCAGATCCGAGGAGTTCCACCTACCTGCATTCCGAGTCACCTCGGGGCAGATGAAAAAGAACCTTGTTTTCCAACCTTTGTACGAGGTATCCCCAGGCTCTGTGAATTGAACGTCAGGCATGAAGTCCCCCCGACGTGGGAAGCAGTAATACCCAGCCTGCCCTGGCACCTGTTTCCGCTGAAAAAACCGTCGAAATGTTTGGACTTTGAAGGGGATGCAGGCACATCTACACCAAATGGCGAAGCCCACTATCGCCCTTATTCCATTGGGCACGATCTGGGCCAACCCTAGATCGTAATGCTCCGGGGACGGCTAAAACGGCCGGACGGATCGGAAACCTTAAGCCGCATAATAGCTGCTCTCGGTAGACGGCACAGTACCCGGCCGGGGCTTGATAGGCATAAACACCAGGAGCCGGGATAATGGGTTTGAAAAGCGGATTTGTTAGGTTGTATTGTTTACAGATACGGGTCAAATCCGTGGTAGTTATTTTGGTATCGATGCCATGGCAGGCCGCCTGTGATTTCAAAGCCATAAAGGCCTTAAGGGAAAGGACGAATCTAGAAGATGAGGAAGAAGGGGGAGGATTGAAACAGGAAAGAGCATGCCTCTCAAGATTGACTCCGGTAGGGATACTTTCTTCTTCTAATTCAGGCTCCGATTCAAATAATGCCTCAATGGAACTATCGGTAAGGATTATGGTTTCGCTCATTAACAACAGAAAAGACTTAGAAAAAAGAAGAAGAAAGCTTACTTGAGTAGGGAGATCGGAGAGATGGAAGAATGGAATGGCAACCGTCCCGACTTCACACTTGATTTAAAGAGTAATGTCTGAAGGGATTGATGAGACTAGGGAGTTATAAAGCCCCAAAAAGAAGTCTTGGGATAACCTTCCCATTATTGTGTTATGTATAAAGACGCTTCGTTTCTTGCGCTCCCGGCAGTCTAAACGGTAGCAGGGACACGTGTCATGGTAAGCATGTTATTTTGAAGCGTCCGAGCTGATCTCAGGTCTACCCAGCTCCTAGGTAGTCTGTTCAGACCTGGGGGGCTTATGACGATGGTGAAAATAGACCTGGCCACGTGTCACTCTTATAACATCCCAAGATTGAGAGAGAAAGATAAGAGGGAATATTTTAGGGCCAGGAGCCCCATACCAGTAAGACCCTACCCCAGGAGGGAGGTCTGTCCATCTCCTTCCTGACTACCGCACTGCAGGGCAGTTCGGCCTAGTCTGGAGATAGGACGCGCAGCTCAGGTCGAGACGACCTGAGGAGCCCATCGGAAGCCGACTGGCTCTTTCCTTATATAATAATCCGCATATGTGCCTATATTATAGGAGAATCCCTGGATTACCGGAAGGAGATCCCATGATTCGAATATAATCATAATTATCTTTTGCTAGAGATAAACACGTGATGATCCTTAGGGTTTAAGGATTCTACGACTTGTTTGACAAGGAAAGGGGTGAGACGCCTCCTTATATAAACAACCCTAAGGAACTACGAATGACTTGATTCCAATCTAACTATTGGATACGTAGGCAACTTGGGAGAAACTAACTCCCAGGCTCAGTCTTAATCACACCAAATCACGGTCCCCATTGCTTCTGTTCTTGTTTGAATCGTCCTAGAGGTTATTTGGATCCGTAGTTGATATTCGACATCATCACACACACAAGTCAAACTAATATTTGGGTGACATATTTACAAAGAAACTCTCTCTCCTTTTGAGACTAGACTTGTCACAATGTGTAATATCCTGAATTTTAGGAAATGGCAGACATATCAATTTGTAAAATTCGGTATATTATGTTTATTTATTTTATGGATTAAAGTATTTTATATATATTTATCGAAAATAGGTTGGAAGGGAAATAAAGGAATTATTTGTAATTAAGGGGACTCGATGGTAATTAAAAAGGATTTGAGGGATTAACTAGAAAATTAGTGTGGGAGTTATGTTTGGCAATAACTTCCCACTAATAGGGGAGTTGTTAGATTTCCAGAATTGGGCTGAGCATTAGTTGAACTTGGAAAGAAATATTGAGAGAAAAACAGAAAACAAAAGAAGGAGTATTTCTTTAGTTTCTCACAGGATAGTTGACGGATTTCAGAACCGGTTGAAGATTCAGAATCCACAGAGGAAGGGTTGCGTGGTGATACTAAAAGTTCAGTGTTTGGAAAGGCTTTTGGTTGAAGTTTGAGGAAGTGCTGCAGGTTCCTTTCAAGTTGTGCTTTGGGAATTGCTTTGATCAAGTAAGAGGCTCTTCCTAAAGTTTATTTAAGGTCTTATGATGTTAAGGTTGTGTTTTAGGTATGGTTTATGATTAGAAATCATGTTAGTTGTTGTGGTTGTAGTATAAGATGCTAATTTATGTTTAAAGGGTGTTTTTCTGTTGTTTTGATGTGCATTTTGGTGATAAACATGTTTGGAATGGGTTGGGAATCGTTAAAGTGCAGAAAACTGTATGTTGGGGTGTTTTTACGCTGAATGCGTGCGTATTGATGGGCAATGCGTACGCATTGCTTGAACATGATGTATGCTTTGTGATTCTGCTGCTGAATGCATGCGCATTCAGAGGCAATGCGTACGTATTGCTTTAGCAGAAACTTGCTGTTAGCCCAATGCGTGCGCATTGTGCTAGCATTGGGCCATTTTTATGATATGATGTGTTTTAAAGCCCCGAATATAGTTTTAAACATTGTTTCTTGATCTAATAACATACTATGAACGTGAACAAGCCTTGATTAAGCTTCTGATGCGTTTGGTTCCGGCACCGAATGTACTCTTCCTCATAGTTGAAGTTCAGGACCGTCGAAAGAGTATGATCGGCTTGTGCTTTGATGAATTAGTATTCATCAATGTCTGTGTATTTGCTAGGTTTGTCCGTGTATAGTGGTCTAAGTAAGAGAGTAGGAGGTGTGAGGGAGCTTACTTGAAAACACTTAAGTGGCTAGTTATTAACTAATAACAAACATACTTGTGTAGTTAAAAGATTAAACATCATGCTATTCTTGGTAAGGCACTGTCTATATCGCAATGTGTGGGCGGTCAGATAAGGTGAATAACTCTGCTGGCCTCTAAATGGCTAAATGGCATAGGGACTTCGCCAAACGCGTGCATTATCAGAGTCTACTAGAATTGACTTCCGTGGTTATTGGTGTGATCCACCAATATGTTGCATCCAGATACTTCATGGTGAGTAGCACCATGAATAGTGCCCTTGAATACGGATGTAACAAAGATAAGTTAAGCTAGAAACCAATAATCATGACATGTTGATGAGCATGAAGTAAACCCTAGCTAGAATTGTGTCAGTCACGTAAAGATAACTTAATTAATAATATGAACATTTTATTGTAAGACTCAGTTATTCTTTAGCTTCTTCCTCTTATCTAAGTACATTGTACTTACCGACATTACATTTCTTTGTATGCTGTGTGGGGTGAGAAGATGAATATGTTGACTACGAGCTTGCCGAGGATGATGTTTGGTGATGTTGATGCTTTCGCTTTCTTTTACTTTCAAAATATATACTAGATATGTTGTACTTTTATTTTCAGACTTTTGTAAGACAAGTGTTGTACTTTTCTTTTGACATCGTATGATGTAAGTTTCGTTTGCTTCGTTGTTGTAAGTTACATTTCTATCTTTAGGTATGTTTGGAGTTTCTATTCTTAGTAGCAATTATGATTATTTGCCGAGTCTTTTTAGCTTCCGTTTGCTAAACTCGATACGACATAGTAGAAGCTTACATATAATATTGAATTTATTTAATATTTTATGTGCCGTACGTTTCGTTTCCGGATAAAGACTCGGTATCCGGGAGCGGGGCGTTACACAATGATTATGACACAATACTCTTATACACTTTTGATTATATATGGCGGTCTCATAGCAATTATATCTTGATTAATAATGCTAAAATGTGTTACATCAATTATTATTTATTGTGGCACAATTGTTGCGTCCATAACATTTTTCAAAAGGTTGCATTCCTTTTGTTGCTTGTATTTTGATACTTTGAATTTTTCTTTTCTATTTTTTTGAGTAATAATTGTGCCACAACAAAACTATCACAATATTGTGCAATATATTTTACGACCATTGATTTTAATGTTGGACTTATTGAACCATATGGGTCCCATAAAATTTTAGACCTATTAAAGCATATAGATCCGATAAAAATCAATAGCTTAAAATTGTATTGTGAAATTTTGTTATGACATAAACATTTTTCTTTTGTTTTATTTGACGGATACTTGAAAAACCAAACAATATTTCAGTTTTAATTTACTCGAATCAAGTCAAATGAATGCATTTCAATGTTAAAAAGATGTGGGGACTTAATATATGTTTCTCTCCATTTATAAAAAAAATGGTATACCCTACCATTTAGGGTCCCCTCACCCCGATCCAATAGGAATGTGAAGCGAAGAGAGGTTAATCGAGTAACCAAGCAGCCTTCAATACGGCCGCCTATTAAACCAACGCACCGAAGGGTGTTATCAATCGGAAATCAAACCATTACGGCAATCGAACCGCTGACCTCCAGCTTAAATTCCAGGCTGAATTACCACCCATGCCTTCACCACTAGGCCATATCCAGAGGATGTTTCTCTCCATTTATAGAAATCATAGTTAAAGGGTAAGCAACGGCTTACAAATCATCATCATCTTCCTTGACATCTGGAGAATCTTAAGCCGGCTAAGCCAACCAATTGACGTTAATCAATTTATGAGAATGTTGTGGATTAATTAGCCCATTCTTAGTCAATGATTCAATCCAATTATGCTATGTTTCAAGTTCAATTTTGTTTCTTACATCATCCCAAATGAATACTTAGTTCCGTTTCAATTTATACGAGGCAGTTGTCAATATGATTTAGGAAGATTTGTTGAAAAGGACAAAAACAATTCACAAATTAGCAAAAAGGACAAACATAATATATTTTTAGTAAAAAGGACAATTTAATACATGTAAGTACAAAAATACCCTTAAAGCAAAAAAAACAAAAAACAAAAAAACAAACACTCCCCACATCCTTTCGAAATAAAAAAGCTCCCACGTTTCTCTTTTTTTTTTATGATAAGCTCCCGGCCTCCACCCACGTTCAGTTCCACTATTTCCTATATATATATATATATATATATATATATATATATATATATATATATATATATATATATATATATATATATAAGTATTAAACCCCGTGCGATGCACGGAAAATGTAAAAATTGAAAATTAGAAAAACAAAACGACAACATATGTTAAAAGAAAATTGTTATGTTTGAAACTGAAATGTATAATTTTATGAAATTAGATTGTTGGGAATACCCACTGAACTAGAAAAAATACAACATGGACCAAAAGAAATTCAAATATACGCCATTAGTTGCTAAAGAAAATGATTCATGAAAAGCATGGATTTATTAGCCACTTGCCGAATTTCATTCTGCACAGACCAGCTGCAAATACAATGCAACATAAACACAAAATTAATAGTAATAACATTCAAACTTCCGAAAGAGCTACAAAACACCAAGAGGGCAAGATAACAGACAAAAACACCAATGAGATTTTTTTTTTAAAAACTAAATTCAAGCCCGAAAATTGCATATACATCACATGAATGAACATTATTAGTTCCAAAATCACAAAAGTTATTTGTAAAATCTATAAATACAAAATTCACCTCAACCAATAAAGAAAATCCATACCACTATTGGAACAACCACTAATCTGCTACCAAAGGCTAATAATGAATTACCAAATGAATTACATTCTGCTACCTCGAAAATTGCATACATTTACCAAATACATCACATGAATTAACCAAAGCTCAGGTGGAGGTGGAAAAATAGAAGATATGGCCAAAGAGGGTATGGGTGGAAAGGAAAGGAGCTACTTTGCAAGAGACATTGACAGAGAAATTAGGTGAAATTGTGGTGCAAAATCAAAATCAAAATCAAAATCAAGAATAAAGAAACCTGTTTCTTCTTGCGAGCAAGATGCCAAATACGCCAACACATATTCTCCAATCTTGAACTCCTTTCCCTTGTATTCCTTGTAGCAACAACTTTGATCCATGTCCTATGAAGATCAGTTTCATCAGCACCAGTAACCACTTCTTCAACAAAATACTTTGTTGGATTAAAAAGACCCCTGTCTCTCAAATTCTCCGTGCTTGCTACTGCTTTACTTTGATCTTCTATTGTTGCTACTCCACTATCCAATATTGCCTCTAAATACCCATTTATCCACTCATTTCCAGCCATCTTCTATAACCCAAATACCCAAAATGAAATGGGATCTTCTCAAAATCCCATATTTTCCACCAAAATTTAAATATTAAAAAAAAAACACAACAGATGTAATCATAAATCAACAAAACCACATAGATATCAGTTTAGTCACTTAGTATCAGCCTTTCCCATGGATTTTGATCCCCTCATAGCTACAAACTGCAACAAAAAAAACGATGAGAAATCAATCGGAGACGGTGTGACCATTTCTTCAACAAAATACTTTGATCTGTATTGGGCACTTCTATCTTGATTGGTGTTCCAGTTGTCACTCCTGCACTTGATACCCCAAATGTGAATAAAGTTATAAAATAAGAAAATAAATAACACCTTGAAGAAGAAAACAAAGAGAAGAGCTGATAAAAGAATTACCTTCCGCAACGCCAGATGATATTCGACACGTGTCAGTCTCCTTCCTAGGGGTTGAAAATGAGTATTAAAAGAAAATGATTACATATTGAAAATTTCTTGTTTCAAACTGGAACTCATAATCCACGGGTTATAAAGGACACACAAAGTATATGATACATATTGTATATGACAGAGATATTTTGGATGGCCAGTGTTTTTGCATTAAAAGGGGTGTTGTCAATTATAAACAATTCAATTTCATTATTTCTACTAATAATAGTTGTACTATGTGCTCTTGATCGAGATTTTTGTGCTATGAATTGCCATCAATAGTTGAAAGAGACCACCATACAGACGAAGTACAAAGGAAGACTAATGTAAACGTTTGTGCAAGTACACCGTGAGAGAAGAAAAAAACACCAGAGCAGTTAAACGAAGCTTTGACCACTTTTGCGACTAAAACGAAGTATTTAACATATAAACTTGCATTATGAAAGATGAAAAGCAAGTTTCAATAAGCAAGCATGTACAACTACTATGCCAACTGTAGTGCGCCTAAAAGGAGATGGAGAAAGAAAAGGACCACAATACAAATTACTGGATGTTTGTCATTTCCATGTGTTCTCAAGTCTATCTGTTGGTCCATTGGAAAGGCTAACACAAGTTTATAGAGGGGGGGGGGGGGGTGAATAAATTTGTCACCAAAAACTTTCCTAAAGCTGAAAGTTCCCCAAGAACTGAACTCAAACTGAACAAACTGATGCTCAGTTCAGTTTTGTTCCTTTCCTTTAAACTTGCAAGGGAGTTAGCTAATTCAGTTTAACTGAAGTTAGAACTGAACTAACTTGCAGCGGATAAGATCAAGTCTTTCGTGCGATAAATGTGTCAATAAAGATCTGGACCTCCTATGTATCAGTTTTGTAAGAACTCAGTGCCTAATGATTGCTGAGTAATTGATAACATGATAATGCAATAAATAAAGCAATCATAGAACAAATATAAATGCGTAAAGTAAAAACAACACAGAGTTTGTTTATGGAAGTTCCGGGTGGTGTAATCCCGTACGTCTCCCCTTCTCCTGTGGTGTAGGAGGTATCACTAGAATCTTGAGATAACTGTTACAAAAATCCTAGCACAATGACAGTCCTTCACGACACCCTAGTTTCACTGTCTACACATAATGAAGAAAGGTGAGATTGCTCCTTTCACTCTGCACACTGATCTTTCAGAGGTAGAATGACTCCTTCACCAGCTCACCACTAACACAAACACAGTCCGCAAACTGCACCAACAGCTGTGGCAACCAAGTTGCAACCGTATGAGGAAAGGTGGAGTTGCTCTCCTCAAACTATGCACAACCAACCCTTTTTCACAAAGGTTAGGTTTAAAATTAATCAACTGATTAATTCAGTGAGCTGTTTGCTTCTTCTGGATATGGCGTTGCAGCTCCGAGATGCCTTCTTCCCCCTTAATGGGTTACTGGATCTTTCTTTACAATCTTCAAGGCAATTTTGTTGGCTTCCCCTTTTCTAGATATGAAATCTGATTTTCTGGATCTGGATCTTTAGATAAATGCTTGTAAAGCTTTTTCCGATCTCTCTCTTTCAAGTGTTGCCCTCCGTGTATTTATAGGGGCAATGTAAGGTTAGATAATTTTATAGCCGTTACATTTGTTGTTTAGCCAACGTTTAAATGTACGACCTTTTGTCATTTTGTTAGTTCAAATTCAACAAGGCCTTAACTCAGTTTTCTACTCTTCTTCAAAACTGAGTACCTCGTATTCTTGACATCCGACTTTAATTGACTAAGTCAGAGTACACCATTCAGTTTCTTCTTTTCTTGGTAACTGATAATCTTTGTCCTTAAGATTATTCAGCTTCACATGATCTATAATTCAGTTTTTAGGTCACCACAGACTTGCCTGAATCCTGACTTATAGTCATGACTTAATCAGCTTCTAACTGAGTTTGCCACCTCAGTTCTTCATTTTCAATAACTGAGTTTGTGTCCCTCAGTTCTTCATCAACTGAATTTGAACCCTCAGTTATTCAGTCTTCTAGATAAGCCAACTGAGTCTGTGACCCTCGCGAACTTATGTTCTTCAGTTTTCTCATAACTGAGTCCGTTCCTTCAGTTCTCCATGTGTATACTCAGTTTGTTTGCTGTGACTCAGCTGTTCTCCTAGCTCCTATCTATTACAATGCTTGTCTGAAGCAACCAATACAAAGTTCAGACTCTAGATAGAACTTATACACATTTCTCTAGACTATTTCTTGCTTCTTCTTTCATTATGCACTATAATAGTTAGTTATGACTTCATCATCATTGGTTGTTAGTGATCTTACCAATTACGTGACGAATCATCATCAAAACACAAATATTATTTCCAACACTATCCAACGCTTTTCCATCCCGGGAGCCATAAAATCTCATGCATGACTATATTAAAAATATATTGTTGACACGCGGTAGATATTGTTACAGTCATCTTTCCATTGATCGCAACACCAGTAAGCACTAATTAAGGAGTGAACTGTGGCATTGACATAGGCAGATGTAAGAGAAAAGAAAAGGGAAAACTTTGAGAATAATGTAAGTAATTTAACCCGTCTTGTTCATTTAGTTAATATCATGTCCCAACAAACTCAAAATAAGATGGGTGTATGATAAGTCCGCTTTTCCGTCATGCTACAAACACCAACTCTAATCATACTCTAAAATAGTCAATTTATGTCATAACTGAAAACCTTCTGATGGATGTAATAATCAAACATATGATGACAACAAAATAGTAAAAATGTCTATGTCATTATCTAACTCAATTAAAGTGCAATATCAATTCTCAATAGAAATTGTACTGATAATTCCTCATAAATCATCGCAGGAAGAAAAAAATAGATTATGAAACCTGTCAGCTCAGCAACTAAATAAAAAGCTTTGTTAAATTGTTGTTCCAATCACACATGTATCACCTTAGTAGACTAAATTGAAGTAGAAAAATAGCATAAAACAACAAAGTTTTCCGGCTATTAGTGCATCATTTATATAATATCACAAATCTTCTATCAATAACGAAAGAACAAATAGTTACATAAATCCTCAGAGACTAACAACCTAATGATTGAGCATTACAGTCATAAAATCAGGGGATTTCAAAGGGTTGCAAAACCTCAGAAACAACGATAACGACAATATGACTAAGTGCATCACCTCATACTTATTAAAGCGTAAGGCGGAGTCGATGCGTGGCATGGGCGCCCGGGAACCATGGCGAACGCCCGACATGCAAGGCAAGCAATAAAATAATTTAAAAAATAAAAAGAGAAAAGGAGAATGCTGCTTACCTGAAGCTGCAGCAACTTATTACCGGTTATTGGCTTAACACAATCATGTGTCAAAAAAAATAGTGAAAGGTTTAAGGAAAGCATATATCTAAGGCAACAATCAGTCAATCACCATTGGCCTATGTCCGAAGAACAAGACACCATTGGCCCAAAAAGGTCATGGATAAGATCTCAATTCAGATAAAGTTGTTAAAATTGTAAAGTGATTGCTGTCTTTTTTAGAAACTAAAATTATGACCAATTTTTATTTAAAATCAAGTTTCCCTGCACAATAAGAAATCAATTAAGCCTAGCTGTGAAGTTTAAAGAGCAGAGCAAATGGACGTACAATAATTTTGAAAAGCACAATGAATTTTTCCTCATCATTGTTCAGAAGAATACATGTAAGCGATATGGTTTTCGGTTATTCTGTTCAAATGTATAGAGAGAAACATGACATGCAAGGAAACTGGGAACAAATAGATGTTGCCTCATTTATCATCTCAATTCCTTGATTCCTCAATCATGCTGACCAGTTCTCAAATAGACGTGATGAATATAGCAGTTGAGAGGCAGGCACTACTGTATTAGTCCCCTTCCAAAAATCCGTGCAATGCACGGGATAATGTAATGCTCGGGTCTGCGTAAACAATCTTCATAAGTCATGTCAAAAACAGAATCACCCTGCACTAAAAGAGAAAACTACATATTCAAATTTAAGCATACCTAATACCAATTGTAAAGTCCGTTATATATACATAAGATTCTGAAGTAAAAGAAGATAAGGAAAATTCTCTAATTAATCATAACAGTACCACCTTACACCCTCATATACCAACACCTAGATAATGGGAATATAACCACCTTGCTACTAGAGTGACAAGTGTCTATCTAGGTGTCACACAATAACAGACTAGGCCCTTACACTAATCATAAATATATATTTAGTCCTTATATTCTAACATTCCCCCTCAAATGAAATGGGGTCAAAACCACATTGAGTTTGCTTCGAAAATAGGTGAATATGGCAGCAGTCAGAGGCTTGGTCAGTACATCTGCTACTTGATCAAATGTTGGAACATAGTTGACAAGCATTTGGCCTTGCATAACTTTATCTCTCACAAAGTGAACGTCCAACTCGATATGCTTCACTCTGGAGTGCATAACAGGATTATGTGCTAGTGCCCCAGCCCCTAGATTGTCACACCACAGTATTGGTTTGGCAGTTGGTTTGAGATGTAACTCAGACAGAACATTGAGCAGCCACTGTGTTTCAGATGCTGCATTAGCAAGAGCACGATATTCAGATTCAGTGCTGGAACGGGACACCACATGCTGCTTTTTTGATGACCAAGACACAAGAGAACCAGCCAAGAAGATGCAATAAGAAGCCACAGATCTTCTGTCTATTTTATCACACCCCCAGTCTGCATCACTGAAGCTGTGGATATGCAGGGGTTGACAGGGCTTGAAAAGAAGGCCATAGTAAAGAGTCCCTTTGATGTACCTCAACAGATGCTTGACAGCTTGCCAGTGAGCCATATTAGGTGCCTGCATATGCTGACTGAGAGTATTAACAGCAAATGCAATATCTGGTCGAGTAAAAGTTAAATACTGCAGTGCACCAATTGTACTTCTGTACAGGGTAGGATTGGACATAAGAGTAGTGTCAGGTTTGATCTTTGTAGAGACTACCATGGGAGTAGAACATGGCTTCAAATTTTGAAAGCTTAACCTGTCCAACAATTGCTGAGCATAAACATGTTGAGAAAGGTACAGTCCAGAGCTATCTCTAACAGCTTGTACCCCCAAGAAATGATGCAAATCACCCAGGTCTTTGAGAGCAAATCTGGAATGGAGGGACTGAATAAACTGCTGGATTTTTCCAGTATCATTACCAGTAATCAGAATATCATCTACATATACTAACACACACATATGCACCTTATCATGATGAAAAATAAACAGGGAAGGATCAGCTTTGGACTGCATAAAGTTCCAAGACACAAGCTGTTTCCTCAACTCATCAAACCAGGCCCTAGGTGCCTGTTTCAGACCATATATGGCCTTTTTAAGATGACAAACATAATTTGGTTTACTGGTATCAATAAAGCCTTCAGGCTGCTTCATAAAGACAGATTCAAAAAGAGTTCCATTGAGAAAAGCATTATTAATATCAACCTGTTTAATAGGCCAGTCTAGGGCAACAACAATGGCCAGAATAATCCTGATAGTTGATGCTCTAGCAACTGGACTAAAAGTCTCAGAATAGTCCACTCCTGGAGTTTGATTAAACCCTTTGGCAACTAGTCTTGCCTTGTGTTTGTTCACAGTACCATCAGGATTGAGTTTGAGCTTGAACACCCACCTATTATCCACAAGGTTGTGTGCTTGAGATTTTGGAACCAGATCCCATGTGTGGTTCCTCATGAGGGCATTATACTCATCTTGCATAGCCTGTTTCCAATCAGGATGTCAAAGGGCCTCACAGACTTTAGTAGGTTCTGGTGAATGAGAAGAGGGAACAGAAGTGGCAAGATAGGAGTAGGTTTTGGGTTTGAAGATGCCACTTTTGGCTCTTGTTTGCATAGGATGCTGATTAGTTGTGGTAGACTTGAGTACTGGTGATGGTGTAGGTGTGGACTGAATAGGTGTAGGAGAGGTCTGAGAATCAGTAGACTGAGAAGAGGTGGACAGTGGAGAAGGAGTGTGAAGGTCTTGATGAAACTGGATAGGAGAAGATGTGGACCTGGAAGAGATTGGTGAGTGAGCAATGGACTGAGATTGTGTAGATGGAGTGTCCTGGGAGACAGGAGAGGAGTAGTGATCAGTAGAATTGATAGGACTTACAGAGGATTCAGGACTACAAGAGGAGTGTCCTGTGATGTTAGTGAAAGTAGGAAGGGACACAACAGAATCTGTGACCAAGTCTTTTGAATTAGAGACAGGTGTGGCAGGTGTGGAGGCATAAGGAAAAGTGTTTTCATCAAACAAAACATCCCTAGAAATGTATAATCTTCCTGAAGAGTCTAAACATAGATATCCTTTATGATTAGGGCTAAGTCCTAAATGAGTGCACCTCTTAGAATGAAACTCAAACTTCCTATTCTGATAAGGCCTTAGATAGGGGTAACAAGAACATCCAAAAACTCTTAGTAGCCTGTAGTCAGGTAACTTCCCAAAAAGACATTCAAAGGGAGTTTTATGATCAAGAACAGGAGTAGGCAAATAGTTTATTAATCTGACAGAATGTAAGAAACTTTCCCACCAAAACTTGAGGGGCATAGAGGCTTGAGCTAATAAGGTAAGTCCCATTTCTACAATGGCTCTATGTTTTCTCTCAACCTTGCCATTTTGGGCATGAGCATGAGGACAGGGATGCCTAAACTGTATACCAAGGTTCTTGAGTATAGGCTCAAAAGATCTAAATTCTCCCCCCCAGTCTGTTTGAAGGCATTTAATAGTAGAATTAAACTGATTTTGAACTTGACTGTTAAAATGATTAAAAGCTGTTAAGGAGTCAGATTTTAATTTTAGAGGAAAGATCCAAGTATACCTAGTAAAATCATCCACAAAAGCAATATAATAGGCATAACCAGAAGTAGAATGAACAGGGGCAGGCCCCCACAAATCAGAGTGCACAAGTTCAAAAGCCATTGAAGATTTAGTTGAAGACAAAGAGTAAGGCAAGGCATGCTGTTTGCCAAGACAACAAGCTTCACATAAAGAAATCTTTTCATTCAAATTCAGAGATTCATTACAACTTCCCAAAACATGATTCAAGACCCTAGCAGAAGGGTGACCTAACCTTCTATGCCAAACATTGGCTTTTTCACTACTAACAACAAAAACAGAATGTTGATCAGCAGTCTTATTGGAATTAAGACAGGAGTTGACAGCAAGGGACTTGGCAGATTCTTTGGATGGAAGGGAGCTCAAGTTGACTGGAAGATGCATTTGATAAAGACCATTCTTAAGAGTTCCTTCCAGAAGAACTTTCTTGGTTGACAGATCCTTCACAAAACAGCAATTAGAGTGAAATTCAAGGAAGACAGGATTATCTGAAGTAAGTTTAGAAACACTTAAAAGGTTTTTAGTGATGTTAGGCACATGTAAAATATTGTTCAAGGATAATTTAGAGTGATCATTAGTGAAAAGTTTAGAATGACCTATGTGAGCAATTTCAAGAGATTCACCATTACCTACAGTAAGTCCATCAGTCCCCTCATATCCTGAACTTAGATGCAGGCTGTTCAAATCAGAGGCAATATATCTGGAGGCACCACTGTCTGCATACCAACTAGGGTCCAGGAAGGTATCTACAGCAGCCACATAAGCAGAATTAGACCTATTTCCAGAGTTTTGAGTATTACCATTGAAGTTACTGTTCTGCATAGGCCCTGTGTAGGATGAGTCATATCTGTGATAACATTCAGCTGCAATGTGGCCAGTTTTTCCACACACTTGGCAACCGGTCAGTCCGTACCTTCCCCTCTCGTTGCCTTGATTTCTACCTCTAGATCCTTCTCTAAAACCACGACCCCTGCCTGAATTCTGATTGTTGACACCATAGCCAGTACCTCTACCTCTGCCACCAGTTTTATGGGTAGCAATACATGAGCTGCAGGAGATGGTACATCCAAGGTTGGAGTAGGATTAAAACGTGCCAACGACGCTCGCGAGTAACCAATTGAGATTGCATTTCTTGCCAGGAAAGAGATCCAATCCTGGATGTAATATTCACTATGACAGACTCATAGTCTTTTCCAAGTCCACCAAGAGCTGCTAAAATTAATTCTGAGTTAGATATAGGATAACCTGCAGCTGCAAGACCATCAGAGTATGATTTCATCAGGGCCAGGTATTCCATCATAGATTTTGACCCTTTGTCTGTTCTAGTCAATGCTCCTTTGTACTCCAACATTCGAGCCTCAGATCTATTGTTGAAGAGAATCTCAAGTGTGCTCCAGACTTCATGTGAGGTGTTACATCCAACAACTTCCATCAAGGCCTGTTCTGTCATAGAAGCCATGATCCAGCCCATAAGCAGGGAGTCTGTAGCAAGCCAATCGTCAAATGCTGGATTAATTGTAGCTCCAAGACCAGTAACTGTGAGAAATTGGGGTGGACACACCGTAGTGCCATTCAAATGTCCTTCCAGACGATGACCCCTGACTATCGGTAGAATCGTGGATTTCCACAGAAGATAGTTGTTTCTGTCAAGTTTGACAGTGCAGCTCTGATTGAGATGACCTCCAAAGGGTGATGAAGCTGTGGTAATAGCTCGGGAAGAAGCTCCAATGGGTGAGTTCAGAAAAGTAGGAACCGGAGGCAACCCAGTACGAGAAAGACCAGTAAGAGTAGTGGTCGGAATAAAACGCGGTGAATCAGAGATGACCGGAATCTGCATGTAGTTGGTGGTGAAGGTATAAGGTGATGAGATGGTGGAGGAGAAGGACCTCTCTCCGCCTGTGCTAAACTGTCTAATCGGAGTGGTAATGGAGCCAATAGACAGTGCAGAAATAGGAATCGTAGTTTGCAGGGAGGTAACATTTTGCAGAGAGAGTGAAGATGAGCTAACCGGCGTTTGAACGCCGGAGCTATTGGCGGCGTCGGCCATTTCAAGGCTCTGCTACCAACATAAGATTCTGAAGTAAAAGAAGATAAGGAAAATTCTCTAATTAATCATAACAGTACCACCTTACACCCTCATATACCAACACCTAGATAATGGGAATATAACCACCTTGCTACTAGAGTGACAAGTGTCTATCTAGGTGTCACACAATAACAGACTAGGCCCTTACACTAATCATCAATATATATTTAGTCCTTATATTCTAACATATATTTACGGGTTTAACACATGATATAGATGTAGAGCTCTAAATTCGCTGCAAAAGATCTACAAAACAATATTATGATCAATATCCAAAATAAAAATGATAGACACTAAGAGTTGTCTTGTTCAGTGAAAACCCAGGACTTGAAACAGATCTATGCATTACACTGCCCCAAGTTGGTTGGTCTTATTAAAAGTCAATAATTTATTAAAAAATGAAGCCCATAAATATGAAACAAAGATGCACTAACATGTGGCAGCTCTTTTAATGAACCAAATAACACTTATAAACCAATATCTTGTGTATATCCCCAAGCCAATGCAACAATATCACTTTACATGGATTCAAGTAGAAGTCAAGATCAAGCATGTACTAACATAACCACCCATGAACCTCCTTCCTATAAACTAAAAGTTTGTCAATCTACCTCAGTTTAATATCGTAAAAAATGATATGAAAAACAAAAAAAGTGAACTGAGAAGAACAAATTTTAGTTGAATGGATTTGAAAAAGAAAATTCTTCCTTAACACACTACCACACCATGAGATTCCCCAAATGTTGTAACACGAAAGTAAGTACCAAATGAGTTACCAGCAGCATGTATCTCTGAAAGGCAAAGAAAAAAAAGCACCAGCTAGCTTAAAATATCAATAAGGAAACAACCATGAGCACATCACACAACATCAAAAGTTATATATAGCAAGAACGTTTTATAATCCAATCATGAACTGAAAAAGCAAAATGCTCATCCGCTTGAGATAATTCCTAACAACCCATAATAAAAAAACTATAGTTAAATTCAAGAGTAATAACCCAACAATATAATGTAAGGTCGATTTCAGGAGTTCAATTGCCAGCAACAATTAAAAAGCAAATAAAAACAATGATTCTATATTGTACCATTGTAAAGTTTGATCTCTCTCTGAGGATTCACCCCGTACAGGTGAAGTCGGATTCAATACCCCGGCTTTGTCAGATTTATGCATTTTCTCGTGTAAGGCATCTATTTCCCAAAAACATTGTTTGCGTTAACAGAAGGAAAACATGTAGATGTGAAAGAAATACCAAATCAAAGAACATCCTGAGAATTAAAATTAAAAAAAAAAAGAAAAAGAACATCCTGAGAAGTGCCGCGTCCGGTAGACTGCTGACGCCCTCCTCCACGTCCGGAAGACTGCTGGTAACCGCCTCCACGGCTAGAAGGCTGCTGATAACCGCCGCGTCGTCCACCGCCGCCTGTAGAAGCCATTTTCACCGGAGTTTTTCCCCCCAGAGAAATGGAGTAGTTTGTTTTTAGATTGAAAAACGTAACTGAAGAATGATGATGGGGGCACGGTATTT